>JAIOKQ010000008.1:11250000-12500000 GCA_020654165.1 Oryctes rhinoceros | reverse complement strand
GTAGGGGCTGCAAGTTGAGAACGAAACATTAGAGCACTTTCTCTCAAAATTCCAGGCTCTGAAGTCAATTAGGCGGTGACGGGAGCCGAAGGGATGATGATTTTTCACAATAAAAATGGAAAAATCTTCCTTCTGTCTCGTAAAAGATACTGAGGGGAATGCTATTGAAAAGAAAGTGTGTTATAATATGCAAGTGTTATACTCATTTCTGCTTGTCTTATATTAATTGTTTTGCTTGTTATATCTTTTGCATTATTTATATTTCATCTTATGCTGGAGCTTGTCCTATACAAATTTATTTTACAAGCATACTGCTTTATATAATTAATTACTTTTTTTATTTCTCAATTAAAAAATGAAAGTATATTATTATTACTATTAGAAATATTTGCGTGCTATAAACAGCTCTTCATTCATTAGTAAATGAAGCGAACACGACACAACTAAGTACATTTTATTATGAATAACGACAATGAAGTCTGGGATTATTGATTAACTATGTAATTTAAGTAAATACAGGTTCCTCATTTTAATACACGTATATTCCGCAGCCTTTAGATAACTCCAATTTGGCTCCTGTCGGCTTTTATTTTATTTCTCTGTCGCAGATTCTCTCTCTTCGTCTACTTCCATCTACCATCTCGCAAATGTATAGATAGTTAGGCGGTCGCTTTGCATGATCGTTAAAAGTTTTATGTAAATTTTAATGAGGAAATTTCAAATAACAAGTACCATTTAAAGTAAGCAGGGTAGAATAATAATTTATTTAGACTGTTTTCTTGTTAAAGGCGAGCTATATTGAAACTAAACATTAGCGGCTTCATGTCTCGAATTCAGAAACTATTAATTACGGAGACATTCTTTTGTAGAGAATACAGAAACGGGATGATTATTAGCTTCTAGTTTTTTTTCAGTTTTGCTGTTTCTGTGCTTGACATGTAACGAATGGTAATGAGCGATGACAAATAGATTAGAGAATGCGGTTTCGTAAGTATCCGTTTTGTTAGTCGGTGGTTATTGATTTAATACATACGCATAAATAAATATAAATTATCTAGTTTCTCTAGAAATCATCGTTTAACCTATAAAGTAAAGTTGTCAAGTTTATTTCAAAGCGAGTTATCAAATTTATTCTCATTAAAATAATGGAAATTAAGTTGAATAGAAATCATACACATAATGTTGATCTCTAGCGACTGAAATATGTTTAAACCATCTGAATTTTTCTTGTATTGTGTTTAATGCTCCAATTATTTTTATAGCTTTGCAAACGAGGTATTATTATTTTAACATCTATTACTTTATTTTCTATTCTTCTCATTTTCGTAACATTTATTTCTGCTTGTTGAAGATTAGAAGATAAGGGTTGGTTTAATATGTTATACGCATATAACTTCTACCTTAGCTATTTTTCAAATCTTTCTCTTTTTCGAGAGAGAGTTCTCAAACTTGGATAATGCTTCAGTATTTCATATGATGTTTTATTTATTTTATCTTTCATATCTCCTTTATCCTATTATTTTGTTATTGGTGTATTTTACGTCTTTTTTTCCTACTGCCAAGATTACTTCTGTTTTTATATTATATTGACATTGTATAGCTTTTCTTTGAGTCTTCAAATATAGTCATTGGTGTTACAGAGCTCCGCAATATGGATTGCTTTTAATTACAAAGGTCGGCCGTGTATATCTTTATGGTTGCGCCTAGCATTATATCGAAAAGTATCCGGCGTAGAATACCCGCTTGCTTCACCAATGTTGTTGCTCTTTCAACAATCAGACTTCTTATTTTATTATTTGAACGTAATCTTTTATTTTTTAACAGGAATTCTTAACGCATCCTCTGAGTTGTTCATCTGTTTGTCTATTTGGAGTTCTTATCGCTTTTTTACTTCTGATGTTTCTGATGGATGTTTCTGCCTTTCCGAAATCTTGTTTGCATTTGTTCTAACGAACTTTCGACTTTTTCTCATAGCTTCTGTGTCTGTCTTTTTTCTCGTTATTCTCGTAATATGCAACAATATCCAAATTCTTCAAAACCAACGAGAAAGGTTTGTACTTCATAAGATCCCATACTTCGATCTTTAAGTGCGCGGGTGATACGACAAAAAAATCTGGACATAATAAAGTTAAACAGTTGCTAAAGCTAATACTTCTGCGCATAAGATTTATACAACTTGACTGAATGCCCGCTGCTACTTCGGAAAATTTGATATATAAATAATCGTTTCGTTATTATAATTTCTTTTGAAAAAAGTATTCGTTTCTTATTCATCCTAATCTCTATTTATTTCTATCAAACCATTTAGTTACTATTTTTTTAGATACTTCTTCCCAGGTTTTTTTCTGCAAACATAGTCAAATAAGAGGCTAAGCACAACACTACTAAAATGATCATCTGCATTATTTTCGCGATCATGCGTCTTTTTTTCTTATTTACAAAAAAAAGAAAAACATTAACATCCAGAACTTGAAGAGTTTTTCTTGCTCTGGCTGTAAGAATACCATCACCAATCTTATCTTTTCTTTTTATATTACCCTGCATCAAGTCGGCAGCCATACGTGTGTGCCCCCTTATGAGGTAGCATATAATGACATCCGATTTATCTTTCTGATCTACACGCGATACTTAGGCAGTACAAAGGATACAGTTCTTATTCTGGCCTGTATATTTATCAAACCAATTGATGAACTCTTTAACATCTCGTTCTTATTGAAAGAACATTCCATTTTTCTTATTCTTATTCTTATGACTTTTCCTCCTAACATCTCTTTGTAAGTCTCGCTTCGTTTATTGCTGCCATTATCATTATTTGATTCAAAATCGGAATCAGCATTAAGATGGTTACTTTGATGTTTTTATAACAACCTTCTAAATAAAAGCTTACAACAAATTAGTTTATAATTAAACAAAAATACCGGATTACGCACATACACAAAACATAAGACTACTCATCGCATAAACTCAACCCTCTCATGTTGTTAAAACGCCAAAACACAGCATCTGTTACAAAAAAAGGTTGTGCAAATACTGGATTTTGCGCAGATGAAATCATCGAAACTACTAAGCTTATTCAGAAATAAGACAGACCTAAGGGTGCGTCTTAATACAACATATGCAATAATGCATAAAAATCATTTTTGAGAAAGTTGTTGGTTACTGTGTTTGGGCATGGAGCAGCCGAGTTGCTCACCTATTAAAAATAATGTTTGAAGGCTACAATATCAATATACATTTAATTGTTCTTAAATAAAGCAACAAAGTAATGCAATACACTTCGGTAACTGTGATGTATCACAAAATTCATGCATTATCTAAAGATGCTTTCAAATTAGGAGTAGGATAACAAGTGGATATAAGTACTACTTTCTCTTCCCTTCTTTTACCTAGTTTTATAATTATGGAGACCCCATGCGAACAAGTTGAATGATTAAAACTTAAAATGTAACTGAATACGAAGCAGCTTGCTTTCGTCTCCTTGAAAGCCTCGCATAGAAATTAAAGGAAAGAAAATATTCGCCGCTGTTCAACGACATATTCTATACCTACTGTCGTTTAGGAAAGAGAAATCTTCGTCGCGTCAGAGGAACGTAGTGCAACCTTGTGCTTTTCGAAGTGCTATTGTTTAAGTTCACATTCAAGTTGTAATGAAAGATAGTTCAAAAGGGTTAGGCAAAAAAAAATGTAAACCGACGAGGGACAAAAATATATCACCCATATACTGTAACATGTACCGTCTGCACAAGTCTATTGAAAAGACAAAAGGGACCTGAATGCGGATGTGAAATAAAAATTAACATTTCACGGTATGCAAATGAGCGCGGAGAAATAATGGAGCAGCTTCTAGTTGTTACGTGAAAGGGTTGTACCTCTTCTCTCGACGGTCTAAATTAAACATTAAGAAAAAATTATTCACACATAACTGGTTTTTTTTTTACGTGGACAGGTTATTTCTTTGAGTGTGAGAATGTCGAGAACGTCTGACGTTTAGAGGTTTCTCTTGCACTATTAACTGGGTTTGTTATTTCTCGTAATTAATATAACGATTTGTTTATTGTTGCAGAGTTGAAGAAATATGACCACCACAATGGAGCACATTTGTGAATACAAGTGCAAATTAATATTGATTGATAAAAATTAGGTGATAGTAAATTTCTAGCAAAAGCATTTCAGTTTTCTCTAATGAATTGCAATGGGTATCAGCTCCTTTTCCTTTTAGGTTTGAACAGTGTGACGTAAATCAATTGTTTGTGTAGCACGTTGACGGGGCTTTATGAACACATTATATTGTTTGTATAATTTGTTGAATTTCGCCAAAATATCTTGTCCGTAAAAAATTCATTCATATGCGATAGTTTGTCCTTTATTGAATGTTATAGTCCAGTCGTGAGTGAGGAGCGCTCTTCTTACTGTTCCTTTTTTTTAGCGATTACCCCAATGCTTCGCATGTCATACACTGCAGGAAAAAGTAGTTTGAAGGAAGCTTCAATATGAACTATTTAGGTTAATGTAGCCTCCAGAAATGGCTCTAGCAGCCTTGTTGGCTGCTTGGGCACCATTCACTTCGTTAAAAATAGGCTTGGCCTCTAATATCACTTAGTGAGCTTTTGTAACTTATCCGATCTCCTTGTATGGGAATGTAATACTGTAAGCATATTTCCCCATCTGCTAGGTTATATCTTTGAAGGTTGCTTACGAAAATATAATGTACTGTCTGGTTGGAGCTTGGAATAAATTCCTTAACATTCTGCTTTACAAAGAAGGACCTCATTTTAAATGAGTTGAACCTTTTCTAGAGAGTCCAAAATAAAATATAAAAAATAAAGCAATAAGAAAGCTGAGGTAAAACAATAAATTGATACAAAGACACAAATAGAGATAAATCTCGTAATCCTAGGGGTCCTAGCAAGGATTGATCTGCCAGGACTCCTAGGATTACGAGATTTACTTCTATTTGTGTCTTCGTATCAATTTATGGTTAAAATGAAATGAAAGCTGTCTCTATAAAAGGGGTTTATTATTAAGAAGATAATATCGCTCTATTAGTCGATTCATCGTTTTGGTAGAACAGTCTGTTTGTATTCAATGACTGAAAATTGTTGCAAGGAAAATTTTGAAATTTTTTAAAAATCTGCCGGTTTGATCCAGAATCAAAATTATAAAGAATGGAATGGCAGTATAAAGACTAGGAAATATGAGATTACCTCTTTTGCTGGTTAGTCTATTGTAAGTTGTTGAGATTTCAGGGAATTCTACGCGAGTGTGTATGTAAATATACATTTTTGTTCAGTAAATATTGTTCGATCTTTCAACTGTAAATTGGATTAGTCTATGTCACTAGCACGAGCTTTATTGCAATAATTTGCATCGCTAGTCTAGAATAATAGATATTCCGCTTTCTTAACTGTCATTCTTTGTGTTTTGCTTTCGATTTATTATACAATTGGTACGATCTAATTAAAATCATACAAATTTCCATAAGAGAATGTTGAAAAAAAAATAAATATAAATTAAAAGAATAGACGTGCGTGAGAATCCATCGAGCATAAATCGTTCCAAACAATGCTCCTCGTGTAAACTGCTTTGCATATGCTTTTATATTTAAGAACAACGGTGTGTCAACGTGACGAGCTTTTTTTGCAGGTTACTTTTATTCAACGGTCGACCTAATTTGCATTCGGCACCGGTTATATATTTTCTAGTTATGAAATGGTTGTTTTTTCTTTCTGTATAGCATATGCAATGTGAAACTGGAACACGTACGATACATGCATGCGTGTGATTACATAAGGAAGAAATATTTGAGATATTTTAAGGTAGTATAGCCGTCGTATCCGTCGGATAATTCGGTTGGTTTAATCTAAATTAAGAGAGCAATACAAGTAGCGCTAGGGAACCTTTACCCGTTAGATTTTAATCCTTAAGTCTTTCGCGAGTTAATGTGTGATTTACGTTTTTGTATAACACGTGACAAACAACCTTAATTACTGAAACGAAATATATTTTCTTCATGAAAAGTCCATTACATTTAATGAATTCTGAAGTGCGGCTTCGTGTTATTAAGTGGCATTTGCGATTACACGATTGTTGAGTTTTCAATAAGGTTATATATATATATATATATATATATATATATATACCACGTGAGGTTCTACCCAGTATACTAGTGTTTTGATTGTTTAAATGTTGAGAAACAGCGACAGCTTCATTGTTGAAGTTTCAGGTACGTGTTGCGACATTTACTTATTGTTAGCCATTCAGTTTAACTTGTTTGTTAAATAAGGTAGAAACCATGAGAATTAATTGCACACCGAGCATACCAACATAGTTTCATTTATAACAATAAGCTTGTTTCTCGAAATATAAATGAATGAAGAGTAATAAGTGTTTGCGTCAGTAGAATAGGAAACATTTTATTTACGGCACCGATAACTTTAAGTGCAATACGTAAATATGGTCCAAGACTCAGGTTTTCAGCTTACAAACAAAAAAATAGCACAAACACATAGGTAGGTACGGTCAGAGAACCAGTGTACGTTTTCATTAATTCATTTCATCATTTCATCATTCATCCAGGGTCTTTGCATTTTTTTTATTTGACCGAAATACCTTAGGCATTATCATTGAGACGACTTTGCAAATCTGGATACTCGAAATTTCTAATGGGTTCCTGAAAAAGGCGGTTTCCGACAGCCCTAATTATTAATTTTTGCAATATTCCCTGCATCCATTCATCCTAGGTTTTGAGTTAACTGACATAATTTGAGACTTTCGCGAAAAGACATTGATTGTTTAACGACTGATATCTTCATCGCCGTATGCGCTAGAGCGGCTATTCAAATTTTACTCGATCGAGTATTCTTTGGAGTTTTTGGCAATTTGTCGAAGATCTAGTATTTCTCACATTTTTTTTGTAAACATCTTACTAGAATTAAAATTCAGTTAAAAACATAGAATGGCTGTGATCAAATATTATAAATTTTTGTTTTGTTTAAAACAAATGTACAAACGACATATTTTTTGGTTCAATTCACAACCTAATAACAAAACAAAAACAATAAGTAAGCAAATGTTGGTTAGAGTTCAATATAAAACGAATGTTCAAAAAAATGTTGGAAATTATCTAAATAGAAGTATTTTTGAAAAAAAATTCTTACATTACACAAAATAATGCTCCCGAAAAGGTATACGTTCAACAAAGTACAAGTAATCGCATTAGAGTTTACGAAGGAAAATGGTGTTCACTTTGAATTGTATGCATAAATCAGGCCTTACAGATTACTTTTACAAGTTTATAGTATTTCGGCGCAATATCCTCTGCATTTTAGCGAAAGAATTGCGTAACTACATTTAATTACTAAAAATACAGAAATATCAGTAGTTGCAGCATGTACTTGAAAACACCTTCATGTTTACACCAAAAACCATCATAATCACACTAGGTATGAGTAATAGAAGTGTAAAATGTAAATTTTACTCATAGTACATTAGTGAATGGTAAAATTAAAACCAATCAGTGTTAAATTAACACACTATTTGAGAAAATTTAACATCAATGGTAAATATTTTTTACCATTCTTTGCACACGATAAAGTTCGGCAACGATACACTCGAAAACGATTTCGATGGCCGTCAAATGGATACTAATTGATTTAAAAATCGAGGTATTAAACTTTTCCGAATTTCCCTCGTGAAGGTTAGCGTGTAAGGTGTTTACGATATCGCATTTCGCAAAAATCTCAAATTATGCCGGTTATAACAAAAATTAAGATGGGTAGGCACAGGCGATATTGATGGAAGGTGACGTGAATTGGAGTACCATATACAATTATGTTTTATTCAAAAAACCAAACTTGTACCGTGTGTTGTGGAAACTGTTTACTTGAGAATGAAATTTTATGTATGTATCTTTTTTTATCTGTAAAGTACCTCTTTAACTATATTGAAAGAATAGCTATTTTCATTGGATTTTACATTATTTTTAATGTAAAAATTTTTCCCTTCAATGCAATGTCAGTCAAAGTATTTCATTCTCAAATCACTGCACCATTCACAATTAGTAGAGTGTATTTGGTATGAGAGTACTTAATAAAGCTGTCTCTTCTATTAATAATTGCATCAGAATAAGTGTTTACCTAGGTGAAATGGTTTTACTGAATTATAAACAACAATTCAAAGAATATACACGCGATCAGTTGGTAGAGATTAGAGATAGAATGAATGAAGCCAAAGCGTCATATATGTATTTAGTTAGACGTACTGATCTGCAAATTACTGAAATTATTGACAAATGTTTCTCTTTGGCTGGGTAAGTTTATGTCTATTTACATTTTATAGGTCTTCTTGTGTACCTTTTTTTTTTGTAAAGTAGAAAAGCGGCCATATCCTATTTTCCATTTTTAAAAATTCAAAATTCGTCGACTTGTCAACGTAATGCATGGGATCGCATGTATTCGGTACGTACAGCAAGAACTCTCATTGTACGTTTACCCGATATTGCATGAAACTAGTGCCATGTAAACAGAAGAATTGAGTGCTCATATGTATTCGTTTACATAGTGAAGTGCCGATCATTTTGCGCGCATTGACAAAAGAAAGTATTAAATTTTCTCTTTGATGGTAGACAATTGCGCAGAAAACTAAGATATTAATAATACGATGAATGTCATTTCTTGTAGCATTAAATACGAGTAGTTGTATAAAAAGTTTGTAGTAGCGCATTTAGGTTTGAAAATGGGATAAAAGTATGCAAACGTTACTAAAAATCAGTGGCGGCTGTTGATGACATAAATAGAAGGCTAATTACAATGTTTCGATGTCTTCAGGTACTTTTTGTCAAAAACAATGTAACGATAATAATACGAGGAAGTCCAAACCTTGCTCTGCAGTTCCGCAGTTGCAATGCACCTGTCGCCTCTGCTAAATTCACTGGCCAACAAATTTAAACTTTTGATTTTGCCATAAAATAATTTATACTAATTTCAATAGAAAACGTATAAACATTTATCTTAATAAAAGGTAAAAGGTCAAGTTAGCTCGATTTTTTTTTATATTTCAATGAAAAGGTTTTTTAGATTAGATCATAATTTAATGTATATTGCAAATTATTATAATTAGAAATGTGAAGTAATACCGTTCCGTCTTTTATAAACAATATCTACAGCATCTCTTCTTAACATCCAACGGTAATGTGCTAACATTACCGTTGCAACCAAACCGTGCAAGATTTCATTTCCACTGTTACCGCTTTTCCATTTCCATGATGTCTTGGTGGAAGCGCTCACCTTGTTCATCGCTAACGTCGCCCATATTTTCCGAACAAAAATCGAAGTGAGAATGTAGAATGTGCACTTTAAGGGACATATTACAGCCAGTAGCTTGAAATGCTTGTAACATATCCGTTATTAATGTTTTATAGTTGTCAGCTTTTTTGTTTCTCAAGAAATTCCTGAAAACTTGTACCATGGAGAGCCAAGCTGGTTTTTCCTTCGCTGTTAATTTGGTTTCAAAGATTTCATCATTTACTATTTCTCGTAAATGAGGTCCGACAAAGATACCTTCTTTCAGTTTCCCTTGTGTTCATTTTGGAAACTTTTCACGAAGGTATTTAAAACTTTCACCTTCGAGATCCAGTGCCTTTACAAACATTATTGCCGTAGACCAGATTACCGGCCATACTATAAAAATTAACAAAATTTTCATGTCTGCTGGGAAAAAGTCTCGACCTTTAACCAGAGCTAAGCCAATGTTGCCGCTTATTATATATGTTGTTCAATTGGATCAGTTACTAACTTAGGGTAAAAACCTTGTCGGTCAGTGATATCAATCTGCATGTATTTCACCCTGTAGCGAATATGTAATTGATAATCTAAGATAGAAGTTAGACGCATAAGCTAGCGATAACAAGCTCGTTTTTACGGTATATACATATATACATATATTCATTCTCTTTGATATGTTATGTGGTGGCTTCACAACAAAATTAAAGCCATTATTTATTTATTTATTCCGTATTTAATCAGATTGCAATATTGGACAGCATTAATCGTTATTTATTTTCACAATATGTATTTTTCATATATTTTTTCCTTGTTTTCATGAAAAGCACTGCAAGAGAAACAAACAAAATTTAATTATAGGTTGTTATACCGGTTGCTATATGATTCATGTATAGTGTGTAATGCGTATGTATAAGCTGCAATCTTACACAAGACCGATGCTAAAAAGGGTTAATAATAACTCTGCGTCCATCCAGTCTACCTATTCACCATACAAATGCGGCCGCTTTGTACGGATATAGAATTAAGATCGAGTCGGTTTTTGAAGGGAGCAGAGGGATCCATCCGATTTATGCCCACTCGTCCCCAACTGGTCCCGTAAATTTCGGACACACATCAGTTCAACAATGACTAACTTACAATTAGGTCCGAATTCACTATCTGTAACACGCTGAATTATTTACGAGATATATGGCATACACACTGTCATATGCATATTACATTGCGGGTGCACTCGAGTATATCCATTAAGCAATAAAACCTATTAACGGTTTTGGACAATTTTGTGCTTTCGAATTCGGCGAAGTGAGCCATGCGCGTTCATCGTGTGTGTACAAAAAAATTATTCTTTCCGACAAGTGAATTTGGAATTAGAAGCAGCAACGTTTGTCCAAGGAATTATTGATGAGATTACCTTATCCTCATGTAATAGTAATGCGACAATTACTACGCAAAGTATCCGTCGGACGAGGAGTATGGATGCATTATTTTATAATCTTTATGGTATAATTTTATTTTTATTTATTTATATTCACCTGCCGTTTTTCCTTAGTGTAGATATCGATTTCTAATTGTTCATAAGATTACAGTTATTGTTATTCGTCTTCTGTTCTATCGTTGGTATAATTATTAATAAAGGATTAAGATATTACGTCTATATTTTACTTCTTTTTCAATAAAATTACAAGAACAAATATAGCCGTGAAAATACGAAAAAAATAGACATATAAAGTTTCTTCAGCAATTTGATTACCAACTCTATAAATACAAAAGTAAATTTCTCCTGGCAAAGTAATTTTTTGTAAGCTACTGTTAAAATGTAAAAATGATCTAAATACTGATAAATAGACTAATATAAGGTACGAAATCTTTTCAAAGCATTCATCAATGCGAGGATTACTATAATGACGCAATTGCTTGAAAGCAAACGTATCCCCAAAAATAAGCAAAGTAAAAATTAATGTATATATTTGTACGCTCATGGCTAAAATTTCGCAATTCCTATTTTTATTGTAATCTTGTAATGTTTGTCAAACTTTATGAAATTGATTTGTCATTGTCAGTTGTTGTCAAGTGACATTTTAATAGCAAAATATCTTATGCAAACAGTGTAGCCAGGGTAAAAATTCTTACAAAATTGGACTTGGGGAACTATAGGTACAACATTAAACGCGGTTCTTAGATCCTATAAGAACGCCTGGATCAGGTAGGGCAAGGATTTGAAATAAAGGAGAGACTTTTCTGGTCCTTTTCTTTTTTTTTTCATGAAAGTTATTGGAAAAAGTGCTTTTATTTTTAAAATATTTATAGGACCGTAATGTACTTTTCAGAAAAATTATTGAGAATTAGCTTCATATATTTCAATATCATTGAATGTCGTCACCTTGTTACATAATAATAATTTAACTAATAAATACGATATAGAGATAAACACTCGAATGTCGTCAACTGCACAAGATAATGGTTTACCTGCCACAGTCAGCGATCAATTTGCTTTGCTTATCCTTAATGCATTCATATTGTTATCGTTACTATTTTTGCTGCGCTATTTAAACATGACTCTGAATGAACTGCAATAAAAGACAACATGACCGTAAGAAAGTTATGTATTACCTTTAAATGCACATTTTTGTCTGTCATACATATTGTCATATGATCGAATACTTTCGCAGAAACTGCACATTCTACAGAAAATATTTTGTCTCTTCCAATTATTTTCACTTTTACTTTCTTTTTATGAAGATCCGAAGTAGACATTGAATATGGTGAAAATAGATATGACAGTGTTCGATCATAATAAATCAATAAAGGTGGGTATTTATATGCGGATATTGAATTAATTTGTTTGAGTTTAAAGGATTACCATTCTATGTAAACGATGTATTATTTTTAATATTTTTTTAATGTGCTTATTGTTATAATGGAAAAAATATCTAGAAGTGATTTTAATGGATAGCTTTCGGAGATTCATAAAAGTTGTATTAAAAGTATCAGCAACTTTCGCACCATTCAAGTTTAATTAACTAATCCGGAACGGCCGTTTCCAGTAAACGAATGATCCACATTCTCAACGCGTGACCGAATGATGTAAGAAACCTCTAAAATGAAGATGCTTGCTCTATTCCTACTTTCCAGAAAAATATTATTTACAAGTGCCTACTTTTACCGCCTACGTGCCTTAGAGCTAAGACGTGCGAAAAAATACGGAGTACGGACAAATAGACAGAAAGCTCCTTTGTTATTGTATCCCGAAATCTAAAAGACGTGCAAGCCTTACCCCGATAAATTGAATTGAATTGAGTACGACAACGATCTATTCTCCCTATTCATCAGATTTTTTATTGCTTTTATATAAACCGTGTCGTACGGGTATAACTCCTGCGGCGAAGTTATATTCTTAATCAATTTCAATTTTTCTAATGTAATATTATGCCCGGTTTCGTTTGTGTTGGGCTACACTTGATGAATCTAGTCAATCGAAGCGATAACACCTAATATGTTCTTTTAATCGGTGATGCGGTGGTTACCGATACTTTCGTGTTGATTACCATGCTTAATATATCAAACAATTCAATAAAAACAGAAGCCTCTTTTAATTTAATAAGATGCTGGATAATATCCATATATCTAGTAGTATTTCGCATTAATAATATTCAATTACTATATTACACGGGAAACCATACAAATTACTTTCTGAATTAAATTCCGAAGTGAAGTTTCGTTCGCGCCGCGTCGAGTTAAAAAGTAAGCAAATTCCGTAATTTACATACAGATTGATGAGGAATCCCAAAGAACCTCGACTTAATGCAGCATAACCGAGATTCGTTATTAATAAAAACGTAAGCAAATCGTTTTAAAATGTACATATTTATAGTCTCATTCCAGCTTGTTTGGTCTTCGCGAATTAGCCGTGAAATTAACTCTGCCAGTACAAGATTTATTTACGAAGTTATTAAATAATGCGGTAAGACTGTTATTAGTTGTTTGGCGTAAGAAGCAATATGACGTTGCAAATTATCCTTTGGGAAAAAATAACCCACCTACGTTAACGTGTTGCGCCGTGTAAATAGGAAGGTAATAAAGTGATGTTCAAGAAAATTGCATCAGCGATAGATAGATACTTGTATTTTATTGCAGTAGAAGCTGTAGCTTCAAGGACAGTACATCAATGCCAAAACTATTCTACGCTAGAATAATATTACACTACAACGCATTAATCCGTAATAAGACAAAATTTTTGTTTAGTGACATTTATCCGTCAGTATAGCGTATAATAGAATTATTTAATTGTTTAAATAGAAGAGATCAGTATCCCAAACTAATTTGCTTTGATGAAATTAATAAACAATTTCGCTTCAATAATATCCCAAATTCCAATTAAGTGAAGTTTGTGAAAACGATCCAACCCATTAATTTAGTCGTAGTTATCAATACAGGATCAAGTTCTCTCCCAAAACCAATTAGAAGACCACTCGGCACGAATTTTAGGCTATCGTCAAAGAGGTGTCATATAGGCGCATAAATTCTCCGAAACTACATTCGCTCGCTTCACTGATATCCTGTTTGCCTAGACTCCGGACTAATTTCCTAGATCCTATCATCGCCTCACTATTAAACATTACAACGGCGGCCATGTGTTTCGTGCAAATTTTTTAATTATACGCATACGAGCCACTCCGCCCAGACCATTTAATGAGGTACTTAAATTAAAAACGACGGCGAATATTTTCAATCTTCAATCCCTTGTGTAAATTAGGATACCGGGTGTGTTCTTCCAGGAAAAAAAATAATTTTTATTTGGTTGGTTACGTCTAGATAAGTCAAGAAAAATATAAGGATGTGCACATTCTTTGAATTATAAATATCAACGTGAGTATTTAATTTTCTCAAACGTAAAGGTATTGGATCTCATACAGTTTCAGCTTTGCCGGTGGCTTTCTCGTTTCCGATTGCGCAAATAATTAGAATGTTATAACTTCGACAAGGTGTAAGGTCGTGTTTTCTGTGGTTTTGCATTCTTTGATGGCGAATAAGAAGATCCTCCTGTTAACTCATCAATATTGTAGCTATCGCCTCTTTTGCGCCTTTTGTCACCTTGCCCTTTTTAGGAATATCGCCTTTCTCTTGCCATTCCATCGCTCCTCTTTTAAACATAAGATAGTGATTTAGAACCATCGTTTTATCTCTAGTTACTGTTTGGTTAATAATAGTCCTATCGGCTTCATACAGCTCAAGAAAATTCTAACAACATTCGACACGTTGTTCCTTTTGAATCGCGCTGAGTAATTTTGGAAATCATCTTGTGCTAGCTTCTTAACCTTCAACCATTGATCACTCAATATGACTTCTTTAAGCAGTTTAGTGCTTTCTGCTATCATTACTGTAACGAGTTCTTCTTCGCGTGAATCATCTTCAAGAGATTCTCTGCCGTAACGGAACAACTCTGATCAATATTTAATTGTAGCATATCATGCTGCGAAGTCTTTTAAAAATAGTGATCATGCGTTCTTTCGGACGCCGTTTCACTTTTCACGGTGAGAGGTTTTATTAACTGCACGAAGATTAATTGTGAACACTTTGAAAATTCACTATTCACCGCTCGACTTCTCATTGTCTATCTATCTGAACAATTATTATGGAATTCCTAAATTATTATTTGAATATTAATTAAAGATAGATCTATAGAATTGTCGTTGTCGTAAATGATGAGGTGCGGTTACCTATTCCCAAGATACGAATGTCGCCAAGATATTGTACCCGAACTACGAGAAGCAGATTTTCTCGCAGCTAGATTACCAAACAAATATTGTTCTTCCTCCTGTTCCCCATGTTAGAATTGTATTACAGAAACTTTTCCTTATTTTTTGATTTAAACATATTCTTGTTTAAGTACCAACATTCACCGCCGCACGTGTGTGTCGTTACATAAGCTATAAGCTAAAGCTATTAGCAATAAAGCAATATAAAAGTTTGTATTCATAGGAAACCAAACAATCGGAATTACGAAAGAGGCGATATTTTGAAAGTTAAATGATTTTCGTAGTTACTTCCCATTGAAGTGGTATATTTCTGGTTCTGCAGTGGATGGCAGAGGTGGCAGAAAATTTAACCTGGGCTAGTTAGATAGAAGGAACGCCTAAGGAAGGCGTATTTATAGTTACTTAATATTCTTTTTTATTAGTAACGACGGTGTAAATTACAAAGTCCACAAATCGTTGAAATTTAAAGAGTGGCTCGCACTCCTTAAACGTGAGATTCTGCCGAAACAGAAAGCAGATGGGTCCTACAACTACAGCAAGTTTTAAGCCGATCGGTGAGTGACACCTCGGTGTGTTTCCTTACAAAGTAGTTAGCTTCTTCAGGCGCTTCTCAAGAATTTACAATTCTTCTCTGCAACCTTTGCATGTGAATCCAAACAGATTGCTTAAAACGTTAGATATATAATTTTCCTATGACATTATCGAGTCGAAAGGAATTAATATAACCGCTATAGAAGCGGGAGAAAGATAAGATTCAAATATTTCGGAGAATCTTAACAGGTATATGTAGGCAGCCACGTAGGAAGTAAAATGTGAAATCGAAATAGAGTATGTAAAACCGACAAAGGACAGAAATTTAAACGATGTTAGAAATCGAGATCTTGTAAAGGTGCATGCAAAATCTCTGAGGAATTGGATACCGTAACATCTTGACTTAGTTTCAAAGACAAAAATACTTATTTCAAAGATAAGTGGTGCAGCTATATTTTTAACAGTAAAATTTGGTAAATTATTATTCATGAAATTAACTTTGAGGAAAGATATTGAGCAAAAGCATAGCAACTCTCACTTTGCTTTTTGCCAAATATCGTCATGTGGTAATGAATGATTTGAATAAATCATTCACCATATCATCACCAATGGAAGCATTTTAGATCTGCAATAATATTATTTTTCGTAGCAATAAGAAAGTTTTTGTATTTTCCAGTTGAAGGGAAATGTGTATATCCTCCGCTTTGTATATGCAACCTCATTGGTTTCGTTTCATTGCAGCGACAATAATTTTTGAAAATGATCGGATATTTACAAAATTTAGTTACTTATTTAGTTTAAATATTTATCTATTTGGCTGCATTTTAGTTGCTGATAGTTGCTTTAAGATAAAAATCAGGAAATACATTTTAAGAGATAAATGCAGCTCCTCATGCAATATCATTAACAACATCGACGTCCTTTACGAGCAATTCTTGAAACCTTTCGTATTGTATTATAAAACTCAGGTAATACCATTGGCCTTAAGAGTTCAATAGATAGCTATAAAAAGAACTTGATAGTGACTTTTGACAGGTAAACTACCGTGGGGTTCTCAAAAGGGATGCACGCGCCAATCATACCTGTACGTTTTGTTCAGTTATGTTTCTGATTGAAGAATTCGATTTATTATTTACAAGAACTTAACAACATATTCTTGTATTGATCATAAATCTTCTACTTCATTAATTTTAAATATTTTGAAAAATGTGTATCGCATGACAGCATTGATATATTATTATTATTTGCTACAAATTCGGACTTTTGGAGCGTATTTTTATAAACATATACACAGAATATTTCCGTGTAGCATAAAGATCTTGGTTTGTTGAAATATTAGAGTTTTATTGAGTCCTGTATACTTTGTTATTTACAAGTATGTACCTGGGTTTATTAGTAATTATTAGATTATAAAAAATCTGGCGAATAAAATTTCATTATGGGCATTTTTCTCAGCTTAATGAGCTTATTCTTTCTCTCATTTATATACACCGGAATAAATTTTCTTCTCCCTTTAAGATACAGCAACTATTTTTGTTGATTTGTTCTATAAACTTCAAAGTTTAAGTATATGCTTATGTTAAAAATTTAACGTTGTTTTCATCAAACTATGATTGCAGTTGACTAAATAAAATCGATTTGTTTAGATGAAACACCAGCGACTATTATCTAAAGCGCTCAATTGGTTGATACTATAAAAGTTTTTCTTTAGTCAATTTTCAATTTTAAACAAAAATTTGGGTATTTCAAGTATTCAATTCATAATGTGTAGAGATGACAAAAGCAGGTGGAATTATTCATTTTTTGCAGCGACTAGATAAACTCGTGATTTTTTCCTATACAAATATCAACTGTAAAGCATATTTCTTAGTGAAGCAGTTAATTCTTACTAAGCCAATTGCCTATGATATAACACACTGTGTTGCACACATTGCCGAATAGGTGTTAGAAGAAAAAACACTTTTTGTTGTGGATTTATGCAAACTTATTTATTTTTGTAAAAGTTTCGTTTTTTCCAAATATTACAAACAATACGACACATGCATAACGTTTCCAGAGCTGTGCGTTACTTTCAAATATATTTTTTACATATTTATTCCGTCTGTTACTACGGAGGTTGCTTTTCAAGTTTTCTAAAACAAATTTGTTCTTTTTCTCGACCTTGGTGTAATTATTTAAAGTGTAATTATTAAAAATGAAAAAAGCTTTTTGAGTTTCTTCTTCTTCGTCATTTTTTTTTATAACATTTTGTTGTACGTCATGTTAACTTTCTCAAGCGCAAGTGTAAGAGATTAGATAGATACATAATTTATTAATTAAACTCTTTTTTCTTTGTTTTTCTGCTTTCTTATCTCTTCATTTAGTTTTTGTATCTTACACATACTACCGCGGATTACACTTTCACACAACATATAAATCAACATAAAGTACAAAGAGTTCAAGACGAACAATAACTCGTTTGGAGCCACATAAGTTTCAGGTACGCTCACATACTTCTGTACTCTATAAGGGCACCTGTATCAAATTGCCCATTCTACATCCTTTTCTGAATGTTTCGTCTCAGAAAGAAGACGACGTAGGCATTTTTACTGCTGTACTCTTGGTGAAATGGTCTCGCTAGAATTTTCTTTATGTTGCCTATATACAACTTAACTATTTATAATTTTGCTAACTACTGTGATCTACGATCTTAATGTATAATTTAAATTATATCCTATCTATGTATCTTTGCGATTATTGCAATTTATTTTATAAATAAGAAGTGTTTTGTTTGTGGGTTCTATCTTTTGTTTTTGTTTGGGTAAAAATCTACCATTATCTTTATATGGTTTGTGAGTCACAATTAAATTCAACTGCTTGAGACTTTTTGATTTGTTTCTGATAACTCTGTTTCCGTGGGTATATGGTCTGATAACGGTGTTTCCGGAGTTACCTCTTCACGAACATTTTCTGTTGCGCTTTCAATTTAAAACAAATTTTTGTTTGTAGACTTGTTAACAAATGCTGGCGGGTAGTTACTTTTTCTTGATTTTCATTAAATTTTTGACAGATTACAATACTAGCCGTTGGTTTTCGCCTCTGGCACGGTTCACATGCTGAGTTGCCGTGATCAACTGCTTCCGCTTACTTAGTTTCGCATCTGGCGAGGTTTACACGTTGAATTACCGTGCTAACTGTCGTCTATCACTCTTGATATATGGGTCTTGAAGAAGACCCATACGATTGTGGGCGAAACGTCGAGTTTTTATTTTTATTTTAACAAAGACATGATACGGTTCAAATCCGGAACATGTTTAATTTCAACAGACTCTGGTCGTGGAAGCCTACGTATTACAATATTATATATTGCTACAAATTAAATTCGAACCAACTAAAATGTCTTTCGTTGAATTGAATTGATCGTGGAAGCCTACGTTTTACTGTTACAATACTAATTTTGTAATTTAATGGTGCAATAGAGCATTGAGAATAGATCCTTTTTACACTTTAATATTTATGCAAAATAGGTGCGTCTTTTTTATTGTAACTCACTATTGAGTCTCTTCAATAATGTTGCATGGCCTAGTACAACAACCGATTTTGGTCGGTCTGTTACTGATTATTGATAGAAGCACGATCACAATAAAATTTTGCAAACTGATCTTTTCTGGCGATGCTCCATTACCAAAAGCTGAATGAATTGGTTACACCTACACTAAAATCATAAAAAATCATTCAACGAAAACCTTTAAACAAAGCTTCAACAATAGTAATTGGTCGCTTAAGAGAATTTAGGACGCTATCTTCGCATAAATTCTACAAGGAAACCTTTGAAAATTTCGTTAATGATCCTGCCAATAAATGGTGACCTGTAGAATCTCATGTTTCAAATTGTCACTAATGTCTCTTCTATGGAAGCATAGAAGAGATTGCATGCTGGGTAGGTACACAATTCTATGCGTGTCCTTCAAATTAGTAGATGCAGCAACAACTAGTAAAAAAAGAAGACTTCAACTCACATAAGTTGCAAGAATGTCTAACATATAAGATATAGGAACGAAATGTAATTGTATTAAATTAGAAATAGTATTTACTAAACGAAAACCTCACAGTATCATGCTTAAGTTCAATCTGAAGGTAAGCATATTTTCTTGAACGCGGAAGTATATAAATATTCTTGTATTATAGATGTAATTAATTTAAAGTGACGACCTTATTTAAAAATTTCAGTTGTCTAAGCTCCATTCTCTAACTGTTTTACATATAGAGCGCAATATCCAGCCATCGTTTGATGATGATAATAATTACCTGTTATTGTTAAAAAATTACCGTGTACATCAACGTATTAACGTATTAAATTGTTTTCAAGTTACAGTTAGCTCAATCATTACAAGAATGAAAATTGTAATCGTAACTGTACCGAAATTCTTGAATTGGCCAATTTTGTTATTCACACAATTAAAAAATTCCAACAAATGGGTTTTTGTTGATGTAACGACTAACGTTTTCTATGTCTATGTAAGGACAACGCAACAATATATAGGATCTCTAAGATTAATAAGACTTGCACTCAATAAAAAATGAATACCAGTAAACAAAAATTATGAAAAATGTTGAATATAACTTTAAAAATCAAAGAAAATCGTTTAAAATACATGCAATTAAATGTAAATGTTTCAGTGCGTCCATAACAAATTCTTAATAAGTACTACAACAGCGTGAGGATAAAAATTAAACGATTTACGAGCAAGGGTCTTAAAGAAGAGATAAGAGTCGGTAACACAGTTATAAGTCCCGTCCTCTGCCATATTCCTCCACGTCATAAATTACATTAATCACCAAACGCTTTATTTCGCATTTCATTTGTACCTTGTTTACGTTCTTATTTATCGCTTTTAGGATCGAGTACACTCTTCGGTAGTAATAATGAAGAAAAAAAAAAGAGAGAACGGCGAATGCGACCCTAACACGCACAAAAAATTAAACGGATACAAACGGCGTTCCATCGAATTAGTCGATGCGACCCGAAAAAGGAAGGGCCCTCCATTTCTTCTTCTGTTTAGAACATTAATGTATGAGTCGCTCGCATTTTATTGAATTAATTTAATTGCTTTTCCTGCTTCCCTTCTTTCTTTATGTTCTTTGTTTCCGCACTACTTTTTCTCCTCGTTATTCCCTAGTCGAAAATGCAGAATTAATTTCGAAAGTTTAATTATGCGCCTGCAGTTATTGCTTTTTCATTTATTATCATTTGGTTACTTGAACAGCGTGCACGACGCCTTTTGTCAAGTAGAATATGTCTACATATAAGGCCATTTTTTATGAAATACGTTATAGTGATTACGTACAAAGCAAAATCTAATACCTTGTTAATTATTGAAAGCATGTATTATAAAGGGAAACATGGTTTTTCGACTACCACCATACGTAAGTCAATCATTAGTTCTAATTGGAGGGATGTGAGTGGGATTTACGAGTCATTTACCTTCATTCCCAATGAAAACGGAATGTGAGAAAATTTGACGTAAAGTAATAATACACGACAGAAATTGATGGAGTTATTCAAGAATTATGGAAGTATATGTCAAATATTTCCGTAAAATGCTGACTTTTTCGAAATTTTTTCTTGTATAGTAGATATAGGTGACGTTATAATGTCTGTAAGAGCAGAAATCTGGATCGTTATTCTAATTAGAAGTTATTTATAATCTTTGTGTACAAATATCATATTTCTAGAGAAGAACAAGGTTATTTTTTTCGAATAATCTGGTTATTTTGTACGAGCTCTTAGCAACGAAGTAGCGTATTCTTCAGTAATCAATAAATTTGTATTAACAAACTACTGACTATGTGTTCTTCTTTTTACGAGAAGCGTATTTTTCCAATGTTTTCAAAACGACTTCGCTATTTTGTTTGAAAATAGTATTTTGCACTAAACAAAGCATGTACTTCACAACATTCCTACAGTTAAGTTACAAGATATTTTTAACATTCATAAAGTATTTATTGATTATTACAAGTAATAACGTTCTTTGGTGAAATTTAATTTGCAAATTATTCACCCATTAGCTATAGACGGTTAAGTTTAGACGGAGAAGGTTTTTATTGCATCGTTTTCGAAAATTGACTATTGTAGGTGCAATATTTTAAATATCCTTTAGTTAGATTAGTATTATTATACCTTAGTAAACAATTTCAACAATAAATACCTTTTCCATTCGAGCTGGTCCTTTTTTTTCCAAACGTTTCAAAAAAATATTAAGGTACATAGTTAATTGAACCAAACCTTTTCTCGTCGTAAACCGTCTCTTTTCCAATATACGATAAAATTTTGTGTTTAATAAATTACTTTTTGTTAACGTGCTGCGTTGAAAATTGTCAAAATACTTGTAAATCAGTCTACTATTTGTTGAGATCTTTAGAACTCGACACAACGTCGACGGAAGAATGAATGAAAATGAACGAAAGCGCCAGGAATTAAGGCGTTGAAAATTTAAGAGAATTTGTTTGTTTATGAATTGAAGTCGCTTTTAAAATATATCTCAGTTTATATACCTTTTTTATTCCAAATATTGTATTTTGAAAATGAATCAGCGACGCTCTATGTAAAGTTACCTAACTTCAGTAACGCTATTTCAGTATTTGTATTATTTTCATAATGACACAGTGTTAATTGAGACTGAAACTTCCTGGCATAGAGAAAAAGAGAAAAGCATCTTCCTATATTGATTGAAAGTTAGATATAGTATATATTTCGCATACATAAATTATAACATACCAGCAAGTCACAACTGTAGTTCTAGGTATTTTATTGTAATTTTAAAAATAATTGTTTTTTTTTAAAGTGGATAATTCACCAATAAAATCAAATTTTTGTATGTACAAGTTTTTTATTTTATTGAGCGAAGCCGCCATCGAGATGCAATAAGTTTGCAGTTTATCTTCCTCGGTGGTCGATCTGTAAAGTTGTGAAAGACCTTTAATTCCTACGTACAATTAAAGAAAAAGAGTTAGCGATAATCTTGCAATCTTTTATTAGTACCCGATGTACACTTCGACTTGCCGCATCGTCAGAAAATTAAACACTAAAACTAAAATTCTGCACAGTGCCATACCGTAAAATGGGAATTAGAAGGAAGAAAAAACTGTGTACCTAAATTGAATTTTTAACGGGAAGAAAATCTTTTGACTATTATATTGTAGGACTTATTAAAGGAGAGGTTATTATATCTGTTTGCTGATTCCAAATGTTATCCAGATTCAGTAGTAAACTTCCTAAAACGTTCATTTTATGACTTTTATTTATTTTAAAGAAACTTTTTAAATTATTATATGTACATGTATGCTAACTTTCTAATATGTGTATTATTGTACTCGAGTTGTCTTTGTTTAGTCTAATAGAACGCATGTTTTCGTCCAATCTCACTTTAAAGTTGAGAACAGTTTGGCCTATATAAAATTCCTTTTATTACCCTGAAAAACATGCTTAAGCTAATCCCAAACATTTATAAAACATATCCGCGCAATTTATGTTTCTAGGAAAGCATTCTTTATATGGATAACAGAGGATAATACTTTTGTTTCGTATGTGCTTTGACTTAACCTTTTTATAATTTTAATATGATTAATTGTATTTTCTGCCCTGGTTCGAAGGACGTAGGTGCGATTTACGGGTTATTTACCTTGTCTGCTCTTGACAGCAGGATTAATGTATAAGGCTGCTAATGTAGTGCTGTAGTACATTAAAATAGAATATGTGTCGATAGCTAGCAGAAACTTACAACTTTGTTCAAAATTTTCGTAAAACATGACATTTCATAAGCGTAAGAACTGTATGCTTTTGCAGACCCAGATTTATTATAAAATTGCGTGTGCGTTTCTTGGGGCGTAAATATTCACTTCTTCTCTTCGTCGTCAATCCATTTTTGTAAGATTTTAACAAAACTTTTTCTTCAACTTGCGTGTTTAAAAACTTGGAAGAATTCAAAATCTCCATCGTTAGTAGGATGCAATCTTAAATGTACCGAATGGCACTTTTGTTGCATCAAGTATTGCGTTACCTTTGTCCACTGAAACATAAAAACTGAAAGAAGAGTTTGCGCAGGGATATAACAATGAAATCAGTGCAATAGCAGTTTTTAGAATTAGAATACTTGGAACGCATTCAAGCATAATTCTTATCTGCAGTGGTGCACTATTGCCTTGAATTTTAAAGAGAAACAAGTTATTTTTCCGTTTTTTAAACTTTGTATTACGAATTTTCAACGTCAATCCATATATATCAAACATTTTTAGATTTTAGTATCATTCAGACAGAACATTTAAATTTCTATACGTTGGAAGTAACAATATCCTTATTTTAAACGTTAAAGCACTAAATTATTGTTTGTCAAATTTATACAAGGAATTTAATAAAAACTAGAAAAAAATTCTAAAGCGGATACTATGATGCAAACGACAACAGCATTTTTTATCTTTTTATGGTAGGTATGAAAAAATTTCAGTAGGGAATGCGATTAGAGGCACATTTAGTGGTTATGCAATTTCAATTAAAAAGTATTGCCTTATAAACATAGCGGCCGCATATTTCGCTCGACGATGTAACGTGCCCGGAAGCATTTTTTTTTTGAATTTAAATTAATTGAATGTTTGTGCAATTTTAATGAAAAACAGGTTTGTTAGTTTTACTGAAAATTCACGATTATTGCACGTATTTGTTGGCTGTTCCGTCCGGCAAAGCAAATACTAAATTTAACTGGCAGTACAAATGCAAGAAGTTTAATTAAATTTACTATTATCGTTCTAACTATTCTATTTTTACGGTCAGAGTAAAATATAAATTGTTTAAAATCACATGAAATTATTCGCAGTAGCTAAGTAAGCGAATTTGTAGTAATCTTTTAATATTTCATGCGATTCCTTTTAACTTATCTTTATTTTTTGCTGATATTGGCAGTTCGATACTTTTGTAATTGTCATAAAATCCGTGAAATTTATTTTAAATTTGGAATTACCACTTTCCACTAGCATTTCGATGCAAAATGCTTGACGCGTAAAAAGCAATTTGCATAACAAATTCGAAGGGAAAAATTATATTCTGTGGATAGCGTGATGGGCGGAACAAAAATATCAAGTAACGCGTTTATAAAATAAATCAATGGTACACCATAGATTATTGTGTTTGTTCCGTTCCTCAGCCATTGTCGAATAAATCAAACCAAACAAATCGCCTCTACATGATCGTGATGGTAACATTTTAGAATTACACCGCCTTTAACGTTTATATCGAAATTAATATTACTTCATTGTAGTATAACATGTATATATACTAAATATTACAAGCATTCTTTAATTTCGAAAAAGCAGGAATTTGGTATTGAATTTGATATTGGTCCGATAGTATCGACACTAAATACATTAGTGTGCAGACAGAATGAATCTAGTGTTCGTTGATATCGTTTTGTTGAGGCAACAAGGAAATGCTTACATTTCCTAATTAATGAATTAATATAATTAATATAATAAATTAATAATTTTCCTAACTAATTAATATATTACAACAATTAATTACGTTTATCAATTTAGTAAATACTCATTCGACCTTAATAAATGTATTCTTAATATCAATAAATCCGATCATTGTATATAGTACATTCACGACAGTATAGATTTATCGAAATAATAAACAGCCGTTTATTAATATCATAAATTAGTCGGTTGGACCAATTTTTATAAGAAGATTTGTTTCTTTTTATTGTATGTACCTATTTTGTTGAGTGTGGGATTATCAATATTTTATAGAGAGCTTTTAAAGGGATGTATTATCTATATTTCTTTCTTTAATACAATTTGATAATTTTCGTTTTCTGTGATACTTCTATTCTTTGTATACCGTATATATTATGTATGGTAAATGACACTTATTCATCGAAAAAAATTATCAATATATATTTCGTAAAAGAAATTAAAAATAAAAGAACGATGAAGATAAAAATAATAATGTAGGTGTGCAATATTTGAAGTATAATATAAATTTTAATATGTATAATGTTGTTTGTATATTACAACGATCATATTCTTATTCAGAAACATTTTATAAAAGTTTCAATACTTAAATGTTAATTGTGCTTCTTTGCGTATTAGATCGCCAACAGAGTTAAAAGAAATCCTTTCTTTCTATCTTTACGTTTATATCGTTTCCGCGTTTGGTTGACTTTTTGCATTCTTTGCGTAAAATTCGATTTGGTTTGCCATTACTTCTTTAACAGCTAGTACTATCGAGAAGTAGAACAACTATCTCACGGCTGAACAAATCGCGAAGAAATGTCACACTTGTCCCTTTATCAAGATGAAAATTCATTATATTGTATTGCATTCGAAATTTACTAACCCGAAATCGGTGACGGATATTGTGTGTGGATATAAGAATATAATACGGATACAAGAATGTGCTTAGGTGATTTCCTAAAAGTGTGCCTTACCGTAGAATGCAACAGCAACAGTATTATCACATGTTCAAATTCCTATTTCGGACAAATTGGTATTCCCAAAACCATCGTCTTTAACAATGCTACAACAACAATTGTGTGTGATATTTTTGCTTTAGTAAAGTTTTTCAATCGTTTGAATATTTGTATTCTTTATACCTTCATTCGTAATTCAAAAAAAGAAAACGAGTATTCTTGACGCGTTAGCATATCGAGGACGCGTAAAGGTTAAATTTTGAGTGTAGCTTTACTGTTCGTTATTTGCGAAACGTTATTATTTGGAATTTACATTTTTATACCGCTGAAAGGGTATCTGGGTGATGTTGTCTTATCTACTGACTGAAAACTATTTTTTAAATTGATAAAGCTACTTTGTAACTTTGCGCTTGTAGCATATCTATACGTAGCATATCTATAGTATGTGCAAGAACTACAATGCAAGAACTTGAGCCAATTGATTACTTATTAGGAGTGCAATACTGCAATTGGTTTTGTAAATCACATAAATTATTATAACATTCCTGACAAATGCTTCTCCTTGGAAGAAGCTTGATTCCATCTTATTGGTTCTATTATTAAACAAACTATATGTTTGTATATGGTCTAGTAGAAACCCTTGTATCATGATACAGGAACCATTGCGTACTGAAAAGGTTGCCACTTGGAAAACAGCTTCGCAGAGAAGAGCTATTGGTATATTATTTTTCTATAAAACGGGGAACACAGAAAGGTATCCTACGAACTCACAGCGACCGTTTTGAAACCAGTTGTATAATGATAAATTTAGAGATGGATACTTCCATTACAGCTCGTAAAACACCAGGAACAATGACCCTCTTGCATGGTAAAATTTCCATTCTAATTCAATAGTAGAATTGAAGATATCACAGTCGGTATATTAGGAAATAATTAATTTATAACACTCGCTATAAAATTTAATAACGATAACGATAACACAAAAAATATAAAAAAAAAATAAAATTAAAAGTTTTGTGAGATATCCTCTATATTTTGATGCGTTCTGCACTAGCTACTAATCGCATGCGCATTTAAATAAATTAAATCTTATCGTGTATATAAGTAATTCAATATCTTAGTAGAACACCTGTGTAATAAACTTTAAACCTTGTATATACTCAAGCATATAATCTCTCTCGATCCCTAAAAAATTTAAATAAAAAGTAAGATGGCGTAAAGAGGGCGTTGGTCCGCAACCCTCCTACATTCTTAAATAGCTCACCCCTCTCGTTACCATGGTGATTCTTTTGCAGACGTCCCGACGCTGCAGGTGACGCTGCCATCATGACGACGGCCACTGCACCTATAACTGCCACGTGAACGTCAAAACAACTGCTGACTACAGGCTTCTTCTTTGGTAACCAATTACGTGTTACATTTAGCAGACGCCAGTCAGAGCAACTGAATCATTTCAGTGCATATTTCAATTTGTACGTATGAATGTTAGGGTGGTACTAGAGCAGAAATTTTCGTTCGGTTCTGTAATCACCGGAAAGAGAAACGAATTTACTTTAAATGTCCCATTAGAGTAACATAATGCTTGTTAAATAAATTTTGAAATTTTGCGGTTGGATAATTTGACAAGCTGTTCGTTAATTACGCGGGTGTATAGAAATGGTGGCTGACGGAATAGTTGGGATTGTAATGGATTTAGTATTTTAGAGTTTGCATGAAAGAAATGAAGGTCTTCAAAGTTATCGTAATCTTCCATAAATCTAATTAGCTACCTTTATTTGCCTTTTTGCATTATTTATTTTAAACTGAACAAAACGCAGAAAAATTAAATCTTTATCAAGTACATAGTCCAAAAATTAAGCTAAGATATTCAGCAGCATTATTCAAAATGCTGCAAGCACATGTATACAGGGTTGTGTCAATTTTATTTTTACGAAATTCACAACTAAAAGTGGTAGCTTTGATGTGTCCAAAGGAATAAAATTAGACATATTATTTTCAGTACGGAAAATCTTCACATCTCTCAGCACTCATGTGTGACCATTGTATTCGCGGAACCATCCTAACAAATTAATGAAAAAGTGGCAACCTTATAAGGCATAATTCCGCCAAGAATTATTCGAAGATGATTCCGATAAGCGAGAGCCTTCTTTGAGAAATAATGATTGAGATAACATTTAATGATTAAGCCAATAAGCACAACTATGGGTACTGGTAGGGGAAGATCATCACCCAGGATAGTGAAGGGATTAATATCACAGGGTAATCGGATAATTCTTCTTTGATGAAGCCTATCTGGAGGAAAAATCCTTTCCTTCAAAACGATCCAGTTTCAATATTAGCCACCCTTTTTCCAGATTATAACAATCTTCATTTAGCAACTCCAATGTGATGGTTTCGTTCTTCCACATTACAGAGCTCATATAAGGGAGTACCTAAATATAATTTTCTTGCGGCAATAGGTGGGTAGACGAGGGAGAGTAGGGAAGGGACCTGCTCAACCCGTTAGACCTCTTTTATGGGGCCACGTTAGAAACTTAGTTGGATCTAGATAATATTCTGGGTGCTCTATTGTAATTTCTTTGTAGTTCTTTTCCTCAACTTCTGCAGTTTATTTTCTCTTAATTTTTTTGTTGCTGTTTGATTGTTCTTAACAGTTTCCAACAAACCATAATGCTATTAATGCTCTTTAAAATATAATTTCTAGATAAATTTCACCAAGAAACCGACTCAAAAAAAAGATTTCTTCTGTTTGTTCCTGTTGTTTAATCCTCATAAGAACGCAAATCTAGCGACTAATATTCGGGAGCTTTCTACAAGAAGATCTCAAGATGTAAATTATCGAAAATAATTCATGACTTTGATTATCTCCCAGAAAGTAAGATTAATGATATCTTTTTTCCAGTTTGTTTTGTTCTTCTCTCGGTTTTTTTCGTCCCGCGTTCGGCCTTGGTTCTCAGACCAAGAACCAGATACGTCTTGGCGTTTCACGTAATCACATACGTCTTCTTCTTGAGGTCGTGATTTTGATGTTTTTTTTTTTTTTTACGTGAAGAACAAGGCATCTTTTATTCGTGATTAATATAAGTTGAATTAATATATCATAATATTTTGGACCAAGGGAATATATAATTTTCGTGGAGGTCAAGAGGGTTGTTCATTAGAAACAATAGCAGAGATGGTTTAATTTCTGTTATTTTCTAATTATGATTTTTCATGTGATTCCATCTTTACTCTTTTTGATTCAACTTGAACTAGATCATATTCAGGGTGGTTTAGGAAAGTAGGTGCTTTCCCCTTTGTATTTTTCCGTCATTAAACAACAAATAAAATATTATGAAGTTACGATGAAAGAAGAACCGTCGGTATAATAAATTCTCTAATTATTATTCAAGCTCAATTACAATCTTAACAAATACTACTTTTGTTATAATAAAACGAGCCTAATTTATCTTACAATGGATAATATTATCAACGTGCCCATCACGTCAATAACGTATTCCATTGTAAGACAGCAACATCCTTTCGAATAGAATTTTTCTCATTGGAAAAGAATCTACTTTCCATCTTATTATGCGACAAAAGATGGGATGAAATGATAATCCGGTTGTTCGCGATTCGAATCTCGTCCGAAAGGGGATTACTACGTTCGATATTTCACGATCAATAAAATATGAATTTAAAAATGTTTGCCGAAGACTCCGGGAATCCGTTTCCGAGCGAGGCAGCGGCGAGCGGGAGAAAAAGATGAAAAAAAGAAAATCCGAAATCCGGAGCTCGAGCTCTCTCCCAGCACTCACTACCCCTGAGTCTTTCGCACTCATTATTGAACAGAGCTGCAAATTGCTATTTCTTTTCAACGTAAATTGCTTCATTTAGTAGAAAGTTTAATGAAACGAAGGTACCCCACTCTGGCAAGAGATTTACTTTTCCGCCGGTCCCCTAATTATGAATCTTTTACTTCGCTGCGTCCTCTCACGATTTCAAAGAGAGAAAGAGAATATTTAAAAACGCGGATTAACAAAAGAAAGGCTAGTACTCTATAAAATATGAGATAAAATAGCTTACAGCCATTCGCTGATGATGAGGACGCTGTATGATAGGGAAAAATATTTTTCCACGTTGAAAGTTCTTTTCAGCTTGTTCGGCAATTTTTATTTTCGGTCCCGGTGACTGTTGTTTTTCTTCTCTGGTCCGCACTAAGTCGTATTGCCTTTAAAATTTCACTGTTAACTTTTAGTAAGTGACATACAGCGATTACGGTTTTTTTAGTGAAGGCATAAATGCGTGTGAAAGCGGAGAAGCATATGTGTTACTTCCAAGTAAAAGGTGTCGGAAATGTTCTGTTGTTAATACATTTGTTTTCTTCAGAAAGCAGGAATGCATGCGAAGAACGTAGTACTTCGTATTATTTTAGTCGCTTTTAAAATATAATATAAAGCATTAGGGCTCCTCAACTGAACAAAAAAAAAACAAGCGGTTTGAAGCCGGTTTGAAATCTGAAAAATGCCATCTTTGCTATTTACCTTCACATCTCCAAAGCTATAAGGCTGTACAGCCCTTAACTGCGTAATTTTTTTGAAAAAAAAAATTAAAAAGAGGTGGTACAAATCGTTTGTTTTTCAAAATATCAACTACGATCCATACATTTTTGGAAGCGTTCGAACCAATTTTCAAATCATTTTTTCCACTCTCGAGATGATATTTCCAAAGCATGTTTTTGGAAAGATTGAATAACTTCTTGAGATGTTATCTATGCATCTTTTTTGACATTGGAAAACAAGAAGAAGTTGTTAGGATCTCTTTTGTGTAGATCTAAACTGTAACACTTTACCTAAAAGTATCTTTATAAAATGTGTTCATATTCGAAATCCATAAACATTTGTAGGACGCACCGTTGATGTTTGCTGTCTTTAGAAATGTAGAGACATTGAATTTTTTTGTAAATGTATTACCGTTGTGAGTCTTAGTCAATAATAATATATACCAAGTACTTGGTGTAAGATGAGGTTTTGTTTGGTAAGCAGATGTTCGTTGTTTTCTTTTTAATCTAAAATGAAGACACAAAGAATTATGACTTTAAACTTATTCTGCTTGTAGAAGTCGCTTATTTTGATACATTATGTGGTATGTGTATTATGAAACGTGGAAGAAAGTTCTACTAACGGAAAAGTTCCTGCATTCACTGAAGCTAAATTTTAGAAAGCGATATGTGAAATTATAAGTACCTTTGGTGGGAGTACCTCTATTTGAAAAAAATATCGATTGTGACTTAGAGTTAATTAGAGCCTAATTCTGTGTGCAAATATTCATTTTTTGGTATAATAATATTTTTTCAAATTACTTATCTACTTTGCAAGAGATAAATAATTTAGGCGATTTAATTTTTAACAAATCTGAAATCACATTAATAAATAATTTACTCATACAATTAATGCTGCTAAATTCGTAAAATATTTAATTGAAAGCTTTTTCTTCTTATGTTTTAAAATATGGCTGTAAGTGAATCTGTTCACTGTTCCGTAGTAGCCTATGCCGATGATACTAAAATATATCATACTAGTAAGTCACTTAATAACCTTGTTCATTTGCAAAGAAATCTAGTTAAAAATTATTCTTGGTGCTCAGATAATAGCCCTAAATTAAACATCGATAAATATTTCCCTTTATTTTCAGGAAACAACTACATACAATATTGCTTCAATAATTCTTATATTGGTTGCTAGTCTTCGATTAAAAGCATAGATGTAATAACCACGTTTCTGAAGTTATGTTAGCACTCTCTAAATCATTAGGATTTATTTTTCGCACTTCTAAGGATTTTACCAACATTGATGCCACCTATGCCTACGTTGCTTTAAAACTTGAACACGCTTCCATTGTTTGGTATCCTTCATACGGTATTGAAATAACAGCTCTGGAACCGATTTAACACAAGCTCTTGAAATATCTATCTTATAAGATCGATGGTCGTTACTCTAACCATAAATATGACATTGTACAACTTGCCGATAGAAGACGAAAAATTAGTGGTACATTTACGCAGAACAGTTTCACTAATTAAATCGATTCACCTGATTTACTATTCAATATTGATATCCTCATGTCAAGTTTGAAAGCAGATACTTCGCTACTGCTCGGAGGAATGAGCTTACCACGGTAAGCGTAAAAGTTTTAATTCTTCCTCTTATATATTCCACATTACTGTCCGTTCAATATATAGTGCCTGTTGTATGTAAGTCAATATTTAATTTTAGAATATCTTTCAATTCTTAATTTCTGTTATACCGTTGTAGCTTTATTCCCTCATGAAGCGCGGACACCTAGGCGAAATACTGGAAAATAATTTATTATTGATCATCTATACTGATTCCTTTCCCAATTCTTAACGTCATTATTCTAACCGTCGTAAGAGGAAAGGACTTTAAAATACCTCTTAAAATAGCAAACAGTATCATTGATTCTGTTGTTTTCGGGGTATCACAATATATAGATTGTATACCAACTTGTACGAATTACATTGTAGGTAATGATCCGAATATACTGATTACGTCCTAGATTAGTTAAGGTGTATTGATCTTAGGAAAATATGTGGCAATGTAGTGCGTATGCAAACCGGAGATGAATTGGCCGAGATGAAAATTCTCGTTTAGGTTTCCATTAACGTCATTTCCCTACGTCTTCAGGATCTGATTTGCCGATGCTATTAACCAGAAATTGAATTTTGAAGAGATGTACTTATCACGGAAACTTAATTTATTTACACATCACGATATATACGAGGAAATGAAACATCCTACAGTCGAAGGTAACACGAGGTGGTTGCATTAATTATTACTACGACATGCAGTTTATTGCAGAATTAAAGAAATCACATTTTCAGAGTTAGCGATAATGCGGAACTCTGCGAGTATTTCTTCAGTTCTTAACGGTTAAATTACAGCATAAACTTATCGGAGAAATTCTCCCTTGTTGGTCTTTAAGAAAATGCTAATTTAGCTGTTTTGAAGCGGGTCTACATTCTCTAATAAATCAATTTGTTTTCCACGTTTATTCGGCATTTACTCTCTAACAAAAGTCATTATCTCACTGCCTTAACTTTATTACCCGAACGAAATTCCTATTTGTAAAGGAAACATAAATTTTCCATTTTCATTTAATGCTTAGAGATGCAAGCGAACAAAACGCGATACAAAAATGTTAAACGCCTGTTTTGTTTATAGCGAAAATAACGGAGTCTAAGTGATCTTTAATGAGAGCTGTAAATTTTCCTCGTTCTTCCATGGGCGAGAAACTGGATAAAACGAGACGAAGTTAAGAAGAAGCATTAATAAGATAATGAAACACCGAGAATATGGCATTCAATTAGTGGAAAATAGACGATTTTTTCGCTCTGCGGGTTAACGACGAAAAAGTAGTTGGAGAAAGATGGAGTCATAAGTCATCATCAAAAGGACGATTTACTTTCAATGGTTCCAATCTTCGTTTTACTCTTAATTAGGAGGCAGAGTCCGCGTGGATGCGAGAAATCGGAATCCAGAGAGTCGTCTTCTAATCATTAACGTTTTCCCAAGGGGCAAGAAATGTAATAAAACTTTTCTAAAAGACGAATCTTATTATATTAAACGGTTCGAGCGAATGCAGATGTATTTCTGTAGAAGTTGTAGCCGCAATTAGATTATTGCGTAAAAATAAACTAATTAGATCTTTTAGATATTAGACAACTGATTAGAGAGTCCTGTATTTGAATATTGCATCTAGGCAGTTTCTGGTGTTTGTACCATTAGGTTTCTATGTCAATAATAACAAAATATGCTGGCCTTGACACTCATAGACTGTCAGGTAAAGAAGAGTTAGGTAATGGGTGTAATGCATGTATTAATAGTGATAGTAAGGATTGTAAAGTAGTATCGTGGACACTAAAGTACCGGCATACCCCGTACTTCATCTCTAAAACAGATTGGTTACCTGCCGATCACCCTGAAATATTTTCAAAACGCACCCTTATGATGTCCGTTACAATTGCTGAAGGTCAAGATTCTCTGTATAATAAAGCTAATTGATAAGAAATATGCTTGCGTTATAACAGGAGTCTGGAGTTTTCCTGATTTACATATTTCCATGCATTTTATAAGGCGGAGGTTTATTTTTCGTTGGGTATTTTGTAAAACTTATAATTTTTCGATTTTTCTAACGTCCTCTTGTTTCTTAATTGGTTTATGGTGAGCATTTCTATTGAAATAAAGTTTAGATTTGAAATATCTGGAAAAACAAAGAAAAAAATCAATTAAGAAAAGTAAATATGCCGCCTACCCTTTGTTTCCAAAACTAATCATCATCAGTACCTCAACTCGTTCTTATTCCGTTAAATACGTTACAATAAGGGTGGGATAACGAGTACTAAGGAAAGGTTGCGGTAATCTTTTAGTTACCACATAATACTGAGAGTTTTTGCCTCGGTGTAGCATTTATGGAAATGGAAGCTAGAATCTAGGTATTTTGGAACGCAAAATTGCGATGCACGATGCTTGGTACCAGCCACGCACACGCTTGGCACCAACCATGTAAGCTTCTTTTTCACTTTGAAAAACGTAGTTATCAGTATAAGAGATAAAGTCTATAAGGCAATAAAAGGTAGTAGTGGCAGCATTGACTGTGAATTCTCATAGCAATATGGTGTCATTAGTTTTTAAGATGGAATAATGATCATTTCGATTTTTTTACTGATAAACTCTTATTTTCTGGAAAGATTTTTACGAAATAAATTTGTTGATTTTACATTTTGTGACTTACAATACTAACTTTAATGGGTTACTATGTATAAATATGTAGAAATTGGTTTGATTTCGCCTTCTATTAGGTGTGGTTACAGGTAATTTCCTTTCTGTAGCATAATTGACTCAAGATTTTGGAGATTGCGTAACTTGATGGGTCCAAGGTGGTCCAACGTTATTGAAAACTAAGTATTAATCAAACATTTCAGTAAACATTGTTGAATTACAGGGGAAAAATGAAATTGTATACAATCGTGATGACATGCGCCACATGATACAAGATAACCATTGTACATGTTTTTCAATTTTGCAAGAAAAAAGAATTTTTTTACAAATTGAAAGCTGCATAATCAACATCATAAATGAGATGCTGAATAACTATTTTTACAGTCCAAAGGAGAAAAATCGCAGATCAGAACGTCAACCTTAACATTGAATCCGACGACGGCGCGTCAGCCGCACCATAATTAAAGTTGGAGCTGATTAAAAAAGTTCAAGTAACTTTTCGCATAAGATCATTATGGGTAGAAGGGCGCGATGCTTCCGATGGCTGTGTAAATAAGAAACCCTCAAAGGGTAGAGAGAAATTGAAAAATGGCGACAGGGGGGAATATTAAAGAGTTCAGTCACGAAAGTCGTCGGTGGGACGGGAGACGGAAAATTGAAACGAGGTTGGAGGTGGGCAAGGAGGTGGATAATTAATCAGAGTAATTGAAATATGCGGTCACGTGTTGAATGATTCATCTCGTGGAGATTTGTCGCGTGTTTAACGATTTTCCCAAAAAATCGAGCGGCAGCTGGTATTACAGGACTACGTATACCAGACTATCCGTTTTCCAATGTTTAATATGGCGTAAATAATAGAAGCTATACGTCATTGTAATTAATGCTATAATTGTGTAACGCTTTTGCTCAAATTTTTATATTTAGTAGTGTTTTGAAAAATGCAGACGTAAACTTTATAGCAAATTTGGTGAATGCGCCGGGAAACAATTGCAGCTGTTCAATTTTTACCTGTAATTTATGTAATTCTGATAAATGGACTTGGACATGAGTTATTTGTTTTGAATGTATGAAACTCTAATTTTAAATTCCGTCAAAATCTCACTATTTTAAAATTTTTGAAAATTGAATGGAGAAAGGATGTAATATAACATGTATATTACATACAAATTTCGTCCAAGCAGCAAAGCACATGCTTCAATTTTCTTGTTCAGACTGTGTAATACTTTATCGTAAAATTTCTACGGAGGACATGTAAAAATATTTATCTTTTAAAAACATTTCAGAATTGATCAGATCTAAACCGATAATCCAACATGCTAGTTGTCGGCAATCACTTATACTTTTATTTTTACTTATAAACGAAGGTTTAGTATAAGAAGAGTCCAGGAAAATCACATCAGAAACTTATTCATTCGAAACATATACTTTTAAAATTATATCAAAGGATAACCAGGATAATACATCAAAATCCACGTGTCTGGAGAAGTCAAGTTAATAACATGAAAATGCATCAGATTACGGTCTCCAGTCTATGACAACGAAACAAAGCGATATAACGTCAACAAGTTTTGTGAATTTGACATGCTGAAACATGTTGAGGTATCAGATATTAATTTTTTAAAGAACAAGAGGCCAGATGAAAATTGGAAGTACTTGGAAATAGAGCTTAGCACTTGGAACGAACGTCATATACACACTCGTATAGAAAAGGCGAAATATTAAACAATAATTTGAAGATTTATCTGTAAACGCTTCTTGAAGGCAAACGTTATAGAATTATCTGAATCTTAGTTTTTAGCATGTTTTCATAAGGTGATCATTTTTGTTGTTTGAACTATTTGTTGGATTTATTAGTTTACCGGTTAGTTCAATGCAAGGAAACAACAACTCCATTGTTATCAATATTTGGATTTAATTCGGGCATTTACTTGCGTTTCTCACAGAATCTCATGTGGGGATTATATTATATTATATTATCTTACAATATCTTACTTGACATTGTGCTTTGCTAACTTTTTTGAACAGCTTGCTATTTGGTGTATACGGACCAGAGCCTATAGACACACCCATTCTAGTTTAGAAGCTAACAGGTTGGATACTACTGCGTTTGAAATTATCTCATGGTTGAGGAAAATCTAAATCAATTCAATTTTAAGTAACTTCCGCCGAAATTCATCCTCATATCCCATAAGAACAACAGCTCCCGTTGTTTTCTCCAATTTTCTGCTGTAAAATACCAAAAGATATCTATATCAATGCCCTATTAAGAATACGGATTACAGCGAGGTCTTCTATTCCGTAATATCCAAATTCTGCGACTAACAGGATTTTAATTCTTATTTCTTCTTGCAAAATATCGCTATGAGATGTTACTCGTTAAGAATTTGTTATGATTAAACAGATAAAAGCGCACAGTACTATTCGAAACCGATAAACATGCAAATTTACTACTCCCTTTACTTTATAATTGGTTTGAAAGCAAGACGTAAGCATTATAACCTGCGTACGTCAATGGATTTGAAGTAATTTATGTTATATTTCATTGTCGTAGAAGAAAGTAACAAGTATACAACCGTCATGCTTAAATATATATTGCGAAAGTAGTTAATTGAAAGCAATACTAATTGTAAGTTGCAAATATTGAGTCTGGTTGAAGGACGGATCATTTACCTTAAGTTCATTTAATTAAACGCTTGAATAATAGTTACACAGTTAAGCAACAGTAACCAAAATTAATTGAGTTTCTCTCGTGCCTGAATTTAAATGGGTCCCTTAGAATTGGCAAGCAAATACAGTTAGACAAGAGGGTGATTAATTTGAAATTAATATTCTTACAATTTGTATCTACATGTGCCTTCTTCTGATGAATGCAATTGTAATAGAAAATAGCAAAAGCAAGTTAATTAAATTAGAAATTGATTAAGTCTAGGAATGTACTTATTTTCGCTGTTTTTCGGATTTGTCATTGAAATTTGTTTATACGATCTAGATGCGCGAATGGTTAAGAATATTGAATAGGGCCGTTAAACTGTTGATGCTATGCAAAAATTTAAAAGAAGAAAATAAAAGAGAAGGAATGTTTCTAATTACGTTAAAGTTTAATTGATTGGAGTTTCCTGTTTCTAATATAGTTTTAGTGCTTGCGGTTTGAACGGCTGGAAGATCCAATTTTCAGATCAAACCAATTGAATGTGGAGGACGATTAGCGGATACTAATCTACTGATCCTTTGGCGAGTAACAAAACAACAGTCGTGAGATGTATGCAGCGAGCTTAGCTTCTTTCTTTTCAGATCAGCGTTGACCCTTCCTAGATGTAGGTAATATAGCCACTGGCAAAATTTGTTTAATACATGAAACGCATTTCGACATTGCATGTCAAAGCTATCCTAACTCCAAGTTAAGTACAAGGCGTATTTTTTTAAATAAGAACGGTTTTGAAATAAAAAATGAGTACTATTGCTTGTTTGTTAATTTTGTTTTTAAATGAAAGCTCATTTATTAATCTACATTTCCACGTAATTTCCACCAACATGGTGGTACTTATCATATCGTACAACTAACTTTTGAATCTTCTCCTCATACTCATGATTTAACAACCAGTGCAGCACGGTCATTTTGATTTCATCATCGTTTGTGCAAATGTAGATGTGGTAGTTACAAGGCGCTAGATCGGGATAGTATGGAGAGCGATCAATTTGCTCTCAGTAAAATAATGCGATGAGAGCTTGGGTTCTATTAGCCATATGTGGATTGGGTATTGTCATGAAGCAAAGTTGCCCCTTACACAGCATGCTTTTTGTTTTGCACTTCACAAATTGTCTCACAATACGTCTATTAGAGAATTTATTGAGTCACTATGAGGTAACCCCCTTCCATGATTTTCCGTGTTGAAGTTTCTTACCTGAACTTTACTTACGTGTGTTATGTTGAATCTCGCCATTCCATGGATTGTTGCTTCGATTCCGATGTAACCTATGCTAAAAGGACACCTTCCTCTTCTAGAAAAGTCAATTCTCGATAATTTAAAAGTTTGGTTACAATTGCATAAGCAGTACTTGATGAGACTTGAGGGAATCAGATAACTGGCAAATGGTAAAGTGTCCATTCTTATTTATTTTCTCGTCAACCATCTCCACCATATAAGTCCACTGTACCATTCGTGCGGCCATCATTAAAAAGTTTAAAAGATTGCAGGTTTGTATTGACGTACTCTTTACCAATAATTGTTAATCTCTAAGTTAGTACTCCCTACACAAAGGACAAAAATTTGTCCGATACATAAAACAGGCGACACCTGCCTTCTTTCCAATTATCGTCTAATATTCATCCCGTCAAATTTTGCAAAGGATTACGAAAGAATCTACATTTCCATTTTTAATAATGTTCGATCTCACCTGCTTCCCAATAAGCACGCCTTTATCACTGATCGCTCTACGTCCACCAATTTGACTTGTCCCGCACAATTTATTATGAAAGTTTGGATAAACCTGGATAAGTGGATATTATGCATACGGAATTGGAAGACTTTTGACATAATAGAGCAGCCACTGCTTTTCTCTAGCTTTGATTCTCTTAGTTTTGTTCAATTTGCTATTACCTTAATAAAACCATATTTAAATAATCGTGAGTGTTATGTTTCTTACAACGACTTTACATCCAGGGAATTCGTTTTACATACAGGAGTCCCAGAAGGTTCTAACTTGGGCCCTCTTTTATTTAATCACTTTATAAATGATCTCTTGATAAGTCTTCATTGCTCAGTATGTCATCACGATTTTCTTCTGATAATGATGTGAATATGCTACAGGAAAATTTGTTAGCAACCTAAATCTCAATGTTGAGAAATGTTGTATTGTCTCATATGTACACATCAGCTCCCTAATCATTACAGCAATATTTCCTTAGCATGAAAAACAGAATTTAAGGACCTTGGGTACTTTTTGATACTGGCTTTACCTTTAAACTGCAAATTATGTCAGTTCGCATTCGAGTCTCTTGGCTTCCCGATGCTTGTATCACGCTTGTTCAACGATGTTGAAATTTTTTAAGTTTATATGTACGCACCATCCATTTTGTGGATGTGATTGCTTGCACCTTGACAGAATTTATCCCATGTTTCTTAAATTCCTGTTTTAGAAACTCGCTGGCGGTCGGTATGGCGTAGTTGGAAAGCTGGAAGAGCTTTCAAACCGACGTAATAGGTTATGCTGTAAATTTCTACTTAATCTAATTAATGATAAGATAAATTATTATAATTATTATTAACACGTGAACATTCTAGGTTTTGAAGAGTTTTAGTTTGCGACAATCACAACATTTGTGACCCTTAGTTTCAGTTAACTGTCGTGTGTGTTTTATTTTATTTGGTTTCTCATGCGAACACCTGCATTCCATTTTAATATAATTCGCGAAATAACATTTGACTATTTTTGGCTTTATTAAAATAATGGATATCTGCAGGTGCCTCGCTTTGGTGACCCAGACTGTAAATATTTTTGAATAAAATTTATAATATTCTTTGATATTGTGTCTTATTGTGTTAATAATTTTGTCCGTTAATTCGTTCACAGTTTATATTTTGCATTCGATACCTTGTTTTACCTTCGATACCTTTTGTTCACACCCTTCTTTATCTTTAAAAACTTAAACATAAACGCCTATCTTTTTGTTGAGCTTAAAGCAACTAACCATTGCTTTTCTTTTACATTTCTTAAGTGCTACTAAATCACTTTTTTAACAGAATATTGAAAAAGCATCTAGAATGATACGAATATGAATCCTTTAGAGATTATTAAAGCAGCTAGATGAATATGAATACAATGATGTGGAAATTTAGATTTTTTACTACTAACAGGGAGTTGGGACAATGAGTCATATATGGAACGCTATACATTTGAACGCTATACAATTGACGTAAAATTATATCACCAAACTAAAATGAAAACAAGCAGGGTGTTTGACTTAAAATAAGAACGACGAAAAATAAAATCTTTCTAAGTGGAAAACATTAAATATTATGCGATAATTACAATTATTTTTGCAAAATACTTAGTTATATGGTCAACAAGTATTTCGAGTAAGACAGCCTTTATATAAATGGAGTTCAATTTGTTTCTAGAGCATCTTAATAAGGCTAAAGGAGTAGGTAGGTACCTACTTTAGAAGCTGTAATAAATTTTGCTAATTGCTTTATCAGCCACTTATTAAATTACACGTTTTAGTCTCGTACCAAATTAACGTGCAACGTAATTATGGAGCGTTTGATTGACGTACACCTACCCCAATCCGTTTTTTTTTTATTTCTCTCGTCTACGTCATTCCACCCCTATATCTATCGCCGCACTTTTCCACATCACGATGCACTCACGCACCTAGCCCATACATACTAACCACCCCTACACATCGTTCAGCCCTCCTATCGAATTTTTTGCCATTTGTTCCCTATTTATGATAATCCCACCCCCAGCGATGGCCACCGCGTGTATTTTTCCTGCGCATTTCTTTTCCCCTCGTTAAGTTTTCGTGAATTTCCCGGTTTGCGATGTATATGGGAGCCAATCGGTGTCGCGGGAGGGTGCTCAGCTCGCCCACCCGAACGAGGCGAATTGGAACCCTGACGGAAACCTTCAGGAAAGCGTCTACATCGACTCATCGTACCTCGGTACCGGGTAGATTATGTTCGTCATATCAGTTTGCAATTTAAATGTCTATTACTTGTTTTTCGCGTGGCTCTTCAACATAAATCTGACTTATAAGACAATGATGCATTGTTTTAATCCTATTTTACGAGTATAGAATTTTATTATGGGTTTTATGTACCCGTCTTCCATTATTGTCTTCATGAAGTAAGGTGTATGAACGACACAAACGTATCCAGTAATGATTAGGGAAGGAGTTGTGTAATGGCCTGTAGTTATTTAAGCATTTATTTTATAACCCGTAGATAATTTCGGAAGACGAACTTTACGCGCTTTAAATCTGTTATATTTAGTTACAAAATGAATTTTTCAGATAGATAGCGTTAGAAGTAACTTAACTGTATTAATACCCTCTCCGCTGCGTTTAAAAATTATCGTATCTTTAAAATAATCAAAAATAAATTGATATAAGTAGAAATAACAACAAAATAATCCGAATTCATAAGTATGTTAAACGAGAAAAGTGCTTGGTATAAGTAGATGCAATAAAGTGTACAAGTTAAATAAACTTCGATTTAACTTATAATTTTTTGGAGTTTAGTTCTGCTTGATTAGCTCTTCGTCGCAGTCAAAACATCTTATCTGTTCATAGCACACCCCAAATGTTATTAACAATAAGTAAAGTTGTTCAGAATGAAAAGCTATGGTCATATACAAAGTTTTGGGATGTTCGGTCAAGTTTGATGAAATCATAATTTTTTAATATCGTTTTTTCTTATGAGTATACAATTTATTGTCTTAATACTAATAACTTATTCATTAAATAATAGAACTGTAAAACCTTAGATTATACGTAAAACTCTATAAAGACACTCTTGAAACTTAAGCCACCGTATTTTTCAAAACGGTTTGGGAATTTTCCAAAAGCTGTTTGTACATGTTTTTTAGGAATTGATCGAACTGCATGTCTTTCTTTTTTTTTTCTTAATATTCCGGCAAATGTGCTTGGCAAACTCTTTCCCAAACAAGAATCCATTATTGTGAGATTTGGAGATCTAGCCGGCTAGGATGTCACCCTTATGCACCTAAATCATCTTTGTTGTTGAAAGAGATGCAATTGTCAAATATTTAGAAGTTGGTCAACATACCAAAATTTGTAAGTCAGTTTGCTGATTTAATCTTCCTTCAATAAAGTAGGATCCGATGATTGGCAGTTCCTATAACACATCACACCAATATCGACAAATATCGTTTTGGGATGATGGAATACCATTCACGTATTCGTCAGAAAAAAATTATTATTTTCATTATTTTATGAGTATGTCTGTTTTCTAAAATTAGCTCCTTTAAAATAAATAGATCACCTTGTATCGCGATCTTCCTGCAAATAGTGATAAAATTCGGCGTTGTATGGATAGATCGTAGGTCTTCTTCTCTTTAATCTTGTAATAAATGCCTGAATCTTTTAATGCTTTCTTTTAATTAAACGCATTTTATACTAAACGAAGGATTAATTATATTTATCGATCTTTTGCCGGTTTCATAATACCGAATCACTTAAATGATATTAGCCCTTAACCAAGTAGCTAAAACTGATCACCCATAACTTCAAAGAGATGCTTTGATTGGATCAAACACATAACATACGTGATTTCCTTGTTTTTCCGATAAAGAGATATCAGCCGGAAGTGACTATTTGCATATGTAAAATTTAAATATTAATAAGTAGAAAGGATAAAGATAGATGAAATTACTATATTTTTGCAGAAACTAGACAGATTCGTGTTTTGTCAACTCTCGGGGACACCAGTAGGTAACACGAACCCTTTCTTAAGAGACGGATAGACACGAGTCTAATATCAAACTTAAGGTAAAATTCCTCTACAACAACATTCAATATAATTTTAGGCGTGTCTCGGTGTAATTTCGCAAATTAATTATCTTCTCTATCTGGATGTGACGTCAAACAAATGACTGATATAAAAATTCTTCGATGGCTGGAACTCTAAAAAATTATCGAGAAAAGGAATTATCTTCCGCGTCCACGTACAGGATGGACAGCCTGAACGCGTACATTTTTCGATATCAGTTTTGAGATGTTAAAACCAGGTTTCTGTTCAGGCTTTTTTGTTTTTGTTTAATTTTGTAAGTAAACATTGACTAGGTGGACTATTTTTGAAGCAGGACTGCCTCTGTTATTTGAATTGCTATTAGAGTTTGTAAATTATCAGATTGGTATAAGGAATTCGACTACCAAACCCTTTTCGGTACTATTAACGCGTTATCGGGCGTTTTTCAGACTCGGCAGTGATAGCGTTGAGCAGTCGGTGGTGACCGATCAATATTTAACCGAATCCATTACAACCCTTTACTATTTACAGCGACTGGGACGCCAGCGAACGGAAAAGAGATAAAAGTTACGCGAGCAAGCGAGATGGAATGAAGAATGTGAGAGTGGGCCGAAATTAAATTGAGAATACAAATGCGGATGCACGTTTAATTGCGGTGTGTATACATCATTTAATTTGTAGCGCTTTCGGAATATTACTTTTCACTGGCTGTTGCTACCGTCAAATATTGTACGCTTTGATATAAAGCAAGTTTGTCGGGCGAAATTTTATGTTTCTGTCACATACGCATGTACTGATATGGCTATAAACAGAGAATAACTAGCCTCTTTTTTTTAAATTTTAGTCTGCAGTAGAATTTCACAGAGCAAATAATTAATTCTAAATTAATTTGATATGTTTTACGGTTAGATCAATACAATTTCGAGCCGTAACAATAGCTTTATGAGATAACATGGTCATGCAATGCCCATGGCGAGTCATCTCTGCGAGCTCGGAAATTGTACCTCTCTGAATATTTCTACATTTTTCAAAATGCTTTCATTTCTTTACGGCAAAGTCTGATGCTGCATATTACTGCGTCTTAGGAATCTCCTTTAGATTCTAAAACAAATTGTAGTTAAGGGCTATTGCTCTAAATCTAAGGGTTTGAGTTTGAAAATGTGGATGTTTTCAGAAGCTGTTGTTTTTCTCTGTGTTAGAAGTAAAATAAAAAAAATTGCAATTATGGTTAAACATAATATACTCGCCTTTGTATAGTTCTGAATTATTAATGATATGTACAAGATAATCCGTTAAATTTAAAACTATATAAAATTATAATAAAATTAAAAAAATAAAAAAATTAAAATTATATATATAATAAATTATATATTATTTTAGTTTTTACATAATCCGTTATCGTTATATTTAATTCTAGCCTGAGGATGTGTTCTTCTTCTAGCCTGATATCTTCTGAAATAGAAAATCTTGTGAGAATTCTATTTTTTATTATTTCAACCTTTCATATTATATTACAGTGAAATTAATTTACGTATTTGAAGTTGGCGATTACATGGTAAACTAGGTTATAATGTACTTGAAATAAATAAATAAATAAGTAAATGCTCTCTAAGTGTTTAACCATACTTACTAGCACATCATTTGAAAACATCTTTTGTTTCACAATGCCTTGCGCAGCAGAAATTTGGTTTATAGAACAAACCAAACTTTATAAATATATTAGTTAGTATTAGTAAACTTTGGTATAAATACAATAAATATAAGGAGAAACAAAAATAATGTGCCATATATAGGATAAAGGTTATTTTAGGGGATCTTTAAATATGAGTTGTAAACTTCTGAATTTGAAGATAGCACATAGTTTTGCTGAAAATTAGGTTATTACTAAATATCGTCATATTCAATAATTGTTCCAACGTGTCTCTCATGGCTTACTTGCTGATAAAATAAATATCAACAGTAGCTCACATTTAAAAATCATTACACCTTATTTTATTTTGCTAATGTTTTTAACAAACGGATATTATACCAGCTTAACGCATTACTACGCGCATTAACAAAACAGAATCACATAAGCCTCTACTTCTAGTCCAGGTACCAAAAATCACTTAGGACTAATCTATACTTCTGAAAGAATAACGGTTTCCGTAAATGTCGACCTTTTCGAAAAACTTCTAAATATCCCAAAATACTTTTATGGAGAATGGAGATTTCAGAAATACAGTATTGTATTGGGTTTTCTTTCAAACAAATACGACTTTGGGCAGCTACAATCTTATAACACGAACTTACAACACACTCGGTAGGCTTGAATATTACTTTAAATCATGCTCACAATCAGACCTTATTATCTACATTCACAAAGGCAATTATCCGAGCCCGCAGAGATGGCTTATCATCTATATACATGTAATAATCAATATGGTAATAATAAACTCCAGTCATTAAAACGTTATTTATCTTCAAGAATTATTCTCAATCTACGCGGACGTTCTCGCTGGGACGTGTAATTTATTTGAAGATTATTAAGGGTTAACAAGAACAAAACGCAATCATTAGTATCTACCACAAAGAACAGAACGAATGATACAGGAAGTAAGCGAAGAAAAAGAGCAAAATGATGATTAGGATATCAACAAGAGCTAGAGGGAAGCTTAAAATGGCATACAAGGAATTTGAACAAATTGAATGATTTGAGTACCTTGGTACAATAATATCAAGGAAATGTGACGTGGAGAAAGAAATCAATCTGTAAGTAGCGAAGACTAATAGATTCGAAATTCAAAATATATTATTTTAAGATATGGATTCTTAGATTCAGATTCTCAGAAACGCCGAAGAATGTTTAATTCAGTGGGAGAAAAAGATACTTCGAAGAATATTCAGCGGAAAGAAAACAAGGAAGGACTACATAAGAAGAACTAGTGAGGAACTATGCAGAATTTACAAGGGGTCTAAAATAGATGAGGTAAGAAGATCATGAGGAATGCAGTGACTGGGACTTTGGAAAGAATGCTTTACGGAGTCTGACGCGTGTAGCAACATAGATGGTGCTAGTGTATATATATTGCAACATAGACAATTATAAAATCTGGCTAAATAGTTATAATCGTAACTACTCCGCCAGAAATCGAGAACAATTGCGAATTCCACATCACAACACGGAATTTGGTTGATCTCTAACAAATACACATCATAGCTATTGGTACACAGAAATTCATTAACCGAATGAAAGGCTCGTGAAAGTAAATATTTTTTTATTGTCCGTGTAAACGATGAAATCGGTAAATCCCTAACAGAGTTTGGTATAATATTAAAATACTTCATAGCATTGTAGCTTACTCCATCTCTGCTTTTAGCTAACCTATGAAAATTTGGTCGTAAATTATCATTATGTCTAGTGTAATGTTCGTGAATCATAGAATTGAGTGTATATTTATTTAAGGTGGCTTTTACATAAGTAGCACATTCAAAAATATACAGGCATGGAGTTGTGAGAATTCCCAAAGATCTGAACGAATCTCTGCAGTCATCCATATATCCAATGCTGGATATTAACCTTGGACATCTACGTTGTAGGGAAATATGTTATTAGAATGAGACGAATGACGACCAAGACTGTACGAAGAAATTTGGTCCTAACGAGACTCAAATTCACTGGACCACCGAACCATTAACTTATTGAATATTAGATTAATAGGCCTCAACGAAAGTGGTAACGAAAATTTTAATCGCTTGAAATAATATTTCGTTATGGTTTGAAAAGGGAACCTAGATTACGTTAGATTGGATAAAACGTGATTCCTGGTCGTTTACCAAATCTAACGTTTTGAGATCTATTATGATTAGTCATTTGCTAGATCATTTATATTGCTTTTGCTTTCTTCGCCAGCCGTGCTAATCGTATGAGCGATATCTGTGGGTAAGTTTCGGCCTCTGGATGTACCGAACCAATTTTCGCAGCCATATTCCTACTAGCCTTGTGAAGTCGTACAATAAGTACTTCTTTTTCGACATGGCAAAATTGGCACTCTATTTATTTTGCCAGGAAAAGATCTAAGCAACCTTGCTCAATATCGCTTTTAACCATACGGTGCTTGTTAGCAAGTTTACTATTATTCTAACAGACTTTTTGTGTTAGTTTAATTTTCACCTGTAAAACTACGCCTCTATCCAATTAGTTTCTGACCTGCAGTAGTTTTCCAACTGGTTTAAAAATTTTATTTTTCCTTAAGCTGGATAGGTGCTGGGGCTTTTTTTTAGTAATTGGCGAGCCTACTTAGGTCAAAAAAAATGATCTATAGAAGGAAATTTATTGGAATAAAATCTTGAAAATTGTTATTTAGCAGTCTATTATGGACATAAGAAAAAAGGAAAATTTTGTGTGAAATTAATCAATTAGTATTAACTAAGACTAAATGACCATGTTTGTTAGCTAAAAATTGAAAAATATTAAATGTTTAAGTGCAAGACGGGCAACCAATTTACCTTTTCTAAGAGTTGATTTTTGTTCTTAATTTTAGCTTAAATTTGTTAATAATTAAAACATTAATCAGCATGTCTATATGAACGGTAAGGCTCTTTAGGGGAATTTATTGATTGTAGCAAGTTCGTCTACGTAACTGCAACATCGATCTTGCAATTAGGCAAGCTGAAAGGGGTAAAAATATCTTGTTAGATTTTACCCTTGTTCTATTATTACTCACTATGATGCCGAAAGCGCCTTCGAGAGCTTCCTTTTACGTTGCATATGATTGCTTCGTTCGAAGACATAGAAAAGTTTAAGCCGTTGCCTTTTACATGTTTAAAAAGTGATTTCTAGTACTTGGTGTTTCGTATAACGTTTCTATTATACCAGAATCATGTCGAATTATCAATCAATTTTCACTTTATCTTTTAATGTTCTTAATTACATTTCTCTATGTTTTTATGAATGACGGTTCATTAGAGTCAATTACCTACCAAATGTGGAACATTTAATACGTCGGTTCATGTAATTAAAATGTCAGCTGAATTATGTTCGTAAATTTATACCCCGCATGGTATAAAATTATGAGTCAAAAACCTTTTCTCGGTAACAATTGGGCGCGACCCGCGACAAAAACATTCGGCCAACACTAATTAATGGCATTTCTTGAGTGGTATTTAAGGAACGCCGAGAAAGTTAATGTCGCCGAGTTTCGACAATTTTTCTTGAAATTACGTGACGGTATTTCTGAACCATTTGTTCCCTAAATAAATATTTTCGGTCGACCCTACTCCGCGAGATGCTTATAAATATGTATTCGGATGTATTAGTTGCGACATAATTAAGGAAAGGTATTTTTTATTGCCGGAATTTTAGATTCAATACTTATTTTATTATGGCTATCCATTTCACGTTATAGCTCTTCTTATAGAAATACGCCTTATACGAAGTTAGCTTTCGATTAAGTTAGCAGGCAATGTACATGCACTCGTGTGTTTAATTCGTTGAGTACTTAGGAAGGTACGTGCCTGCTGTTATTTAAAACTAGCTAAAATGAAGCCTGCAATTGTATGTTTAAGTTGATTTTGATGACAGATATTACTGCTTTGCTGGATAATATTTTAAAAGTTTTTTAAATTATTTTCACATTCAAATTCTGTTTTATTTATATCCTACATGTTAATATTTCTTAAAACCTGAAGATAGCGGGTGATTCTGAATTAATTGTTCAAAATTGTATGCGCTCTTCGAAACGTTGTGCATAAAACGTTTTCCACTGCTTAAATAAGCAAGATTATTTCAAAAACGTTTTCGACAAACATTCATGAACTTGAATGTGTCGGTTTCATAAACATATATTGGGAAATCTTAGTATTAAATTTATTGCTGGAATTCTTTAGATGCCCCATTTGTGTCTATTCGTTTTCTCGCACAATGGGATTATTAGGAAATTATGGGAGATAATGCTGAAAAAAAATTTGTAAAATCAGAAGAGCAAATAGGAAAAGGTACAGGAAAGTATATCGATTGAGGAAGTGCAAGAAGTTATTAGATTAAAGTATGAGAAGCTACCGACGAAGGTAAGCGGGATTCCGAAATGCTAAGATGGATGGGAAATAATAGAAGGAAATACTGGACAGACATATTGGAGAAAGAATCTAATCGTACCAATATAGAAAAAAGGGAAAAGAGTAGTCACGATAACTACAAACCAATATGCCTTTCCTTAGTAAGTTCGGAAGTCTACACTAGAATCGTAAAAAATCTGGTCAGGATCAATATTGGAGGGAAATTGGAACTATCCATACGATCAATAAAGGAAACTTATGGAAAGGTCTAGAGGAATATGGAATTCCAATCAGAAAGGTAAGAGTAATAAAATCAATATACAAAAAAGTTGAAGTATAAGCAGAAGAAGATAGATCGGAAATATTGAGTATGGAAAGAGGAATTAAGCAAGAGGAAGGCCCACTACTGCTTATCAAAAACGGATCTACTGTTTGAAAATACAAGAAAACAGATAGAAATAATTTCCATTATTTCTAATTTCTAGAGATCTTTGCATTTGGTCCGCCTAAAACTTTACCCCACATCTTCTTTGATCTTGTACCTTTTTGTTTAGAAAGGTTTTGATGGAGTTTGATGATGTGATGTTGAGTTTTAATGTTTGATAGAGTTGTGGAGTTTTGATGGAGGGTTGACCGGAGAAAGAAAAGCTGAAGCTTATAATTTACAAATAAATTTGACAATATTCTGGCACGTTCTCCGAAAAGAAGACGTTTGTACACTTAAAACTAGAAACTGTCTCGATTGGCCACAAACTTGTAGCGTGTCTATTAAATTGAACTTGTGAGTTACAACAGCCAGAAGTTGGATGCGCATTTCGTAATTTTTCTTACAAAAAATGTTGGAAAGCGGTTAAGGTATAAATACGGAAAGTTGGATAAAGATTACAAAAATAAAGGCTAATTTTCATTAATCTCATGTAACGAACTGTAATATAAACAGGGGATAAGTACGGAGTAGTAAGTTCTGTTCTTTGTTTTTTTTTAATATAAATTGCTTCCAAGATCACGTCCTCACAGTTCCCATGTTAACTAATCTGTTTGTCCGAGCCGCAAAAACTACGTCGTTCGTACTATCGTTCGAACATATTAATACATAACCGCGTCAATGCTATATATTCATCGACTTTAGTAGTAGGAAATGAATTCGATATTACCACCTCTTTCGGCCCTAATTAAACAATATATTTATAGATTAGATTTAATGATCTGTATGTTTACCTTGACGAACTAACTCACTTTTATTATTGTATTTTAAGTAAGTACATTATTTAGCTTATCTTTAAGTGTAGTGGTCACAGGAAATGCCACAGATGCAAATAAAGCATTAGCATTTGGCCATTTTAATTCATTTGTTGTATATGTTTCGCAAACTCAAAATTCATGCAATTAAAAAAAAATGATTTAAATGAAAATGAAGCGATGAGAACTCTTGACAATTAACAGCGTAAGTACCCGCCAACATAAATTAAGACATATGTAAGTGCGATATCGCAGCGATCGGAAATAAAGATAGCGTTATTTGAAAGACTTCTCTTTTGTTGCATTAGGTTGCGATATCCGCTCTTCGACCGTTATTCTTTTGTACCTGTTTGTTTAGTATAAACGTAAATATGTTGGTATAAAATTCTAGAAAACGTTAGATGCAATTTGCACCTCAAATTTTATTTATGTTCCTAGCATGTGACGTTAACGCGATGAAAACCAATTACTAAAATAAACTCCCAGGAGGTAAACGAACCAAACTGCTGCTACTTGCTACGACCAATAATTCTGAACGCACAAAATAACAACTCTTCAAGCATAGTAAATTTATGGCGAGCTTTTAAATTGTTTTACTTACGATTTAATTCGAAGAAGCAATCAGTATGTAAATGAGAAATACCGAACGCACTGGTAGCAGTTAGCCATCAACTTGTGTCTTATTTGTTAGTAATTTAGTGCTTGAGTTCGAAGTTGTATTTGCATACAAGGTCAGACACTTTACTCACGTGAACAATTAAAACTTGCGGATCTTATTAGTTGTCGCGCTCAAAATGTTTTTTTATGTACTTAAATGAAAATGATGGTGCACATCGATGACGAATAAACGGTTTACGATGCAGATTTGCATATTCCTACTTCTTCTGATGATCTTAGGCCAATTTGATTAATGTAATTAGGTTTTTGAAACTATGCTCAAATAAAACGTAGACAATAGAAGCGAGGCAGTAATCTTTATCACAGTGTCAATAAGCTTTATTGCAATCATGCCGTTTCCATGTATGTTCCGTATTGGAACAACCACGATACGTAATCCCAACTTCGAATTACTATCAATTTTCAAATGATGAACTCTTGAAAATGGGAATACAATTAAACACGTTCAACCTGATGTATGAGTTTTTACTCAAAGTCAGAAATTTAATTAGAGCGCTTTTACTTCTCTATTTAATTGCAATAGCGATTGCTTTAACTACAGTAAATGTTGATAATTTTACCTTTCCAAAACTACTTCGGTAAAGGGATTCAAACGGATAATCTAATCTTTAGAAATAGCATAATACGTGCAGGAGGGTCGCCGCTTCTATGTTATTCTATGACCTTTAATATCACAAACAATGATACAACGTTACAAATTAGACGATTGTTTGACGAAAGATAATTAATTTACGAAACTACTTAAAATTATTCTAAAGAACGTTCTAAGGAAATTTTTCGTTAAATCGGGTGTCTTAGTATGCGAAGAAATTGAACAGAAGAGTTCAATTATATTATTCTATTATTCTGTTCCACTGATACCATCGTTGGCTGGCTTTATAATATTGTCCGAACTTCGTCGCTGCCTAGATAATGCAAGATAAAAGGAGTTGAAAACGACTACACCGTTGGCCTTATTAAAAAGTCCCAAAATAATCGTTTTATACCGTAGAATGAAGCAAAGGGATGAAATTGTGACTATTGATACTAATATTTATTTAAAAAAGTTGCGAAAAAACATATTACGTTGTAATTGTAACATTGCTTTTGTTTTTCTCATCTTTTGTTTCTGTTTTATTTTTTTTTTTTTCGTATTATTTGCTGATTCGCTTGTAAGCCCATTGTGTGGCGTAAAGCGGATCAACCAATAATTGCTTTAAAAACAATTTAATTCTAACCGGCATGAAGCGATTAACGGAATGTAGTTTCTTTGAAACCAAGAAAAGTAAAACAAATGGTAAGTACAAACCACAGTTTGGTTCACTCTAAAGAATAGTTTATTTTTAAATAGATTTGATACATCTTTGGTAACAGAAACAAATTTTAATCAAATCATAGAAAAACGCTTCAGGTTGTAGCAGACTATATCCAGATGTCTTAAACTACTTTAGATCATAATTGGAAATGTCCCTGAATGCACACTTACCTCTTAAAACAACATTCCCGACAACAGTTTTACTATTTACAATTACTCATGATGGTTATATAGGCAGGATATAAAAAGGTCTTAGATTAGTTTTCTTCCTACATTTTTTCCTTGCCATGTTATCCCATTTGCTCTTTATAAACGCGTAGCATGTCTGAAAACATTTAGGTAGGTATTTATTTTATGATAAACTTCTTGTGGTCCATCTCATACCATTATTATTAATTAGTTTAGAACAGTTTGGCCACCTTTAAACGAAACTCTCATTACTTAAACAATAACGCGGCGCTCAAGACACTCAGTGGCGTAATATTTGTACAACATTAAGATTAAGGAAATATCTGATCTGCTTCACACCATTGGGCGATATTACAGCGAAACCTACAAAATCTCTAGAAACTTGCTAAATAATTGTCAGGTTCTAAATTCATCAATTTCTGTTAAAATCGAATCCGTCAATTTATAAATCAGTTTCCACATCAAGAAATTGAAGATTCCTAAATTTATCAATCTATTTGCTTGCGTTAAACGGCCTTACGAAGGGATTTCATTAGATCACCATATTCGCGTGCGTTATTAGCGTTAGATAATTTTTCTATTTTCTCTCCTTCGCAATTTCCTTGAAAGTTTTGGTTGAAATCCTAACAGCTCCTCCGTAACATAAAATGGAAGAACTACAAACTCATAAATTCTTGCATGTTTTTGCTTAGTGTTTTCTTTAATCTGTTCACTTGAAACAATAATTATGCGAATTTTGTTGTAATTTGCAGGTTTGAAGCTTAAGCAAGCTTCAGTTGACATTCGTACATAGTAAGTATGGATTTCATATTTGATGTTTTAGATGTTGGAAGCCGAACCATATAGCATGAACAACACATTTCTTTATTTGTATTTTTTTTTTGTTATATACAGTTGTCTGAAATGTTATTAGGTACATTCAAATTTGAAAACCGCAGATCAGATATGTATATTATTGAAATAGTATTGAATAATATATGTAATTTACGTAGATCTCTATCTTTTATTTTACATAGGAGTGTTCTCCATTCACTGTTAAATTAATGTCATGTCATTCCTTATTATTATATTCCTCACCTTTTGTTTCTTTTATCTAGCTATTCACCCACACATTTTAATAACGTTTATTTTATTTAAATACTTATCAAACATCGAAACCAATTTGAATTTCATTAAGCGCTGTAATAGTCATAAATTTAGTGCAAATGGTGTAGGATGTACACCCAGTAAAAACGAATTTCGATAAAAAAAAACATACCTACACCACCTCGAACTCCTATCTCTATTAAGACTGTTTAACATAATTACATCCTTAATTGTACTCCTTTTTCAGCATTCACTATACTGTAACACTTATATCAGCTTCCTCTCTTATTATTTTATTTCTTCCCTTGTGTTTTATGCTACAAGTAAGTTCACATCATAAGAGTTAGCCGGTCGCGGCAGGTGATTTGTTGTTGAAGTTAATAATCTAATAGTATACAAGATTTCATATCTCGAAGGCAAATATGGTCAAACGTACTTTTTCTTTGTATTTACTAGTGTGGAAAGTTGAGAAACAGCTGCTTTGTAATAAGGGCCCTTGTTACACTTCTTGATGTAAATAACGTTTGCAAATTACTTAACTCAAGATGTGGAAATTGTGTCTGATTGTTTTTGATCTTATCGTGAAACGAACTGTATTGAGACAAATAGGAAGCTATAGTAAATTGAAGCTATATACGTATGTACATGTGTGAATCTTTGTTTGTTCGTAATGACACAAAAATAACGACGATAAAATGTAATTGTTTTTTAATTTTGTACAAGTAAATATGTTAAATGCTCACAGTTACATCAAATTCAAACATACCAACGTCCAACGTGCTTATCAAAATAAATTCAAATGATGTTGAAACTTTTCCATTACCCACAGGTTTTGTCTGAACTTTATCTTTTCAGCAATAAAGCTTAAAATTATGAAGATATGCTGAACGAATTTCTACAATTATTCAGAAACGCAGGCGGCGGTGTCTCTTAAAATGATTCTTCTGGACTCCCAAAATTTCGCCACATATGGATTCGAGATCGCTTCAGGCAGGATTGGATAAATCGGACTCGGGTTCGCAAAGGAGCAAGATCAGGTATCGAAAATTATATAAATTGGCAAAAAATTAGTGTGAATTGAAATTTACTATTCTTCTCAAGATTCAGATGTCGGATAGTGATTACAATACGATTTTGTACTTATTTAACTTAAAGGAAGTTATCTAACTTTGTAAGGAGAATATAATTTAAATTTAATATATAATAAAAATGGTAACTCGCACATACCAAACTTGTTTAATTTATCTCTTACCATTATTCAATTTGCAAAAAGATAGACGCTACAAGAGAGTACGAGAGAAACCCTGAACATTTAATTTCATTATTTTTTTTTTCGAAAAAAAGAGTCTCATTACAATATATTATCCTGTCACTGTTGGAAACATTTTCATCTATTTTTAGAACTTAGTGCTTTTTAATTTTTGTCACTTTTCCCTTTTCTCTATTTTAAGAACACATCAGGAGAATGGTCCGTAATGTCCGCAATTCTTTTTTCTTGTCGCTAATTAGAAATTGATATACAGAATTGAAAACATTGTATCGAGACCAAAGTTGTTCCACTGGTTTTAAGGTTACTCCAATTTATAATCGTGCAGCTTGCAATATCTGAAATCTTTTTGAAAATTTACTGCAGAGGATGTGATTTGCTGAATTTGCAATCTTCTTGTATAGGATATCAGTAAAATCTTTTACAACCACAATTTTGTGAGAAACCAACAAAATTTTAATAGTTGCAAGTCAATTTCAACATTTTCTTTCAGTAGACAATAAACGAATTGCTCTAATTGCTTACAGAAAAAACTTAAAGCTGTAGTTTTGAAAGACGCAACTCTTCCTTTGGTAGATTCATTAGTTTTTTTGATGATGCCATAACGACAGGCTTAACATTCCCGAGTGCTATGTTCTTCGGGATATATTAACTTCTTGAACAGAGTCCAAATAAATCAGTCGATTAATTGGTTTAATGGATAACGTAGAAAAATGTTGCTTAGAATAAATATTATGCACGTTCTTCATAGTATAACATTCACTACGCACTATATAACATAAAGCTTGAGACATTTTATCATTCTTTCAAACCAAATGTTAAAGCAACAATCTATGTTTAATATTTTAAAACTATCAATTACTTTTTCCGGAGACTAGAACCGTCGATTACGCAGACCATTTTTGATATTATAAAATGACAAAATCGTCGAGGCTTAAGTCAGGACTACCCGCAAGATGATCTAATTACTGTATATTTTGCTCATATAAAAGCTTAGTCGTCTAACTCTATGTGAACACGTATCATCGTCCTGGAGGACAAATCGTCATTGTGGGTTAGTTTTCTGAAGCACAGCAATCATTTCTGCTACACAAACGACGGCATATCAATCGGCACTAACTGTCCTCCGATCTTCTAGGAAGACGACCCGAAATTGAAACGAATTCGAATAGCTTTTCTTGCGCTTTCTTTCATCTAGAAACATCCACTCAGCGGACTGAAGTTTGGTTCCGATGTCGTAGGAATAAATCCATTATTCGTCACCATTTACGATACTATAAACACTTCTTGTTAAATGAGCTCGAATTTGCTTTCGATTTTCCTTGGTCAGTTGGCGCACAGTACTAATATCTTGTCAAGTGAGAGGTGCTTTTGGTGGTCGCGTTGATACATCCACCTTGGAATTTGTCCACTGATATGGTAATTCTTTACCAAGGACAGAAAATTGCTGTGGTTGAATTATAATTTTCCGTACCTTGATGCAGATATGTACAGTGTGCACATATATTTAACTCATTTGTGTTTTAGTATGTTCTAATTCAAACATTTGATTAAAATAATAATTAAATATTGATCGTCCTTATTTTTACTAACAATGAAACAAATTAATCAAATACACGTTAAATAATTTAATTGTAAGAAATCAATGGCAAATTAACTAGAAATCACTCAAATAGCTAATTTAAAAACTGATATACGTTGTTAGTAGCTCGAAAGTACAATTTGGGTAGCAGTTAGATTAAGTAATCAAACTGTTCTAAATCTTACCAAAAAGGAGCACGAAATTACATCTCCATAAATTTCCTGTACTTGTCCTAACTGCGATATAAACGATAATGATAACCTAAACAGAGATTTACCTTAAAATTAACGACATGGAATTCAATAAGGATGCGAAAGTTTCATTACACGGGTAAATTCGAACGTGTACTTGTGCGTTTCCCGCGAAACCGCCTTATTTGTCTTACAACATGCTAATTATGCAATAATCGTAAATTTTGTTTGTTCCATTGCGAGAGAGATGGCAGGCTATAATTGCGATATTTCTTTAACGATCGGAAAATATTGCCTTTGTGAAGTAATTTGCAATTCCATTTTGCATGAATCGAAACAATTATTTCTGTTATTTTAAGCAGCTGCTTTATATATTGGTTTCTTGAATAGAATACGGTAATTTATACCTTTAGTACATTTGTTCGTATTGAGGTGACAGACTTTTTATTGATTTATGTCTTTTAAACGTTTACGTTCGTTGCGTGTTGCATGGAGATTGTGTGTTTCTTTCTTCTCCACTTACAGTGGAAGCGCCATCATATTGTGAGTTATACAACAATTATCAATAAAATTGAGTAATTGAAGTGATTAAATGTTTCTTTGGAGCTAAAATGTTTTTGTAGAAACTCGAGGTGGATATATTTCTGACGATAATCTTATTTATAACAGAACATTGGAAAATTCTTTAAAAATGATAATTAATAAGCTATCAATAAATAAGATATTTTGTGCAACATTTGAATTTAATTAAAGTTTGTGAATAACAAAAGCTTTATAATTTTGATAGATAGGTTATAGAATTATACATATCCATGCTAGTTGAGATCAAGCCTTCTTTACTCACAGACAAAATTTTGCAAAGTTACAAACCATTTTTGTTGTTACAGCAAGCATTTTTTCTGGATTCGTCTTATCCTTGCAATTTTTAATGCAATATACTACTTAGAACAATATACTAACATAGTAGTGTAATAGTATAATATAACATAGTTATGTAATAGTTTTATAGCTTTATTTTTCTTATATTTACCTTCAACGTACTTTTTTCAATAACAGAACTAAATTCGGCGTATAGATATATACAAAACACAATTATGAAAATAGAAACATAAACAATATCGTGCAAAATAGACCTGATCATACTTACTATCAAAAATAAGCGATTGCGGATTTCAGAATCGTTGCTAGAACCTCCATCGAGTATCCGGGACTTGATTAATGTCTCAGAATTTAAACACAATCAAGAAATATATGTAATTGAACGTTATTGTTAGAATTCGTGTGACTCTGTGTTAATCCATCCAAATAGTGGCAAATAGATGAGACCTAATCAGCCCAGTTTAGTTTTTTTTTTATTTGAAAACTTAAATTGTTATTTTGTAGCACTAAGATTTGACATACTCTATTTATTTTTCAAATATTCGAAGTATTAACAAAACTATTTTCTATTCGCGTAGTTATGCGAGTTATACTTTGAACGAGACAAAATGTTCCGGTTACAAATTTTATAGTAAAATGCGTAGCAATATTTTATGTTAAGTTAAGTTATGTATTTTGTAAGATGCTGCAATTTTCAGTATAAAGTTAACGTGCTGCAATTTTAGGCATAAATTGTTCTTATTTAAAAAATACAAGAGTGACAGTCCTAATATTTTTGTTTATGTAGCTTATTGAAAACTAAGTGGAAACTCGAAAGAAACACCTACACATGCATAATTGCATTAATTCAAACAATTTTGGTGAACTAACTTAACTATGGCGCCGTAGAATAAGAGGGAAAGCTTTAAAAATATTTGTAAGTTAACGGTACGAAGATACAAATGCGGTAAATAATATAATTCAATATTAATAAATAAAATCATTCTCTGGCTATCTTAGCGATAATGTCTAGGTTGATGCTGGGATATTAATATTGGATACAATCTTGTACTTTATTTCTACAAACGATTCACTTCAACTGTTGGGTGAGTCCAATTAATAAAGCAAACTCTGTAGTTAGTCGAAGTTAAAATTCTGACTCTCTATAACTAAATTAACTGCTAAAAAGGTATCTTATGCTTTAACCATATTTTTTACTCAAAATTAGGAATAATAAGAGCTTCAAGAATCTTAGGTTTGGTCCAGATTGTGGAACCATATCAACTTTAACGCCAAGTTTAATGTAACTGTGAAACTATGTACTTGGTATAACATTATCCAATCATTTTTATTCAAATTAAGACCAACTATTGCTGTTCAACAGTTTCTGTGCATTCTTTTATCATAGATTGCCTTAACTGAAATTGCTTGAAATAAATTTGAATATAATCAGGATATTTAGTCTTCCGAAATATGCAATACGCCTTATATTTATTAATTAGAATTAGAGCGAATTAATTTGAGAGATTCTTTCAGGAATTCAAAATTGTGGTGGTTTTTGACTTAATCACGTAATCATAATCTGATGTGTTTTGCAATAGATACAAGTACACACATAAAAAAGAATGTAGATGTAATAACCAATTTGTTTGGTTAGCGGATGTAAAAGTTATAATCCCTATATCGTTATCAGTTTAACGGTATCAGCTACATTCTCATTTTTAACTAAGTAATTGGTTATACATTTTTAGATCGCCACATCGTAAATTACGACGCGTAATTCAATTCTAAATCGATGTCTAGAGCCCCAACTTCATTTTTTCTTCTCATACTAACTCCTCATTACGAAATTCATCAAAGAGCTTCCACAAATTACTAGAGCAATTTGTAATCTGATACATCATTAATAAAGAGAGCACCTGCAATTTCAATAAGACACGAATTGGCCATTATGTTCCGCAAATCCGGCCAATTCATTCATGAGGCTATTATGTCTCTCATTGTATGGATTATGATCAGGTTTTACGATCCGTATATGCAAGTAAGTGTATGTATGGGCAAGGAAGATGAATACCGCAATATGACAATGGAAGGGGTCTTAAGACGATGTTCCTTCGCTAAATTCCCACACGCGGTTGTTTCTGCTTAAGCGATTTGCTTATGCGTTAGCTAAAATTTTTGTTTGTGGTTTCATATGTTTTGTTATCAAAATCTTACAATTAAAATTGATTTTGCCGAGAGTCTAATGATTATATAAGTTAACACAATCTCGAAAGAAAGCGATTTAATCATTTGAGAGTTGACTATTCAGCGATTCTAATTCACAATAAAGCATTCACATTCTTATATAAATTTATCTGGCAAAACTTGGAAACAATCTGATGAAAAATGTCAGCTACATCTAAAATTTTAAACATTTTGCTCCAACAATATAAGTAGAGTACAATAATGACGAAATAAAAATAGATTAAGCAATCTGGAATTAGTTATAGAGTGCACGGTATCAGGATTAACCATAAAATCAAATTTTTACAGTATAAAACAACTCTTTAAAGCAGTACCGGTTGATACCCGAATACAAATGAAAACTTGGAATTAAAGGATAACAATGGATTAGAATGTAAGTACCCAAAATTTACAATACTCTACCATCAATTAAAGCTGAAAATTTTCTCGTATTAATTACTTCTTTTCATAGTAATTATGTCATTAAATTAAATAATTAAGTATTGTTTATTATCAATGGAAATAAACAAATAAGGAAATTAATTAATTGAAAAAGTGCGACATACTCTCTTTTCCGTAAATAATTACAAAATACTGTGGATTATTACAAGTATTATTAATCCTTTAGTGTAGAAGCACAAGAAAGTATATAAAATAATAATTTTCAGGAAGAGCTTTGGATTATTTATTTCTATTTAATCACTATTATTTTTTCAAATAAAATAAATATTTTACCGATTATGATTGTTATTTTTTATTTATTAATAAAATAGGATACAAATCACATTCGAGTGTTCAGAATACGCGTACTGGTATTTTTAAATACATACCCCTCCCAGTTCGTATTACAACCTCGATTACAGCTATATTTTACTTGGGTATACCTACACCTTAACTACTGTCCGTTGGAGTGCGCCACCGTGACGATTGCTACCATAAATTTTAGTATCTGGGATAAATAAATAAAAGTATAATTGTAACACCAAAGGAATGTAAATGTATTAGTTTTGCGTTTCTTTTTCTGCATATTTTTATATTTATATATATCTGTATTTTATACAAGTACACACCGTTAACTTTTCCCTTTATTTCAGGGAAATTAGTTATTCCAGATATCTGAAATATTTAGTTTGATAAATTGACAAAACCGGTTGATAAATTAGTTTTGTATTATTTTATTTAAAAATATTCCGATTAACTATTTTTATATGAAATTGAAGGGTACCAATTAATGCTAAAGCTTTAAAGAAGATGGCGCCATTAACCCTTTGGCGGTAATTAAATTAATTTTTGGAATCGAATTTCAAGCATTTCAGTTCACTCAATCTTGATGGAAGATTTTTTTTAATTACCTTTCTGTATTGTTTTAATTATTTTATTTAATTAGATCTCGCCTATATGTATATAATATATATCTTTTTTTAAGTACAATACTTATACTTGTTATTTTTTCATCGTATTTATCAAGTAAATTGAAATAATAATTTAGGATACAATCCACATATTTTTCAAATGTAAAGGAATATTTAACAGGGCGTAAGAATTTCTCGAGGTAATAGCCGTTTTATTCCAATACTGGTTGCACTTATAAGCTTAGATAAGACGATGTTAGCTCGGCAAATGGTCTTTAACGAAATTGTGGCCATAAATCTTGGATTCTAAGTACTTTCTTTACAATTAAAAATGTGGACATAGTTAGTTCTGGCATCCCTTTTTATGAGTGCTTAGATGCTAGGGAATGTTGGAAATCCGAAAATTCAGATCTCGATGAGAAAGATTGAAAGAGCACCTTGGTATAAGAATAACAGAAAATTAACATTTTTGAAAATATCTTGGAAGCAGTTCGTATCATGTTCTACGATGAGAGCTGTACTTTGAAATCAGCCGATTCAGCCATAAAAAATGTAGTGTTCTTATTTAGGTAGTTTTTTAGATCCTGTGAGTTTTATAAAAATTTGTATTTTCAGGTTGCCGATATAATTAAACATGTATCATCTAATGGAAATAACTGTATATTAGAATTAATATTTACTTTTCGACGATCGCATTCTATAAATGGTGAATGCAAATAATCACGAAAGTTCATAGAACGTTGATCTGCCTTGTAAGTGATTAAAATTGGATTACGTATATTTCCCTTACATGAAACGGCAACAACAACTATGCCGTTATCACCATTCGAATAATTAAACATCACACGATTTATTCCTTTAATCATCAAAAGGGTAACCTTATTGATTCGCAAGCCGAAATGCGGCGACTTTTCCGGATATCCCGGACTTTCATGTCGCCCCGGATTTAACGAATTAATTTCTATGCCAAACAAAGGCCGCGAAATGATCCCGGAGCATGCTGATGTTGATTGTATGAGCAATTTTGCGCGAATATTATAGAGACATTAAGGTAATGGCGGTTGTTCCAAATTACTATTACTCTCCATCTTTGTACGTGAATGCCGTACATATGACCCGGTTTCGGCGTCCGCTACGGCATATACGCGATCATCGCATGCTCGAAAAGCTATTTTTACGGTTCTTATAATGGTAATAGTAATAACAATAATTTCGTTTATGAGTATTGTTGGCCGTGATTTATGGTAGAGATGCTCCCGGATAATTGCACACTTAGCTTTTTAATTTTCTTCGTTATGTATTAAGATATTTCTGAAATTCCATTATTTCATCTCTTCGTCTAAGATATTGTAGGGCATCAAATTTACGTAAATTAGTGAATAGGCTATTTTTGATTGAAATATTATGATTGCCTTTTATTTACAATAACTAGTAATTCGTATATTTAAAAGGTGCTACGTATTGTCCAGGGACTAACGATTTCCGGAAAAGTACCACACAGTGAATTTTGTATTTCACCAAGAAGAGCGCCTGAATACATTTCGTAAATTTTAATACGTTATATACTTCCGTCGGTCAAACGTGAAAATCCGCAATTTCCTTAGTGTTTTCGACGTAATAGAATATTAAAAAAAATGCAAACCCGGCAAAGAATCCATCTCGACATTTTCCGATTGTTTAGAATATTTATTTTTATAAAGGTAGTCACAATTTTTTTTACCTTTTTAATAGTTATCAGTTATCCACCAGAGCAATTGCAATACTTTAATAATAACGATGTGGCTACTTAACTTTGCTAAAACAAGAATGTGACAGCTCCTATAGTTGTTGGAGGTATTCGTACTATCACAAAGTCTTTTACTGGTTGCGTCTGCACTAGGGCGGGGTGTACATCCATCTGGTTTTAAGGAAACTTATCAGCAATGAAATGAGGATGAAGTGTGTATGAAAATGGTGGCAGTACCACCATAAAAGCAAACGATCTATCAGGTTTAGAACTAAGGATATATTTTGTTATTTGTACAATTCAAAGCTCATTTTGTTTCATAATGTATTATAGAATTGTATAAAATGAATGTGAAATTCATAACGAGTGTCTCATCAAAATGTTCTTCTGGTTGCATTTCTTTGAAATTTGCTTTTGGCCTACAGGAAATGTTTGTTTAATAGATGGTGTGCAATTGCTTGTTTATAGATTATTCCACCCTACAAAGAAGAACCTAGTGCACGTATGTACATACGCAGCCATATTTCGTGTGGTGTAAGTTCGAATTGGTTTGCATTTCTTATCATAATACCAGGAGCAATGAGTGGCTTTGTTATGAAGAGCTGTCTCTATTCGATCCCTGGTCGCGATTCGAATCCTCAATTTCGAAAGCGCCATACTGGCAATTATAAGCCCTCTTATTATTATCTACCATTCAAATATAGTTACTTTCAATGATTTTTTTTTGATTTAAAGAATGGAGACGTATACATACTTCATTTTGTGCTTTTGTGGAAAATAATAATTAATGGAATAATAATATATAATATATAGTTAAGATTATTATTATAGCAAGACCAGGGAACGATAGACATTATGGCGGATATTGGAATCGGAATGTTTGCTACTTAATTTTGTTCATAACATTATTTTATCCCATCTATTTTCTATTTTTACATTTAAAAATTACATATTTTTTTGAATATTGATATATTTTTTACAGTATATCAATATTAATTATCAATAATCAATATTATATAAATTATAGTTATAAAAAATATCGACTTACATCTGCAATAAACCAAAATTATTGTGTGTTGAGACATTTTTGGAAAAAGAAAAATTAAATCTTTAAATTAATATTTCAATGAACTATTCCTGAGTAGCCAGATTCTTTCCAATTTTCTGCAGAAAAATCGAAAAGAGAGAAGAGAGGAGATCAGCAGCATCGCAAATGTAAGGGGAAGGACGTCAGCACTATTTCGCTGTATAAGAAAAAATACACTTTTGATATAATTATCACAGCTTTTCATTACTTCATTCATTACTTAATATCATAACCATAACCATTCCAGAATTTACAAACAATTTTTTCATTTCTAGTCACTTTTCCAAGCTATGCAGCTAGCTCATTCTGGCCATTTGAAATTGTTTCGCTTAAATTCTGTTCGTGTATAGATAACAATGTGCCATCCGCAATTTGAAAGTATATTTTTTGAAACACCGTCGGTTATCTCGTTAAAGTCAAAGTCAAAGAACCCTCTAGAACACTAAAGTTAATCCGTTTCTTACTGGATGGTGCTTCACATTTATTTAAGTAATACGTAATTTCAACACCAAATCCATTTAGTGATCTAATTTTCTAAATAATAAAATAGCTACCCATTACCTGAATTCCTTTAAAGTCAATAAACATATTCACGACTGTATTTTCACTAAGCATCACTTCCTTCCACTTTCTTCAAGCCAACTGTAGGGTGGAAAATCTATTGACCTTCATGTACTCCTATAATCTTCTCACTTAACGCAATTTGTTTACGATAGAGCATTTTTCACTATCTACGTACTATTTACTTGTGGTGTTAGCGTAACGAGTGACATTTTTCAGGAACTGCTGCTTCTTTAAAAGATTTATTGTTGGTTATTGTTCAAAGCTTTCTACCTTTAGAATATACATCGATATCGCTCACAGAGCATGTTTTTCATGATCTTTATTATTCCGTCTGCTGTGATAGGCTCGAATTGAATCAATGGCACTATTCTTTGGCCTATTGGTTTCTAACATTTGGTTTATTGAGAGTCTCGTAGCACTTAACACTTAATAAAATGATTTCAGTTCCTGCTTAGTATCGTTTTCAGTTCAAGTAATGAAACCTTAAGTTGTGCTGGTGGAGTAATTTATAGCAATAAGTTGTTATTGATGCTTCCGTATGTTATTAGATTGTGCCACACCCAGTATAAATATTCAAATCTATATCTTTTAGCGGTAATTGTACATCATTATATAAATAGAAGACAATATTAGGAAAGGCCTTCAAGAAATGAAAAACCCACCTCAAAATTTAATAAATATATATCCACGTTATTTTCAGTCGCTGCACATGGCAGGGCGCTGGCTCCTGCATCATTAGCTTGACATGTCGCAGAAGTATAGGAAAAAAAATCACCGTTAAATTCGCGTTTTCTCGCTGCCGCAGCTACCGCTGTCGTCGACGCTGCCTTCTTTTGCTTCATTTTCATCTTATACTTCGTCTTATTCCTTCGTCGCGACCCCCCGGTGTTCAGAGAAGCGCGATCCGCAACCATGACTGTTCTCGGTAAGAAAGATGTCAGTCATTTATCAAGAGGAAGAGGGTTCCTTGGGGGTCTGGCGGAATCATTTTCTTCTAAGTGATATTTTCAAAGAGTGCTAATCAGTCTTATGTAACCGCCCTCTATCAATTACAAAATCAATCAGCTGAGTTTGGCAGCGCCACTTTTTCATTGTTGTTGCCCTTCTCTCTCACTTGTTCCGCGTTCTGGTGCTCGCTGCGAAAGAAGAAGGAAAAATATGATTATGGTGATAATGATGGCAGAAAGAGAGTACCTACTATGTTGTAAAGTATGGCGTTGATTACTTTTTACATTATTATTTTTTCGTCGAGATACTGAGTACCTTTAAATTTAGACGCTCACCTAATCTTTATATTATTTAATTTAAGCTTGTGAAGTTTTCTTTCTATGTGGAAAGATTACTTATTCAGTACTATGTAAATTATTGAATTAGTGCGGGGATATTCATACATTCTCATATGTTCTGAAAAGTTTCCAGTTTCACTGAAATAAATTATTTTTGTCAGATTCAGATTTATTTCTCAACATAGTCTTCATGTAAGTCTATTCATCTCTCTGAGCAATGCTCCTACGTAAGTAATGAATTCTTCATTCTATGAATATCTGTCATCAGTGCTAAACTTTGAGCCTAGCAAACACAAAATATGGCCAGGAGCCAGATCTAAAGATAAATAGGTTAGGTCATCTATCAATTCTAACCTTAATTCAACTTTCAGTTTCTTCAAATGTAACAGTTTTCCCTCAATTTCTGCTTTCTGCTTGTCAAGTAGTGATACTGTCCTTTTTTTCCCAGTAGCCTCATAAACAGCGTCGATTTTGGCTTCGATCTAGTGAGCAAATTTAATGACGATTTGATATTCGATTTCTAATCTTTACAGAAACACTAAACGGATTGAAGCAACGTAAACGTTCAACGTGTTAGCAATCTTCAAAACAATCTTTCAACACACGCGCAATTACATTGTCACAATATTTTTGACGAGTAACACGAACGGCATGTCCAGCTTTGACATTTTTCAAATTGTCCCTCTACGACTGCTAGCCTTAAATCATTCTACCGGTTGCATGTATCAAATTTTGGTTGGTGATTAGATTCTGTGCCTCAGACTTTTGATGCTATTTTGTTTTAGGTATGCTTACATTGTTATTTAAGGATTAAGCCCAGGCATTTACTACCGTCGTCAGATCCATTACAAGTCAGTCCGATCAGCTAAACTTAACCACACTATAACACCCGGAAGATTATTTTGCAGTAATTACGTTGGTAGATTACGTTACATGCTTGTAAACCAATTGTTTAGATTCATTTATTGAAGAGATTCCATTTGCCAGAAAATAAACCATATGTTTGCGGGGATGCCTCGCAAAATTTCTGTAAACTTCTGTACACTTCCTAGGAAATTAACAATAGTGCAAGTTTCTTTTGTTTTACAAAGTTGTTGTTTTGTTCCTAGTATATATTAAATTACGTTGAATTCTATTGGTTTGGAACTTCAATGATGTAGAACAGCATTGTAGTGTTCCCTCAAAAGTTCTTCTATACATAAGCTGGAAATGACAGGCCTTCCTCCAATTACTCTCGATTTGACTCAATAACAAACGTAATCGAAAAATAATGAACACACAGTTTGCGGACATTCCCTTAATGAGGTCCTTAAAGTACCCTCGGCGTTTGACGCTGGCGTCTTTTCAGAGCAACCGTAGAAAGCTGGTAGGGGATAAGAAATGAGAAACGCAAATAGATAGGTGCTAAATGTCTATGTAGAAGAAATCTTTTGTATTGCGAATTTTCTGTACCTAATATGAAAAGATGTACATGAAGAAGAACTGATGTAAGTGCTTATATATGTTAGTACAGAGTCCTTCCACCTAATGATGTTATAGTGAAATTAAATTCAATAGACGATAATATAAATTCTGTCAACAGATACATATACTTTTAAGGAAGTCACTGTTTTGGTTTTGTAATTTATAGAATATTTCGTTTTATTTTCTCTGGAGTTCTAACGAACTTCACACAAAGTGAATAATGAGTCGTTGTGTTTGTGTTTTTTAAAATAAAATAGTTGTTGAAGAGAGATTGGTTAGTTACTTAGTGAATATTGAAGGAACTTACTGGCGCGAATTCCATTTTGAACGGTAAGAAATCGTACATATTTTTCTATGTCTTGATACTCAAACAGATAGTGAAGTATCATAATTTGTTACACCTTCCACTACTTACAGATATAACAAGGTAATAAAGCTTATTGACAAAATGAAGATTTCTTTCAGTGTTGTAATGGATTCAATATAAATTACAAGACTGAAACAAATCGATGAGATGAATAATATACATCTATGAACACATACATACATTGGCTGCAATTAAAAATGCACCGCCCCTAAATTATTGTATTTCATTAACATTTTATAAATGTATCTTTGAAGGTCAACTTGAGTGAACGATTGTTTATTGTATTGCATTGTTCTACTTTGTTTTCCAGGGTTTATAAGAGCCAAAAGCTCCGATAGGTGCACAATTATTAGAAAAATAGCAGCAGTATATCTTAATTAATCGCAATTAAGAACGTGCTTTGAATGTGGCCGGATTATTTCCGCGAAATTGCGCGTAGGTTTAATTGTAATTATTCGATTGTATCACTGTGCTGGAACTTGTGGCTTACCAATCAAAGTAAAGCACGTAGAGTAAGTTCAGGATCAATGCACCTAGAAGCTATTCTTTTGAAGCTGTTGGTTGCGCAGCAGCTTGGTTTCAGCTAATAAAATTTTTAGCACAACAGCGTTGGAATGCTATCGGTTGTAGAATATCATTATCGACAGTTCTCGAGCTATTGTGCGTACGGGCTTCCGCAGCTACCGATTTCCATTGCGATTAGACGAACCTTGTTTATTTTTATTTTATTGATTTGGTAGTGTAAGCATCGTTGATACTAATAAATATTATATTGTCAACGTTTTTTGCGGTGCATTTTTAGTTGCGGCCAATGTAATTCTCAAAACAAGAATAGAAGGAAATTTATTGAGAAATAAATGGTGACTTCCGAAAGCTAAACAGTGACACTGTACATTTTGTAACGATCTAACGCTTTACGTTTACTTAACGTTATCCTCAAACGAAACAGTTTCCAATACACAATCTTGCATAATGACTTCTGATGAGACATTTATAAGGATCACAATATCTTCACCATCTATTTTTAAACAATTTATTTAAAATATTCGTTGCTTCTGTAGGATGAGATGGCGATTCGTCGTGTTGAAAAATAGTATCACTTTCCTTTTGAACTTTTAATGTTGGTCCACACACATAATTAAAATGGCGCCTAAAAGTATGATGGCGTATCACTTTTATGGCCATTATGTGTAAACCCCATGAGTAAAGTTCCACACTGTCCGTGCACTACATGAAATTAGAGAAGACTAGACTGACTCGCGGATGAAAACGAGTTCGCATTACCTACTGGCTTTCCCTGGTTATCAAGAGTCGATAAAATGCGCGAATGTCTAGTATCTGCTAATTTCGTGAAGCGCACGGAAAGTGGAGAATTTTACTCCTCAGTCACATAAGAATTTTCTTCGGAGATGAGTCAGATGAGTCACCCAGTCCGTGCGGTTTGTTTATGAATAGTTCATTTTTACAGGGATATTAGTAAACGTTCACCATTAAAAGGTTGTAACGACAAAATCAATGGTAAAGTTACTATAAAAATTGGAAATTCTTGGAATTTGAGGAACTGCAACAGGATATTAACACAGACTAAATGTTTTGATTTTCTTCAATTTATTGCCTGGCAAATTTATAAGTTAGCTATATACACAAATAATTCCATAAAGAATGATTTTTACTTAAAAGAATGGTGGTATATTGGTTCTTTATTCATATTTATCAAAAGTATCTGACGAGAATGAATTATATTTTCGGTAAAGGTTCTTTGGAATTGAGTTCTTTGGAAGGAGGAATCTTGATATAAGCTATAGTAAAAATCTTAGCAGTTCTCCCGCTTGTATATCTATATGTGCATGTGTGGTAATGGGAAACAGTAGCAATGAGTAATAATATTATTATGTAAAGTGTAATAAAATTAAACTAAAAATTATTCACCCTTTTCCAGGTAACGAAGTATAGAGATGTGAAAAAAAAGATTACAAAACGCAACGGCAACGATCAACAGACAGCAATTGAAATATACACAGAAACTAAAAGAATGCATATATGTATATTAACAATATACAAATAAAGGATTCGACGAATATCCATGGACCCGGTGGAGCCTGCTTCTATATTTGTTCCCTTCATATATATATACATTCCGGCGTTTTTGGGTAGGGGTGGAGTGTGTGTGAGAGGAGAGAGAGAGTATTGATCTAGTGAGTTGCTAGCTAGCAGTAAACTTCCATTCTTTTCCTTCGGAGCCAGTAAAGCTGTATAGATTATGTAGGTGGTGGATATGAGGAGATTCGATACGAGGTGCTTCGGTACTGCACATTGCATATACAACTACGGATAGAGTTCCGCTCCTCGCTCCTCGGCATCCCGCCTTGACAGCCTCTATCTTTCTTTCCGTTCGACGAAACGCTATCGTTTCTTCTCGTTCCCTGTCTGCTATGTTGATATAATCGTTTCGGATGTGCAACGGAGTAATGTTTTAATTAGTCTGAAACAAAATATTCAAGTTAAATTGAGCAGATTTGTGTTTACTCTCGTGGAATAGATCTTGCTTCCGCGTGCGAATATAGCAATAAATTTTCTATTAGACAATGTACACGGGAGGTAGGGTCGTTTATCAAACAATTCATTACTAGAGCTATAACTGAATAGACACCTAATTGCAACGCTTATAACCGTACACAAAATGGAATAAATATTTGTTATTTTCCATTGTGTTTAAACAACAGATAGGTATACGAGTCGGAAAAGAAGAAAAACGTCGGTAATTACAGTAATCCCTCGACGAATGAGGTTCTTGTTTATTTAGGTAAATTCGAAATCAGTCGTTCCAAATCCAAAATATACACCGAGGAAAATCGCTTGGAAAATATTACAACGGCGTTGCTTAAAAAAAAATTGCGGTTATCATAACAATACGCAATCCTGGAGTAGTGAGTGTATGATTGGAGCAATATAAAAAAAAAGTCTTTATGAAAATAAAATAAAGGGTATACTGACCTCCTACCTAGCATAATTTTTATATCTATTTGCTACATAATTTTCTGTGTTAGAAATAGTAAGTCCCAAGTGGAAGCAAACAATTTTATGACATAGTAGAAGAGATAATTTAAGGCTAAGTTAATTAAAATACGTAATTACTTGTCAAAAGTTTAATTAGTATAATTCTATAAGAACTTTCTACTAGAGATTATAACCCTAAACATCTTATTAATTAAAGACATAATTTCATGTATACCGCCGTAATAAGCTCTTTCGGATTGTTCACGCGATCTCCCTAATTTAAGTTTAGGTTTCTACCAACGGGAATGGAAGTAATGGGGCAATGTAATTATAGAAAGTTATTACTGCAAGATACCTAATCTTACAAGTAAGAAAGGGGAAAGGGAAAAGCCGCTTTAACAGGCACCATAGCTATTAGAAAAAATGAATACCATCCAGTTATAAATGGTAAATTTTTTATCTTTTCATAATTTGAATATATCCCTTTTCCAATATTTCATTTAATTCATTGCATTAATAAAACAAAGTTGCTTGCTGCGTATTAGTATAGTTGATCCTTTTTTTTGAAAATTAATATTTTGATGTTTTAAATATTAATTTAATTTCTTCTAAGTAAACATTACGGCTTGCAAGCCAAAGTGGATGTAATAATAAAGATAAAGCAAGTTAATATCAACCTATTAATAAGTTTAACTTGTCACGCAAAGCAACAATGACAGCTTCTAATACAAAAAAAGTATATTGAGTTGAAGAATATTCATCGTAAATACTCAATTCGAAGTTACGTAGCACTCTTTTGAAGCTATTGTATTTACGTAGAAGATACCGAAAACAAAATTCATGTTATCTTGATTTACGTGAATCATCAAGTTCTAACATACAAGTTGCAAGCCATCATTGCAATTCATTTGGGACACAATCCTGGAAAATACATTCTACACAAACAGCCTTCTTATAGCGTTCACACTGTTTATTGTTTTTTTTTTCTATTTTAACGACGACAGAAGGTATTTTCTTATATTCAGTGTGGTCTATGATTTGAATTGCATTAGTCATTTTATCATTCTTCTTGGCTACTTAGATTTTTCGGGATGTTCTATCGTTAAAGACGGCGTTGAAGGTGAGACTAAAACGAGGTGATAAACTTTTACAAAATTTATTCGCAAGACGTCATTGGTAGTTGTGAAACAATTGACTAGGAAATAAGAACTTACATTAGATATGTTTACAATAAAAAAAACATTATCATTGATTGAGAAGGTTAACTAGTACAAGGTATTCCATATTTTTGGTCCAAATTGTCTAAGCCTCTATTATAAATTATTACCAGAACTATTGAATAACATTGATATTACAGCTTTCTATCTATTTCAAACAAATGATACCGGAAACATTTTGTTTGTAAATAGGAATAAAGAAGATCCGACTTCTCCGGATTTAAATAAATAAATAGCCGGGAAGCAATATTTTTGATTAGATTTGTAAACCACTGTTTACACTGTTTCCTTAATTATGTTTTCTGAATTTGTTTCTATTTTACGATCGAGTCTTCTGCTACTTCACTACTTCTTTTAGATCGCTTAACTAAGATTTCAATATAAGAATACAAATACGATGGTTGTTTGTTTCCAAAATGCCTTAAAATTTGTTAGGGATGGTTTCAATTTTTTGAATATCACTCCATTGTTGCTCTCTTAGATAAAGGATCGTAGTATAGAACTATTGTTTTATCCTCTGTTTTAGGACTTTTAGGACCATTTGGGTCGGCGTCGCACAGCCTAAGGTGCTCCCGCCTATATTCGAAACGCTATTTTCTCTGAGTCGCAATTTTGGGATTCATCGTACTCGAGCACGATCTTCAAAACGTAGTGCTTGAAATCCCTGTTTGTTTTCGATACGACATCCTCCATTAATTTGACGATTTCCTGTGTTACTCCTTCGCTTTGATCATCTTCAGGAGATCCGCTGTTCCAATGAATCAATTTTGGCCAACGTTTAATTCTGAGGTGCGATGGTATAGTCTTTATAAACCGCATCAATTCATCTCTGATTTCGGACGGTGTGTTTCCTTCCAAGGCGAAAAGTTTTATTAGTGCATGATCTGCCACGCACCAACCAACTTATGACTATGTCACTTGATTGAGCAGTGGTTATAATTATGTTAAGTAAAGACCGGTTCCTTAATCAGTAACATTTGTTTTGGCTACCTTCATGTTAGATATCTAAAGCCCAAAATATGTGGATTTTACTTCGAATGCATATGCATCCGTTGTAGAGACATAAAATCAAAGCGTCACAAAAGATCATTATTGCTCAACCATATTATGTGTTTGGTTTATTTGGTCGTTGAGTTGTCTTATTGAAAGAATTTCTTGGTTATTGAAACGCAGCTAGCACCATGAAAATGGACGCAAGGTACAAGAAATAAATAGATGCTTGCGATTCAATATAGTCCATATATTTTACTTATATGTTGCTCGCTAATACGTGCTAATTATTCCACTTATTGTATCCATTTGCATTATTTCCTTTTACGGTACTTTTAGAAGATTATTAATAATATTTTGACGAGGCGTTGAAGCTTGGTGTCTAACGGATGGTAGTACGGCTTACTGATCCTAGAAGCTTATTCAATTGCTTTTTCATTTGTTACTCAACAACTTTGTGGGATACCTACCTCCGGTATTTAAAACATATTTTCTGTTTTCTGTTTTAGATTCTCTATCGTCACTAGCTTTGCTGTTAGTGATAAGTTGTTTCCTCAAAGTCGTTTTATTAGAACTAACAATATTATAAGCTTCTCTTAATTAAGAATGGGCTTATGCGCTTGCTAAGGGTATCAAACATTAAAATTTTAAGAATTATTATTCTTATGATATCGTTGCTAACATGGGAATTCACCTAGTTCAGATAATGTGCAGCATATTGCAAGACCAAATATTCAATTTCAAATAAAGTAATAGCCCTTATCTGTTGACTGTGTAAACTCACAATAGATAAAAGAGGGTTGTTCGCTTTCTGATGCCTTCATTCCAATACAGCGCACGAGTATCCTCTAACCTCTAACCCAAGTGACATATTGCGATACTTCAAATACATTGTATGTGCGCTACACGCATATTGGGTAATACATAAATATTATTGAGGACCGAAAATATAATCACCATAACACCTTTTAACGTACAATACGCGTACATATTTTATTGCGGTGCATATAAAAAAATGTCTACTCTCAAAGGCATTCAGTATGATTAATTGTTGTTTGATATTTTCACGTAGACATAAATTGTCTATTTTACGTGCAAGTGAATGGATCGTTGGGAAATAAGTTTTGCGGCTGTGTTTTAACCTCCACGATAAAGGTCAAAATCTTTCGTTATTCTTTGTGCAATGGTGATTTATCTCGGAATAAATTAATATCAATCATCCTTTCCGTAAGTTACGCGGCTTTCAGCTAATGCTACTGTCTTATGAAACATTTAAATTTATACGTGTGAGCGTTTTGCGTACTAATTATTAATTCAAGAAAAATTGAGAAGGTAATTGCGAAGATAATTGTGGTACCAATAAGAAACAACAGAATTACGTTACCATCTGCGAAAGACGCTGTAACCTAAGCTTGTTACAGTAATAAACTAATGATAATGAATATGTCCACCGTTTAGCTGACTTACTAAAACTTCACTAGTAGTAACTGAAACTCACGATGATTTAGTTTTGTAGATTAACCGCTTTATGTATTGTTTTCAGTACAGGTTCAGTACAGGACGAAAGTTCACGTAGCAAGTTTTTTCAGGTTATTTTGACAACTACCTGTTTTCGTTACTATTACACACACAAAAAAGGTTCTATTAAGAGGTTTTTTCGCAATATCTATTGCAATACCTATTAAAAATTTGATAACCATTAGAATTGAATATACACGACGCGACCAGCAGAATGCAGTGTTGCTTTTTACCAAAACACCCATATATTCTAATATTTTAGAATAGCCTTTCATTTCCGATTCCAATTATTTTACTAATTATTTTACTTTATCAATAAGAATAAAAGAAAAATCAATAAAAATATTTCAAGTAGTTAGTAGCTTATTTTACTCAATAAATTTGAAGATATTTTGTAGAATAGGAAAATGTTATTAAGGGATAAAAGGAGGCTCTGAAAAATGTAAAAATAAAATAATTACCATTGTTTTGTTAGCTTGAAATCGGTAAATTACACCGCTAATTGCAGACAGTCGAAAGAGTAGAATAAAATTCATGCACGTAATAACTTTTTTTATGACTTTATTATGGACAATTCACACAACGGTTTATTATTAACTGCTGTAAGTATGCTGAACAAAAGCATCTCTACGAGACATCGAACTTTACAAAAATTGGACTGCAAACCGTATAAAATATTACCTGTCCAAGAGCTCACAAATTGGAAATTCTAACAATGCCCCTAACTTTTTTAAATACATTATACCAAGAGCAGGGTGCAGACAGTATGATTTTTATAGTTTCGTATTAATAGCGAAAACAATTATTCTAAAAGTAGATGATTGGACATCCATCAGACGACATGATTTCGCATTTATGCAATCAGTTTTCGATTAGAATTGGCAAAATTGGGACTATTCGAATGCCTCAATTTAGGACTATTATTTATTAAGGGATTGTTTATTGAGGGGTTTCTTAAAAAATTAAGCTTCGATTGCAATTTACGCAAGAACGAGAAAATTCATGGGTGAAAGTAATAATTGTAACGAAACAAATGATAATTGCCATACAAAGCCTAAAAACAATAAAAAACATATTTAACTTTCATTTTGGGCAGTTTCTTTGTAGTATAAGTGTAAGTAGTAGAAAAGTTTCTGCTAAATCGTTTGTTTTTGCACCATTTGCTAGTGATTTCATATTTTACGTTTTTTAGTAAAAACAAAAACCGGCGTTGCCAATTGTTCAAAGTGTCTTACATAACACTATTTATTTGGGATTAGGAGATCAATGGCTGAATAAAAATAAAACAAAATCGGAAAGGATTAGAGAGCTTTGAAGATCTGGAGAAGGCTATTACTGCTGTTTCCAAGTCACTATTAGTGCTAATTCATTGCCCCGCGCGGCTGCCAATTACATATCATTGTTCTAACAAGATAACAATGAGTTTCATTACATTTTGATTAATGATTTATTTCTTGACTGAAAACAAAGAAAAATCTGCAACAGAGCGTGTACGGATATCATTGGATGCGGGCTCTTAGGAAACCTAAGCCAACACAGCCGCAAGAAATACTCCAAGAAAGAATATCTACCCTTATTTATTCAAGGCCTAATCGGGTTATTGAATGTATTCAAGAGAGAGATGGTTCTATTAGTTATTAAATATTGTAAGATAACCATTTATTATTTACTTTTAAGACTAAACGTGCTCTGGGTTTAGACGGCGTAATTGTTTTTGATTAACTAGTTGGGTCTAAATAATGCTAGTTGTCGGTACCATCTCAGCTCTACAAACTGTAAGCAATTTAAGTGACAATTGGAATTAATCTGCCTATAGAAAGAATCGCTTGGTAAATTAACAAACTCTTTCTTAAAGATTTTATGCTTGCATGAGTAACAATACTAGGTAATTTAGCAGTTACAGCAATATAAGCTTAATTTATGTCGCAGTCGTGTTTCTTTGCCGGAAGAACAAATATCATAGGATGACATGACAATTATTCTAATGGTAATGTATTCTTCGTTGATGGAACTAAATTTTATCGTAAGTTTAACAAAAATGAGTTTTCATTATTTTTTACATTTCTATGCGCAACTGTATCGTATCATAAGAATGTTGGCACAAGAGATAATATTGTGTCCAATCGCTATTGATCATTTTGCGGAGCTTTATCATGGATTTTATTTACAGCATGTTACTAGTCCGTTTCTGTACTGATTAATATGTGTTTTGTGTTGGTTTGTAATGTTGTTGTTTGGTGTAAATGTAAATATGTTGGTTATATGTATATATATTAATTTCAATTTTGTTTTGGAATAATCGGGCTGCCAGACTGTTGACTCACCCAGTATTTGTATAATTTTCCGCAAGAATTTATTTAATTTTTTTCTACAAAGTCACGTCTTTCTGTATATATAGATACAAATATGCGGTTTACTTAGTACTCTATTTTTAGAATTTACCATAAGCGATTTATAATGTTCTAAGGTATCTGAACACGTCAACATTGTGGGGTAAGCTAATGAAGTGAAATTTATTCACACGCGCACATACGACACCTAAACGAACACTTTTCGATTCCTTTGACATGTATTAATTGTTTCGTGCGTGTGTAGTTTATCCTAAACTGCACGCTAAGCGTACATATCGGTATTACTATCCACTTTACCGCCAATTATACGTAACTAGTAACTTCGAACGGAATCAGTTATGATATTCCTTAGTTACAACAGTTGAGAAAGAACAACCACCAGTGTCAATGGTGTCCGCGTGTACACAACACACAAGGCACATACATGACCCAACGTTACTTATAACGCTCATTATAAATTTAATTCACGTGCTCGAAAAGAAACTACGTCTAGCACCTTGTTAAAGGAAAGGTCTAACCTCTTCGGTGATGTCTTTGTGGTGTGTGTGTTCTCGTACGTTTTCCTAGCCGTTCGTGTAGCGCACATTAGCAGGCGTTTCTCGCTGTGCAATTTGCATGGAAGGTCCTGTGAAGTGGAGGAATCGAGGCAATTACGTTTCAATACATTAGCTGCAACACGCTCGTTTATTTTAGTTATTAGGTGTAATTTGTTTGTAATTTTTGTTGCTTTTGCGGGCATGTTTTGCTACTACATTTACAGACTGCGGTCGTATATGCAAATTTGAAGTAGTACGATTTTGCTTTCATATCTATATCATCTGAAGCGAGAGTAGTAATCAACAGTGCTTTATTTGATGTTTTATGTTAAGGCAGTTATATATTCAAAAATTCATTCATTTCGAGGATTTGAACTTGATTACCTTTTGTCTTGTGGCTTTCGTATTATATTAAAAGAGATAAGTAATTTATGGAAATACGGCTCGTTGAAATTTAGGTATTTTTGCCAAACTTGTGGCATGATGGTAATTGTGGATGATATAAATTCATTCGTACTGTCAAAGAAAGAGAACAAATTGAGAATTCGTACTCAAAGATATTATTTTGAAGTTCGTGAAACAATTTTAAATGTTCTCGGAAGCGAATTTGCTAAACGTACTTGCTAAACCTTCGTCTTGTCGAGATTTCTTCAGGTTGTTTGTGTATCTTTCTCGCGATGATGGTTCCCCTTTCACCCAAATGAATATCTTTAAAAAATCGAGAACATCGCGCGGAGTTCTGTATAGTTGAGCTTGGGTTTACCTTGGGTGTTTTTATTTTCCTTTTTCGCGAACAATAGCAGTGCGCGGAACGTGAGTGGACGATCCGAACAAGGTTTTAGCAAAGGAAAAAGAAGCCTTTCCTGGGTACTGGGCGGGGCCAACTGTCATGGTCGACCACCTTTCGGTGAGTTTTATTCACGAACAAGGGTGCCTGTCCATAGTACATTCTTCAAAGTTATTTCTCAAAATATTTGAAAAAAGATTTTATTTCAAAGCTTCAATTTTACCCGGTATATGAAACTTAAGCGATTAAGCGATTGCTCAATTATTTCGATTCACTAATAAAATCTAATGTAGAATTAGACAAGTTCTTGTCTGATTTTGGATTTGAGCATCGGATGTTATCACGTTTTCTTAAATGGAAACCATAGTACATATGTTATATAAGGTTTTTGGATTTTCTAAACTTTAGTATTATGCCAATATATGTGAAAGTTTCACAAACAGTAAGGAAAGATAAATATAAATGTTCTATTGGAATGATCACTGCCTGCTATCTTCTGGACTATAGCCTACTATTCATATCCCTACCTAAACTTGCTGAAAATTTAAAATGTTCGTGTTGTGCTGTTTAGTCAAACGTAAATAGGTATAAGATAAGATTTTATAAACATAGGCCAGGAAACAGACATCCCAAAATAGCAATATGTAGAGGAGGACTTTCTCTTTGAGATAACAAGGAAACTTCCTGACGTCTATCTGCAAAAGTTAGTGCAGAAGGTGGTCCAAGGATTTCGGTTAAAACGGTTACAAGACATTTAAATGATCCAGGAATATATGGTTAAGCCATATATTCCAGCTTCCTCCTTTATTCGTCAAAAAGTTAACGAAGAATTTCATAAAGATTACCTAGTTCTTACCTTTAAGCATGGAGGTAGTAGCGTTACAATATAGTGGTGCATGTCATGACAGGATTTTGGGGAAAATGTTTGAAAAACCACCGAATAAATAGCTAAACGCACATAGTTCTAAACATCGATGCCAGCGTATGCAGAACTAGTTTTAGAGGAGCTTTGATAAAACATTTGCTCGAAAAATCTTCCCTGCCAAATAGCGCGAAAATTTAAAGGGTGGATACACGAAAATGTATTCAATTTTTTCGATTGATCTGCTTAGTTGAAATGGAATATTTGTGGCGATTTCTGAAAATTTAATCAAAAGTTCATAAGCGATCTCTGAAAATAGAACTTAAGGCAAAATTAAAGGAAGTATGGAAAAGTAGTACACAGGCGCATTGCGAGAACAATGCCTAAACATACATGAGCATTATCATCATCGTCATCAAACTCTGAGACCATACATAATATCAATTTATGTGTATAATTTTATCATGTAGTCACTATTACAAATATATTTCGATAATGCTTTAAGTCACACAAAGTCTAAGGTGTCATTTTATTGATCAAGGTTGTAAACCACCTCTATAACATCTAATAATTAGAATTTCGTTAGTATTGTCGTTTTAGCCGTTCTTTATGTACACTTTACATTTGTCGTATTTTCGAGTGGATGAAGTTCGAGCCGTTTGATTAAATTACTTTACGGTAATTGCGATGTAATTTCTTGGAAAGATCGACAACCCTAGACAATACGAGTATCCGTTTTATTCACATTTTGTATTGAAATTGTATCTGTCAGTTTACTAACTCTCTCGCTGCTTTTTTCTCTCCCTTCTTAATGCAAAATAATTAATCCATCATGCTGTATTTGACACCGTCCCTTTGTACCACTTGACTTCTTAATTATCGCCCGTGATTGATAGATTCGTAATCAAGGAATTAATTGGACGCTATTTTTAATACCAGCCTCAACTACATCTACATATTTATTCCGAAACGAACGATCGTTGCCAGGAGCCGCACATTTCGTTGCGGAATTGATAGCGTCGTGTAGTTAGCGCAATGTTCCTTGCGAAGCTCTAATAAGAATAAATTCATTATCAGTTAATTGAGATCCCGATCGTGTTGAAGTCGTTACAAGGGTCACGGAATGTTTTCGCAAATTGATGCAAACTTGTAACGGCTACCGTTTGCATGAAATTATCAATATACTCAGAGTAATTTTCATAAAACTTAGATAGTTTTGATTGAGAATTCTAAAAAAATACAGGAATTACTTCAAGTCTCCTTTGATAAATCGAACTTGAATTGCATTCTTTTATGGAGGACAATTAAGGATATTAAACATCATTAAATAACGAAAGGCATGACTGCAAGTTGGTCTTCGAAAAATGGTTGTATATTTCACACTACAAGAATCAAGTGGTTGCACCCGCAGATTGTATTTTTGCCATACTTCTGACAAGGATGTTGCTATTTATGTCGAAAACATCATTTACAAAATTTGCGATCCGCAACGACAGCCAACGTGAGAAATTTTACTGATTCGTAATTAATAAGGCTTAGTATCGAACTCTTGACTTAGTTCTTGGAAGTTCTCTTCTTGAAAGGTTGTCGCTCTTTGTCCAGCGGATCGCAAACTACGAATCAAGGCGGAGCCATGGCGGGAAGCACTTTACTGTTTTTAAACTAACTTGACTTTTAGGAAGATTTCAGCAAAAACATTGTAGCACCTTATTTGTTTCGTATGGAAAGTATTGATGAATGATTGTTGGAAATCAGTAAGTGATAAATATGTAAATAAATTCAAACATTAATATCTACGTAATGTTAAATAAAGCACCCTGTATATTCTTATTGTAGAAGACGTAATATTAAGTTCTTTGTCAAATAATATTACCTTTTTTCATTCATAAAATGAATACTTCCGCAACTATTGAAAGAAAGTTTGCAAATTTTGAATCTGTTTAGTTTCTGATATACGGATAACATAGGATAATCCTGCTATACCCTATTTTTGTGTGACGTTAGCCTATTTCCTCGAAGAAGTCGAACATTGAATAGAATCTAAGAATCTTGATTAGCGTATCATTAAAATACTTTCTCATTAAGTATTTATTTAATAAGTAAATTTATGACTATCATAAAGTATGACAATCTTATCAAATAAGTATAATTCATACTTTAGAATGGTCGAGGAGATTATTTTGAGGTTATGCTTTACAAGGCTGTGTACATAAATTATATTTCACAATTATAGTAATGGCAATGATTCTATCGCTTTGCACGATGGTAAACGACAAGAGCGATCAAAGTTTATGAGCGACAGTGTAGCTTGATATTGCAGACTCGTTTGACTAAAAAAACAAAAATAAAATAAAATGAAATAAAATAAACGTGTTTTCTAGAGGAAACTAGGAAAATGAGCAAGACGATGTAATATGCAATAATATTCTATTACATCTCATTAGTACATATTTATATATGCACAAGTTCTATTTACATCCGTACATAGTTACAGGTATTAAGTAGAGAGAAAACTTTCCGTTCTTACCGCTGAGATTCTAATGTTTTCGTGTCTATTTTAAGTATGCATTAGCGTTCATGATATGTATTCCATGGCTCCGAGCGTCGGAATAAATTGAGCATTTGTTTCCTTTAAAATATTTATTACGATCTTCAAAATGGTTAAAGTAATTCCGAGCTTCCTGCATTATTCGTATCCATTTTAATGCATAAAGTTGTAGGTGAATATATTTAGCATACACTTATTGTATACTTCGACGGTACTAAATGCTCATGTACATGTGTATGTAAATGTGCGTGCATACTTCTACCATACAAAGCTAATTTATAATGGTAATTAATTATAATAAAGTTCTCAAAATACCGGGTAAAACTGGTTCGGATTAAAAGTACTGAATGCGTAGACACATTCAACTAAGGCAAAATATGCGTTCGTAATGGACTGCGTGCACATTCTGCTTTCTTTTAGTCTTAATCATGGATTTCGAGGCAATAATCGTAAACCGAATGGCTGACTACATACCTCATGGTAATAATAAACACATTAATGGCAAGAAAAAAAAAAGAAAAAAGAAACAAAATACAAGAATAACAACATAAGAAATGGAGGAAAAATATTTAAAAAAATCAAAAAAACTTTGCCAAAAGCTGCATGAGTTAAGCTAGTTGATACTGATGGACGTCCTAGTTTTCATGCTAAACCTAAGGCAAACCGGACTAAATTATAATTGTAAAAATAAAACTATATAGGGTGAGTCGAGAAGAAGGAGACATTGTGAAATTTTCACGATAAACTTTATGGAGTGGTATATTGAAAAATGAATTCAATTGCCGATAATAAGCTATACAAAAACCTACAAGCTACAAAGCCTATACAAAAGCTATCATTGTAAGTGCACGTGAAAATAACATAAAGAAACTTATGTGTATATCTTGTGTAGGTGGTTGTATACAGAAGCTTTGTACAAGCGGTACCCGGCGGTTCATCCACCATCATCCAATCCAGGCATGGCCCATATATAATACTGCAATAATTTAAATGTGATATAGTGCAGCAAAGTGGTTGGTATGTGATACAAGATGTTCGTCCTATACAATTGTTAACATGGACTTAAAAATGTTGCCAAATAGTATAAAAGATGATTTAGCAGGATTAGGTCTCAGTGAGTGAGCAATGGAGTCCTTGAAAATATTATTTAAGTCATTATTAAAGAGGACAAAAGCGAGTGAAATCATAGCTTTTTTGCAGTGACTAGACAAACTTGTGTCTATTCATTCCATAAGAAAGGGTTCGTGTTGCCTACTGGTTTCCCCGAGAGGCGACAAAACACGAGTCTGTCCAGTCGCTGCGAAACAGGTATGATTTTACTCGCTTTTGTCCTCTGTAGTTATTATTAATGGTATTTATTGCGCTATTTTATTTAATAATAAAAAAGGGCGGAAAAAAGATATTATTCGAATTTCTCAAATTTTACATCATTTCATCATTATAACAACAAGGATAATCTTCTGAAGATGATAGCATAGCTATAGAAGAACGTGTGATAGTATTCATTCACACTACTACACCAAAGGTAATTTTGTGTTACTGTTACCATTCTTAAATTTATCTATTTTGCCGTTTTAACTGCTTAATGGCGAGTCTACGTTATGCGTTTGTTGATAATATGTGCGCCAAACAACCATTGTGCATCGGGCTTGAATATAAAAGATGTGAACATTTAGGATAGTACACGTACACCCTGGCTGTTTAACTCTTCGCTGAATTAAAAGTAAGTAGTTTTACTTTTAAAAAGCTCTGATTTCTTGTGTTGGTCAACATTTAATAAATTCGCAAACATAACGTATAGTTACTTGCGTTTATTCATTAAATTATAATGGTATTCATGGTAACTATTCTGACGTAGCGTACCTGACAGTTTCGATATAATCATCTCCTTGGAAGCGAGAGATATTTTTGGTGGATTTGGGAAAGGGTAAGGATGATATTTGGTTTAATCCAGGTAGTAAACCTGCAAATCTGAATAGAGACATTATGAGTTGGGACAAATAAGTTTTGAGAAGACATTTAATTTGCATCCTAGAACAACAAAATTATGGACCTGAGGAAAAAATACTTTATTTTGAATCGGGAGAATCATTGAGATAAAATCTTGCTAAACGGACACCGTTAAGATCTATGTGAACCGGTATAGAATTCATTATTTGGCCAAATAAATGCAAATTAAATCAAAGCATTTAAACATGCAAATTCCGTATATGAAACAGCATATGCTCGGGCAATGAAAGCTTTAACATATCGTATAAATTCGTCTGAACTTAGTAGTGTCAAACTATTATAAATGAATTTGTTCTATATTCTGATTCTATCTCGGTTCTACATTATAGTTTTCTTTTTAGTTAATAAATTCGCTGCCACGTCGGCAATTAATCATCTTAACCTGTAACAACCAAACATTCATGTAAGTTAAACGATAGAGATAGGACGATTTTAATTGGCAGATCTTTACTTTGGTATGCCTAGGTTAACATACACCTCACGCGTCTTATTTCCAATACGCGAGGTTACCGATAATATGCAAATTTCATTATACTGTTTTTAATATTAACTGAGTGGCAAGGAGTCGCTTTGGGTCCACTATCTACAGCACCAACTTACGCTGAGCGATAAGAAAAAGCGGAGGCGCTCGCTCCTAGCGGAGAACATATTAAATTAATTTTCACCATGTTTGAAATTGTGCCTCCGAGGATATTGGTTTTCTATATAGATTTCGAGATTGTAATCGATTTACTGCATATTAAAGCGTGTTAGTATTAATAAGCTGTGTGTGTGTACCTTCTTTTTCGGGCCAAAGATTTACTAGCTTAATGTCTGCCGTGCGACCGGCGTAGCCATGACGCCAGGGAATGGATTTTCTATGAAAATTTCAGCATAATGTAAACGAACAAAGGTAAGCATATCTTCATGATTATAAATTGCAGCAATTTTAAAATATTTAAAGATAGCTTGTATGTTGGCTTTTCATTTGGAAGTGATATATATTCAAAAAGAGCTTAACAATAAAGATACGATTTTTTATTTAATGTATCAAATTTAAGCTAACCATTAGATTACTTGCAATAACATTTTTCCGCAGTACCCTTCAATTCAGAAAAGAAGTATCAGAATATTAACGTTTTTTTTTATTAACGAGTTCCGTTCAGGTAAAATACAAGCTGCGAAATAGTTGGAAGACCGAACTCCATTTATTATAAATAATTGCAGAGAAAGGTTTAACAGAACGATAAGTTCATGAAGACATGGTTAGTGTACTTGAGGATGATGCTCCTCCATATCAGATGGTGAAGAATTGGTTTTCAGAGTTTCGATGTGCTTGAAAAACTTGCGAATATACAGAAGCTCTGGTCGACCGAAAATTATATACGCTGAAAAAAATTGATCGTCTTTGTGACTCGACTAAAGAAGATCGTCGATTAAATGTTAGACGTAGCACGGGTATTAGGCATTTCGAACGGTACAACCGTAACAATAAACAATGACCATCTGAGATTTCATAAGGTGTCCGTAAGATGGACATAGATGGAATGTTAACCTCCGAACAAAAAGACTGAAGTGGTAACTCACAAAAGCGAATTTCACATTGTTTAACAGTTTTCTGTTTGTTACAGTTGACGAAACGTTGGTTCACCACTTAGATGCCAATTATAAATGACAAAGCAAGGAGGATCTTTATAATCTTGCAAGTTTAGTATTTAACCCTCGATAGGTAAGATGAAGAAGAAGAATTTAATTAATTAATTATATGAAACCCCATTCAAATTACATGTGAAATTATCCCACATTAATTAATCAACTTGATAATTGTATTGCATCAAAAGGAAGACGAAAATTGTATTCTTCTGCTTTTTCTATTCTACAAGTTTTGAGCTAACGACGCATTCACTATACTCACACCACCTAGCTTCTGGCGATTTGTATTTGTTTCCAAAGTTAAAAGAAAGTCTTCGGGGACCAAATTTGATAGTATCGACGACGTCATGACAGAAGTTTAAGAATTTTTACCTATTCAGAACAGACAGTTCCCTTGTTAAGATGTAAATAGGTGAAATAAATGTCTTCAAGTGCACGGTGATTATCTTATATTGCTGTACTATGTTGCTATATCGTTGATAAATAAGTAAACAAATTAACTTAAAAACAAATTAAGTTAAAATTATCTTGAAAGGGAAAGAATCTACAGCAAAGTTCACAGATTTCGCGGTCCACTGCACGGTGTAACCATCTGAGTAATTGGCAGAGGCAATTCCTTACAGACCGGTAGCCATCAGTTTTGGGCAAGTCGCCAGAAATATCCTAAGTCTACCTAATATACAAGTCCAGCACAACGTTAAAGTTACATTTTTGTCAGAGACAAGACCTTTCGATCCATGTGTACCTTTTTTCCTAACCATATGTATTTCTGCTTTTTCTATGAAATACCTATGTACATGTAAATGACCTAATAGACAGATTCAAAAGATACAAAATTTTTCAGGTGTTTTTATCTTTAAAAGTTTTCGATTTTAGTACTTTCTGAGATTGACGTAAGTATTATTGTCATAGGTAAAAAAAAGTTTCTAGAAGTGCAAACCTGTGCACAAGTTCGCTTTCGGTGTGGGGCTTTTAAAGGAGACTTTGTGTGTAAATTGTTTGTGCAAAGTAAACAATGGCTTTGCTAATTACCATAAAGCATAACAGAAACACATAATATCTTCGAAACAAAGTTCTAATGACGCAGGGTTGAGATCTTCTCTGGACAAACCTTATACAACGATCATTTTAAATTTGTTGGTATTTTGGCATATGTCGGAGATTCACGGATCAGAAGGTTTTGTTAAAGAAACCGTTAGATCCTACGGCATATCTCGGCAGATTTATGTAGTAGCCTAGTTCACATATCGTAATTAAATGTTCAGATCACTTAAAATGCACATGCTTTTCTGTATCTTAATGGACTAATAATATAATGGTAGACGAGATTATTAAGGGCAATATAGCCGCCGACGAACTAGTCAAGGAAGGAATTGTTCTAAAAAACAATTTATAGGACTAGAACATGTATGTAGAATCAGTTAAATTCGGAACATGTAAAGAAATAGAGGTTGATTAAATGTTAACTACAAACTAAAGAATTAATAGGAAATGAAGATACTAAATTTCCTTTAACCTAATTAGATGCAGCAAAAAAAAAGATCAGGAACATTATGGGTTTGGTGCCTGTGTAGTGCCTCCCGAAAAAGCATCTCTATTAATATAGGTCGAGTAAATAAACCTAGGTGTGAAAGATACGAATTACAAAAGGAAACGGGGTATTTGCATGTAATCTGCACGTTTGAGTGGAAATCAGAGTTCTACTGCAGCCGGCCACAAAAAGGGTTAAGCCTAACTGCTTGGACTTCTGGTGGCCAACTCGAAAGTATGAATGAATGATGAAATCTTCTTAGCAAAGTAAATCATTTATATTGTTGGTTCGCGCAACATGCAAGTTGTTTGCTTTTCCTTGTGGTGTATTCTTGATCCTTGGTTTCACTGCAGAAAGAGGTCTCAATACGTGGACATTGGTTGATATCATTCAACAGCAACCAATTGGTGATACATGGAGGTAGTAAGAGATTATAAATTTATTGCTAGCAATATTAATTGTCGAGCGCTAAATTTGTAAAGAATTGCTAGGAGGATATTTTATTTTCAATGGTTAAGGCAACTACCTTTCAGGGTTCATCTCGTTATAACCATAACAGTTAATTTTCCATACCGTTTCGTATAAATCTATTGAAGGAGTAGAAGAATTATACTTGTAATGATTTTAAATTACGCAGTTGGTATATGTTGCTTTTACCGAATCTATTAAATTAATCTTACTCAAGAAATATATATAACGTAACAAGAGCAAATAGGTCAAGTTAATAAATATAAATGAAACAGTAATAATGATTTGGATAAATGTTCCAAAGAAATGGGGAATTTCTCCACCTACAGTCAAATTCTTGGCCTATCCCAGCCAATATGTTATTCCAGGTTTGTGTTTGCGTTTCAATTTAACCAAATTACGAGCGAAAAAATCCATTACTCGCTTGATTAATCCACCTTATTTATTTCAAATTATTCTGCATAGCCGATGTCATAAAGGTGCTCCTGTTTTGAATTTCAAATCGCGCTGATTTGTATTCGATATTCAAATATGGATTTGACTCGCCGTCGTATGCTCAACAGCCGAGCTATATAGGCTACTACATCGCTCGCAGTCGGCCTGCAGCGATCGCTTTAAAATCTGCACCGATCGGGTAAAATACGCATTTTTGTCGATCGCCCGCCGACAAATACTTAAAACCGGGCGGTGCAATATTTTATTGCCCACTGCGGTGGTTTCCATTGCAGCATTTGTGCAATGGATGGTGATTAAGGATACGGGAACGTCATAAAAAGCTTTCGAGGAAATGTTGGGACGTAGTGATTGGCGCATGACGTTAACGTTTAGCTCTAGTTTGTTTTCTTTTATCTTTCTTTTTAGGTCGATTTCTGGTGGCATATGCATACATACCGGGGAAATGAACAAGTTCTACCACTTAAACGTATACGATAAATAGCAAGATAATAATAAATAAATAAAGATTAAAATAAAAGGGTTACGTAGGCTGTAACAAATTACTGAAAAAAATGCTAAAAGAAATAGAACGTATACGTCTGTACGATGATTTTCCATGGAAATCAGTAAAAAAAGGTAAATGGGTATATGTTAGTTGAGTTGGTGAGATGATGAGAAAGATCTAAATTATTTAATCACAAAAATACTTTAATTAAAGAAATTAGTGAAAATTTCTAAAAGGTAGTCCTAAAATTCAGTTCAATTAATCATTAATTTAAGTAGTTGTTTGGTAAGACTTAAGAGCGAACGCGGCTCATAGATTTGGTATATTGAACGGAAACGGTGAAGGCAACTGCGCAGTTGAAAGAAGACGCATGTTTAACAGTGTTGGAAAGTGGTGAAATATTAATTAAGCAGATATTGAGACCTCTTGATGTATTGTGTACCACTGCTTTAAGAACAATCCTTAAAAGAATAAAAGACTGTTAAGCCAAAATTTATAAATACCTTAAAATAAGGAGATTTTATTTGGAGATTTGAGTTTTTTAAAAAGTTTTATTGGAGTTTACATAACATTTCTTCAATTTGTAATATTATCATTATATATCAACTTTTTAAGTGACGTTACTTAAACATGTCGTATACTTATCGTTTTAAATAAATTTGTTCAGTATAAAAATGTTTTCCGAGCACAATACTGAAGGTATCACTTTTCTTTTTATATTTAGTAACCTAGTTATTGGAGGATTCGCGTTTCTGCCTTGCCTATATGATAATCAATTAATAATCACAGATTTTGCGGAAGCAAGAATATTGGTAAATATTAAGGACGTAATACCCAGCTCTTGCTCTCTTCGAACCAGTACTTTTGATTACAATGTTGACTTCTATCAGTGCTAATGTAGATAATATTAATAATGTGCATGAGTAAATTTTACTAACCAAACGATATACAATTAAGACCGTAAAATTCGTTAAAACTGCTGTATTTAAAGCACCTATCAGAATATCAGCAAATGAAATTAATTGACATAAAATTGAAGAAAAAGTAATAGGATTATTAAGCCCGAAATTACCGAACAACTTTCATTTTAGAGCGGTTTGCGTGCAAGCGGAGCGTACACCTGTAATTTATCGACGAAGTTTTGCAATAGTCCACGGTAATTAGGCCATTTGCTCGGCTTCCATCGAGCTTGTTACACACACGCACTGCAGCATTAGGTCTAACGAGAAAACTGAATGGAAATGGAAATGAAACAGTGCGTAAAACGTACAACGTACCAGGAGTAAAAAGCGAGCTTCGTTTTTTTTTTTGTTTTTATTGAACGTCATTAATGGATTTGGGTGAAGGGAAATATTATTGCTCATTAATGGTTCTATAAAGTGAGTGTGGTAGGATGTTAAACAGAGGAAATCAGTTCAGAAAATGTAGTTACCTTAATTAGGGTTCGGTACAGGCAATTACCATAGTACGAATATTTAATATATCGGAACGTCGGCATATACAAGGTGTTTAATATTGAAGATCTAGTTCACTGTATAGGAAACTTATTTTTCGTGACAATATATTGTAAACATTCACTAACACCATGAATTGCGGTAATTCAGGTAATTAGTTATATCCATCTTGTCAACACCAAATTTCCTATGAGCTCCTTCTCAGTAGTTATACATTTTTTTATCATTTGCTATCTAGGGAGTGGGCGAACTAGGGAGATATGGTGAAACGGGTGAATAACTGGTTTTCGGCCAAATTTTCACAAGTAGGTATCCCATAATATGTTTTATCTCAGTTGTAATGGCAAAAAAAAGTAAAAAAATCGGAATAATTTCATTTTTTTTTTAGCAAAAAATCGGTATCCCGATTAAATAAATAGGCAATTCCTATTTGGTTACGTTCCATGTTTATATGTATTCGGACGCTACGGGTTAGTTATCTTTTCAAGTGTTAATTTTTATTACTCACCAATTGATATTTATTTGAAGTTAAATTACCGAAAGAATTAATTAATTAATTTTCGAAAAACTATTTATTTACAAATTTTTCTTCATTTAAATCATTAGTTATTTTTAATGTTGTTTAGTAACAATGACAATAGTAGACGAAAGACACTAATACCGACATTACTTTTTAAGACATTTCCTTGACATTTTTTTCCTAATTATCTCCTTTCACTTTTCATTGCTATTATATTCAATTTGAAACATTAGTATAGGATATAGGATGATCCATCTAAAAGAGGTGGATGAGCTTGATAAACCATAAACTATTCAATTTTTTAAGAAAATCCAAAAACCAATCGGTCTAATTTCGCTTATTCTATCGAAGCTTTTTGTATAGAATGATTTCTTTGAATAGCCTAACTACATATTAGAGATGAGCAAAGTAGGAGAATTTTGCATCGAATAGACAGATTCGTGTTTTGTCGATTCTCGAGGAAACCAGTAGACAACATGAACCCATTCCCATGAGACAAATGAACACGTCTAGTCGCTAGTTTGTCTAGTCGCTGCAAAAAGGTAATAATGTCCCCTACCTACCACATATATTTTTCCTATTACCGGCTATGTAAGCCAACCATTAATGGCTTGAATGGTTCGACGTATGTAAGTGCGATTAATGGGTTATTTAAGTTGGTTGCGCTTGAATGCGGGATTGATAGTGTCGGTATTACAGAGGGTGACAATTTTGATAGAAAACAACTGTTTTTTTAAATTTACGTTTTAAAGATCTTCACTTTGGGGGTCACAGCTGATGGGATCGAAATAATGCATCTATTTCATTTCTTCGCACAGACGGTTCTACAATAGTTAAAATAGACTCACAATAGGTTCAAAATTTGAGGGAATTCGTATTTTCTGAGAATATCAGCATCGATCAGTAATTGGTGTATTATTACGGGCATTATTTGCCAATGTGATAAACTAATTCGCTTCGGGTTCAAGTAATGAATCATCTGTTGCGAGGAGGCCGGATTTTGTTACAATGCTGAAGTATATGAAGTATACGAAGTATGAAAGTATATGATAATTTCAAAACAATAAAATCTATCCGTAGATTAAAAGCAATTTTTTTTCGTCTATCTCCAATGTCGTTTTCTCGTGTTGTTTTCATGCTGGTGCTTGTAGTGCGTATATCTTTCAGTATATCTATGATATTGAAACTGATCAAGCAGTTCTCCTCTAGATGGTTACTAACAGTGTATTGTAGTATTCCTTATTGTAAAATTGTTAGCCAAGTGCTGTCTATGCAAGAGGAACTGCAAGATGGGTTTGGGTTGAAAAGAAATAATTTTCAATTCCACAACTGAATACTGTCGTGGATGTAATAAATAGAGAGGCGGAGTTGATACATCAGATTGGAATATTCAAAAATAGCTTTTAAATGGATAACTTTTTTATTTGATTAATGGAAGAGTTTACATTGCTGAATTTTTAGCGAATGATCACTGGAGAATATCTAAAGATATATTTTTTTCAGATCCAAAACATAAGGCGGCTATCTTATAATGTATGTCCTGAAAAACCGTGTAAATGTAGATTATATACTTAAACATTGTATGAAACGTGATGTTGGATTGCCTATATCAACCATGTCTACTAAAGTGGCATGTAAAGCAATTGCCGAACGTGTTCATAAAATTATTGATTTAGCAAATTTCTGAAAAGTTTAGTAAAGAGGTGTTTTTCTTTTTGGTCCTAAAAATCGAATTTATTATTATTACTGCATTACCACACCATTAGCAAAAAGAAATTTAAAACAAGCTGGAATGAAGTGAAGTAATATAGATGCCAACTAAGAAATAAAAAAATGAAGATGTAAGAGATATAAGGAACGGAGTAACTGTACTTCGTTTCTCAACTCTCTTTTACATTAGGGTCATTAAATAAATCATTTGATTACCATACTTCTAATAGAAGGGCGAGACAGAATTCTGAAATTTAGATGTCAAGAATGTGTACAAATTTTTAATGATAATTAAGCGTATTTCATTTGTTGCTTTGTTGCTTTATTAGCAGCAATACTTTACCGATCCGCTACTCACTTATACTTTCTGCTACAACGGTGTAACATGCTCAAACATCTTTGCACGTTTTCAAGTACTAAATCTTTATATCCCTTGCAGTAATAACGGGAAATACGTTAAGGTAGTAAGCAGCCTATTTGTATGACAGTAATAAACAACTCAATACCAGAACAAGGCGAAAGACCGAAGATTGCACGTTAATAAATTATTTATTAAGCCAGATAACATGCCGAGGCAGATTTCATGCAGCGCTATGCGAATATAACGAAGAGAAATTATCGATAAATATGCAGACGCAATTCACGTTATTTATATTCTGGAGATAAGTATCAGTCAAATAAATGTCGAGTTCGGAAATCTCCCTGCTTATTTATACTTAAAAGCATGTTAGTCGATCCATATAATAATAAAGTTTTCAAAATCACATCGAAGTAAATTGTCGTTTATAGTGTATTGCTTAGCAATTTTCCATAAATCTATATCTCGATACCTCGTGCATACATGCACTATATGCATGCTCCTAACTATAGGAGAAGCTATATTTCTAGGACGCCAGATTACTTTACAAATGAATCATGCGATTTTGCATGTGGTACGGATCATATACAATAAAACCTACAATGCGATATTTCATGATTCAGACAAATTACTTTCTATTTTTATCGTGCATGTATGTGAGTACGGAACTTATCACACGGTAGGTTTTCAATCCGTTGATAACTGTTCTGTATTTTTTTCGAATTCCTTTGTATTTTTATAGTACTGCAAGCACTTTTATTGATTTTATACGTTTCCCCTTGTCTGTGTTCAGTTTATTCAATCTATGCAATAATCAGTATTATCCATACTTGTGAAACTTGGATACGTTTGACTTCAATTTTTTTATTGACGATTTTTCGATGTTTGATGGTTTCCATTATTTTATGATACTCCTTTCAGCTGGTATCTTTTGCAACTTTTTTCATGGTATACGTATCCCAACAATCATCATTTGCAATTTCGAAGTTTGCGTTATATCCACCTATTTATTAATATCCATTGCGTTATTACTTACTCTTTGGTTTCATAGCACATCGCGATCTTTTACTACTGCAGACACGCTTCCATCGGGAATCTTCTTTTATAATATTTGTCTCTCACGTCATTATGTCTTTCTACTTTGACTTTTTCCTTTCTAACAGCAGCGAAATATAATTTCTATGTTACTATTTCTCAGATGAAAAGACCTCAAGATGTTCTCCCAGATAAATTAAAAGCAACTGACACACGTATTCATAGCAATCCAAAAGTACATTGTAATCAATAATTTGCATTTTATGTACCATAAAAGCAACGTTAGCGGATGCTGTATGGGGAAAACGAGGAATAGATAAACAATTCGTATCGTGTTCATTGATCCTAATGCTTAGAATTGTTGGATGTCTGGACTGATGGTGTGATTTCTGTCAATTAAATTGACTTTTTGGTTTTTATAAATAGCTATTAAAATATTGCAGCCGTTCTATGAAATTTCTAGTCACCACTCGCATGTCAGATAACTAACCCCGCTTCGTCCTTTACGGCGAGACGATGATGGCAGCAAAGTCGTGGAATACTTTATAAGTACCATACCATCAAAAGCTTCAAACTAGAAAAATAGTAAGTTTGTAAGACTCTCGAAACAAGAGCAAAGGGAACGAATCGTAACAAGACTCAATGATTTATTTAATCGAATTATTTTGGGATAGACGATTTCAAATAGTTCAAGAGATTTTCTAGCTGATAATAGAAGTATCGGTAACGATCAACGATCAATACACAAAAAGCGAACCTTGGAGCGATATTTACTTCTACTGCAACAAACTGCGACGGAAATGAGAATTAGGTGAAATCTACAAAAAGAATATATGATGTTCTACCAAATTGAATGTCATATGAAAATGATTTCCATTTTTCAAGATGCACTCAACAAATATATCAACGAAGTGCGACTATCTGGGCGAAGTAGGTCTGCCATGTACCAATTGTCGATTGCTCATGAACAAGAAGATGTGTCCACTTATAAGCGGCCATACAAGCGAAGTTGGTGAATAATTAACAATACCTTTACAATCAGACTAATCACTACTACAAGAGTCTTTTATCTTGAAGAAAGTAGTTCGTTCAAATTTAATGGAGCATTTTTAATGTTCGTTATTTCGTTGATATAAGTGGTTTTTCTTATATGAGATATTATGTGTTAGTAATCTCGACCACATTTTGTTTAGGTAATTAAATTAAATAGTATTTGTATCCTTTTTATGGTTTTAAGCTGCGTATCTGTTTGCCAAGTTTAATTAAAATACCAAAGTAATACTTCAGCTAAACAGGTCCTTGTCGTCCAGAAGGATGCGTCATTAAAATTTTCCAACACCGACATCGCAGTTATGGTAGATTATATAACGGAGTGGGACACAGTTTAGTACATTCAGAAAACAAATACGATATATAAACAAAAATTCTAAAATAAAACAGACACGTACCGATACATACCAAAGAATTGAAGTCAATCCCGCGTTCTGTCCTTCTTTAGGAAGCTGGTTGGTGATTTATTTTGGGCAATTGAGCGTAGACCTACGTTAAGCATATAATTTTCAATTAACATTTAATTCAATGCAGAAATAATCGCATACCGAATCGACCGATTCATTTGTTGCATCAGCTAGCTATCCAATAAATAAACTGGCGGTCAAAGCAACGAGAATTCAATTGAAAGCTTCAAGCTCCATTCAATACGCAGTTCCAATGTCAATTGGTATCCATCTCGTTCACTGTAAAACTATCATCCCATCGATATTCGACCCCGTACGTAGATCCCCACCCATTTTGTATAGCTGCATATTTTTCCATGGCCGTAAATTTGATGGCATTGTTTTCCTGTGTTCGTTCGGCGTATGGTACTGGCAGAACGCATGCGTAAAATTGGAATGGACCGAGTTGATAAGGGCTAGTCCCCTTTATTCTGCTTTTATTGTCTATCGTAAAAGCAGCGATAATTTGCAGCTAGCTTTAACTATAAATATTTACCTATCAAAATAGGTTAGCAAATATCCATGGTAGTTATTATCGGCTATTCTACTTCGTAGAAAGTACAAATGGACGGAATTAAGGAAATGTTTTTCTGATGAAACGCCGCAAATTAGTATTATACTTAAAAACATAAGCCCAGAATATTAATAAACGGAACAGTGATACATTCCAAACAATTATTTGGCATAATTGTTTGATACAAATATAACAACAATATGCAGCTTATGAAGGAACACCTGTAAAAATATATAAAAGGTGATCGTAATCTCCATTTTTGTTATAATTTCGTTTTATTTATTTATAAAAAATAAGGTCCAAGTTATTTTTGAATCAACTTTTGTGTAAACATCCTTCTGTAAAATGAAATATCTTGTTCTTTAATTAATGAATTACATACACGCATATACAGATAAATTTTTTATATTATATAACGAGTGTTGTGACAAAATATTATAAACTTTTGCTGTATGTTACATGTAAACGTTAGCTTTTTGGTACAATTCCATCATCTATTCCCTCTTACCTTTAGTTAAAGTTAGATTTCTCTAAATTGCTCGGATGGCAGTTACGTATACCACTATGTATTGCTTTTTAATTTCATACATTTTGCATTAACACATATTTGTAATTAAGTATTAAATTAATTAAAAAAACAAACATTAAAACAGTTGGCAACTACTAAAGTGACCCAGAAACGATGCTGTTACTCTAAGCATCCGCAATGTGTCAACATCTAACATTGCAGTTTATTCAAAAATTATCTTTAATGTAGACCATAAACCACAACGCACGAGTTATTTTTGAGATGCTAGTTCCTCCGCGCCTATTCCGCTACAGTCTCTCATTGGTGACATAAATTACTCAGCTGAAATTAATTGAGCAAAGAGCGGTCGCATCAGATGAGTTAAAATATAGCTTACTGTACACTTCATTACCGAAATAGCTAGATATGGGGTCACTAATGGGGCACGAGAAAGAAAAGTACATCTTTCAAATAAAACGATGGCGTAGGGGAAATTTCGCGGAAGCCGGTATTTTTTCTTGTTTACGATTCTATATTATACAGAGTGTTCAAAGGGAAACATTATGACATACATTAACGCGAAAGGTCATTATTCCTGTTGGTATTGTATATTGGTTTGTCAAAATTCCAACTCTTGTAGTCTATGGAATGTTTTTGTGAATCGTATTCGAGCAATTTATAGATATTCCAATAACGTAGTATATAAAAAAGAAAATAATCGAATGATGTTGACGATGATAACGCTCTACGCTCTATGTATTGTTTTAAAATGTTACATACAACAACTATCCTACGAATCATCTTTTGCGTTTGAATAAAAGATTGCCGTAAAAAATATTGATCCATCAATGTCTACTGTTAACGATCTTCAAGATAATTTCATTAAGTTATTGTTGTTTAATTCTCTCGGTCACGAATTAAAGTCGCTGAAGACAAAAATCTGAAATCGACATCAACTGAATAAATAATATTTTCATTAGATTTTGGACGGAAGCACATGCGATGTCCGTAAACTAGGAGTGGGTTAGAATGGTTAACAAATCAAGTTACATAGAAAAAAAAAATCAGAATAGGGTTGATATAAGAGCAATTTTTTCCTTCTTTTGTATTTCGTAACTAGCCTAACATTTCTATAGTTTTAATATGATTCGGTAGTTGCCGAATTCCGCTAGTGATGGAGACGAATGCCATGTTTCTAATAGTTACTGCTAAGAATTCGTCACGTTTATTAAATCCTTTTAAATATTAACATAAACGACTTTATAGAGGAAGAGGAAAGGCTGTTTGAGATTCCACATGCGACTGTAATTGTAAAGTGGTAAAAGGAACCGGTTGAGGGCAAATCATAGTAAAGTTTAATGAAAAAGACGATAAGGAAGAAAATAAAATTGGTAACACATTTTTAATTGCAGCAGATTCGGTTTGGTAACATAACCTTAATTATCGTATGTACAAACACAAATAATATTATAAATATTTATCATCAAACAGGGTGTTAACAAATATTTCTGAACCCGACCATACACATGATTCTTCGATTATTTTCGTTTGTCCAGAAAATGCATTGATAGGAGCTCAACACTTGAATCCTTTTTTAATATGGTCGATGTGAGAGATGTTTGCAGTCTCAATAAGTTAGTAACGACAGTTGTGTGTCCTAGTACTTGTAACCGTTACCGGTGACCCAATGTGAAAGAGTCCTAAGACAATAGTGCTTAATTATACGGCATTCGTGTTGAATGATTGGCCGTAGCGTTGAAATAAAATATTTGTTAATTATGTTTATTTTTTTGATGGGACAAGAATATTAATTTATATAATTTCACTACGTATATTGCTTCTGATAAGCACAAGCAGTATACGTAAATTATAGAAACTGCAAAACAAACCAATAAGAATTATCGTGGATTGCAATAGGCAGACTAGAATATCATTAATATATTGCAATGACAGTACAGTATTCAACAGCGTTTTATTTCAACACTCTAATCTTAATTTATGGAATAGTAAAGAATAAATTATCGGATTATATAAATAGATTTATAGTCTTTTGTAGCGACATGCACGTCTATATTATTAGAAACAAATAAGTTTTAAGGCGACATATAACAGAGATTGTGCGCTCGGAACGTCTATTTTACAAACGCTAGCTGTTCAAGAAATGAAGCCGAGCGGAGCAATTCAGATAGTTTTAGGATACAGCTGGTTTTTGGCTTGTATAGTAACAATCTTCATTAATGATCGATAGTGATGGCTGCTGATGGCATTAATGCAAGGCCAAATTATGAGGCTTCGATTGTTTCATGTGTTTCCCTTATAGATCGCGCGCCCATACTGTAATTAATAACAAAATACACGAGGAAATCCAAGCCTTGTTCTTGTGCATTCTGCAGCTCTCTAGCCTCATTTCACCATCTGCCGCTGATAATCGATAAAGTTTGTGCATACTTTCTAATTTAAGCATCTGTCTAAAGTAACACAACAACCGCAGAGTTAGTAGATTTTGGCTTTCTTAAGAACAAAGTTTTACGTTCTAGGAGAATCTTCATAAATTCAACATTTTGCATACTTACACATATGTTAGCTGAATAACATTCACTGCTCCAAGTGCTTTCCCTTAACGCAATCTCGCCTTGCTTAAGTCAGTTCCGATCCTCTTTCTGAACTGATTCACCGTTTATGCTTTTTCAACCATTGTCTTGTTTCTCTAGTGCAATGACTTGAAATTATGTCTGATCAGAAAGTAATTTCGCTAATTTAGCATCGTTCAGAGTAATGATTCTTCTCCCAACAAAAACATCTTCTTCGAAGTAACGTACCAGAAGAATACATTTTCAAGAATTTGGTCTTTATCTTCGCCGGGTGTCTTAACATTTCTTTTGTAAAAAGATACATTACCAGTAATCGCGTGGAAAAAGTGTAAAATATTTTTTTATGATTATTTTTAATTAGGAAATATCTCCCAAAAATCGGCAAATTGATTAATTCTCTAGAGAAAAGCTTGCTTATATTTTGGACACTTTTTGTTTGTTCCTATGCTTTTAATCTATATAATATTATTTTTTTTTATCTATTGTAATGTTTTGCAAAGGCAGGAAATTTACAAAATTTAGAAACTATTGAGGTGAAATTAAGAGTTGCGAGAATCGGTAACTGCCGTGGCTGGTCGCTTTTCGGTAGGGGTTGACAAAGTATGTGACGCAAATAAACAAGGTAATCGCGGTAACCATTGGTTATTTCTCAAATATATACCCACGAAAAAAATGTCTTTCCCAAAACGTTGCTTCCTCTCGTTGGTTTATAAAAGCAAATACTGGATTTCTTTCGTTCATCACCATTGATATTAAAAAATAATTGCAACTTTTTAGAAATTGATAGAGTAAAAGATGGATCGATTGAAGGTTATTACAGGTTAAATATGTATAGAGGAAAATTTTCCCATCATAACTTATGTGCATTTTTATAGGTACTCGATACTGTCACATACGCGCATAAACACTTGATAAAATTACAGTCAACAAGACTGAACGTATGCGCGTAGACGTATGTACAAAACAGCATCCACACATGGCTCATTTATTATTTGACAAAACGGGCAATTTAAATTCACCATACCCAGTAAAGCGTCTCGAATTGATGGGTACCCCTAAAAAGATACATATGTATTCTTCTGCAACACCTTTCCATTGTACCCTTTCGAAAATAATTCTTATTAATCTTTGATGGTCCTACTTTTTGTACACGTACGCGTCAATCCATCCGCCACTTTAACCCTTTTGGCTGTGTTCCACATACCTGCCCGTCCATCCACAAACCCTTCCGAATCTAATTTAAATATTTATATTGGATCCGCATGTATGCGTCTACGAAGGCAAATACATGCACGGATTCGAGTCTGAGCTTGGGATTTTATATATCCGTATTCTTCCTTTCTTTCGTCTTCGTATATTAATAGAATACTTCTCGATATTCTGGACCGCTCGATTTTTGCATAAGTACGAATATATTCTCACACTACCGTGTATAAGCTGCATTATGCGTTCACGATATGGTTGGTGCACCGCGTTTCCGACACCAAGAATGAAATATTGCTTCGGCATTTTACGATTAAAATCTCGCTTAATATCTCGTTAATGGCGGCGCGGACCTCAATTATATAGATGATAGAATTGGATTGGTTATAAATTATCTGGCGTGTATGAGTGCTGTGCGCGGATTAACGACTTAAGTACGGGCCCGTTCTATTGCGAAACTGTCATTAATTCACTTAAAAGCGCGTGTTTGCGTTGTTATGACTTCGAAATTTTTAATATCCCGTTCAGAGCCGCGGCAAAAATTTTTAATCGTTGATGGCCGCATCGAGACAAGATAAATGTATTTTTAAAGTGAAGGCAATAAATCGTAAGTTCCATCGCTCTTCAAAAATTATCGGCTGCTTCCTTATTTTTAATATTAGATTGAGCGCTACACTTTCAAAAGAGCCTATTTAATGTAAGCATAGACAGCGTACGATGATATATGTGCATGTTAAACCATTTTTTTTCTAGTGGAGATTTATAGTAATGTAATCTAGTTAAATCGAACTAGAAAGGAAGAGCTTGACCATTTTTGTATAAATGGATTTATATATATATATATATATAGTGCTTTTATTTGATCTACTGTAAGTATGCGGTAGAACAGGTGCTAATTCTGGACAACCTGGATCCGTATCTCCTTCATCGAGTTTCGTTATCATCAGTTTCCCTGATTTCATAATTTAGCATTGAAGAAACTCCCATTTGTGTGTAGCTCTATTGATTTCGATTGGAGTAGTGGTTACTAACATTTCACGCAACATTATTCGCATGAACAAAACATAACGCATTGGTATAACGATAGCCAAAAACATTCATCATTAGCGTATTGTGGATAAGGCTAATACTTAACAATTATGTAATGATTTTTCCTTAAGTAACTTCTATAGATCATATCGCCTTTAAACAAATGGGAGTCACATCCAGCCAGTGTAGTTTCCCACCTTTTTACATATTTTAGTGTTACTGGAGCAAGTACTGGTAGTATTTGAACGTGGATATTTACTACCAGACTTGACGACAATAAAATAGTTCATTTTGTACCTGTTTCTAAGAAAATGCTATATTAAAAACGAATATTAACGATGCGAAGAAGATCGGGCGAAGGTAAATAATTTAACCATTTACGCGGGATTGTCGTTGGCTGGAGATGGAATTGCCTAATGAAACGTAAGGTGAGGAGAGACAGAAGGGAGACAATAGAAGCCAAAATTCCTTTTCATTCCTTTTTATATCTAGCATTTTGTACTATGGCCATTGGTTGTTTTATAGAGCTTTTAGTTTCATAGTTTTTCTTGTTCAAGGTATCTATTGGCATCCAACCTCCTGAACTCATGTATATTTCTATTTATGTATTATTTTTCTTATAGAAAAATGAAAATCGACATGAACATTTACATACATTTATTTGGTGAAATACATTATTTTACCGGAGGAAAAATATGTAAAACAAATGGTGCAATGGTACTAGCCAGAGTGATTCAAATATTAACACGTTGATAAAGCACTAAGAACATGTAGTTGTATAGTTACGTACGTCTAATTGAGTTATTATAGTTTATGAATAAAAAATCAGTCAAAAGTTACGTAATGTACGTAAATAGAAATTTGAAGAATTACATAACTGAATTGGTTGTTGTTTTTTTAATTTACTTCAAAAAGCGCTCTCTCCCAAGAAACTTATTTTACAACTAAACAATATGTAAATGTATGTACACTTGCGATTCGCAGGATTCTAATGCATTCGCAAGGTGGCCCACGAGATTATTTGAGTTAGTCGCCTTTAGATGTTGGTCGAGGTGAACTTCGGGAGATAGATGGTGCTAACGGCGTTGACTTTGTGAAAGTGGAAAATTCTAGCAATATTTGTTTAAAATTGAATAAAACGGCAGGAAAAAATACGTAGTCGTTGGCCTAATGTAAAGGTTATCCTTATATAGGCTTATATGGACCTAAAGAATAGACTAAACTAAAGAATATTTAAAGAGTTCAAATAAATTTTAAGTAAACCTATACACTTTATTACTTATCACTTTTAATGCTTCTCTATTCCATAATGTAATATCTAAATAATAATATCTTTGCCGATTATTTTCCATTTCTTGTAATATTCTTTCAAAATATTTGCAGGATAGTTCTTCAGGACATCTTAACCCAAAAAAGAAACAATTACACCGATTTTTTGTCAGTTACAGCCAAGACTGTGGGATGTTTAGCTACCGCCCCATTCTACGTCTCATACGTTGTTTAATTACTGTAACGTACGCTTTCAAAATTCGTAGAATTCCATTGTCATCTTTACTATTGTAGCTTCAATCATGATGAAGTTGACAATAGCGGGTGGATAATTTGGGCTTGTAAATATGCTTGTAAATATGTGAATAATAAATGGTTTGTCAAATAGTGAAATCAATTTTTTAATGCTAGGCTATTGGTATTTAGAAAAATTTCCGTTATACATAATCGCAATTGTTTTGCATTTAGTAAGTTTATTTCTCCGCATTGCTTTATACGTATTTCAGCAATGAACTCTTCATTTAAGGCGGATGGCTTTCCACTAAGCTATTTATCCAAGCTTGAAAAAAGAAAGATATCATAAGGGGCAATCTGCTAATCTGGCAGGGACAGAGATGCATATTGTAACTGGACTAATTTTGCTGCCTCGTAAGTGGGCCGACTGACGGTAGAAACCTTTCTTCTTTCCTGTGGCGCCTCTTTCTCTTTAGTTCAGCGCCGGATCGGTTAAATAAATCGAGATGATACCATCCCGTGATTGTTCTTCCCTTCTGTAAGTAACGTCCAAGTAACAAGATTATGCCTTGCCAACCCCATGGAATATTTACCATCTGTAATCACTTCAATAAGTCGACTTAGTCCTAGTACTAATCGAAGGTGATTGATCCTTATTAATTATTTTCTGATTTCTGCACATATTTCCCTATTCAGTCATTAACCGACATTGCTCTTTTCCTACGATTCAACAAATATATAAACTTGCTCACTTTCAACAATTCCAAGTTCTCAAAACTTGGAGCAAAAACTTGGAACAAAATGAATTTCCTCGAAATTTTGATAGATGTCTACTAAAAAAGCGTATTCATGGTTTGTTAATGTCAATTTAGACATCAAGCGTCATTTGTCTCCAAACATGGATCATCCTCGTACATGTATAGTGGGTTCTTACATAGTCTTTAGGCGTGTAATGTTTCGGAAGAAAAATGAGAATAAACAACCAGATTTGAAGAAATGGGATATATAAAATTGAAAAATATTCGGGGAATCTTAAAAGAATGTGCTGATTTGGACGAAAACTTATCTACGTGTTAACAATTTACATATTCAGATGTTATAGCAAACTGCAGAAAAGACGAACCTCTTGAAATCACGACAATATATTATTTATTCAACTCTATTAATGTTTTAAAGCATTCGTAAATTAAATCAAACCAAAGTATAAGACGTTTTAGTCAGTATCAAAGTTTTGGGTTACCCATTCTAAGTAGTTTAACATTCCAGTATTAATGGTGTATTTAGAACAAAAAGCACTAGAATGCGCTACGTAGTTTACCAAAAGCCTATTTAGAGTGAAGCTGAACTGTTTCCTTAGTTGCCTCATTTACCTCAATTGTTGAATATCTATGTATTTGTTTTCGTTTTTCCTATGTTTGCTACCATCATTTTTTCTGTTTTCGTTTTTTCTTTTTTTTTAGCGAAAACTCTACAGCGGTATTATGTACCACGATAAAGCCTTATAAGCTCCGTGCGTAATATGTTGTGCGGTTTTTTCTTTACTCATAAAATTTTCCTTCCCTTTATGTTCTTCCTTACTGTGAACGAAATTTATTATGCATTTGAATTTTTCGTACGGTATAAACGTAGGTGCGTCGAAAATTTCTACCAACCAACATCATCCGCCCGCTATCGACATCATCCATCCATCCCCCCATGCCATTAACGGGTGCTTTCGCTGCCTTATCTCTCTACATCTTCAATCATGGCCAGAACGAAACTTGTTAGAGGAGCCTCCTCTCATTCATTATAAAGCAAGCAGGCGAGTAAGCACGCAAACAGACAAGACACAATACCATGGTAGTCGTAAGCGGAATAAGAGCATTCGTACTTGGAGCGGTGCGATATAAAAGGAAATTGATACATATTATTTCATTCGCTTTGATGTCGTCAAAAAATGCCCTCATATTTCGTAAGGAACATGCCTTTGTATTTTCATCTTCTATCCTTGTCAATTATTAATGTACATTTTGCGTGGTCGTTACACAAAGCGTTACATGTTGTTCGTAGAATTCAGCTTTAAAGAAACGAATTGAAAATGGTGTACCTTAGCAGATAGAAATGTTGACATCAAATTACATATTCGAGAAACTAATTTTTCGGTGCGGATAATTTAAGTTCTGTGCTTGTTTATAAAAAAAGGTCTTTCCAAAATATATCTTATTTTGCATTTTGGCAGACATATACTTGAATGTCACAGGACACCTTTCCTGGGACAAGTAGAATTTTGTAACCTGTACTGGCAATTAATTCCGTATTACCTTGTATGCCAGCCAACATTTACTTTCAGTCCTGATAAATCTATCTGATAGTTATCCGGCTGCTATATTTATGTTTAGGAGAAGATAGTGAATGTTGTATTAAGGGCCGCAGTTAGCGGTAGGATTGCTACTGCTATAGGTACTATGCTGATAGGTACTAGGTTGACAAGATTTTCTCAATTATTAGATCTCAAATTAATTTACAACAATCACAACCTAAATCATAGTCACTACAACGATAGATGCATCAAACGTTTTAAAAGCCGCAAACATTTATGTTTTTCACATGAACGAATTATCCCGTAATTCATAGAAAAAAGCTCTATAATATGTTTCATAAGTGGGACATTAACAAAGAGTGACCCCATAAATCCTCTGCTTCCAGTGTATGGAACTCCAACTCAAAATTACTCCTACGAAAATTTCAAGTTGAGTCTATTTCTGCGTTTCGAGAAGTGGGGCGTTAAAAAGAAGCCTTGAAATACGGTGAACTGTAGAACTCTGTGTTTGAGGTAGAGACTATAATGGCCTTTCCAAGCATGAAAGGATATATATCGAAGTAAGAAGAACGATTTTATAATACACCTACATATGCATGATATATATTTTATAATACACCTACATGATATCTATTAATAACGCAAAACGACTCTATTTAGCTAATAGATATCACGTAGAGCGCAGGTATTCTTCATGTTAAATTTGTGAGTTTATAATTATATACGTCTATGGGTACTTTGTATTCTTTCTTCTTTTAAGCTTATGATAAGGGCTTTTATAACAAAAGCTGAGCTTGAGCTTGAAGTGACCTTGAAATCAACTGCAAGATCAAGTTGGAAGTCATAGTCGCCTCTTTAATGAAGACTTCTAAAAAGTTGTCTAAATACTTGTTCGGCGTTATGTACTCAAGTGTCGTTAAGTTAAACTAAGTTAAGCTAAGTTAGTGTTTCTAGTCTTAACTGCGTTTTATCGTTTATTGTAAAGATACGATAATAACAAAATCATAGAATACTTTCGACAAAAACATTTCTGAAGTGACAAGCTCTACAATAGCTGGGCCGTTACCCATCTGTTTGAAAAATTCACTGTAATTTTACCCCTGATCCGAAATAAATGCATTTTCTCAATTACCATATTCTACCCATATTATCCATATTTCAAGCATCTGTCTTGAAACTAAGAAGTGGATTCGACTCGTAATTTCATAGGAGTAAGCTTTTATTAGGTGCACAGTTTCTTCGATATTCAAGTTACCCAAAACGGTGGATCTTTGGCCTGTTCCTGATGTCGCTCCTTGGATAGCCGATAAATGACTTTGTCGACAATCTTACCAATAAATATATCTACATATTATAAAGCAACAAAAACGTAATTATCGGCAGGATATCGTTATTGGGTGGTATATCCGGATACTAAGTACAACCGGGCTTAAATATCTTTAAATTAGGTATTTATATCAAAATAGGCGTAAGGATAATTTTGTGATTGAGGATGCTGTTTGGAGGCGTGCCAGAAAGCCGTGTTGTAATTCCGATCTCTTTAGTTATTGTCTCCTTAAGGATTTTCTTCTTTAAATAATGGAGCTAGCGAGATTTATTAATAGATCTAAATTGCGGGAGAGTTTCCAGATGAGGGCATATATTGTTTCTCCCATAAAGTTTGCAGTTATACGCAAAATAAAGCTGCAAGACGGAAATAACACAAAAACGAAAATTAACAGAAGAAACATCTGACATCTGACCAAAAATAAAGCACAAGAATCAATTCATAAATCTATTGAAGCATAATTAAAGGCGAGTACAGATTCCACATACGCAGAAAATTATCATATACAGAATGTTCCATTAAAAAACAGCCTGCGCCGATTTTTCAAATTTTTATTAATATTGTTTCGATATTAAACCAGGAAGATTGGTAATTTAAATTTCTAAATCATAAAGAAATAATTAAATAAATTAAATAATCCAGAAAAATACCCAGAAAATTAATTGGAAAATTATACATAAATGTTATAAATGTTAATTTCCTGAATTTCTTTTCAATAATACCGTTGCGTTAAAAGCCAACAAAATAGGGAAGAAAATGAAAATCGACAACCAATTTTATATTTGATTACTTCCTCGTCGCGAAGTAATACATCAATTAACCGCTCATCACTAAGCGATACCAGCATTTTTGCACAAGTTCGCCAAGAAGTTATCACATCTCTTCTCGGTCGCCTTCTTTGTCTTGCAGTATACGTTTACATACGGGAAAATTATCGGGGCATCCATTCCGACCTCCGTCTCGTTCTGATGTTCCTTTTGTATTGATTATACTTCAAGAAAAAAGGGAGTTGCTCCCTCACACATACACATTGGGCTGGTATTCGCATCCATTCTTTATACATACGACACAAGTTCTTTCGCTCTCTTTCCGCGTCTCCTTCTACGTTTGCTTCTTCGATTTTTTTCTTTAATTTTCCTTTTTTCTAGGTACCGTTCATCGTATTTCATCCTCCTCCAGCCTTTATTATTACAACATCGCGACGTAAACTTATGCCGATGTGTAATAGGAACTCTTTTATTACTACAAAAGATATTAAATTGAAATACGGGAATATATCGTCTTGGGATTTTGTAGTACTACTGTAGAAGGGTAGAAATCATCTTTCCTTCATTGTTCGTTATTGTCGTCTCTGTTGAACAAGTAATGATGCGACGTCGTTATTTTTAAATATTGTCTTTCCAATTATAATATGTCTTCATGTTTATTGAACTCGACGATTGATTCGGCGAAGTCTGTGTGTATCTATATTGAAGGGAAGTCAAATTTGTCCCTGTTATAGAGGTTTTATTTCTTGAACGATAAATAATTGGACGATAATGGAATGTATTTCGATAATGTAAAAGCATTCCGTTTGAATGCGAATAACATCAAATATCAATTAATTTATTACTCTAACGGATAGAAACTTTCAAAATCGAATGCAAGATTATTTTTTTTATTAATTATTAAGGAAATTCTTAATTATTCTTCTCGTTAAAAAATTCACCTTTTGCATTGAAAATTATTTGAATAATTTACAACCTCTTTTCTATTAATTTTTCTTAGCATGCTTGAAGCTTACTTTACTTTTGTTGCAGAATATTCCAGAGTTGTTCCTTGGAAGTAGGACCATCTATCTATCGAGTTCATCCCACAGCAACTCAATAGGATTGAGCTTGGGACTGTATGATGTAAAATATTCGTGTCTTCTTTACTCGCAGCCCAGCATTCCATATTATTTCTTCGTGTAACGTTCCTATTCTGGAGTAAGAAAAACCACCCCAAGCTGGTGCGGAACGGCCACCGTATTTTATCGGTGATATAATGCACTGGCAACGCATTCTCTCATTAGTGGACTTTCTTGCTTTGATAGAACACTTTAAACATTAATTCAACGGTCCATAAAATGTTTTCGTACTGTTTTCCCATGTGCAGTACCATTTCAATCGGTTTACGAGCTGCTTCACGACGGTGTAAATTCCCTTCTGGTGGTCGGCATTTTACCATATAGATGCTGATGTCCATGATTGTATTCATTCGCTATTTCTTGTGCAGCTTTTCTGCGATTTCTTTTACTTATTAATTGTAGTAGTTGATTACCTGGTCGGATGGTTGTTCATGATGAAACTAGATGGCCACTGTCTTTCAAATCACCTGTTTGTTGCTATCGACGAATGGTGTATTTTATATATTCAAATAACAACTAAACAGGCATTAAAATATTCTAGATGGTCAAGCCGGGTAGGGATGAGCTCTTATGTGGGAGAGGGAATGCCGTAGAATCTTTGTCTGTTTGGTCCCGTGATTAATAAGTGATGTTCGTCATTTTCCGTAGGCTTCATGAAATTGGTAGGGACTAGACGTAGCGAACTTTACGTGACAATAATTAGCTGCAAATGTTATTGGATATTCCGGGTCATGGACTGTGCAATTAGATAACGCTTTGATAATTTAGTTGTATACGTGTTTAGGATAAATATATATTAAGATTATCATCCTTGAGTCCAATTAAATATTAAATTTAGGCAAAGTAAAGCTTTCTTCTTTAATCTTCAGATACGGCATATATGAATATTAGTGAATTTATTGGAAAACTGTTACTATTAAATTATTAAATCTTTTCAAAAATTTCACATGAGATAATAATAAATACAGTAACATAAGCACCAAATACGCGCATTTCGCTGTTGAATCGGCGTATTTTTATGTATTGTGGAAAACAACCGACTAATAACACTGACCAATTAGATTTTTACCCTAAGTTAGTAACTGATGAAATTGGACAGCATATATAAAGTAAAAATAATTCGGAAAGCGGCAACACTGGCTTAGCTCTGGTTACAGAGAAAATGCCTTTATAGTGTGGCCGGTAATCTGGTCTACTGTAATAATGTTTGTAAACTTTCTGAAGCTTTTGGAATACATCATCCCAGTTCTCGGAGATTATTCATAGACTCATCAAAGATTAGCCTAAAAGCAGTTTTGTTGCATAATAGAAATCATTATCTTCTATTCCGATAGGTCATGCTGTTTCTATGAAAGAAACTTACGAAAATCTGGAAATCTTATTAGAAAAGATAAAGTGCAAAGACTATTCCTGGAATATTTGTGCAGATTTTAAAGTAACCGTAATTATTTTGGTTATGCAATCTGGTTACACCAAATGCTGTTGCTTCTTATGTGTTTGGGACAGCCGTGACAGGAAAAAACATTACCATAAGTAAGAGCGGCCACTACGACAACGGTTTATACCAAAAAACGACAATGTACAACATCAGCCTCTAGTAGAAAAAGAAAAGATCATAATACCACCTCTTCGCGTGAAACTTGGGCTCATGAAAAACTTTGTAAAGGCATTGGATCTTGAAGGTGAAGGTTTTAAATACCTTCGTGAAAAGTTTCCAAAATTAACTCAAGGGAAACTGAAGGAAAGTATTTTTGTTGGACCTCAGATACGAGAAATAGTAAATTATAAAGTCTTTGAAACCAAATTAACAGCGAAGGGAAAAACAGCTTGTTGGCTCTCCATGGTACAAGCTTTCACGAATTTCTTGGGAAACGAAAAAGCTGACAACTATAAAATTTTAGTAATGGATATGTTACAAGCATTTCACGCTGCTGGCTGTAATATGCCTCTTAAAGTGCACATTCTACATTCTCACTTGGATTTTTGTTCGGAAAATATGGACGACATCAGCGATGAACACGGTGAGCGCTTCCACCAAGACATCATGGGAATGGAAAAACGACATCGGAAATACAAAAAAAAACGATCTAGCTTCACTTTCTACTTTTTATTAAAACAAATGTTTATATGTTTTCTATTGAAATTAGTATAAATTAATTACTGACAAAATCAAAAGTTGAAATTTCTTGGCCAGTGTAATCGTAGATATACAGTCTACCTATGAACGGATTGTACGGACGAGAGTTTCTAACATTGTTGCTATTATTACTACTATTGATGACATAGAAACGCTTATGGGAGTGATTTTAAAATTTCTCTACGCGGAGCTCTATACCAGTGACCAACATTATTTTAGTTGCTCAGAGTACAAATTTTACCTCGTTATTTTAATGTATAGTGTAACGCGATCCATTGCCTGTAGGTTTTTGAAGAAATATCAAAGTAACTATTCGCTCTCAGTGCTGTCCCCGAAAGTCTGTAATTATAAATACATAAGCATAGATTAGGGAGTGGAGAGCTGCTCTTGCAATTAATTGATTTCTTCTTTTGTTTTAATGCTATGTATTATTACCTAGGATACACTTGTTAATAGAATATCTCCCCTCATTGACATATTTTATTTCAACAAATAGATCACTAATCTATAGTTCTTTAATTATTCATTTACTAATACGACCCGTCATATTTTTAATCATCGCTATTCCTCATCTGCCGTTTTCAGCTACCACCGCCGCCTCTGCGTGCTATATACACGGTTCGGCGGCGGTTCAACGTGCGTTTTTGTATTTTTCATTTTTCTCGCGAACGAAGAAGATTACTTTTCGTACGCATGAGTTCACATAGGTATTGTTCTGTTTGTTTCCACCATCTTGGTAGAGAAGAGATGTGTTGTGTGCCGTTTCTCGTGCACACGCTTTCGCATCGATCGCTTCTGAGCTCGATCTCCCCTGAAAACAGGGCCGTATTCGATTGAAGTTTAGACATTCTTGGGCGGTGTTGAATTAAAATAAAAACTAGTACGTTACATCATAAACACATACCACTATAGTCATGATTTCATCTACTTATGTTGAGTTGAGCGAGTATGTGCTAGGTTTGTAGAAAATCAAAATTTGTTTTCGTTAAAATTAAAAGGAACTTGAATTGTTTCATGGTTTAATGTTTAGAAGTTGATTAAATTTGACCTAAAGTATTGTAGTCCGTCCATTTGGATACCTAAGCGTTGATTGTTTAAACGGGACATGGCATTGATGTCTTTAGCTATTGCGATGGAAGTACTAGTCCCCTTATGTTTTTTTTTTAATAATTGAGTTTTTGATTAACATTAACACTATTCTAAGATCTTCCTTCACCTCAGTGAGTATTACGAATGGCTTACTAAAATGTTGAAGTTGATCGTGATCAATAGCAACATATGTACGTACAATACACTCTGAAGTTTCTAAATTTTCTTAGGATTGACCACAGAATTTGTCTTCATATTTTTCTTGTATTACGTGAATAATATCTCTAATATCTCTGTAGCCTGTGGCGAACCTAATATAAACGCTTCCGTCTGATGTGACGCCTTTTGACTATCCTACAGTTCTTTAATACAGTGCTTTAAGAGGCACTTGTGTAGACTATATCGGAGATTTTGGACCAATGAAAGACACATGCGCTGTTTCGTTGTCCAGCATATCGACCTTTTCATATTGCTCGATCTTTTGCAAGAGCGTTCGGTGGTGCCTGATTGTGAAAATTTCCATTGCGTCCTTCCTCGCAAATTAAATGCAAACACATTACTTGCGATATATTCTTTTGAATATGCTTGTAAGAGAGGCATGCGTTAGATGTTGCGACTTCGTCTATATACTATGTCGAAATGCAGCTTAGTTAGTTGTTCATGAGCATCTTATGAGGCTGATCGAAATTATATTGGATCTCTTGGCTTATTCCTTTTGTTCTAAAGCAGAGATGTCTGATGTAGTACTCTTTTAGATGTGGTGTTACTTCCAGCAAAATTTCTAGCGTTACTGTGGGACAAGGACGCGCTATACCTATTGTTTTTGGTGATGGAATCATCACCATCATGGCCACGATTTTTGCAGAATATGATTAAGTAATGCTTCTGTAATAACAATTAAACCGGATGGGCTTATCGAATACACAAAATGTGGGGTCTCACAACAATTTTGACTTAAAAGAGCAGTGAAGGCAAAAGCTGGGAAGGAGGTCATAGCTATATTTAATGACAGGAAACTTCAATTTAATCAAATTCAAGAGTAATACGGAAGCTAATAGTACAGTATTAGCACTAAATTCTATGGAATAAGAAATTTTCTTAATGAAACTGTTAAGTAAATTTTCTTTTTTAATTCTTAGCAATTTTATCATTTTGTAATTTTTTGCACAGCATCTACGAATTTTTCGGCAAAGCCATTCCTGTACGCTACTCCTACCCTCGCCATCACCGCGGAATACACAACTTTCCTTTACCCTACCGCCCACCACGCCGCCGCTTCTTTCGCCTTACACATACAGACGCAACCACAAATATGCCTCCTGAATTCTAAATTCAACTTTAACAATGTCATGGTGTCACGAAGTTTTAATTGTTGATCATTTGGGGTCCGAAGTGCGAGAAAATTGAATTAGCGGATATAATTCTTGACCCACATTCTTTACTGTTACAAATACTTTAACGAGTCGTTGTTTCGAGCGTTTAATTTTCCTTTTTAAAGTTGCTCGCAGATGCGCTTTAGCTGGTTTAGATTGTAATTGTTGAAAATGTGTAGTCTGAATAATAGCGCTACATACTTTGTAGTAATTTGATTTTCTTATGTAAATATGTTCGACGAATGTTTTAAAGTATTGCCTCCAACAATTAATCATTATTGGTCAATTTTATTTATCGCATGTTGAAACTTAGTTAGCCGCTAACTGAGATACTAGATATGTATATGTACAACCCTGTATACCTCACACAATGAAGAGCAATTGACGTAAGTACTTCTAAATTTTAAAGCCAGAAAGTCGTAGACATATCGAGAACAAAATTGTTTTAAATCATTAAACGGAAAATTAAAAAAATTGATGAGAACCCGCAACATAAGGAACTAATGTTCGCTAGACAAAGAGAGAAGAATGTATTGATACATCAGTGAGAACATTTGTTTCTTTAATCTCTAAGATCCAGTTCTATGAAACTCATCAAATATTACATTTCCCTATATCTAGAATGAATACTTCAGGTATTCACAGAAATCAAGTTAGCTTTAAATCGGCAATGTTTACACTCATCGAAATATATGGATTTTACGTAAAATTAATTGCCGGATTCAATGTTTCATAAAAATTTAGGCAATCCATGAATTAAGAAAATGAAGTATATGCTACTTCCGATGGAAGCGGAAGTTGAACGGACGTGACGATATTTTCTAGAAATTAGCTTCCTTGAACAAAATAAGCCTATAAATTACAAGTGTTGAATATGCTTAGTTTCTGATATACGACTAGCTGGTAAGCTCGTTCTATGATGAGCATATGTGTTTATCGATATAAAAGCAGCCATTTATTATAATGCTAATACTCGTTCGTCGGACCAATTTTTATATAAAAAAATTGTTATATTAACTTATTTTTATTGTATTTATATACTTTTTCGTTCAGTAACTTGGAAATGCAACTTCTTTCCTGAAAAAGTGAATATCTTGTTTAAAATAACAAAGTTAAATAACGTATCAGAGGAACTAAACACTACATCCTCCAAAATAATTTTTGAATATATCAAAACTGGTTTGTTACTAGCACAGTAACCTAATGAAAACATAAACCTCCAAATTTCATGATTCCAGACCATATTCTCCCGTAAATTAAATGCAAATTATCTATAATTTTCTGAAAGCGTTAAAGGAAATCACGAGCGTGGGCAATTTGACTACCTAGTAGTAGGCATAGTGGTACTAATATTAGTTCCCTCTTGCTCTTGTACGAGGGGGTTTAGAGTGCAAACACCTCGACAAATGGCAATAATCTATATTTACCGTGAACTCAGCTCTCACAACTACACTAAAAGTTAAAGATTTATAATCCATTATTGCTTACGTGTACGGTCTATATAATTTCAGTTAATGCCACTTTGAGTGACTATTACGTTGCGGTTTACGGTTCAGCCGTACTCAATAATTTAACTACATAGTTTTACAGAACGCATTGTGGAAACAATCTTGAGAATCATTAGGAGGTGCGTTGGAAAGCTCGTTTTGAAATTTTAACTGCTAATAAAGTATCTACGCCAGCTGTGTCCCATTTCGCGAAAGTATAGTGATTCAGTAACTTCAATTTCGTAGTGGAATCGAAGTTGAAACTTTATTTCCTGTTCTAACTTGACGTAATACCTCGTTAAAGGAAAAATGTATTGCTTAGCAGTGATCGAGCTGGCCTCTTGCGTAATATAGTTCCAGATAAACAGGTGTTAGCGAGTGGGTATGAGAATTTTTCAGTACTTACAGTAATCTAAGATTCTATGCGGTATCGTATACATACATGACTGACCACATAATTCGTCTGTAAATGCGATAGCGCTTGTTACATTGTTATAAAGGCATTAAACCAAAAATCATCGAATTAACATTTAATAGCAACAAGATAGGATTCATATTATCTTCAAATTGTTAAAATAAGTTTGAAATGTTGGATGTTGTATTTGTCGTTATTTTGTGAGGATCCATAATAAAAGAATAAACTACGAATACACATTGAGATAACTTCACTTTTTTATTTACGTCACGTGTGACTCTAGTTTTAACAAATAATTCAGTTTAGAAATGACAATTATTTATTATCAAAGTATATTAGCATTTAATATTTTTCAATATGTATCATTTGTTAAATTAGAAACAGGAAAAGAACGTGTCAATAAGACATTTAGCGCAGTTTTAAGTGATGTGCAAAAGATAATAAATACAGTGTTATGGAAGGGACAGTCCACACAATTTAGGGGATGATGAACCAGTGAAGGCGGTGACTGTAATTAAGAAGTCTGCAGATGCAAGTCGCCTTAAGGAATATGTTTTCTACCAGTTACAAGATGTAACTATTTCTAGAAAGAAGGCTAACAGAAAGCTTGGTGAAGTTGAATTGAACAGTAGAAGATGAGCTATTACATTAACGATGGAAGAAGAATGAATCTTAGTTCACTAGACGAATCTGAGAAAGATAAATAATATTCTGGAGTAGAGTGTGTGATGTCATTTGCGTAATTTTCATGGTGGCTCTTACATTGCTGGAGAGGTACTAGCTTACCGGTTTTTGAATGTCACAACTATCAAGGAAGGCTATCAAGGAAGGTTATCAAGGAACCCAGATATGAACTCCATAGAGCTATTTATGGGATGTACTAGAACCTTTAGATAAGTACCATATGCCTGCTCTTATGTACCTTAGGAAACAGCTCGATCTTTTATATTTCGATTTACAGCTACTGAATTTACCTTTTACAATTTAATTTCAGGTTCAATTTTTTTTTTAGATTTCTAATAAGGTAGTCCAGAATCCAGGAATCCTAGTAATTCCAGTACAGTGATTTGCATCTGTCTAGAAAACCGCTTAATTTTTTTAAAAGAGCGACATGGAACTAGATTAGCCTGAAAAAGACCGTTGTTATTGTGAAAAATAGACCTGGTAATATTCTGGAATCGTACGGGTTGCTAAGATGTCAATATATTAATCTGTATTCATCATCTCAGTAATTGATACAAAACATTTTTTCATATCATGCTTAATTTTTTTGCTTCAAATGAGCTGGAAAACATGGATCACCATTTAATCGGCGCATGAAATGCACATACTGTTTTCGCACGGCGAAGTATACTCCGTTAGGAGGAAGAACTTTAGTTTTCAGGCATCGAGTTCTTGTATTTTTTGGCCCGAGCCAGCTTTCGTCATTGCAGTCGTCAAAAACTATTCCTTAATCGATTTCCTTGCCAATTTTAAGAAGTCTTCGTTGCAATGCGCTCACGTCAATATTGAAGTTATTTGATAATACTACTAACGGATACTAGGATAGCTCAAATATTCTCTCCTCTTTGTCGATACGTCATGGATGTGCGTTTAGCAAGCGCGATTGTTCCTTTGTGTTTTATTGGTAGGCTTGAAAACCTTCTTCGATTACGCAGTCCAAGCAAAATAAACCACTTTTACTAAATATCAAAGAAAACATACATAAATGTATCAATTTGACACCTAGCTCAGTCATGACGTTAAATTACACTTTACCCCAAATAATTTCTATCATTATTATTCATATTACACCTATGTGCGTGCTTTAAGAACTTTGGCTAAGAACGCTGCAGAAAAATAGGTGAAAAATTAATAATTAAAATTTATAAATCGATGCTCTGTGATTCTTTTTCAATTTGCCAATCAAATGACAAAACGACAGATTATAATGCATTGTAACTTACTCTGAAGTACATTCGATACATATATATAGCAATCTTATTGTTAGTCATATATGGACTTTGGTCGTATACGTTTCTTTTTCCCTTTATGTGAAATAAAGGGAACGTTATTTTCCGGTGTCGAGAGAGAGACGATCCGAGCAAAGAGTAATCCTGTGAATCGGGATTCAAATGTATTGTGGCATTTATTGGATGGGCCGACGGCACACGCGGTGCCAACCCCAAATGTATTGATTCCGATGTGTATGTCGTATTGATGCGGTGGTCTCGCCGCAATCCAGACTGCCGACACACACAATGCTGGAAAATGCATCAAGTATTAGCAATAAAAAATGGTCTCACACGACTACACAATGAGACGAAAAAAAAATACAACTGAACAAAATTCGAGATAAACAGAGGGCGCCCGTCCAGACTACTTTTTTTCTGTACTCTCCGACCAATATCGAGTCTATTCAATGCAGATTCCTTTCAATAGACTATATACGTCGAAGAGAATATTGATATTCTTCGATGCTTCTTCGTATGAATGAAAGAGATGTATTTGAAGCGATTTTCATAGGTTCGAATTGGTTTAACGTCAAAGTTAATTTACTTCTACACTGCCGTCAAATATATCGATACCTCCAAATGTAGTATTGTAAAAACGCAATATTCTAATAGATAAAAAGTTTTTAAATAAGGGTATGCAGGTAAGAGCTTAACACACAAGCCTAAAATTATGTATAAGTATACAGGTTGTTTAGTTTTCGCTAGAAACGATACTGGTTTGCTGCGTTTTCTTGGATTCAATTCGTGTTAATTTCTAAGATAATTTATGATTTTTGCGAAATCCTATTGTTTCTTTAACGGCCAATATCTTAAACGCAGCGCTGATCAGTTAATTGATCGGTTATTTCTTGGAATATTCGATGGTGTAATATAGAATTTTCCATATCAATCGCTTTCCTTTCAATGGAACACATTGCATTGTTCCAGAATTTAATGGGGAGGCTGTTCTAGATTGTTTTATTATATTGACATTACGCAAAATGTTCAATAAACGTTCAATAGAGTACAACAAATCGCATTGCGGTATTTATGCAGGGAAATAGCTCACTTCGTAGATGTTGAAATTTTTAATGAATACCATGCAAGTACACAGCATTTTACCGCAGCGCTTCTGTATTTGAGTAAAAAACCTAGCCGCGTATGTAATTTACTCAGGAACGACATATTATAGACGCTGGCAACTGTTCGTGGTACTGAATTTGATAGCCATTTTGTAAAAGCCAGTTGATATAATAAATGTTTCCGTATATTAGCGAAAACTGGGAGAAATGAGTCATGCTCTGTAGCGTATATAGGGCATTTCGTTGTAAAAATAATGATATTTCGCAAAAATCATAAGGCATGACAATTATCTCAAAATCTATGATATTATTGGGGAATATGAATGATAGTTGATATGATTATAGAGACACCCAGTATACAAGCTGTTCTTTTAAAAAGACTAAAGTTGTATTTAAAATCGCTTTCTTCAAAGTATTCGGGCCAGAAAATTTCTGCCACGCATCAGGTATTTGATGTTAGAGCATGATTATTAAGTTTTTTTACTTAATAAAAATGTAGAATTGAAACAATGCTACTGCTAAATATTCCGCTAAATTCATATTCCTTATTTAATGTACCGTTTACGCAGTACGATGAACTCATTATTACAACTGGTAATAGTAGAAGATGATTTCTCGTTGATACTACGAAGAGTGTCTCAGAACACAGGTAACAAATACATGCTTGAAACAAATCACAAAAAGGGGACAGTGCAACACCATTCACTTAACTAAAAAAATCGTTTGCAGAATAACAACTAATTCTTAATAAGTTAAGTTTTAAATGAAACGAAGATATTTGCGTTTCTTATGTTTGCAGGTAACATATTGCAGAAATTGCTGCCAATATTATCTACTTTTCTAAAACATGGCGATTTATCAGATGGAGTCTGTATGTGTAACGTGGTAATAGCTGACGTTATAGCTCGAAAGTTTGAATTTATTTTTATACGTGAAAGAAATAACATGGATCATAAAATTTGACAAAATAATAACTTTTAAACATTTCTCTAGATGAATCATTACACCCGATACCAAATATTACTTCAATTACTTGCTTTTGGAATAGCAAGGCTCTCTGAGATGGCATACCCCAATGAATTATTACGTAACGCAAGCATGATATGAAATTAGAACAATAAAAGGTTTCAGTATTACAAATTTTACGCATGTGAAAGCCATTTCAGGTCTTCGTCAATAGTTATATCTAAAATCGTCGCCGATATTCCAAGAGAATACAACGTTTTTTTCAAATATAGATGACTTATGGATTTGATCTTATTATGAAAGTAAACGGATTGCGTTTTCTACTCGTTAACGATCAATTGATTGTTAACCGTCCATTCGCTGATATCATTTAGTACGACGGATGTTTTCGCTGTCCAGGTTAGATGAAGTGAGAACTATGTTTATGTCTTCTGTATAAGATTTATTTTAAATTTAAATATATATCATTAACGGAGACGTCTCTACACGTTAACTGACAGCTATTTAACAATACCGATTGCTTGCTTCCACTAAAGAAGGATTCAAACAATTTTAATGCAATTCCATTTAATCAATAATATTCTAAGATGTGTAAATAAATTCTTGCAACTGATTAGGTCGAAGGCTTTAGACAAATCATTAAATGAGACGTTTGTCGATAGAGAAACGTCTCTTTTAATGATGATAAGTAATAATCTAAATTAGTATCTAAATTAGTATTTACAATTAGTACGATAGGGATTACTTTTTAAAGGATTATTTTAATAAGATGCGTTGATAGGACACAAAAGAATTCTTCACATTCAGACAATTCAGCGCATTCTTTCACACTACATAAATTGTTGCGGACAGAAGCAATCATACTATTTGCTAATCGCTGCTATCATTAACGATTAATGCGATCTATTTTAAAGCGCACACCCTTCTTTATAATTTTTCGGATCAAGGAGTAGAGTTACCTTACCAACAGATTTTCAAATTTGATATCTTATATTTTAGATTAGATTTTGCTATCACAGAATTGAATGCAAATGGTTCTTAGTTGTGCTAAAACGCAAATGTAAAACATTTATGTCTTCTTAACCACGATAAGGGTATTGTTACGGAGTCATATACAGCGAAAGCAATTTTATTGAAATAATTAAATATATAAATTCGAAACCTGCTTTTTGTATAAATCCTTTGTTTTTGCTTGCTAACAAAATGGCTAAATTATGCTACCAACTGCTATAGCAAACCAAGAATGCGTCATAGCCACAGCACAGTATTACATTATTAATCATCTGCTTAAGTACACATTCTGTAAGGTCTATTCTATAAAGTACTTCTGACGATGGTAGCTTAGTTAATAAAGGAGGAATCCATAGACGAGTTCGAAAGTAATGGGCATTGTGAGAATATGGTTAGAAGGAGTATAATAAAACTTGATACTCTCTATTTCTACATTTACGAACCAAGGGCGGTAGTATTTGGGGTAAGGTTCTCAAATTTTTTTGTCATAGAAACGAAGCATACGTAAACAAACTCACTGCGCAAGTAGGGTAACTTTTCGCGTATTTAGAAAGTAATGAGCGCGTATTCTGATTGCATCCAAACATGTTCAAAAACCTTGCATATCTAGTTAGGAGGATTAACTTAACTCGCAACTTCGAACGTTATTTTAGTCCCCAAGTGTAACTTACATTCTATGCTTTCCATCCTCGGACTTATTCCAGATTATCTTTGCGAGTGAAGTGACGATTCGCAGATTATTTCCTTTGTACCAGTTCAAATTGTTTTCTAAAAATACATTGATGACAAGAGACAAACGGATACTCTTATTTTTATGAATAGCATAATACAAGCGGAAATTTACATTTTACTGACGAATAAAAGGATTAATAATTAATTTATGAATGTATACTACGATACGCCTAAAATTATCCCGATCGTTGTATTTGATACGAAATTTTATGATGTTTTAGGATGAACATAGTTATTATGTTCCACCACTACCGTCGTTGTCTGGACTAATAACATTCTCCCAACTCCCACACTACATAGATAATAGGAGACGAAGAATTGCAGCTTCCGAAGACAAGTTCGCAGCCGCCGCCAGTCGCTTAATCTTGAGCGAGTCATATTGGACTCACTATGACAGCTAACCTCGATGATGCGAATTATAACACTACAATGCTTATCGTTTACTTGATTTAAGCGAGATCTACATATTTGTAATTCCTTTCAAACTGTAATGAGTTTAGATAAAGGAAAGGTACCTTCAACCTTTACAATTAATATTCATAGATATGGTATTTCCTTTTCGTTTTAAATTGGCGTTTTACACAACAGTCACACATACTATATTGACAACATCGATAGTTAAGAGCCTAAAGGGCAATTCTACGAATGAAGCTTTGTCACCCTTAAGTTAACACTTAAAGAACGATCGAGCGGCACTTGCAGGTGCCACTTTCCTATTATATTTAGGTGTAATGGATAGGAGGGTTTTCACCGCACGTATACAGGTGTTACGCTTGAATTTCAACAATATTTGGAGGATTTGTGTGTAGGCAACATATTTTACAAAAATTATAAACTGCTTTCGAAACAAATGCAGGTGCTTCGTTTAACTTCCGAAGTGGGAATCGACGTGGTCGTTGTGTTGGAGGCATTTAATTTGAACGAAGGCCCCTTCCTTTAGTCGCAGGTGCCTTTTGCTTAATCATATCTCCACTAATAGTCGATATTATCTTTCCGATAATGAGCGGTATTAAGGAGGCACTATCATTTACATATCTGTACTTTATCTGTGGATCATCGAGTTTGGTAATCGTTTTTATTAAGCGGTGTGCGTTCCCTATCCGATAATTATTTAATTCCGACGGTCAACTAAATTGACTGCAATAAATTGTAGATAAATTGATATGTCAAAATTTTAATTTTATTTTTCCAATGTTTATTCAAACAAAGCTTTCTTCCTGCTTGCTTTTGAAACAAACAGGTAGCTGGACGCAGATGGTTTTAAAGTTTGTGCAATCGGTTACCTCCAACAATTTTCAAATTCAATAAACTGTTTATAAAATTTAATCGTTACTAGCAAGGAATAATAGTATATGGCATAGTGTCTTGCGTGCAGCGTATCACTGTCCTTTATTTGTTCGTCGTTTTAATTTTCTCCTATTCAAAGCTCCTGGTAGCTCCAGTGATTTTTTCAAAGGTCGCAGTAGTTAACGAAATTTTTTGTATGATGTTTAGTTTCTTCAGCGATTCTGTCTCCATCGACTTTTCAAGATGTTTTCAGTTTCGATGTCCGGTAACCATAGAGAATAAGGTATCGTTTTTGGCTGCATACAAGCACCGAAGTGTGAGCAGGTGGAGTAATCGTCATGAATTGTTTCCTCCTACCAACCTCCTAACGACCTGTTGTTAAAAGCCTAATGATAAACCACGCCGTTGTAATCGAATAGGGCAGTGGGAAGGACGTTCAAATTCGAAGGAACTTGATGTGTTCTTTTTGTTGGAGTTTGACCCTCTTGGAAGTTTCCATGGGGATTTTTGACTCTTTGAGTCAATGTTATACGCGCGCACTTGTCTTTCATTAACAATAATGATTCATAGCATTTTTGGGAGGCAGTTCTGGATCGTCATCGACTTCTTTCAACGACTTTCGATTGTCTGTTCCACGCTGCTCTTGTTCGAAATTCCACAATTTTGTTGACAGACGACAGAAGGCTGATGTCGGCGATTATTCATAACCATTTTCTTTACATTTTTTACGTTGATATGCTTGGAGATCCAGAGCGCTTTTCGTCTGTATCACTTGCAAACGTTTGCTTCATTCATAGAATATTCGCCGAAAGCAACATGCGACATTTTCAGAGCCGTACTGAACGTTTTATTTCTTAAAACAACTTCTTTGTGAAAAATTGCCGAGCACAACTAAGCACAAGGAATCTTTTAAACGGCCAATTAGCAAAACCAGGCTATACCGGCATAGCTAAAGGACAAGTGCGCTAACGCACCGAAAAAAGTTGCGGTAATTGGACTTGTGCGGCTCTGGAAATTAAAAAATTTCGCGTATTTTTTGGTCGAACCTCGTACAGCGGTGATTAGTGCACAGTAGATGTGGAGCTGTGTTACAATGATTCTCTCGTACATTTTCGTTGGATGTTGTGTATTTTACACTATGTAACGGAAATACACGAGGAAACCAATGCTGTATTTACCAGCCGCTATTGATCGCGTATATCGATAACTGTTTTACCGGAGATTTGCTCATTATCATGTAGTAGAGTGTAGACAATGCAAAACTATGCGGAAGCACCTGAAGAGGGCTGAGCATCGCTTGTAACATATGCGCAAGAGTGTAAGACTTCTTAACGTCTTAGTTTCGTTTTTATGTTAGCAAATCCACTAGTTTCATTTATTGTATTTCGTGAAATCGTAATTCCGTCGTTTTATTCACAGTAAATCTCATATAAAACGAACGTTACGAATTGTCACAATTGCCAATCGTCGCTCTTTCGCTTACGCGTAATGTCGGGCTCAGACCTGTACTATCTCTGGTTTATAATTTTTCCGCTTCTATGAGGAAGCGGTAGCAAGAAGCATGAATGGAAGGAGTGCTCCAAATTTCATTAATTGTAAGTGCATCTTCTTCTTTTAAAAGAAGTGCTAGTTACAAACGATGGTAATTGTGATGTTGCCATGCCCGTATTAACGAATTATAGCATTGCAGACTTTCAAGTTCAATATAAGTAAGATATCAGCAATTCAGTCCTATTTCATGTTTTCATTTTGTATAGTTGCTTCAATCCCGGATGTGAAGAGCTTTTCAAGAGCTTTTTTCCAGCAAAACGATAAATGATCGGTAATTTTCTTAATTATTGACACCTTTCACAGGGAATCCTTGATTGTTCAAAATTTCCTTGGAATGTTCCATACTGATGGATCCACATGAAAGAAGTCCATGCGGCGATATTAATTTAAAACGACAGAACAATTTTCTCAAAAACTCTTTATAAAGTTGAAGAACTTTTGGAAATTGTAAATAGGTTTAGAGTCTCACATATTTCAAAGGATTATACTTCTATTTTATTTTTGTTATCATTGACTGAACCAGATGTAAACGTAGACGTATCTTCGAAAGGATTTTTCCGCACGTACGGATTACGTATAATGCTATTCAGTTGTATTTATTTTCTGCATTTCGTCTTGGAATCGTCCCATCTCTACTAGCTCCCCGTTTCATTTCCCCATATATCTATTTTAGAACCTCCAGATTCAATTTAAACCTCTTTCTCCTACGTTCCTATACTGTCACATCTTTATATGCGTGTGTGTCTGTGTGCGACGATTTACGTACAAGGATGTGAGCGTAGATGTATGCAGAGCTACGAAGATGTTTCGCTTTGAAGGCAATAAGTCTCTGATTTTCCATCTCTATCCAATTGCGGAGGAAGAAGAAAGTGAAAAAAAGGAATAAAGTCGAGGGTGGCGTTGGGGTAGCGGAGCCAGCCAAGAAGCGGCGGAGAGAGCGAATGTATGAGGAATTATTCCCGAATCAGCTCGGTCGGGGAGGGAACGCGCCTTCTTGAAGACGAAGGGTCTACGCCAGACTCGCACACACAAATCACCAGAGGAAATATATTATAATAAAATGAGATGTAGTAGTATAGTCCACACAACATCCGCTACCTCTACGACGAGGCAGAATTTTAAATTAAGGTCTTTTTCTCTTTTTTCTCCTCCGCTTCTGTTGCCTTCTTTCTTATATATTTCACCGTATACATACATATACATATATACACCACCATCATATCGTCCCGCTTGGAAGGATATACATTTCTTAGAATAATATTTTTATAGATTAAATTTAGGCGTGCGCGAAGACTTCTTTTGTTGTTTCTATCTTGCTTCTTTTATCATATTAAGGAAATGAGATGCGGATTGACCTTTTTTTTCTTATTAAAGGCACGAAAATGGTTTAATACGTATATATTATGTACTGGGAATAAATATTAATTAAATATTTATTATCTTTCAAAATAGTCTTTGTAGAATCTGTTTTGCGATAATAGTTAAAAGCTTTGGGGTGAATTTTTATACTTACGTTCTAAAAATATTTGCATATTGTATTTCTCCCTTTGTTTTGTTTCTCGGAAGTAAGTAATAATTGTTATAATTTAGATTGCTGCGGAGATTAAGTAAACAATAGAGAACGCCTTAAAAATTATTAGACGTTGTGCAGGAATTCTTGGTGGTAGTGGCTTAGTTACTTAAATAAATTTAAATTTATTAAATTGTAAAACTACAATTTTTCATTCAATTCAATTTCACATTGGAAATATACATATTGAGTATTCTACAGAGTAAACAATGTAGGTAAAGTGCAAAAACACCGATTCCTAACGATATCTCACACATGTTAGAAGGCCTTTTATGTCGTCTGAATAGAACAGCGTCTTCGAAATGTTTATTTCTTATGGCTACAAGAGATTATATGAAACTGTTAGAAGGAAATGAAACATTATAGAATAGATTAGTCATTTTTTGATAAGCTTTCAATCTCTATTTGACCAAATATTTGTATTTATTTATCTAGATCATTTCTAAGTCCTAGTTTCACGTTTCTTTCTTTAATTACTGCATGGAATTTTGTAAACTACATACATTTGCTTTAATTTTGATATCTTGTCCTTAAGATTGGTGTTGGTAAATTTTAAGTTATAATTTTGATATGCAATGTGAACCTTGAGGTGACAAAATTATCATCAAGCTTTTCGTGGATGTGCAACGGGAAATTTTAGCAAATTTGAGGTTGCGTTTTATGATATTTTGTTTGGGATCTTTGGAAAGTGCAAGAACTTTTGTTTTCGGTGGTTTCTGATATTAAACTTAAAGGATAATTATTCTTTTGAAGAAGATTATGATGTTAGCGAATATTTCTTTTTGGAAAGCAGGGTGGGTTAATTTTATTGCTCGATTTTAATAATATATCTTTTGTAAAAAAGGTTGGCTGGAGAGAACGTTTAAATATCTCCCAAATTTTTTTTTGTTTTTTGTTTTCTTAAATTTCTAAAGTGAATTTTAATTTTGGGTGGAATTCGTTAAATTTTTGGTGAAAATATTCTATTTTATCTATTACTATAGTATATTATACAGCTGTGCATATATTTTGTGTAGAAAGTGGGGTCATGCTCAGGTTGTTGATAATTGGTTTTTCCAAGTCTTCAAGGATATCTTATGTTTATTGTGCTTGAGACTAAAAAGATGTTATTGCCCAAAAAATATCTGGTGTAAAATTTATTTTGAAACTGAAAGTAGGTTGTGATAGAGTAAGTTTAAAAGCATTTAGAAACAGCTGTTATTGTTTTTTTTTAATTTTTGATTTTAACACTAGTCATAGAATCCTTGAAAGTAAATGAGCTTTATATGAAACAATTATTATTATTGACAATTTCAGATATTGAATCAGTCAAACATTTCGATAGTTTGTACTGTATAAACTCGGATTTATAGTTATGGTCACTAAATGGAATCGTAACGCTTAAATCGGGAATCGCTATTGTTTAGTGCCGGGACAGTATCTATAACGAAACGAAGAGGTAAATAATTGCATCTTATATTTATAAGAGTAACCTATAATAAACAAAGTAGTAATCCAATTTTTGCGGACAAAAGAAAACAGTCTGCCGGCGAATTTGAATTTCAAGGACCTTCAAAAGCCTTTTACTTTTCAAACAGCGAAGTTTGAATGAAATTAAATAATCATTACATACTACTTCTAAAGCAAATAAAATTTTAGTAAATACACATGCTTTTACCCAATATATTTATCAGAAAGTAATACATTAAACGAAAGAAAAATTTTGAGATATTTATATTAAGTAATATCCTCCTGGTATGAAGAGTCGATTTCCAATAAGCGCTTTTAACATAACAAATGTACTTTCCAGTTGACTTAAAAGAAACGAAATAGACGCCACTTGGCAAACAACATTACAAAAGAGATACATATCACATTTTTGGGATCTTTTCGAAGTGTTATATTATATTATTCAAAAAAGTATAGAGAAATATTCAATATCCTCAGAATGTAAATAACCTAACAATGTAGGAACATTGTTATGTAGATTACAATATTTTGTAAAAATGTTTCTTTATTGATAAGTGGTAAAACTTATAAAACTAAAGACGCTTAAGCTAGAGCAAAAATTCGGAAACGTCCTCAATTAAGAGCAGAACTATTAATCGGCGTATTCCTGTTCAATTTTGTTGCGGACGTTGAATATTATAAGTGTCTATTACAGTTAGTATTGGACATCTATACTACGGCAATGTATATACACGGAAAGCTTTCTTCCGCATTTCCAAAAATTGAAGTAGAAACGTATAATTCATAACAATGCAACGGATGGAAATTAGTTAGCTTCTATAATAATGAATAACTTGTTATTTACTTGAAATGCTATTCTATCCTTTGCTCCAGAAGATTAACGTATTTTTCTTTTGCTTCCTTTACACCCCCAATTTAATAAATTAAGCTACCCTATAATTGCGATCACTATGAATTTCTCCACAGAAATAAGAAAGCGTCTCTTCCTCGCAAAGCTCCAGCTCCAGATTTTTTTTTTTATTTGTTGTCCAAATTTCATTCAAGGTTCTCTATCCGTTTATGGTTTTAAGCTGAGAAAATGTACGACAAAGTGAATTCAAAAATCTTATTCGGAGAAGAAACAAGCAATCATATACCGGGTGTTAAATAGGTACTATCTATGCAAAAATAAATCAGCCGAAAACCACTTAAAACACTCCATAACTTGTAAATTTAATAAATTATCGACGGTAATGAACGAAATTGTTCGCAGCAACAGCTTTAATTGTAAGGGACGGTGTTTCTACGACGAGGCGGTAAGAGGAAACAAGATTGTTCAATTAACCATCCCATCTCGTCGACGATGAAACTCTTTCTTAACTTTCCGTATTTTTTTTTCTTGTTGGAACGTCTTTTTTTTTTCGTTTACTTTTCCAGCGGAAAAATCTTACCGCTACTTTGTAGTAAGTTCATTAGACGTGAATAGCAAGAGAGAGACCGCTATTAAGTGAAAGACTGAGACTATGCCCGGTACCACCGATTTCCCACACCCACGGACTACCGCCACCTGTTGAAGCCGTAATTAATTTAATTTACGGGATCACGGACAATTCGCACAGCAGCAAAGCGCCCGGTTAGAAGCGCCATCTACTAATGAGTCGGTAATAAAGTAATCTGGTGGATTCCGCGCGGAACGGAATTGCGTTATGTAACTTATCATGTTCGTATAAGTTCCGACGTATAATTTTCTAATAACCAAGTAGGTGCCTAGCTATATTATTCGATATTTACCAACTGCATATCGTATGTCTTCGTGGATGGTCTAGATGAAAGAATCGTGACTCGACGTGAAATTGCATTTTATAAAATTACAGCTGTGGAATTGGGGAATAGGAGACGAGAACTTTGTTGTCAGTGAGTTCGCTTAAGGAAATAGGATATTACCTAATATAAAAGGGGGAATTTGAGTACGTGCGTGTATGAATATATCTTTGTTGAATTACCAAAGAAAATTGTACTGCAATTATGAAGATTAGCAGCGTTATGCAATTGAGATACATAAGCCACGTAGTCCAAAACAACAACGAATTTACGTAGAAATATATAGCTTGATGATTCTTTCGTTTATAAATTTATAATTGTTGTGATAATGTTCCATATGACAATTCACAAGTAAAAGGAAAATATGTCTAACTCCCATATATCTAACTTGCAGAAAAAAGCCTTTAGTATTCCGCAAGCTACTGGAGCCATAAGCCTTGAATGACCTTTTGGTCAGACATAGCAAGAATTAGACCTATGTTCATCTACGCTTCTCTGATTTGGTGGTCAAGAACAACACTAAAGACTATGTAACAGCAGCTTCAACAAATTCAGAGGCTTGCTTGTCTCAATATCACACGTGTGATCCCTGCTGGGACTAACGATGCTTCCATCCAATGAACAAGAAGATAAGCAAAAATATGTTCTTCATCGGTTATAATCCCTTCTGCGGCATAAAAGAATGCCACATAAAACAAATAATTAATTCATGGGGAGACCTCGAACTTGCCTATATGATATCATATATCAGGTTCGCCTGAGGCGAGACCGATAGCACTAGTCAGCAAAGGGGATTTTTGATAACTGGCGGGATTTCTAGCAGGTTATACATTCCTAAAACATCATCTATTTGATCTAAAAAAAGCTGAAGATCAAATTAGTCAAACATTAAAGTCTTGTAAATTGCATAAAAAGGTTCTAAAAACCAACACATGCTCTAGCTTCTACAATAAAAGGCAATGCAATTAGTTTAAAATGTTCTGCTGAGTTATATGTATAATCTTTTCCATTATTTACTTACTTTACTTCATTTAATTTATTCTACGCCTATTCTTTGCAGAAAGGTTATTGCGCGACAAATCATCTCAAGACAGTTTATCGCGCCGTCAGCTAGTTGCAATCTACCTCTTTTACTTCTACTAGTGTACTACAAAAATGATATTTGAATTTTTTGGAAAATCCGCGAAGAAAATCGCGGATATAATTATAATAATTATGCGCCACCAATTCAAGCCGTTTTGCGTTGTTCTCTACACAGCACCGTATCATTTTCTCATTTTTTACTCTCGTTAAACTGTCTTCCTTTCTTAGGGTTTTAATAAATCTTCAAACCACTATGCCAACTTTCAACAGTGTTAATCGTGCGAGCGATATTTTGACAGACCACTGCGTGGCATTTCCATAAGTTTATGAGAAAAGATGTTCCTTTTCTTTTGTGGTCAACTCTACCAATCCGAATATCTCGAAATAATTAAGTAAAGGTATTAAACGTTCCTTATTATGTTTATAAAATTCACTACATAACAACGTCTCAAAAAATCCAACGCCATCATCTTCATATGCAAGTACCGCTAATAGTCGTATATGCTTAAAGCAAAGTCGAGATTTTATATGCACTGCGTTTGCAGATCGATACTCTCCATTTGCTTCCATATGCAATGTGTGCAGAGATACGCGTTGCTTTAATTGCAACCTGTTTAAAACGTAATACGTATAATGTTAATGTATAAAATTAGAGGAATTTCCAAGCGAAAAGTTTTTTTTTATTACCATCTACATATCGTTGACATAAATGGCCGCGATTAGATTGTTGAAGTTGAAAACTGTCGCTGCGATTAATTGTTTTGCGATAATTTGTCGTGCTATGAGTTGACTGCGAGAAATTGTCAGGGGATCGTTACAGTCAAGTAGATTTAACGATCCAACGTCATAACGTAAGGGCCAAATTCACCTCATAAATTACGTTCGTTATTTTTTAAATTTATAAGGTAACATTTTTTAACTGTTTGACGTCTATCAAGAACGCGTGTTGCATATTTATGCGTATATCCGCTGAGACTAATTCGAGCAGGTTCAAGCAACTTCTTACTAATGGACAACAACAATTAGAGTTTTTTGGGGAACTTCTATCCAAATACATTGACTTATATAGTTTCTTCTATTCCGGGTCTTACAAACTTTAAAGGAAATGTCCATAGGAGCTTTACTTTTTTATTTTACCATTTTGAGTTTCCATATCGCAAAGTTGACGGTTCAAACACTTGAATTCGTAATGTTTCTCCTAAGCTCATAAAGTTTAACACGTGGTTCACATTAGCATATTTTGAACATTATCTACTGTATTTTTTAGTTTAAAATTCCATTATTGAAACTTAAAGAATTGGTGAATTTCAATGATCTCGCCAACAACCCAGAAATTTTTTGGGTGCATATAAGCAAGGACGTACGCATAATTTACACGAGAAATAAGCTGTACAATAGTATCGTTTAATCAAAGAGCAACCCTGAGAATCAGTATAGATACTATAATACATAAGAACATGATCTTTTTCGTTTTTCGTCATTATTTTATGAACAATCCTGCGCCGAATAATAATATTAGTCATATTTGAAACTAATTCACTAAAACGCATAAGAATTATAAAACTTTTCACGCTTATTAAACTTTCCATTTTTTCGCGTTGGCTTCTATAATTCTAGCTTTAAAATTTTCAGTCAACCAAAAAATCTGTATTGTCTTGATTAGCAGCATGCGTCTTTGGATTTCAGGCGAATTGATTTTTACATCTTCTTTAAAATTCATTTGGAAGTAAATACCAGATAAAAAGTAAAAATATACGCTCTCGGTACTATTATCCAATTCTTCCATCATTTTAGAGTTATTTTTTTTTCTTAGTCGATCTCATATTGAGAGATTAATCAAATGCAATACAAATACATCACAATCTCTGAAGCAGACAGATTTCTACTACTACTTCTTTGCTTGTCCTCCCGTCAACAGAATCTCGACAATTCGCGCGCTTTACTTCTGAAAGGCTTACACATTGAAAACGCGTCTTGTTCGGAATACAGAGAAGCTACGTTCCGGTCGAGTCATCGTAAAACTCCAAAAAGAGATTCCTCTCGAGAGAGATTCGAAAGCTACACAGAATGAGACACGTATAGCTCAAAACAAATTTAATCACGACGACATTTCCATCAATCCATCTTATTTTTTTTTCTCCGCCGTCGCTTTCCACCGCGTCGCATCTTCCACCTCCTTTTTTCCTCTATCTGGTTCGCTCCCCTGATGGCTTTCTTTGCCATTTTCCGTACTGCGAAACCCCTGCACATCTATCTCAACCACCGACGTAACCCACCCCTAATCCTGCTACCCTCTCCACCTACCCTTCTTTCGCTGATGTGTTGTAGGATGGGGATAGAGCGTATGGATGTTTGGGCGTCACATGTGCTACGTACCGAACGACGCTCGCTGCCATTATTTTAAAGTAAGGATAAAAGGGCGCCATCTAATGTTTCTACCGTCTACTACGCTTCTTTCTCTTGCTTCGTACTGGTTTTGTTAGGGCGTTGCTGCGTTTGTTGAAATGTTAAAGTTAGCGAATTATTAAAATTTTACCTCGTGATATTAATAGTGTTACTTTAGTTAGATTAACTTACTAGAGTTATAGAAACGGTAAAATAATAAAAGCCAGTGGTATAGGAATATATCTAATTAATTAATACATCGAGTTAGGAAGGTGCCGTTAGCACTGACGCCAAAAAATAATCTGGAAAGATACAAATAACAAAGAAGTTCTAAAATGATTCTTGGGGATGGTTTCAAGCAGAAACGTGATGAAGTTCTGCAGCTCAGTATTTCCGGTGTTTCAGATAGGAGTATTTGTCACAATTTGAAAATTCGCTTGGCAATGGTGTATATTAGAGAGGTAGCTGATTTTCTTAATACATCTCTAAAATTAGAGGTTAGTCGACAGGTTGACTGGCAGTCAATAGACTGAACGAACTGAGGCATTATCGTATTCACAAATGCTCTTACTAAAATAACGTTATTGCTCCTGCTAATAAACTAATCAAATACGTTAAGTATTTCAAAATGTTAGAAGTGCCAAAAATTATGCTAACATGTTTTGAAGCCATTTTGAATAAAAAAAAGGAAAGACATTTTATGAGAAAAATCCTTTTTTTTTGGAAATATCCAAAAATAGTATCTTTACCTTGCAGCGTGATGGTAAAATACGTCTGTTGATCGTCTCAGGTTAGACAAAGTAGACAAGAGACAAAAAAATATGCCACAGATAAGAGAAGCATCTTATTAAGTCCTTTACGTCTTCCCTTCAACGTCTTTAAATCCCACGTATGTGGGCGCATTTTGCTTTTGACCAATGTTTTCACAATAAATATAGAGTGGATTGGGAGTTGTAAATAGATCCTTTCCCTAAATACACCTTCTTCATCAAAGCTGCTTTTGTGAAAAAATAGAAATCCACAATCTTTCGTGTATTTCGTCAGCTTGATAGGCTTCTATAGAACTGACTTCTCCTTCTCGTCTGTCTCCATGAAAGAGACAGACGAGATTCGTATTATAAACACGGGGTGGGAAATAAGTTTTAGCGCAAAGCAATACAGACAAAAACGTTGACTTCTTGTATGAGCAATACTCATTACTTTAACATTATAATATGTATACTTAGTGAAGAAGTGTCAAAATATAGTTCAGCTATCTAATAGTGTAACACAATAATTATTTTTTAGGTGCATATGTCAGTTTTAACATTGTCTATAGTTTAAACAATTTTAGCACGCCTATGTGGTTGTTTTTTTTTAAGAATTCATGAAGTCGTGAAATACTAACAACAGGACTTTAACTGAAGAAAGAAGTGTTTTAAAGCCATCCATAATTAATACTCACCATACCTTTGAGCACGAGTATGTCGACCGCGCACGAGGCAACATAATTTATCCCTGAGTTTACTTAGAAATGCTACATCATGAATAATTAATGTAAGGAGAAAGTGCAAGAGAGGGTACAACGATTGCTCTTATACCCAAAGACTCCGTATAAATCGCTGTCGTTATGTTTCCTGCGAATGCATATAAGAATATGCGACAACGACAACGGCAGTGATGAATATAAATGTATGAAAAGTAACGTAGGGAAAGTTTTTTTAACGCTCATCCACTAATTAACACCACCGGCTGGCCCCTCTTCATTCCAAGGCGAAATAAGCGAAAATGTTTTGCGCCAAGGAACTCATAATTCATATACTTTTTCAGGCGTTATTACCCGCGTTATTACGCTGCCTTTGTTCCCCGCATCTGCTTTCGTTTGGTTAGTTTTGTCGCTGTTTGCTTTCTTTTTGTCCACGCGAAAACAATTTCTTCTATTGGAGGTATTTCATTGTTCAAATCATTTCTATGAAGTTCGAAGCGTCATAATGATTAGCTGTAACATTTGTCCCTGAATGAATGAAAATGACGAACTTATGTTGGTACTTGACTTGGATTTTTTGCTGTTGCTGAGAATTTTCACTAATGTTTTTGCCAGATGAGATCTAGAGGGTTCTATTATATCTGCATGAAGAGCGTCGTAGTCTAGGAATATTAAAATTTCATGAAATAAATATAAAATCATCAAAAACTTAAGTTTTTGGTACATGAATACGTATTTTCTGTACACGTGCTCATATTCAGATAATAAAAATTATTCTAGTATTGATTAACATGCACATTAACTAGGCAACACTAAAATAAATTGCCAAAATACTTGCCGACAATTATATACAATGGCTTCATTATTAGCTGTTGGGTCTGGCAAAGTATTGCGGAGAAGTACATTGCTGTTTAAGTTGAACGCCTATGAACACTTTTATTCAATTACGCACTTACATATAATCCGACTTGCAAGTAGTAACAGGAATAAAAATCATTGTGATAATTATTTCTATCGTTTAGGACCTACACTTTCTTCCGAGGATACAGCCACTTATATCTCTGATTTCAGGATTACCAAACGCTATTGTTTAGAACTAATTATTTGTCATCCACAACTAAAGGTAATTGAATATTTTGCAAACATTAACTATAACTGCAAGAAGCTAAATGTGCTACATCTTTCTCTTACCGTACTTCGATTATTCTAATTTTTTAGCACTTACCAATATTCAATTTGAACGCCTAATCTTTTCACAAAATTTAGGTGTTCGTTTGTTAATTTAATAATACTGTGTAAATCCAACAATATAATTGTTGGACAATTCTCGATGTCAATTCTCTTTCGCGTTCAAGCGAAAATGCGAAAGAAAGCGAAAATGAAGCGTTCAAAATGATGAAAGGTCTTTTGAAATACATATTGTTGTAAACGTTAGACACCAGAAGCGAGATGTACCATTCCGTTATAGAAGTAAAGAAATCAAAAGATTTTATAATTCAGCCGGATAATGGAATGAATTTGTTGATATTGTGATTGATAACTATCTCAATGTTAAGTGCAAACTTTAATCATTTAAGACACGGGCAGACGATGAACAGGACAATACTAGGATCTGCAGCTCATCATAAAGAAAAGGACTCATTTTTATGGTATTCTAAACTCTCGCACATTTAATTTATGCTTTATCAGCGGAATTAAACAAATAGGAGAGAAAATTTCCAACAACGAAGAAAATTTGTTACTTACATAGTCACACACAGGATGGCCTTTGCCTTGTAAGTTTGTTTATTCCAAAATTTAAACTTTAATTTGAACAGTTATAATATATATTTAAATACGACGATCTTAATAACAATTTTTCTCAACCGCTGAAAATTTTCTTTAATCCAGTCATTAAGTATGTGAAACCTTAGAATATCATATAAGGGGTCTCTTATCTCATAGTCGCCTGTGTCTTTTCTATTATCTACTAATGTCCTAACGTGTAGTGGTTGCCCGTCTGAATACTCAATTAGTTATTTATTTATGGTTATCAAGATTTGTTTACATTTGTTTGCGAGTTATATGTTACCTTTCTTTCTAGAACGGACATGCATATGTATATTCAAATAGTAACAAAAACAGAAAGTGACATAAAGGATTCTGTTGCAATTAATTTATTCCTCGTTTCAGTTAAAATCTGGAATCAATTTTCACTTCTGATGTGTACGAAAATTTGCTCCAATCTCGAGAAATACATAAATAACTATATAATCTATTTAGCACATTATTTACTACTCATGCATATATAAATCTACACTATCTTTATACTCTTTTGGTTTATAAAACCTTACAACTATTAAATAAGTGTATAAAAATCGCTACGAGGGAAGAATTAAAAATAGCGCAAAACTCAGTTGCCGTCGGATAACGTACCGCTAGAGGAGGGCGTCGGCTGTGCGTCCGACCTCGCCGAAACAAAGGCCAGTCGGAGAATAAATGTCGGTGAAGTCTAGGAAGTCACGGCCATTGTAGGAGGCGTTATGAACGGTTGTAAGTGTGATGCTCCACTGACCGACTTAATTAGTTCGAGCCAAAGCGGAGAGACTAAGGAGGAGCGTAGCGCAAATTAGGGGAGAATGAACGCAATGTCAAGGTGAAGGAATGGGACCTACGCGGGTGTCCGAGGAGTGAAGAGGGCGTGAAAATGTGTGCAGAGAAGGGGGCGGACGCAGAAATTAAAGTACGAGCCGCTTTAATGAGACAAAACGGAGAAAGTAAGCGGGAAATGGTGGATGTACGCGACCATTGCACTCTCGCCAAAACTGTAATGAGAAAATTTGCATAAAGAGGCTCGCTCGCTGGTGACCTCTCTCTCCTTCAGTCTGTAGGGTAGGTCAAGGAATCCTGCTGTGGATTGAAGCGAAATGCTGCCGATGTAGTTCTTGACCCAGTCGGTATTAATTTTTGACGGCAAAGGTCAACAAAATGAAAGCATGACTGCGTAGCATACGCTTTTCCTTAAATATCTAAGTGGAACACAAATGTTGGGCCAAGTTTGCACTATAATGGACATATTCTGGCCGTTTGTAAAGCGTTATACTAGGTATACTTCTTAATCGTTGATATTAGATAAAACATTGGTTAATAGTAGAAAGGCAACATTGAGTGCAGTTTATCAACAGCATTGTGTTTGGTGGAGGGCTCGTATCGCATTTTTAACTTTTATCTTGAAATAAATAGATACTTCCTTACTATCCTATTGTAAAAGATTTCCGTTTCCTCGATTGTTTTTAAAGTTTAATATATTTTAAAATGTTATAATACATTAAATCATCCTTTAATGTTTTCCGGTTACGCATTCTTTCGTTTTGTTCTAGTAGCTTGTAATTTCATATTTTCCAATAATGCCGAGAATGTCGAGCATTGTTACAGAATCCGGTAACTCGATAGAACGATAAATATACATCAGGTCGAAACTGGGAGAAAATTATCTCTGTATAAGCGCAGATGAAACGACATGTATTAAAACAAGGTGTGGTTGATACATTGCACATAGAAGATGTTCGCACAATACTTTTAGTAGTGTAATAGTGTAAAATATGTGGTTGGTGATGACTGTTTAAAATATTCTACTGTTCCTTTCGGATTCCCTAAGAACAACGTTCTCCTAATATATTACACTTAACATATATTAAGCATGGAATACATCGCATTGCTGAACTTATTCGTGAAGAATTTCCAGGTGTTAACTTATTTGAATTTTTATAAAAGCACCGACTAAAATAAAGTTATGTAAATAAATGTGACCGAATATACTTTTGCCAGCAGGACCTGCAGTAATACAATGAGGTAGGTTGTTAGAAGTCGCATTTTTTATGCACGAAATAAAAATTTGGTTGAACAATGAAAATTTAATTACAAAGACTTCTCGAGAGTAACAAACACTATTAAATTACTAGAAAGCAAAGATTTAACATCAGCGAAACCTCTTCAAAACTTCATTGGCCAATATTTAAAAAGAATAGATGAATCGATTGGGAAAAGATACGAAACGAAATTACAAAGAAACACGGGTTTTGTGCTATTAAAAAAAATTTCCAATAATACTTTTACTATCCAAAATGCAAGTTTGCATAATTACCTACTTCCATTTCGTACTAGTCACTAGAGGACGTAGAAAGATATTTCTCTAGATTTGGAAGTAAGTTCACAACGAATAATTTAAAAATTACACCATAGTTAACCCCAAGTATAAATGTGTTTGAACATTATCAAGATTAAACTTTTAATTTATCTACGCTATTGAGTATACCAGATCGACGCTTGGACGAGTAATACGCGCACCGAGTGGTAAGAACATTTCATATACAGACGTTATGGTACCCATTAGAAATAAATATCTGTATTTGAATTATGGCGTATTGTAAATTAAAATAATATTATAAATTTTATAAGAATGTCTGGAAGGAAACTTTTTATACATGTCCAAATTTATACATATCTTCAGCATCGTTGGTGAAATATTGTTTAATAACGTTTGTTACTCATTAGAATATTGATAGGAAACTAATTTATAGTTAACATTTTTGTTTGTTGTTATCCTTACCAGCATTTTAGTAATAATTAAAATTAAAATACAAAGATTATATTATTATTTAGAAATAAAAGCTGCTGGTTGCTGTGGATTGTTATTATTTTAAGGCTAATTAATTGTATTAAATCACATATGTCACTAAAGTATTCTAATAATATTGTTATTTACGTCAATATCAATACAGTATCATTAACGAAAGCACAATGAAATAAATAATACACATAATAGCGCAATGGAATGTTAAAAACCTCATGTATTTACAACATATATATTGAAGTTAAGCAATGATGTCGATTAAAGAATTCTACAAATGTAACCTTTACACTACAAAAGAAAATACCTCGTCAATTAGTAACCGATTATTAATTATAATTAAACAATCCAAGCATAAATGCGGATAACTTTTTAAAATTACCATTAAAATATAATTAATAAGATAATAGGTTTACATTAATAATTCCGGATGTATTTTTGCTGTTACAGGCTAAAGTAAAACACTTAACAGGATACACTTTCACTAACATGCATAATTACCTGCAATAGTCTTTTCTAACTTCTAGCGGAAAAAAGCGCACAAGTAAAGGTAACACTAAAAATAATAATTATATGGTGCAGATTGTGACTGGTGAAGAGCCTAGATCAAACTAACAGTAAATGATTTAAAAATACAACTGCCAAACCCAGGACTTCTCTTCTGTTAAATCTTGTCAGTCACACCTAGAACCCTTTCTGTTTATCTAAATTCATATACGTAGATGCATACATTAAAATCTATTGTATTTTGCTAATATATAATGCACGGTTGCTTGCCCGATATGCATCCCATGCATGCATAATATTAGGAGAGTCCTTTTACACGATGAGAAAAGGTGTTTCGTAACAGTTCGGTGTTATTAGCATAAGGAAATGTTTACGAGGAGATGTGTAACCTTCTTTGAAAGATAGAGAAACTAATAAACCGAAGATAGTTGCATATTTAATATATGGCAGAACACACAATACGGAAATAATATAATTTGAAATTATTTAATTGATATTATTTTGGTTAACTATGGAGGGGGTCATTTTTTTAGTAGTTCTATGCATAACTTTGCCTTAGAAATTATGTACATTTTCATTAACACAGGAATCGTCTAAAAAGTTGGGAAAAGTGGAAAAACTTAACTTTTCTTCAATATGATTGCTAGTTAAGCTTGTCGGTGTAGTAGCAGTAAATAAGCATTTACTCATCCTTTCCCTTGCTCATTTTTATGTTTACCTTTTTGATTTTTGACGAAAAGAATTGACTGTAAGACTAAAATTTCTTAATCCGAAACATTCATCACGTAACAAAATTTAACAAAATTTTTACTTCTCTTATTTTTTGTTTATTGTTTCCCTCAAATGTTAATATATTGGACGTGGCATCAATTTGTTAGAAGCTATTAAAGTTGGATATTTGATGTAACTTTTCAAGTTTGATTGGAGTAAATGCAAAAATACAAAATAACAATTATCACTGAAAAAATCGTATAATTCGATCGCATACAGCCGTGGCTAGGCGTCTTCCTTTTGATTCTTTCCCAGCATAATCCGAGTGCCTTTCGTGCTTCCTTTCCATAAAATGTCCTGATGAACACTCAAAAAAAAATAAATCTTTTTTTTTTAAATAGGCAAGCTAATCTACTGGAACGGAAGGGAAGCTTGTTGGCAATGTTGTTGCATTGGTCTGGTTGATGAGAACCCGTAATTTATTTAAAGAGGCCATTAACAACAATACAATAACAAAGTTTTTCAGTTCGGAGGAGCAAAAATCATTATGTCTTATTCTGTATTTATAGACCAAGTTGTATTCTTTTAACTGATAATTTCCATATGATGGTCATTTAATCTTTATGGAGCAAATAACGGTGCTCATTAAAACTGAAATCGCTCCCATCATTTAACCTATTTTGGTGGCTACAGAATTGACAGCTCTTCATTATATGGTGTGTTAGGATGTGCAATTTTTTTTTGGTTTTTATAACATATAATGTCCACCATATAAAAGTAATAGTTGCCGTGGGGATTTATTGGCTCTCGCCATATTTCTGAAAATTGCAAATACATGTAGACTATCGGTTGCAGTATCATGGGAAATTCACACAATATTTTAATCAAAATTAGCTAAATATAGTTCACAGAACTTTGTGGCATACTCAATATTTTGCAATCTCTAGATGCTGACGTTTTATGGTTATAGTCGCTGAGCTGCAAGGATGCTTTATTTAAGGGAGTTATGTATTAAGGCCCTCTATAATTTTAAACTAACATTCTATTTTTCGCGAATTTAAATTCGTTTAAATCCAAACTTCACTCCTGTTATTGTTTTAATCACTTGGAACAGACTCAAAGCTAACAAAAACGCAACAAGATCTCTTTCTCACCAGCACCAGTGTTATTACCATAAGAACTTGGGTCTGATAGAAGCTCACCCTTCCGACGCAGGTGAAGGAACACCTAAGGTTAAGTTTTAACGCGGAAGAAATTAGCAAAAAAGAAGCAGGAAAACGCGCACGGTAATTATCACCGTCGGTCCTGTTAATTGAATTTGCATATTCAGGTACCGGGAGGGGTGTCCGGATTTCATCGTGTAGCGCAACGACGGCTAAACACAATGCATACGTCGCGATCGGCATTGTTTCCCTTTAGTTTTTCATTTGCACTTATTCTACGTTGATCCCTGTGACTAATCTGCATATGCTTCCAGGTACGCGAATGTACAATAATGCGGGACGGTTTGTTTAACCGTTTTTTTTCCTATAGGGATGTGCCTGCTTTGCATATAGGCTGTTGTGTCACTATTAGCTGGTGGTATATAAAACATGAACTCAAATGTGTGAGAAACTTTTAGCATCGATTGCATTCAAAAAGTTATCCCATGTTACAATATACAAAATTTAATTGAATAAATCAATAATAATTTCATTATATTTGTTAATTGCATTGAGCAGAGAGTGAATGCAGTACACCACTAGTAACACGTAACATGATAAAAGCCATAATTTGTAATTTTTATAAAGAACTGTCAAACACAGTTAAAAGATCTCGGGGCATGTGGTTTATTAATTTTTAGTTAAAGATAACTGATAATGTTAAAAATTAGTTACTACGAGTTAATTTTTACCAAGTTTAGTGTTTAAAATTCTTCGAGATTGATTTACTATTATAAATAAATAGAATTAATGACAAACTAAATGAAAATTTTTACTTACTTCTTGCAATTTTCAGCTACGAAGCATTTATTTATAGTAAATGCTCCTTTTAATTACCTTAAATAAAATCTTAGTGTTTTTAATGACACAAAATGGAAAAAATAATTATAAAACCACATGTTGACTGTAAATATGAAAGACATAATATTAATAATGAATACATGGCGTATGTGCGCATACACTGTCTCCAAAGTGTCTTATTCACTATTATGACTTCTTGTAGCTCTGTACACTTAGTCCAGTGTAACTGTAACTGGACTAGTTTTCTTTTGGCGTTGTCATGATGATAAAGATTTTTTTACTAGCCTACTACTACTAGGTGGGGCCTTTTTTTCTCTAGTTCAGCATCAAATTGGTCCAATAGATCAGCTTGGCATTGTCATTTCCTTCTTCGAATAATCAGCTAATGTTATGGCTTATCGATCTTAAATAATCATTGTTGTTGACAGTTTCACCATCTTCTTCGGATGGTGGAACTGTCTTCGCCTTCTTTGCTGTATGTTCCTTGGGAAAAACCCATTTTACCGACAGACCTTTAGATATTGGCATGTAACAGTGACATGTCTTACCTACAGTAACATAGCGCTGCAGAAACTCACGCGTATCCCGCTTATTAAACCTTTTCGAACATTGCTTCGAAGTCATTTCGCGATTCCGTTTTTAATTAATCTTCATCTTTCTCACATTCAATTTTTCATGAAGGATATTCAATTAGGATGCTTACCATATTAGCAATTTCGTTAATCTTCATTCGGAGGTCTGCTGTCACAATATCGTGAACTTTGTTGATCATATCGTCTATTGTCGCCCCAATGAGATAACCTGGCCGCTCTCCATTAAAGACGCCACGGCCATATTTAAATTCATTAAACTAGTGTCTGATGATAGTCATCGAGGTGCGTGGTCCTTATACGTTGCACCCATCTTCTACTTGACTTTTGTGCACGTCTTTCCTTAAAAAAAAGGAATCGAATGACTGACCGGTATTGTTCTTTGTTTGTGATTCTTTACGGCTATAAATACATTAACTTGTTCATTTTCAAGAGCTTCCTAAATAACAGCCCTCGATGAATCTCTCCGAAATTTTGACAGATGTTAACTAAAGAATAGCAAAGCAGCATCTATTTCTAAGGACTAGTAGCCTTAATATTCTTAGCCTTAATATTTTTGTAAAGCTCAAGGCAGCTTTGTAGATCACATCGACGACACTAGGAGATCTTTATAAGACAAAAGACTACTGTAATAATTCAGATACATTGCCTTTTTTGAGAAAGATAAATTATATATTACATCCCTTGTGCTAATCATACTTTTAGAATCTTGATTATTAAATTGGAAGCGTTATATTAGATATTGTAATCGCTTGTTGTCTATCTTTTATTAACCTGCTGGTGTTCCATATGGTTCAATCCTTGGACCTCTTTTATTTATTATCTTTACTGGCTATTGTTTCACGTCGACTGGAAGGAGCTGATATTTGTTAATGATTTAAAATTGTCTATGGCTATCAGTTGGTATCATTGGTGGATTGTACACGTCTTCAAAACCTCATCAATTCTTCCTTCTGTTAAAAATTTGCTTTCCAAATCTTTTAAATAACTAAGTATTTGAGAGTTCCATCGCCATTTCCGGTATTGTCAGCAAATGTAAGCTTTCAAATTTTTACAGAGTATCAAGATTTTCGAGGTTAAAGTATTCTGTTTCTCGCATCACTTAAAACCCAGCTAGAGTATGTACGTGCTAAGGTGCTCCTATCCTAGGTGCTTCTGTACTTTCTCTTGGATCTGGATATGTAAATTATCTGTCGGAAGCTGAATGATTATTGTTATTATTTTAAGCTAAAAGATACAATTGGTTCACTAGCTCATTCAATTTTGTAGCTTTAACAAAAGCAAATAAATAACTTTGGAGACGGTGTATAGAAATACATGAGAATGTAGAATGTAGTTTATACAAATGAAATCATCTTCGTTCAGAGCGCAGCTGTAATAACATATTTTTCTTTTTTCGTCCATTTCATTCTGTACAGTCTTGCAACATCTGCGCAATGTTCTTGTTGCAATTGAGATATGGAAACGGGGCGTTCGCCGATTGTGCTCCTTCCCTTGGTATTGAACCAATATATCTTAAACGTTGCTTAAAATAAAAATAAACTGCTACTGAATGAGATGCCTTCTTCTCCATCTGTCCGGCATGAATAAGAGACATGGAAAACGTAATATGTGTCTGTGTATTTATTAAGTGTACGTACTGTCGTGAGCTGAGCGTATAAATTGAAAGGGAACGATGTTGGAAGCGGAAGAAGACTGTGAAGGTGAACGATACTGTAAGGGTTACGGACTTTAAAAAACTACGATTCCCATGGACTGACTCTAAACGACCTCAGATTGAAATTTATAGACCATTTAATTTTTGTATGCATACACCTGTTATTAGGGTTTTGTTTTTTGTTCGGAGGTTTTTGATATGCATGTAGATGAAGCTCTTATATAAACTGTATCATATACGGGATATCGTTACCATCTCTTCTATAAATTACAGTCTTTCAAAAATTAGTTATTACAGTTCTCTTAGAAGCCCTTGGTGAAACAAAAAAAAAAATCGGGGCCATAAAGATATTAATTTGATAATTCGTATACATTGCGTCTGGATATATAAATGAACTTTTAATAACGTATGATGTACGTCAATAATGTCGTTGTTTTAATATGTGTCAGTGTCAGTATGTTTTAGCTATTTCTTCAACTTCTTGTGATTACATTAAAAGACTAGAGTAAAAATTAGGTACGTTCCAGATAACATTAGCTGCAATATCTATGCAAGCTGTATTAACAAACTTGGTAAGCACCTTTTCATTGTTGACTTAATTTGAACTAACTTGTGAATTTATTGGCTTATATGTATTGCTATTGGTGAAGCTTATACTTTTTATTTGTGTTAACATACACGCCAAAATGTACCAGAATGTTATAGAAACATTCCTAATTCCAGCCGAATATTTAAGTGACGTAAAAATAATACAATTAATATGCCATAAGCTAACTTCATCCCTTTCCTTCGTATCGCTCCCACTCTTTTTAATTTCTCTTGGCACATTCGTCACGTATTTGCGGGTCTTCCTTGTTTTTTTTCGTCCCATGGATAACTATTTATTCAGGGCAGGGTTTCTTATATCGTCCTGCGCTTTCCTGGAGTGCGTGTGTTCATCTTTATAGCGTCTTCATAATTTCTTTTCGAACCGGCATTTTATTAATTCTTTTGCATAATTCCAATTACGATATTGTTACCGGCCAGTAAGTTTTCAATTCTCTTTAAAAGCTTCTAGCGATAAAAGTTTGTTGTTAAAATTTGTCTTTAATGCGTCCTTTATACAGTTTCCAACTTTCGCATTATTGCTATTGAAACTTCATATTCTAAACGTGTAGATGCTCATACGTTATTATAAGACGTTTCAAAGGTCTGTCTTGTTTCCGTAGGACACAGGCAAATATATTCTTCGCTTCTTCTTTTTAAATGTAAAATACCTCTCAACTAATGGACCTTCTTATCCTTTGTATACCTGTGTTTGCTAACCATATATCTACCTTGCCAACGTACCTCTTAAGTTCATTTCACCCACTCAGGAGTTTGTCAGCAGAAAAAGAATTGCATAGTACATGTTCGTAATGTTTGTTTGTCATGATTTGTTGAGTTTCCGGGTTCCGGATCGTTTCTCGTGAGTTCAATATAGCAAAAACGGAAGAAGTGAGATGAAAGGTTTCGTTCAATGAAGGTAATTGTCCAGCACCAATAAATTGGTTTCTGTTAAGGAGGAGCTTTAGTTTCCTTCATGTATTCATTTGAAGACTAGAGAGGCAACTATAGTCGGTGCTTTAAAAACAGAAATATTTACGATGTGACTTTCTAATTTATGTTATTAGAATGTACTCTGAATTTCGAACACGATCGCTGTCATAACAAATGTAACTGTCCACTCCAGTCGACAGAAAAAATATATTACTTCTACGTCGTTAGTGGTAAGTTTCAGCATTCTTATAGCATTTACGATACGTGCGTGTAACCAAAAATTAGAACACATTCTAGACGATGGACATATAAAACTTGTGTATTTTCGTCTGTTTTACGTACCGGCAGTTGTACCACTATAATAAACACACATTTTATTTATTAATCGATATTATTCGGTGGGGTATAGGTTGTTTAAACTAAACGTAAAGCAAATGGGATTTTAATATGGTTGCTCTTCATATAAAAGTTATATCTTGGGTAGTTTGGCTGCAATAAAACCTGAATTTCGGAACGTGTACGTACCGGTTAGGATACGTTTTATGTCATCATATTTTGATGTGATGTCAATTTATATCGTAATTGACGAACGGCGACGTTTGATATTATTTATTGAGCCTGTTGTAAAAAGGCCAGGATGATAGCTGTAAAACTCTGACAAGATATTATTCACGTCGCGTATGAAATTCTTGGAATTAAACATGAATGTAGGTATGGTTTATGCTGCGGTATTGGATACGGTAGCTGCTACAAATCAGTTTGTTGGTTGACTTACTTAGTATTGTAAAATGGAAACTACCAAAGAGAATTGTTGATTATAATTTTTAATAAATAAATATTTCTTGTAATTTTAAAGTTTAAACTAAATAATAAAAGCTGCCTTATTTTTCCTGAAAATCTGTTTCATGAAAGCTATTGTAACCTTGAAAGCTTTGCATGTAAAACTAACCTGTATGAAAAGTTGAAAAGTGATGGATTGTACAATCGACGTGCCAGAAATTATCATTTATATATCTTTCTTATGAAGTTTTTTTTTTTTAACAAAGAAACCAATCTCTAGAATAGTAAACTAATTCTTAAATATGTTAAAATATTAAAAACGGCAAAATATAAAAAGTCGGTTAATTGCATTAACTTTAGCATGCATGGCAGCTTGCATGACATCTAAGCAAGCAACTGAAGTATTCGATTTTAAACAAATGGAGAAATATCTTGAGTTCTTTCAAAATTAGATATAGTTGAATTTCTCATGACTGCTACTCACAAGACAAATTGGTAGAGGTTATTATTTTACACCATAAATTACCTGACTTTGTTGACTTTGGCAGAGAGGTAGAATTAGCCGACACGTTAATAAAATTTATAAGAGCGCATGAAATTGGCTTCCACTAGAATTGCAATAATTGATGCAGTGGTTGCGAAAAGAGGTCTTCTGAAGCCCTCATTTTTGAATATTGACAATTTCAAAGTACAATTTAGCGAAAAACGAACGCAAAACAATGCTTTTATGGGGATTCCAAAAATTGGGCTGATTAGCCTGAGTTTAAAAGGAATTAAACAATAGGATAGGCATAAAAGAAAGTCTTTACTGTAGAAATCAGTATAAAATATTGTCAATATCAAATCTCTGCGCAACAACGCCAGGATAGCTATTGTTTACCATGTCTAATCAATGATTAGACATGGTAAACAATAGCTATCCTATATATGATTAGTAATAGTAGAGCAATATGATTAGTAATCATATTGTAAACCTAAAGAAAATTTTTCCTTCCAATCAATTTTAAACAAAGGTATCAAAGTACTTTTTTGCAACTCTTATATATCTTCACATGTTACATTTTGTACTGACTTACATCATGCTTGCCTAATGGTCGATACAAACGCATTCCAAAAGCGCAAAGCGTTTACTTACGATACATGAGCAACTGGCTGTGAACTGTAATCAATGATTTTTTACAACGCTTAGATGCCGTACATTGTAGATATTGTTCCCTCTTCGGCCGTTTACACAGTAAAGTAATTTATTACCATGATTAATATTATACGGGGCTCGTCAAATCCTCATTCCCATATATTTGAGCTCTTCATTGCATCGAGGAGTGGGCGTAATTTTTACGCCGGGAATCGGTACAAAATCCGGAAGTGAGAGCTAACATGGCCACAAAATTGTGAAAATATCGAAAAAACGGAGATTAACTTCATGCACATAATTTATAGAATTGCTTGAATAAATTATAAGCGAAGGTACGGAGTAAGTGTCACAGAGCACAATAGATTGGTCACAGAATCTAAATTAGCAAACATTGTTTTTAGCGATAACTAATCCAATATTTACAGGTACTTATTTATATACCTATCGAGTTATTATCAGAGATGTTACTTGCTCATATTTAGTTGCTAGTAGATTTGCCATAGACCAGAAAGTTTAGCCAGTAAAAAGGACAGAGCTGAAGTCGGCCTAGCTAATTTTATGAATTACATCATTTTAAGTACGGGTAGTGAATGAGTGTAAAATTCATTTGGTTGTTCTGAATTATGGATGGAAAGGAGCAACAGACGTAAAGAAAAACGGTTTGTTATTTTTATTATTTATTTATATTTATATTTCCCCGTACTGTAAATTCTCGTAAATTAAAGCGAAAGCATCTTCTCAGTAAGTTATGAATACGAATTAAAAAAAATGGCACCCATTAAATATATTTTAAATTAGTAAACACAGTTACCAAGCAACATTAATTAATATTAGATAGTAAAAAAATACAGTATTAAAGCAAATATACAAAATTACTATTGCATTAAATGCAAATGCTGACAAATCATTTCTAAATAGTTTTTAATACATATTCAATGATAAAACTCGTATTAAGTTAGATATACCTACGTGGAGAGAAACGAGATATGATAAGTACCTCTTATTCCTCGAACCGAGATACAACAATACCAAGTGCAAAATATTTACAATTGCATCCAGAACAACAATAGGCACACCTTTTTATTAGATCTAGATACAAACTTGGTTGAGAATAGATCGTTTATTATGTCTCATAGTGTTAACATGAATTTAAATGGAAACCAATGGGATATTTTACAAGTAATACATATGTTTCTGCGAAGTTTCCATATCTTAAAGATAAATAATAATCCATGTTTATTGAAAATGTATTCCTTTGTGTCTTAGCATCATCCCGAAAAGTCTCTTGGTGAGTTTGCGCTTTACAACATGGATAATCGCGATTTTTTCAGAATGTTCCTAACCGTTTTCTCTCTAACGCCAATCTATTTTGAAATTTTGTTTGATGGTCCACTATGTACAACACTATTATTGCTGCATATATATTAGCTTTCTAACGTCTTTGGCCCTGCGAAGTACTCGCAGTGAAGGTCCCTTCGAAATTTCTATATAATTCTGGCAATTAGCTACACATATAGCTGCGCTTTTAAATTTACGTAAATATTTAAAATCGTCTATTTTTACAAGTTAGTAAAGAGCGATGTATGATTTAATTATTTGAACCTTTTCTTCATACAAATATAAGAAACATTTTGAAATAAAAATAAAGCAAGAAAAAGCCTATTTTCACCTATCATCTATGTTAAATAGAGAAATTAATAAGATCTATTGTGTCTGACGATCAAGTTGTAAAAGATGATCCAGTTGATGGGTGAATAATAAATTCTTTTTCCTCATCTTGTAACTCATCGGAACTCCACATTTTTTCTTCATTTAAAACGAATAAATTAAAATAGAGGAGAAAGTAATAACAATAAGCAACTAATGTAAATTTTACCAGTTCTAAGCAGACGTATGCTTATAACTCTCTCCGACAAGTTTTGGCATTTCATTTATTTTAAACGCTGAACAGGCGGCATAAATATAAATCAAACAGACGATTTGCTTGAAAACAAAATTCGCAATTCGACTCGGCACTCCTAGTTTTAGTAAGGAATAGTTACAATCAAATAGATATAGACTAATAAAGGAAAGACATGCGCTATAAGGTCCAATATTTCGATTTCAACGTAAAAGTGAATATAGAAGTTTAATATGACAATATTCCCTGTATTAAAATTAGGTATTACAAGAAAGTGCAGTAATCTACTACATCCGTCTAGAATTTAATGAGGGAGATTAAGTTTGATAACATAGCGTGGTGTTATAATTCGCAGCATCGACGTTAACTGTTATTAGCGCCAGGCATACATCACGCACTGTGAATTCAGTATGTCCATCACATATTCCAAAGTTCCCTTTGGCGGCTTGTTAGGAGAATAAGTCCGGCCAAAGACGATATTAGCGAACGGAATAATAACTTTTCTTCTGTTCATTTTCCTTACCTCCTGAAGCATCCAACTTGATGCAAAATCTTCCTACAATAGTCTTAAGGATAATTGGAGGCGTATTTCGCTGTAATTTCGTCACTTAATTATCGTTCGTTAGAGGGTCTTCTTGTCAGTAAATTAAATGTTTAATTTTACTGACCTTAGTCGCAACAGTACAATAGTTGCTATAAGTTTTTGTAATTAATATAAACATATTTATAAGAATTGCTCTGTGCCGTACGGACTTCATAAATCACAACTACCATTTGGACTTATTTACCTTAAACTTTTCTTCCTGTACGTACGTAATAATATGCAAGATGTAGACGTTGAGCCCCAATAGACCGCACATCTTTTAACATCCACATTTCTAGTTTTCATCTCGCGGCATTAGGTATACCGCAACGCTCGTCGTCGACGCAAAGTTAGTGGCGAGATTGAATAGCAACAGCGGACCTAGTTAAGGAGGTAGGAAGCATGAAGGCAGTTGCTTAGTATATACTTACACGTATACGTATACATGTCCGTATACACACAAGCGCAAGATCGGGTAGCGGAGGCAGGTAAAGAATGTGCCGGGAGAAACATTTCCCGAAATAGACGTAATATCCTTACCGGGGTGGAATTATTTACATTATTAAAATTTCAATTTGAACGTGCGCATGTTGGCTGTAAATTGTAATTTTAAACGTCTACCAGCTTAGTTTTTTATTGCGAACTACTTTCTGGTGAATACGCGAGCACACGGAGCTGATGCGGCCGCCGGAACCCGGACTTATGCACTGCAGGTAATAAGCTCTAATACGCTGATGTATGCAGAATAATTGCCGGAAATATGAAATAGATTTAAGCTGAGTTAGTAGCGCGGTTACTTTATTTTCCCTTATATTAATTGGGAGCAATTTCTAATCTTAAGTATACGTAAGCAATGAAATATATCTGAATATACGCATACAGTATTAGGAATTAGTAGCTAGCTATTAAATACGTGTATTAGGCTTGCCCTAAGAGAATTTTTTAAATGTATTTTCATCCTTCTCGATGATATCAATTCAAGATACACTCTATTACATTATAATCGTTATAATACGTTATAATCAAGTTAATTATAAAAGATATCTTTCTTCAAATATTTTTCTTACATAAGAACATATCCTTTTTGTATAATGTTGTCTGTCCGACTTTTGATTAAGATTAACAGAAATTAAGTTAATTGTTAATGGTTAACTAACCAAATTTATTTATTTAATTATTTCAGCTACTTAACATGCAAACTGTTTTCTTCATTATTTTTCTGACCTGAACTATGCTACTTTTAAATTACATAAAGTAGCGAATATATATGTAGCGCAAATAATAATTATTACAGGTAAATGTTGCTTACCTGTAATATGTAAGGTACGTCGGCGTACTTGTGAAAAGGGGTTACTTAAAAATATACAGGCGTCAAGTGCTTTCATATAGCAATATTTTCGCGACCCAGTTGGCATTGTATTATACAAAGAAGTTACTGCATCTCTATTGTAGAGTTAACTGGTTACAACTGAGGCTTGTGTCTATTTTAAGAAGTTAGTGATAGATTATTACATTTTTGTGCGTTAAGTGAAAATACTGCAGCGTATAAAACTTGCACAAGAAATTATTTCTTGTCACGTTCTTTCCAATTACCGCTATAAATATTGCTAGCCATAAATTTGTTAACAAAGCTTAAGAGTATTTGTAAATAACATGATTTATTTACAGAATAATTAACACGCGAAGAAAACTTAATTACTCTAGTTATAATGCAAATGATACTGTACAAATAAATAAAGACGTAGAAATTTGATTTGATTAACAGGCAAGTAGAAGAAGAATATGGATTTCTGTAACTTTTAATAAAACGTATTTTTTAGAGCAACGAACCTGGGTCTCTGAATTTCTTTTACATCTTTCTCTGAAAAATTTTTATGTGTTTCCAAAGTTATAATTTATATAGAAATACACTGGCTGCAATTAAAAACGCAATACCAAAATTCTTCGCAAAACAATGTTTAACAGCATCAAAAATGCTTATACTAGTTACAAATGGTGTAAACGAAAGATAGCAGTAATCGCAGTAATGGCCTGTAGCTACGGAACCCTATGCGCACTATTCGTCCTTAAATTGTGCGCAATGATGCTCAACGACCGAAAGCGTTCCACCACTGCTGTGCGAAAAATGTTACCGACTGAAACCGGTTTTACACAACCAAGCATTTTGCACATTTGTGCACAACTATCGGATTGTGACTCCGTTTACGTATCCGTTTGCGATGTTATTGGTGGAAGATACAATTGTTAGAAGTGCTGTACTGGAAAATTCAAATGAATCGGTTATATTATAATCAATTCTAGGAGAAGACGTGTTGTTTCTTTCATTGACTCACTAGCTTATATGCTTATATAATCAACGAAATCAATGATTGCAACCATGACAATGCTTGTTTTTTGTCTGAAAAAACAAAGTATTCTATAACAATTATTTATCCAACCAAATGTGATACCGTAATTAATACTTTAACTAAATAACTTACTTTATTGGACACAGTATTTTTTAAACGGTTGTAACGAGGAAATAAATAATTAAATTGGAAGTAACTTTTGGAGATGTATTTTCGATTTATTAGAATTTTACCTTTTAATTTTAACTGTAAATTTTAAGCAGGATGAATACTTGGTGGAATAAGTGGTGGTGAAATGAAATAGAACAAAGCAAAAGTGAAATCCTCATAAAAGAAGAAAAGAGAAAAAAGTATTAGTGGATCCTTTTACAACTACCTAAAAAATAGGACTATTTGCATGGACATAATTAAGTGTGGGGATCGAATATTCCTTCCGAACATTAATTTTATTATTTGTTTTTACTACTACTTACTTAGTCTACTGACGTCTTCTGTCAAAATTCTCCTATCTTTGCATATGCATCTATTTCTAGCTCAAGATCATTTGGTTCTTGGAAAGGAATATTTACTGAGATTGCTTAATTTTTTTAGGATTATACTGCTTATTTAGAAGAATAATGTGTAAAATCAGTAATTTCGAGAACGTTGGGGATGCATATTAAATGTTTATAAACAGAAAAACGGTTGAAAGTGTTTTCGACAAAGGAAAAGTGCTAAGCTGTGTTTTGTGGAATACAATTTAAATTTTAATATGTACAAAAAATGCTTGAAAACGACATAAAGGCATATATGGTTAATTTCCTGCGTTAATAATGTAAAATTCCAAGCTAGAATACGTTACTATCAATCTTAACTAAGTTGTTTAAAACAAATAAGTTATCGCATTGCTAACAACAAGGTACTCACTGTGTCGGTTTATTGCCCATAAACAACATTAACACCTTTGAGGTAATGCGATATTACAATTTAGCCGGCGACACAATCTACCTGTCTTTAAAGCTACTATTTGGAGATTTACCAAAATTTTATTCTGCTTTTACAAGATTTAATTATTTCTTATCACAAAAAAAGTATTCTAAATTTATTCTCCAGATCCCCTCTTAGGATGTAGAATATAATTAAAATACAAGCTACATGCGACATTATGTACGTCTCTTCTCAAATAAAAGAAAAAGTAAAGAAAAGCTTACGCAATAACAATAAAAATTAGAGAGAATTCCAACGTAATTTGCACCGTTCCTAAATATTCATCCATATATAAAAAGAACTTTCCACCGATGTGCACTTCGTATCGCGCTTGACGCCATTGCCGTAAAAATACTTGCGTTCAGCGCAACGCGGCGACGCAACATTCTAATCTTGTCGTTCATGTACACATAAATGCGCGAATAGCAGGGGGGATCCTCGCGAACAGAAAACAGAAAATCGATTAATGCTATTCCCGTTCGACGTATGCACGTGGGGTGGGGCGTAACTACCCATGTTGAAATTGCGATTTTTCTCGACAGAGAGCACCACCGACCGATTTCCCGTCCGTGCTTATTAGTACAATGCACCAGCAAAACTTCTGGACTAGAAAATGTTCGCGTAAATTTCTTGACCAATGAATAGATAGATATAAGTTCTTTATTTTTGAAATATAAAATTAGCGACTTCTTCATTTTATTTCGTAAAAGAATATCCGTATCATTGCAAAGTAATAAAACCTTTATTTAAGACATATAATTTCGCAGGTTTTACATTGACTAGTCATAGAGCTTGATTGGTAATTACGTATGGCTTACCGGAAAATTATGTGGGCAGTTGAATAGACTGTAGATAACGCCTTAATGACAACTAATTTTAATTTTCTACTTCTAACTTCTAATAAGTGCACGTACAGAGAAAATTGTGCATAAAACCAGACAATGTTAGGCTTGAGAAAGAAATGGTTTAAGATGTTAAACAAAGATATATTTATTGAGTAAAAACTTAACACGAATCTTGAAAGGAATTTTTAAGGAGAAAGGTTAATCGAAACAAGTAAATTGTGTCCCTTGCTAAGGCTGATCCTGATCAAGGTAATTCTAAACGTTATTTTAGACAGAAATAATTATATTAAATATGTTGAGCAAATGTAGATTCGTCTATATGTAAAATAAATGAAGACCTACTAGCCTTATATATAAGAAATCATAAATAGAGAAGGCAAAAGCAATTGGAATTATTCCTTTTTTTCAGCGACTAGATAGATTCGTGTTTATTCGCCTCATGAAAATCGATTCGTGTTACCTACTGGTATCCCCGAGGGTCGACAAAACTCGAGCCCGTGTAGTCTCTGCAAAAAAGTAATAATTTCATCCGCCTGCGTCCTCTCTAGTCATAAAACCTATAAACTCTAGCAAAAAATTAAATCGGAAATTAGACCAGGCACTTCTTTTCAGCCTGTTGGTTTAAATATAAATTCTTCTTACTTCTTCTCAAGTTCAGCGCCCACAAAATGATGAATACAAGAGTAAAGGAAAATGAAATTCGCTAATGACTTTTCAATTCGGGAAGAACTCATCGTAGAATTAGACAGCTTTAATGTTAAATTAATTTCATTTGATATAGTTGCTCTTTTCTCCAATGTCGCAATATACCCTTAACATGCTTAAATCATTTTCGATTTTTAACGACATGCTTGATAAGATAATTTGTGAATATATTAATTTTAGCAAAATATGTGTGGAAGAAAATATGTATCGTAATTAACGACATCAAACTGGTTAAAATTGAATGACATATACAGAACGCTCTCTTGGTAGTACTGATGCTGTGAGATCTAAGGCATTGTAATGCAGAGAATTCATTGCAGTAAAACCTAATAAAGAGGCATATGTAGCAAAGAAGTAATTTTGCTTAGTTCCGCTAGCGGCGTAGGCGTCTTATTAATTGATTCTATTGGATTTCAACATCTAACATTTCCTCTTGTTATAGAAAAATGAATATAATTTGTCTACAATTACTTTAGCAAGTGTTCTGCCGTAGAATGCAGGTGGCACCACATAGCCAGACCATTCGATCCCTGGTAAATCATGTATGTAATGTATCACAGAAGCAAGAACGACTCCGGCGTAGAATTCTGTAGAACATCGCAGCGCACGTATATTAATAGCAGCTTTGAAAATGATGAGCCGCCATGAAATGTAATGCAACGATTATGTCCGCGGCTTAAATAGAAACACTAATTAATCAAATTATTTAACAAACCATTTCAAAGCATACTGCAAAGTGATTAGCGAATATACGTCAATGTCTTGAATTTGTGACTTTGCTAACTTGTGCAGTTTTAAAGGTAGAGCTGCAAACTGAAGTGCTTTGTGACGTTTTGGAAATCATGTTCTTATTATTTTACGCAGCAAACGAATGTTTGAGAATTTTATTTGATTTCTGCGAACGCGGACGAAGACAAAATTCATTCTGTGTTATGTTCTTGTTGCCAGTAACGTCGCATCGGGCAAGAAAAAACGCGTTTTATGTTGAAATGTTGGTTAGCCGTGGAAGTACGTACACTGAATTTCTTATTCACTCTTTAAAGATTATTTATGAGGCTAACGATATACGATAATTAACGCTTTATCGATCAATAATTAAAGGAAAGTAAATAGGAACTGATTTCCTGTTTTTGCTTTGATGCTTTTATAGCATCTGTTTCTTTCGTTTAGGTGCGCTGATAATAATCTTTGTAATTTGTTCGCATTGCATATTATGATTGTTCAATTTCACGACAGCTAACGTATACCATGCTGTTTAATAGCTTGGAACGGATTTATATCGGAGGTAACGAAATGCGTTTGATTTAACGAAATAGTCCATATAGAACATAGTATTCCTTTTTTGTCGTTATATTAGACCATGCATATATAAGTATCTCACTAGTATTCCGATCTTTGAAGTTATGTATTGATTTTAATATCCTATTGTTAGAAATGGTGTCTTGTAACATTTGCTATACAACTGCCTTGCCTTATGCTCATTTCGCGTTGCATCATCAAAATTGTAAAAATTGTTTACTTTTTTATACGGCTCAATTTAGGATTAGGTAAATTATTTATGTCTTTAGTAGAAAAAGCTATTTAGTTACTTTTATTTAGGCCACTTCCAGTTAGTAAGTAAAGCTAATCGCTTCCTTTCCCGGAACGCCGATGGTAAATTAATAGTTTATAATTCGTTGGAGTTAGCAATGCAAACGGTGGGCAATTTTCGAGATGCCTGAATTATTGCGCCCCTTGCTTCGTATACAATTTGAAAGTGCACGGGAAAAGGCAGCGAAATGTTAACAAGCGCTAATTTGGTAGCGCGCAAATTTAACTAATCGAAAGTAACAAATATAAAGAATCAAGCAGCCAGTGCCCCGCACCAGAATTGGCTACAATTAAAGTAATTACTAAGTTCAGTTGAAGATGGTAATTCAATTAACTTTGACTCCCAATTCTCTAGCTCTGTCTCGCTCTGGCTACAATTAAATTAATTCGCAAGGATTTCGTGTCCCACTCACTCCAGACGATTGGCTAAACGTACTCCTGTCCTACAATCTAATCGCGTTGGTGTGCAGATGACAATATATTACAAACTATTGAAGTTGATTCTGTATACTTTTGCTTAGTTTACCAGCTTATCTGCGCCAAGACTGAGCTAATGATATGTTATTTTGTAGATGATGATACTAATGAGGATGATGATATTTCGTCGGGAACTTTTTCATTATGATAATAGATATTGAACGTCGTTAATGTGGTAATGAGGAATTGTACTGTTACAGATCGCGTACACTTCATGTAACTTGGCGAACCTTAATGGCTATATAAGAAATTTAAGGAGCAACTATAATTAAATTAATGTATTTTTAATACTTCCAATTTATACTTTAAATAACGTATTATCGAAGGTGTAGAGGTAGAGTAAGCTCTAAGATTGCGTTATCGACAATAAATGTTAAATGCGATCTCTTTTCAAAATGGGCTACAAGTAATTTGTTATTTGCATAACATGGGCTACTTACGGAAATGTAACTACAGATAAAGAATTAAGGAAATATTGAAAATAAAAGAAATACTTCCCAGAAAGTAATTAACTGCAAATAAAAGTGATACTAAATCTTTACCAGACATAAGCAATTACAATAAAGGAATTATAGTTATAAAATATTTGACTATTAAGGCTATTATTTTAGCTATTCATGAAAATTTGATGTATTACCGCATTTTTGCGTTACTTTGTATATGTTTCATCTGGCCCTAAGATATTCATTTGAGATTTAAACAAGCAGTTCCTTGGCATTTACTGTGCTGCTAACTCAGGACTGACAACCCAGCAATTGGTCGAGGGATGGTTTGGCGTCTGTATTTAGTTTCTTGTTGCAACTTCGTTAACGGCATGGCTTGTGTCTCTTGGCAATATATTGATATTATCAGAAGCTATACTAATTGATCATTTTGTGCTTAGCGACATAGGTTCAGCAACAAATTAACCATTTAAAGTAAAGAAGTACTCGGAGCAACGCTAATGACGTCGGTTAAGCCGGAATATGTACTTTTCTGGTATTCTTTTCGCCGTAAGTGGTTGCATCGGTACCACCAACTATTGTCGTTGGTTATTGCTTTACTATTTTGCATAATATTTCCGTTTGAAGATGCGATATAATGGCCTCCTTCCTTTTTTCCCTTTGCATGTTAGGTATATCTAAATGTAGAAGTTCTAAACAATTTGAATTGCAGCATTATTTGTTTATTTGTCATGGATAAAGTATAATGAAATTATTCTTGGGTATTCTTCCGTACCACATTTCTAATTAAACACTTTGCCTTATTTCTTAGTCTCCGCATTCTACGATTGGTTGTATTAACGTTAAGAATCTACGTTTACGTAGATCGCGTGAGCCGTCTAATGTCCCTTAGAACTATTATTAAGTGTCCGTCAAATTAATAGCCTATTTGGAACAACATACGGAAAGACCAGCGATACAAACACACACGCTCCGTATAAACTTTTTGCTGTCATTTGCCTTCGTTATTTAGCTAATAAATGTCTACCTAGCGTCTTTATGTGTACGAAGGCATATGACCACCGGAAAGATTAAAGAAAATTTGCTAAAGTTAAGTAAGGATAATTCCACTTATTTCTCGACTACCATGATTATTCATGATTGTGGATTAAAATTACAAGGTATCGCTTCATGCCACGTTGGAAGCATTATATTTTTTTAATGTGGAATTTAGTGCCAAGATTGAGTCATTAAATAATTGTTTTAATAAATTCTGACGTACTATATCCACTGAACGCTTTAGTAAGAGAGGCCACGTTATTATTGGAGATAATACTGGTGTTCATGTGATTAAAGTAAGTATTATAAGAACTTGATGGAGACTTTCGGTCGTGAAGCATTATCAATGTTCAGTACAAAAATGTTTGCTTGCGCTTAACGCAGAATAAACAAATATGTTGGTTTCTTTAAAATTTTGGAGTTTATTTAAAAATTTTTAGATTTTTGTTTGTGCGACTATAAACTTATGTTGATATATTAATGTTTACATCATTTATTGTTAGCCCGTATAAGGTTGTATTAAAATATCGTTTTCCTTGTTGCTTTTATCTAAAAATGTCCAATAATCTTATAAAATGTTTCCAGTAACATCAAATCTTCAGCTTTAATTTGACAAATGCTCTCCGTAGCGGACATCATCGGTCATGGTAGCGCAATTTGTATATTCTGTTAACTAAGCCTAAGCGCACATTAACGAATCCCTTCTCGACCAATCCATTAATCGAGCAGTAACGACTATACACTTTAATCAGGAAGCAGATACAATTTTACAATGTGTTCCGATCCGATTCCGATCAGACGAGTATAATCGTTCATGCCCGTTTAGGCCAAGGTACATCTCTATCGCTTTATCCTAATAGATACATTATACTTCTTACCTAGCTCCTTTTTAATCGAGTTCGAAATATTGAATCAACAGTCTAGCATCCTCAATATCAGTATATTTTGCTTGCTCTTGTCATGATAATCAAATTATATTAATACCAGAAACCATTTAGATGTAATTTTCAAAGGCAAAACATGTCTCTATTAAATGCTGAAATATTAGGTCATTATCGAAAGGAAATTGTTCATCAAATAAATATTTAATTACTGTTCACTGCCAAATAACGTGGAAAAGTCTGCGTACAAAAATTAATACACCCTTTATCTTTTCTACTTATTCAGTGGTTTCAGCGAGATTTCTATACATTATATCTTTATTGAGATTAATATGGAGAATCTATTGCATGTAAAGTAAGCGTAGTATAGCATTTGGATGCATTTGCAAACATTTCAAGGAATTAAGATCGATTGTTTTGTGCGTATGGACAACTTAAAATATATGAACTCTCTCGTAATTCTGATTGTACAGTTGCTAATTGGGTCCATTAAGTATACCTTCTGAATAATTGTACGCAATTAATAACTCATCATTCGCCCATGTTAAACCGGAAGTAACTAATAGCCAAACGTCTAATTAAGAAATATATTTTTGATTGCTCTCATAAACAAATGTATAATGTAAAAATATGTACATGCGCGTGCACTTCTTTAACACCGCTTGTAATTATCTGTCTTTGCGACGTTTCAATTTACTTTCGTTCGTTAGTCGCCGTTCGGGCAATTACCATCAGTATTTATTAATATTCATCTTTCAAGCAGTGTAAATTGGCAATCAGTAATCTAAACGATCGCATTACTTTAATTACCCTGTATAATTTATAAAAGCAGTCAATGCAAATAACACGGTTTTCGTTAAAACATCTCTTGATCGCTTGCTACTATTTACCTTTATTATCGCAGAGAGCGTCTTTTTCCGTAATTATATTTTAATATGGTGGTCAAAAGGTGGTGCTATTAAGAAGCAAGTCCTAAGCAATGACGTACATATGTTAATCCTACTACTTTTGTACTTGGGTGCTATATAAACATAACTTTTGGTGCAGCTGCAACTATATTTAGTTACTTATATATACAAGTACTTAGCAAAATGGTTGAAAAATAGTTGACTATTGCGACTTCCTACCAGGTGGAAATAGACGACTCACTGGGATACATGCAATATTTATATGGGGATTTGCTTTGTAATGAGTTTGTCGCACTTGATCGAAGACAAAAATAACGTTAACGCTAATAAACTATGATTCACAGGCTCAATGTATCAGTAACTCTCTTCATTAGAAATAGCCTTGCAGTTCGAATGATTCCTTCTTTATGATTTTCTCGCATCACAATAAATGAAAAAATGCCGCATTTGATAGCCTTGTAGCGCAGCATTCAACTAGGCATGATCGTCTCCGATCATGCCAGAATTAACGAATACATCAGGATCTTCATTCCTGTATGATGCATCTCCGTCTTTAAGTGGTTTTCGCTGGAGATGAAGGATACCTTGCGAAGAAAGAAAATGACGATTGTTCTTGATAATGCTCTTTATCATACTCACAAATTAAATAAACCACCTACAGCCAGCAATAGCAAAGCCAAAATTAAAAAGCGGACGAAACGAATTGTCATTAATGTTTTCTTTGGATATTGAAAAAATGCGATTGAATGAAATTAAATTGGATGATTTATTTAATATATCTTCATGTCGAACTATTGACAATTACCAGTGGTAATGATTCATCAATGCAGACTTTTGACGAATACGATTAATAATTGCGGAATTACAACAGTCGGAAGATATGTATGTTCATTATACGTATACAGATATGAACATATTTTTATGATTTTTGTAATACATTCAAATTATATTAATGCAGCGTGGTAGCTTATATGTAAACGTTTGCAGTTATTTTGTTACGAATTAATAAATCCTGTTTCCTTAATGTAATGTATTTAATTGCTCGGAGCCTTGATTGAATAGTTTCAGCAACACAAACATGTTATTTAATAAGTCGCAAAGTAAAGCGGCCGAAAATTGTTAAACAAAGAATCAAGTAATTAAAGCCACCCAATGATGTGTATTATTGTGAAGAACTTCTTCCTTCTCTTCTTCAACCGATAAAACTTACCTTTAATTTAACTTTTCTTTTTTAAGATTTTAAATTTTTTGCTTTAAATAAGGTTGTTAGGTTTCAAAAAATCTCGACTTACAAATGTATAATGTTCCTAGTAAAGAATTAAAGAAGTTTAATCTACTAAATCTTAGCTTATTATTTGCTACCATAGCGTATAGGTCACGTGAATTGCGCAGCTAAGCGGATACCTCTATACTACCTTTACCTACAACGGTGCGGCGGTTGGCTTGATTGGCAATTCAGTTTACTGATCATAGACGATAATTACTATAATAATGTCATAAAGAACAGATGTTAAGAATGACAATTCATTAAAATGCCATTTCGAGAGCTACGTTAGGGAAGTCTGCGACGAACGGGTACGTCAAATGACAAATGTCTCGAGGTTGAGAACCATGGATAATCATTTTGTGTTGCTTTAGAGACTCGGTTTTCACGATTTGACCTTTTTATCGTTTGCGCGATATAATACAACACTCCATTCGAGTTGCAGCGATCCGTTTTAATAACAACGAGCATTTCTAATCGTAAAATAATATCGGACAAATAAATGTTTAATCGCTAATAAAATTAAAAATGGATATTCTCAAAGGATATCTTCTCTATTTGTAGGGATAACGGCATTTATAGTTTAATATATACACAAATAACGTCTTTATAACAGCACCATATATTTGTTATTTATTTGTAATTACACACGCTTACAAAATGTCCTAAAAACCGCAATTAATTTGAAGAGTTCATTGCAAGGCGCTTCTGACAATGTGTTTATAATTTTACAATGGTAGACATATGTACATATAATCAACTGAAGTAATTTCTGTTTCATGTGAAGAAAAGAAGTTGTGAATTGAAAGGAAACTTGCGATGAACCGATAACAGTGTAAGACAGGAAAATATCGTAATTATTATTAAGTTTCCCTTAAAGTGTAGTGACCGGTTGTATTGCGATATTAAATTTGACCACATGTTGTGTGAGTATGAGTTGCTCGCAAAACGTGAATTTCCTACGAAAACCGTCTGCCGTAATTACAGAGTCCGTCGTCGCGAATGAAGTTAATAAAGCGTGATTTTTATGCCGGCATGATAACAGTAATTATTCTATTTCAACTTGGAATTAATTGCATATATTGATAAAACGGTTATCAGCAGCCTTTTCTGTTTGTTCCCTTTGTTAACGTCCTAAAAACTCGAATCGTTGCGAGAAGCTAAGTTGTGTTTATTCATTATTTTTAATATTGCAGTTTAATATTTCAGCTTTCCTAGTTATTTTTCATAGTGTTTTACGTCCTTTTTGACGTGGCAAATGGAGCAATAACAGCCACATTAATAAATTTAGCAATAAATAATATTAGAACATATACAAGTACGAAGTAAGTTGTTGTCGATACTAAAAAGGAACAAGTTAGTCCACCTTCTGCAGTATTCTGTGTAGCCGCCCAGTTCAATTCTTGTGATAAATGAGAAAATTTGAGCTTTTTTCGAAATCTCGCTGCTTCTTTAATGTCATTCGAATACCAGCGTATAAAGGATGGCCATCGAAATCGTTGCTATGCTTCACCAATGGTCTTTTAATTTTTCTTAAATTAAACACTCTGTATATTTTTCCAGAATTCGGCATAGAAACTTGTCTTTATTAATTAAACAACACAGATAAGTTCTTTTGAGAAAATGCATATAGTCCTGTGTCAAAATACTACAAATTTTTGTTTTTCTAGATTAAAAAAATAATCCTGTTTTTCTTCATACAAATTGTCAATTTTGCGGAACATTTAGTAACGTTTAGGCTTAATGTTAATGTTAATGTAAAATTTTTTGTAACTGTCCACGTTACGTACCGCCTTATGAAGTTTACCCGGAAATGTTTTCCATAAACATTTCTATTTATTTAAATTGGGAATGTTTTTAGAGAAGTTTCAGAGCTTTTACTATATATTAGATATGTATTATATCTATATATTTTTTTACTGCTAAAGTTAGAGTGCTAAGCTTTAAATAAATCTATTGCTTTGAGCTTATAAAAATGTTTATAAAAGGATTCCAGAACAATTTCCCTATCAGATTCTGGAAAATATACAGTATGTTTCATTAAAACGAAATGATATGACATGGATGCAAAATGGCCATCAAATCTAGCAGATACCAGTCAATAAAAAAAAAATGTCGATGTACTGTCGGAAGTTTCAATAAATACACGATTTGATCAAAGTTAACTTGAATTGAAGAGAAACACCTAAGAATGTAATAATACACACGTACTCCATTAAGCAAATTTGCATTGCGCGCTGGGGAAACCTAACACCCAGTGCATAAGACTCACATTACTTGCCTTGTTTTGAAAAGTTCGCCACTTATAGTTATCTGAAACTGTATAATTAACGTCCAACGCAAATTATAAATTTTAGAGGCGGTAACAAGCTGAAAGCTTGAACAGTTATATACTTAGTAACGGTTAGAAGAGCTTTTAACTGGTAAAATATTTAAATTATGTGTTTGTATATGTTTTTGTTCGTTCATTGATCGATTAAACCTGTTGTATACATTTTTTATGTTGATTGTATTAGCTTTGGTATTATTTTCCATTTTTGTTGACCTTTCATATATACATATATACATCGCGTCGAGCGTTAATAAATAATTGTTAATATTATTATTATTTCAATATTTCGTGCTGGGGTGTATTTGTATTCTTTTCGAATATCTTTTATTTGAAAACTTTCCCTAAATTACTCCAGGAAAGAATTGTCTTCGACCCATGCATTAGATGGATACGCTGTATATAAGGCATAACAAACCTGATATGCTAAATCCGTATAACATGGTAATTGCTTGGGAAACGAGACATGTCATGATCGTTGCGTTAAAATTGGAAAATTGCTTGTATAACTGTTAAGGCTGTTGGAATGAGCACCCTTATTTCATTAACCATACTTTACGAAACAGTAGTAACACTATTATTGGCAATATAATTTAAAGCAGCATATGTAATATATCCTTGGTCTAACAAAAATTTACATTTTATCCGAAATGAATCCCTTTCTTAAATGCCACGAACGTTTTGTGTACGCTGTACGTTGTAACCTATGTGCGTATTGATGGTATAATGTGTTTGTAGAAAGGTTTAAAGACAAAATAACAAGACTGGCACGTATTTTAGCAACGCTTTACGTACAGTCGTAACGTTTATTATCCATTGCGTTTGATAAAAATCTACATTATTCCGTAGCCGAGTTATGACCGGTGCATAACCATTTACAACATTCATAAAGAATTGCCTCCAGTTCTTTGTGATAGGTACACATGGGACAGGTTTAAACTGACACCATAGTTTATTGGGCCGTTTTGAAACACTTCCATTCCTGCAACTGCACACATACCAACATATGTATGTACAGAGTATCCGTACACTACTTACACGAGGCTAAAGTTGTTATCCTCCAGGTCATAATTACAGATATTAATGGCAGTCATCGTAAACTTATTACAAGCGGAACATCGTAATTCAAAAAATTTTTTTTTGTTCTTCGGTCGCAAGGTAGGTTGTTGCCTACACATTGAATGCTATTGGAAACTGTACGCCATCGCCTTATGGCAGACAGTGTTTTGTCAGCTCAACTCATTAATATTTTGAAATATTTTAATTAAGTGTGTTAATTATTCACCTCGCTAAGAGCTGTGGATGGAAATACATAATTCCCTCTCGTATAAGGGATACTATATTACTCACCATATTATTTACTCTAGAAGAAGTTTAAGTTGGAATATAAATTGTATAATTAAGAGTAAATAGTTGGCATCGAACACTTGCATTTAAGCCCCTCGAATTCGATTAGCAACAATCCACATTCTTTACTAAGGTTGTATAACTTAGTTATCATTTTAAAGCTTTATCTATTATCTAAATAAGCAATTTAAGATCATGTCGCTTAATTTAATGGAATTTCAAAATTAATTAACTTTATTCTTAGTTTATACAAAGTAAGAACAAAGTCAGTTAATATTGATAATTGTATAAAACGTTATCTTTGAAATAAGATATTTTTAGGAGATATTAATGGAGAAACTGGCAGTGCTTCTTGCGTGTACAAACCCTACGGCCATCTTATGAAACACTGACACACTATAAAGTCTTCAAATTTCATCAGTCTATGCTTTTCACAACTTCAGTTATTGTATCTGAGATATGTATATCAGCTTATAACTTGATCAGCCGTAAACTGACTTGTTTAGATCTCACACTGTATATTAATAATATCGCAAAAATGGTCATAAGTGCGTATTTATGTCAATATATTGTTAGGCAACAGCAGCTGTGTGATCTACGTCAGGAAACAGAGATAAATCGTGTCTTTTTTACATCTGAAGCATTTACGCGGACATGTCGGGCGAGTATATATTTTTACGGACACCATTGTTAATTTATTACACTGCAAATAAAGATGTGGAGGGTCTTTATTCGTACATACATACATGTTTCAATTAATACCTCTCACTGTTACGTTATTTACTGTTGTATGCAGAGAGATAAAATTCCACCTGCTGCTACGCCGCAATTTTGCAACAAATGAACCAAGTGCAGTGATATAGAAAAGAGTCCGTGTCCAAGAAAGAGTGTTCAGCTTCAGTGGAACATAATTTGAGACAATTTAAATAAGTGCTTAATTATTTTACTTAAATGGATTTAATGTTACCTACATGCAACTTACTTATTGTTAGTGAGACGCCCTCATTTAATTTGAAGTATGCAATTCTATTATATCGAGCAATAGACATTAATGCAGTGGAACGTTAGTATTTGTAGCTTTGGAGGTTGTTGCAGGGAAATTCTTCGCGTGCTTGCAACTTTCTTTAAAGACTAAATAGATACTAAAGGCACTTTCATCAAAGAAGTTGTTTATATACCGTAAATTAATAAAAAATATTTGTGGATACCTGTTTTCCCTTACTTCTGAACGAACGAAAAACTAATGAAAAAGAAAATCCTTATCCTAATTCTCATTAAAGTGTACATTCAGTAACGGCAACAGTGTTATTAAATTTATTGTTTCTTTTTTTCGCGCGTAAAGGGTTTTGTCAGAAAAACACAAGATAGCATTACTATCTAAAATACTCCATTGCTTGGCTAAATTCTGAAACATTGAGTATAATTCTACTAAATATCCGATATGTGTACACCTACAGGTACGTATTTGTTTGGTTGTATTTTACCCCTAAAAGATGACAAAAATACTCCCTTGAAGAAGACAAATTGATGGCAGGCGAGCTAATGATATAATGCCGTGTTCGCTACATCGTAAGTAAGATATACACCCGGAATATACATAAATATCCGTATACGTATTAGGTGTTCAGTCACCCTTAATTAATCACTTCTTATAGGATACCTATTTCATTATAACACAGTTTGAACACATGCTTTTGACATTTGTTTTAACGTATTTTGTGGGTTGTTGCAAGCGATAGTACGAAAACAGAAACTTCTATGAACTTAATGGCCATGAAGTTAGAATCAACCTGAGGATTTTCGGTGCAGGTAACTTGATTTATATTATTTATGTCAATATTATGAAAAATGTCTTATTAATGTGATAATAATAAATATCTACCCCCTATCACATTACACATAGCATGCCGTACAATAAATGAAAAACAAAGAACGCAACGCAAGAAACTACAAAACAAAACGGTTGCTAAAGTTGTTTTTAGTCTTATATAATGACCTATCCGATTCTAATCGATTTCCGTGATTTTGTAGTAAAATTCCGCAATAAAGTGTGTCTCCCCTGTAACAAGAAGTCACCGATAGAGAATTGAGGACCAACGAGAGCCAAAGTTCAGGAAAGCTTCTTTCTTTCCTATTTATGTATTTACAAGAGATTGTTACCATCGTTAAAACGAAACGCTCATGTAATATGCATCATCTTCTATTTAAATAAAATTGAAAAAGAAAAAAATATTTTTAGAAATAATCGCTCTATATACAGGCTACCGTAAAATTGACTTTAAATGAGGGGACTAAAAAATCGAAAATCAACTGTGGACAATTTTCCGTTTGTCATTTATTATCGAGTTATTGATGAAAATGTAACTTTTATCTCACGATCGCTCCGATTTGTTTTATAACATAATTCAATAAGGTCAATATGACAATATTAAAAATTCATTAATCGTTCGTCGATTACGTCGATACGTTAAACGTGTGCTAGTGCTGCGGCTCGAGCATATGCGGAAAGATTTATAAATAATTGGTGCCCTGATGCAAGCTCTAAGATGATTGTAGCAGAGAATACGTCGACAGATAAAAGGGAATCGCCATGAGGACTAATTGGAATAATGTAGGTAACGTTGTAGGGAACTAGTGGAAGAATCTGGCATTGCAGTTGAAAGCTTTGGTAACAATATACAGCATTTCGAAATGATAAAATATCTTCGTTCTTACAACATCACCACAACAAACGTTGAATCAAGAACACGCTTGAACTTATTGGTTCGTATTACGTATTAATAATATTAAGAACGGGGTGTGTGTTAGTTATATAGCTAACGGCAATGAAACATTGCGTAATTTTGTACAATTACAATACTTTTTACTTACTTCTAAAAAATTCTAAGGAACAATTAAAAACAATAACATATCGGAAAATGGTATAGAGGCAATTATATTTAAAACTCGGATATCCGGTCTCTCCTCTTTTTCTATAACCTGTTTCTTCTCACGGTCTCATAAGAATAGGCTGGTATTGTGTGTGCCCTAGCATAATAAGACCGAACCGCACGGAGTTGCATTGGTCTATCTTCATATAATGATATGCAAGGGCATGCAAACATTAACAGGAAGACAGTAGGTGAACCCTTTTTAAATAAAAAAAAAGAATAAATGTTGTGTTTTTGTTAAGCAAATAACCTGAGATCGGTCGTTCTCATGTTCACTAACGTATACGACAAATGCATACAAGCGCATTTTCTCCGTGAGATACATCACGGACCCTTTGGTTTATTATCATCATCAAGAGTATGCTCACCTTTGCATTCAACATATGGTCGATGTCTCCCTGTTTTTTTGCTCTTATTTTTATATTTGTATTGGCCAGGGAACCGGTACGAGAATATACTAGTATATATTACTATAAGTTTTTCGAGGAATTAGTTATGTAAACTTCGTACATTTGATAGAGTTTGTAGCTTCTGTTTCTGATATCTAACTCATCTGGACTAGATTAGAAGCTTTGATAATTTTATCTTTTCTCTTATTATTGTTTATTAATTTTTGTAAAGTAATTTAAATATTTTAGGCTTAATTCTTCCTGGCTAAGTAATCGTTTGAAAGGGATTTTTGAATTTTCATTGCAGGCGAGCTTTGCTCAGCAACGTTCACTGATCATTTGTTTCTTTCTATAGAAACAAATGATCAGACTTCAAAATTTTCAGTGTTGCACCACCATAAACAAAAATACGATTCCGGACTTGCTACTATATATGTCTAAGCATCATTCGATAAAAATATAATTCGAAAACAAAATACTATTGCTTGTAGCTGCTTGCAAACTGACGCAGCCTTATGAGCAGGAAAAGTTTTGATCTAATCTTCAATAGAAAGGCGATTTATCTGGCTACAACTTACAGATAGTTTCGATAATTATATTTACTGTTTCATTTTGAATCACTGCTTGCAATTCTTCAATATTATGGACTCTATCACAAAATATTGTATTCTTTAATGATTTAATCAAATAGAAATCGTTACGGAATGAGATCAGGTTGTTTAGCTCACTATTCTCCTCGACTTATTAATCTTTGAAGAAAACACCTTCCAAATTATCTACTCTATATACTGTGACCCTCTGTTACTGAAAATGTTTTTGTTCTAAATTAAGAAAATAGTACAAGTATATGTGTATATACTGATGTGTTCCAATAGGCAAACAAGTCTATTTTCATATTTTCGACGCTTTTTACAAGAATGTTGTCCTCCCATTTTACGTTAATCTTTCAAATTCTCTCTGGTTGCTTTCGTTTGCTTTTCGAGATAACTTTGTTGCTTGTTTTTTTAAAGTAAGTGTTCAATTATTTTTAATAAGTTTAAATTAATGTGATACCTTTATTGACGATTGAAATAAAATTTCTAAATAGTTTAACTAATCCGGGCAGCTGTTTTGAGCCACATTTTCAACCGTTGATCGAATTCGAATATATAAATTAGTTCGGTCAACGATTCAAAATGAAGATCGATGTATCCTTGAAACAACTGTTCCGAATAGGTTAATTAAACTTGTGTGGTGCGGAGTGTGCCTATACTCCTGTGTTGTGTACTACATCATAGTTCTTGTTATCGTTATTATTCTAAATAGTTTTCTCGAAAATATTTCGATTGTCAGAGATATATTTATCTATGTCCATTTGTTTCTTATTGTTCCGGAAATGCCAACCCTACGACTTTGTTATAGATTGACGTAAATTTAAACTTCTGAATCCCAAATAATATGTGTTGTATGTGTTAACAAACTAAAAGTAGCTGCTTCCGAATTCTTAACTTAGTAACCTTTTGTAATCACATTGTATACAACAAAAATACTAAAAGGATAATAAATAAAAGGAGATCTTTTTTGCGTTTAAAATACACAAAATTATACGAATTGGATTTCATCCAGAGAAAAACATCGATATAAAAGTTTTAATTAAAATTTATATTAATTTGGAATAAGTTGATGAATAGAAGAAAGTTATGATCATTAAGATATATATAGATATTGAATATTTTGAGACTAATCTTTGTTACTTTTAGCCTCCTACGTCGGTTGTTGAATTTCGATACCGTTGCAAGAATAATGAATTGCAACTACGTGGCGGTTATGTAAATCAACCTTGATAATACACATTTTGCCAAATAAAGTCAAAGATACTGACAACATTAGAAGAACTATTCCTATATTTATTTTTGGTAATGGATTTTTTATATAATTTTATTATTATTTTTTAAAATTTTAATATTGGTATTAAATAAATAAATTTATTTTGGTTGCTGTACAATAAATATTAAGACTCTAAGTCGAACTGGATCTTGGGCTACTTTTTTCCTTCTATATGCGCGTTTATTATTGTTATTAGTATATATAATCAAATAATTGAGCAACCCGTTTGCTTCATACGCCTAAGTAAAAAGGGCAGTTGGATATTACTATTCACGTAATAATCAACTTGAATTTGGTTTTCTTAATTAGCCGAAATTAATACCTGACGGTTCAATACACCTGCACCTATCATCAGTTGTAATTACACGGTAATCCGTTTTTTCCATTAAGTGATAATTAAAACGAAGAAGAAGGTTCGGAGTTGCTTAATTGTTAGTGTTGGTAAGTTGAGGCACTCTAAATGTACAAGTAACGTTGCAGTTAATTATGAGTGGAACTTGCCCATCGTCAGTGAGCAAAATTGGTAAACATGTGCGACAAAATTGAGATATACAGGCGGCACAATGTATTCGTTAACCTTAGCAATAATGGATTGAAAGAAAAAGCACATGCAGGCATAAACACTTCCTAACGATGAGAGCAGGTAGTTCACTGACTACAAAGGGATCAGTCATTCAGCTGTCAATATAATAATAAATGGTGCGTAATCGATCGTTTAGTGTTGGGCATTTCTGTGCGTGTATACATTGTATTATTGGTAACACCTTTTTTTCACCTGTTCACTCTACCCTCTTGATTTTTGGGTTAGAATACCTGCTACGAAGTTTATGTTAATCGACCGATAGATGATTTTGATCTCGTGTCGTTTGTCCCATTATTGCTTTGGCGTTATTACCAGCATGAGTGTTTTCATTGACCTAGATTCGGTCCGTTTAGATATTATAAAACTCGTCAAGTTTAATGGTGGTTTGATTTTATCATTGTTTGCATTTGAATTAGCATAATTTTTAAGGTAGTAATTATGGAAATGAAATATTCGTTTTATATCTTGACGCATCCCTGATTAAGATAAATTCAATTTACGTACGGTATGGCTAATTAAAATTTAAAACTTGCTAGAGACGACGTTTCGGTAGGGTAAGAAAGATTATATTTAAACGCAGTACTTTAATGATATATTGTGAACTTAATTTAATTTGTCAATTAATGATGTATTTCCAAAATGTTTGTACTTCTTATTGTTTGAATGTAGTGAAGGATCGCCTACGTAATATAACTTGAATCGATTACCTTGCTTCCAAATTGTATAATAATAAAGCCATACAACTGGCATAAGATTACTAGCAAGGATGCCTTGAGTAAGTTAAGTACTAAATCTATTTCATTTCATGTTAAACAGAAACATGCAGACGAGCCTTGTTTAAAGTTATCTGATTACCTGTTGGGGTAAAACAGCTGCTATGAGACCTTTGAAAACAAAGCTAAATGTCTGTAAATTAAATGAAATTTGAAAGCTAATAAAAGTTAAAAGAATCAAAAAGTTGAAACTTTTCACAATTTTCAGACAAATTTAAATACAAATCTAAGATTTAACCTTTACCGACATGACTTCATTTAGGGAGCTTTAGCTTGGCTATTATAACTGAGTGAAAGCTGGATTTAGTTTTAAAGCACGTTTTAAATAAATTTGTAAGGACCAAATGGGAGTTTACGCAGGGTGTCAAAAGTATCGCAAACCTGGAGATTTTTAGGAGATGCAGAACGTTTCGCGATTATGCAAACATCTTCGCCACAAGAGCTTTCAAATTCATTTGAAAGCTCTTCGTTTGCATTTTCCTGAATTCGACAACGTGCATTAAGGTTTTCAAATATCCATAAGGAAACTGTAAACGCTCTTTAATGGTAATAAAAAAAAAAATGAGCTGGATGGTGCTTCAACATTTGTTGGTTCGAAAGAATCTCAACGAAAACATTATTCATTGGGTCCAGAAGAAAATTTAGGTAAGCACCACCTGTTAGTAGATTCGGCAAAACGACTCTAACTATAGCGAGTATTCATTGAAAAAACCACCTGATGTGTGTATTACGTAGTAGTATCCCCATGTTTTTGCATGCTCCATATATGCGTACTGTGGAAATTAAACACTCAATTTCTTATAAACCCGGCAAAATTGGAGTCCTCGCCATCATTTGCGTAGGGACCAGAGATAAAAAACTAAATGTACTTCATGGTCGGGTGGATTTAGGTCGTGGGCTCATTACATATAATACGTCGTAAGGGTGTGCTCATGGAAGATTCTCCTCGGTTGATACTCTCGTCTCCGCCATTTGCTCCACCCATGCAAGAATTGCCTTTTTCGCCTTAACAGTAGGCACCGACCTTGTTCTACCAAAATCATTCGACTATTTTCGAAACTAACTTGTATACGCAATCTTTGGTACAGTCCTACAAAACCACAAATTTAAGACGCCTGACGATTGGGACGAACGTCATATAAAGCCGTCAACTATATTCATGTCTACTAATTTATAGTAAAAATTTGTAAAATCATGTACTTACCACTGAACATCAACTACAATGCACATGTTAGACAGACCCTACAGAAAAGATAAGCAAAGAAATGTACAAATACTTTAAAAAGAAACAATCTTTCGTAAGTTTCACGTGGAGAGGTGGTATTATGATCTTTTCTTTTTCTACTAGAGGCTGATGTTGTACATTGTCCTTTCCTGGTATAAACTGTTGTCGTAGTTATGGTAATGTTTTTCCCAAAGACATAAAAAGCAACAGTATTTGGTGTAACCAGATTGCATAACCAAAATAATTACGGTTACTTTAAAATCTGCATCAAAATTTCAGGAATAGTCTTTGTACTTTATCTTTTCTAATAAAATTTTCAGATTTTCGTAAGTTTCTTTCATGACCTATCGGAATAGAAGAATAATGGTTTCCATTATGCAACAAAACCGCTTTTAGGCTGGTCTTTGATGAGTCTATGAATAATCTCCAAGAACTGCCATCGTGATGTGTTCCAAAAGCTTCAGAAAGTTTATAAACCTTATTGCAATAGACCAGATTACTGGCCGTACTATAATGGCATTTTTTCTGTAACTAGAGCTAAGTCAATGTTGTCGCTTTTCTAATCATTTTTACTTTATATATGCTGTTCAATTTCATTACATACTAATTTAGGGTAAAAACCTTGTTGGTCAGTGTTATTACTTAGCTATTTGTTTTCATTGTATGTGTTGGTTATATTCCGCTACGCACGAATTAAATCGTGTAAAATTGCTTTCGGCAAAGTACTTATGTATGTACGTCTACTCTAACGTACTTTTCCTGTACGAAACAATGGGTATTTGTAACGATCTAAATCGTACGGGACGATCTGCATATGCGTATACAGGTATCATTTACGTTCAGGTTCTAATGATAAGCAAAAAATCGAAACCTATACGTGCGCCCGTTACCGTACCTGATGGGAAACTTACATTGTGAAAGGTCCCTCCATTAAATGACGACCTCGTTACGAGTAATTTTTCGTATATGCACCCCGTTTCAATAATATCATGAACTGGTTACTGAACTGAAACTGTGCGTACGTAAATTAAGGAAAGGTACTGCACGCATACATTACATTTTTTGTATGGATTCGTCCATTGTTGGAAGAGAAATATAAATTAGTTTACCCATGTGTGTCTAGATAGATAGATGCATAATACCAGGAGAACAATTGACTGTCAGAATAGATAATTATTTTTTCAGCGTTCATTTGTTCTCAGGTATAGAACATTGTTTAGATTTTTTTATTAAAGTAGTTGAAATTTGAGTAGCAGATGTGTGTCAATTGTTAGGTAACTGTGAGAGTTCTACTGGAAAGTAATACCGGTGTTCTTTTGTATTTACTTACAAAAGATAAAAGTAAGTATTTACTTGCAGTGGAATGTAATCTTAGATACGTTGAGTATCCTAAACTATAGGCAAGTATTAACAAATATATTAAGCAGCTTTTTAATTAGATTGGAGAGCAGCTATAAGTAATAGAAATGTTTCTGTGGGCAGCCTCCATCCTCCTTCATGAAAATGTATAAAGGAAAGGAATTGCTTGCACTATCCATCGAATAAGTGAGGGGCCTAGCATTAAAATGTACAATCTCCACTTCCGATGAAAATGTCCATTACATATACAACATAAAATTTTAAGGCAAATATAAGGATATTTTTATAAATTTTCAAAACGTGCACGTGCTTCGAAACTTACGATCTTCAAACAACCTGAGTTGTTTATTGTTATTTGCTGTATTGCAATAGATCTCACACAACATACAACGCAACATACAAGGACAAGGAACTTTCCATAAAATGTTTCGTTTAAGATTTTGATAAGAAATTGGTATTAGTTTGTAAGCAAGCATTTATGGGGCGTCTTAAGAGTCTCTAGAAAGAAGGTGAATGCATGGTACACTTGATGAATTTTTACCTTACTTCTTTACTGCCTACAGAAAAAAGGGAGTTGATAGTAAAACATGAAAAGAGAAATAAATCTGAAATAAAGTGCATTAAATAGTCGCTAAGTAATAGCGAGTCTTTATGTGTTGTCATCACAACGTTATGGAAAATTTATTCCAATATTTCTGAAGCTCTTCCTGTTGCAACTTACAGGATGTGGTACGTCGCCTACGGATATATGCGCTATTTGTCTACAATTGTCTTAAAAAATAAAATCCCGTTCAAGGTTGCAAATTGCAAATAATTCATTTACAGAGAAGCGCGGACACATGTTACGGGTCAAAGATTTTGAATTACAGAAGGAAAGGATAACTACATTTTCATTTAATTGTAAGAAAAACCAACCATTTTTTTAGTACTTCGCAGCTAAGCAGTACAAAAGCATTCCCATGAGAAGGTTAATCCATAACAGTCATAACCTCTTTTTCCCACAAAAGAAATATGCTAAGGGATCAAATGAAATTTTGTCATGTTTTAGAAACAACTAAATTTTCCAACATCGATATAATGAAATTAATGTGTGAATACTGTGGAGCTTACGTCATTTAATTGGTTACTAAAACATAAAAACCAAAACGACGTTAATGTGTCTCGCGTGGAAATTACTTTCAGTTCGAGATCGAATGGGGTGCTTATATACATGGAAGGAAATTGAGGAAATCCGAAAAATGTTTGGTATTTTTTTCAAAACTTGTTACGGTTTTGAAGCAACCAGTACTTGGTACTTCCGTTTGGTTTAGTCTAAAAGGATAATAATTACCAAACCAAACATTTTGTGCAAAGGGTTCAAGTGCGCGGAGAAGTGTGCGCATTAAATGTGAGGTAGTAGCTGGCCAATCATTTGCAAAAGAGACAAATAAATGCAAGATACTTGTCCCAGTACTTTTGAAAAACAATATGTGGTTAAAGACCACATGGTACCATAACAGCCTCCTTTAAAACTTATAATGGTAAAGAGTGAAGAACGAGTGTATCAGATAAAAGGATAACGTTTAAACGTAGATCTAGGATAACATTACAATTTGATTTTGAGTTGTTAGTTTTTATAATGCTTTTCTTCCTTGTGTTTCTTAGCTTCTCTTGTGTACCTGAAAATGAAGCCTATGATCTTGACACAGTCTTTACACTTATTCAAAAGCTACCTTTCAAAAGATATTCATGTTATTTCAATTAAGCTAGGCTTTACAAAGTTAGTATATCAGCCTTCAATTACTTCGACAAATTCTCGATGAAAAAAGCTCAATTTTATCTTAACCGCAATTATTTTATAAGCTTTCCTACTATTCCTAACGGGAAATGTTTAATTTAAGAAGCGGCTTTAAGTAACGGTTAAAAGGTAATTTCAAGCGTAGTACCGATAACGCCGTACCGCTTCCTTTCCACGGAAATAAGAATTAGTAAGTAGCAGATTACCGAACAATGCTCCGACACCCAAAAAGCGGTTCTAAAATCCTCCGCAGTCCTCGCGCTTATCTCGCGCTAAGATTATTGTCTCAGTAATCCGGAGATAATGAGCGTATCCACTTTTGTAACAGTAATTGCGACCGGAGTTCTTTCCTATTGTTACAAAGTGTTCGTCAAAGTGGCTCTTCCGGAGCTGTTTCACATTCCGTCCGTTCAACAAGTGGCTGCATTATACTCTAAATTGGACTTTTGTATTTCGGAAGTCTTTACATTAAGAAAAAGAAGATGCCACGGCGTAGATTTGATTAATTATCGTCCACGATGTTCCAAGTTAGCGCACAGCAATTAGCAGTGTAAGTACGACTAAATCTCGTTAAATGGCGATTATATCCAACGCTTCGTCTGATGTTCTCCACAAGGAAACTACCCGAATTATCAAAGTCCGATTTTTATGAAGCTTTGTTAGTTTATAGACTTCATCGAGTGTTTTTCAACGTCACAACATTCCGTTGCTGCAGAGTTGTATATTGAAGGGACAAAATTTTCGTTTGAACTTCGTCTCAAATTTAGATTTTTCAAAGTAAGTACATTAACAGTTATCTTGAATATTTCGTTAAAATAAGGAAGTATTTGAAAAGTCATCATTTTGTGGATATTCTGTATGATTACCTGTATTACATATTTGATAGCAAATATGACCATCATAACAGTTTTCTGAAATTCGAACAAGTAAGTATTTGTATATATGAATACCCATATTGACCGAAGAAATAGTGTAGTGATGATCTCTCTTTATCTTCAACTGTTTAAACCGTATTGTGGGAAAAATTAAGTTTTTATATTCTGCAATATTATCTTCGGTGCCTCTTTAAGTATTCCCATCATGAATGTCAGCGTTTACAAACCAATTCAGAAATTACGAACAAAGAACAAAATTAAAATTAAACGTAGATTTATATTGTTTAAACTTGCGTTTATGCTACTTTCAAGATTTATTTTCCTGAATACGGTTACCGTAAAATATTTTCTTCTATCCATTTGTTACTGCCTATTCACATCGATACCAGTCAAAGGACTTGCTTATTTAATTTTCGACTTTTCTGATGTTTGCAGGTGGCGCTCTAGATCTTTATCTTTCGATTCCGATGTTAATAACGTGTTAAACGTCTTGGTGTGTTTCTTGACAAAAACTGTTATTGGAATATGTTCTGACTTTTAATATCTCGCCTCGATTTTCTTGCGGAGCTTTTGACTGTCCTACACCATAAGACGCTGTTCAACACAAAACAATGCAATATATTCGTTTATTTGACTTGCACGTACTTTAGACTATTTGCAAAAATGTAAGGATATATCTGTTTCTTTAATTTTAAGCAGTTGCACATAAATTAACCTCAATTATGTTTACATGTCTGCATGGATGAATCGCTCCTTATGGTGTGGATGGCTTCCGACATGAGTAATTTCTTCAATACCGTAAGGAGCGGGGGTAAATTAAAACTTTGTTGTGTGATTGTTCGTTTTACAATAAAAGCCTTAACGGAAAACATTTTCCTTAAACGTTAGGTAAACCCGGCAGTATTTCCTGCTATGTGGCAAGTTACCTATTCAGCATCGTCCTTTGTACGGTTTGAAATAAGCAATTATCTTTACCGTTTACATTGCATTAATAGTTACCTAGCCTCCATATTAGCATAAAATTAAAATAACATAATTATAAAGGTGCCCAGAACAAGTACGAATACTTTGAAGAGGGTAAGTTGTTACATTGTGCATACTTAAATATGGTAGTAACCGGTATTCCTTAACTGTTTCCGTATTGTGCTCGCGGACCGTTTTAACAAAACGTCGCGCCCGCTCGTTAAATAGGCAAATGAAGCAGCGAGACAAGTTTCCTGCAAGAACCCGGTCGTCACAAGCGTTGATGAACGATCCCCGGTTATCGAAATTCAAATGCTGCCCATCAGAAAGAATAACTACACACACACACACAGACACATATACATGCTTGTAAAAAAAGCAGCGAGGACGGAAGAAAAGAAACGAAATAAAAGGGTTGGCAACTGTACTCGTGAGCATGCATACATTAGACGGCGACGGACTATATGCAAATGAAGAACTTCCACGTTTGATGTCTTCTAAACGACACATGTGTGCATACATTAAAAAACGCGTACTACTACCATACTGTTACCCGAAGGAAAAAGAGAGGTAGGCGACATTTAGGACAATAGAAAATATTCCTAACACAAATATAGAGGGCCGTGCAACGTGCAATATAAGAACAAAAAAAGCATTAAGGTCTGATGGGAGAGAGAGTTCCCGAGTTGCATATAGGCACACAGAGCCACCGATGAATACATAACGAACGATGAAATGAAAGAAAAAAAAAAACTTTACAAAAACAAGGCGGTACATGATTTAACGAACCAGTTCCCGAAATGAGAGACCTTGATGATGATGGAGTTTTAGGAGGCTAGTCGAGTTGTGTCGCGTCGCGTACATCGCTCATGTTGGTGCGCGGGATCTAAATGGGGAAAAGTGCGTGGTGTGTGTTTGGTGAGTGTGTATTCGTGTCGAAGATATCAGCTGGCCTCTGGTCAACATACATCGCATATATAGACCAGCTGGACGACCATATCGATTATCTTCACATATACTATATACAACGTTGAGTAGTATTTCCTGTTATTGTCGATGTTGTTTTTCGTTCTTCGTGTATTTCGCCTGCTTTTTGACATATACACGTAGTGCCGTATGTGGAACCCGATGCCCAAATTATATTATTACCTATACGTATATTTTCGTATAAGGAATATGTAAATTGATGTGAACTTAACGATATTTTGATTATAAAGTCTCGTCGGTTGGAGTGATTGATGGATGGATTACGGACAAGAAATTGTCGAGTTGATTTTGGAGCTTTCACCTCGGAGAAATCGAATTTATGAAAAGCACGTTGGTTACCGATTATCGGATGTTTGTAAAGGTTGGTTAAGACATATATAAGTCATTAATTTGTATTTTTAACTGGGGAATGAGACCGTTACAAATAAAAAGGCGTAACCAAGTCATTTAATCTGAAGAATTTGTTTAAGAGGTAACATACTTACTTACCATTTGGACTTTGTGTATTGTCACTTAACTTAGTTTTGCAGAGAAAATTAACATTCAGAGGCTCATTTATCGGACATGATCGTTACAAAAAGCTGCGTAAAGACAACACAATACATATTTATTATTCTTATTTGTTCACCCAATAGTTTTTTTTTTTTGACAACCATTTAAAAGGCCACAACATTTTTGTACAACTTCATCTACATTATAAAAAGTTCTTCTATATATTAGTTATATAAATGTCAGGAAACGACTAGTCGTTGCATTTGCAAAAATTAAACGCTAGATGCCAAATGATAATAGGAGAATGGTGGTTGTTTTCCCTTTTTAGAAGAGAACTTATGGCAGGTAGCGTCATTTATGCAGCCAAAACCATGAAACCAGTTGGGCGAAATCATGAAACTGGTCGTTAACGAAATTTCGGAACAGTTGATATATTATATCTCAGCTCACTAGGGCGATTGCAACTTATTTTCGACGTAACTAATACGGAACAAGTGCCATGAAATCAAATACGTTAATCAAATGTCGACTAGTTGTATGCTCTACAGTAACGAGTAGTGGGTCATAGGTACATTTACAAATTTTTTACCATGCACGCGAGCTTTTAAGAATGTCTCGAGCTTTGTATGCTGACGAACAAACAAAAAATATTGGTCTAGTAAAGCAAAATGAAAATTTTGCTTTGAACACAAAAATGCTTTCGCTTTTTATTTCAGAACACCAATTACTACGTTCAAACTACTATCTGAAATAGTTTGCATAAGAGGACGTGAAAATACGTATACAACAAATTGACAACCCACTCAAAGCATGGTAAGAGGCGCTTGTCTTGCTAAAATTTTCGAAAAGGTGTCTGCCAAAGAAGTCTGTTAACGCAATTGCAATTTTTTGGATTTTGTGGCGCTCAACTCTTACTTTAAAAGTTTTACAGCGTTGCTTTGGAGCTGCTTTCGTAATAATTGAACAATAGATGTATATAAGGATTCTTAATGGTATAGATAAAAATATGCAAGCATACTGTTAGTTTTGAAGAGCGACTAAAAGACCCTCTCGGCGGTTTTTGAAAAAGTAAATAAATACACAATTTAATAGTTTCGAATGATCTAATAGAACTCTCGATGTAGTTCAAACTTTTATCAACTCTCCAAATACACAATCCAGAATTGAACTAAAAATAGAATTAGTAAGTGCACTACTTACTTATTACTTATTACTACGTACTTTTATTCTGCTTTTGGACTGCATTTCTCTGTTAACTATTAAAAAACAACACTGTCAACTTATTCCACAAAAAATAACTATTCTTCAATAATGTTTGATGAGGAGTGAAAAAGCAAACTCTCTTTTTCTGCAAACTCTTTTATCAAAGGATTATGTTACTAAAACAAGATACAAAAGACCATTCAGTTGCTATAACATCTGCCGGTTACTCACCTAGACCAATAAGGCGTTTTTGTCCATATTTATGGAAAAATTAGCCGGTAATTAACAAAAATATGACAAATGTCTTAAACGATTAACGAAATTTGAGTTTGAACTTTTACGAGAATGTGTATCATAAAGCTTACTGAAAGTCTGCTACTTTCCTTGCTATGTAAAGATTTAAGCGATCATAAATGTGGAACCAAAACGTTCCGACCAAAATTAATTCAAATTAATTAACAACTTTCCAGGGTAGACGTCGTTTATTCGATCGGGTCGCCTAAATCTTGCACCAATTAGAAAACGCTCCTTCTCGTATCGCTGAAACTTCCTTGATTTACATGAAATTCTAATTAATCTACTTTTAAATATCGCCCAGCTGGATCGCCAAATACGTGCCAACAAATTAGTCAGTTAGTTTAGCGACAGGCATATATAATTTACACATAAAGGAGTAAGGTAACATTTTGCTCGGTTCTTTTTATCGACGCGAGGTGGCGGCGTTGGAAGGTCTCGGTCGTCCCAAGAAGCCATCAATCCTGATTAACACGTCAGCGAGTTGCCACGGTCGCAACATCTGAAAGACTGCTGCTAAACGCGACTATTTTTCATGCTGTCACTTTGGCATAATGCATTACTTTACCTCCAGAGTAAGTAGAGACGCTTGGAAATTTTCATCTGTCTTGAATTTCACTTTTTGGGTGGTTCATCGTAGGTGTGCATTTTAGATCGGGCCTCGCCATAGGATAGTGACTGTGTGTGTGAGCTCATTTTCTCAGTTCAGCGACGCGTCACAGCGTTTGCAGGATGGATGAAGTTCGGAATGATATGGGGAAGCCATCATCTTTCCGATTTTAATCTTTACACCGTGGGCGGTCCTCTTTAATATACGCGTTTCGCTTATTACTTGCTCATTTATTTCAATAATAGTGCTAATATAGTTTCATGAGATAAATTCTATCACGTTCATGACGGACGCAGTTTTTTTTTTTTTATTAATATCAGTGTGAGATTAATCATCAGAAATAAGAAAAGCTTACGAGACCTTCCTCGTTTTATCAATAAAGATGACTGTTCAATAATTTGGTCTATAAGGATAGCTCAAATAGAATGTTGTGTGTGAAACGATTTTATCAAATAATAGAACTTCATTAGTAGAGAGGACAAAGGCAAATTATTACTTTTTTGCAGAGACTAGAGAGACTCGTGTTTTTTCGACTTTCGGGAACACCAGTAGGCAACACGAATCCATTCTCATAAGGCAAATAGATATGAGTCCATCTAGCCGCTGCCACTCTATTCATTAGGCATTGAAAGGCTTTGTAAGCCAGATAAATTTCATTTGATTCAAGTAAGCAGGTGAACATGTACGTGGGAAAAAGTTTCATTCATCTTCGTAAGCAGTTTGAGCAATTGCTCTAATTTTGTTATATTACAATAACTTTGGTAGGTATGAAAGAATCAGAGTAAATTAAAAAATGTGAACGAACATAATCGTTTTGTAACGAGAATTTTCCAGAAATATCCATCTTAAAACTATATCCTCATTTGAGTATCTAACAGCATCTCTCGCCGGTAGTAAGCGTCTGAGGTTGTAACGTTAACTATAGAGAAGCGATTCGGATCCACTTATTTGCAGGTGGATATGATAATTTCTATATAAACAGTATTTTCTAACAGCCACGCTGATTTGGAGAGGGTCTATTTAGTGATACGGAATAATATTTTGCATTCCTTTGCAATTCATAGCTCAATTGGGTTAGATTGGATTAGTTAGTTCATGTATTTCTTGAGGATATAATGTCCTATAAGCAAGCTTACAGTTGTTTTAACGGACCCCCTATCACTGTGTCCTTTGTATTCTTTGCTTATTCCTGATCAGGAATAAGCCTGTTCCACCAGCCTTGAGAATTTTTATCTTTCCATTGCCTACTTCTTCTTTTGCTTAGTGAAAATTGAAGGATTTCATTCCAGAAGCTTCCCCTCGATTCCACTATGTGTATTATTTCTATTATTCGTGCCAATGCAGAGGAAGAGAAAAGATTAAAAAGATGTGTGTATACGTACAGGTAAACGAATACGTAAATTCAGCATCAATAAACATTCTTCATTATTCGTCTTTTCAATCTAAACTTCATCAACGACGCACAAAAATACATGTACTTGAGGAGACAACGAAATTAGGATGGCAGACCGGAGCAAGAAAGATAGAGGGACAGACAGCCTGCAAGATTACGAAAGAGGTCCCCGAAAGCCCAATTCAACTATAATTCATCTATCCTCCTCTTTATTTTCTCTTTAAAACTCGGTTTTCGTTCTTCTTTCTCGTGTTAGTTCCCCGATTTGCGAGGGAACGTAGGGGACACCCACCTCGATCGGCGGAATGAAAGCAAAGGCGAAAACGAACACACACAAATCTAAAATCCGCGAACACGTACAGTCATGTGCACGGAAATGGCAGCGGTTATTAACGAATGTTGTAAATTAGACGAAGCCTCTTTGTCGCTTATTTGCAACACGTTACGTTGTTTGTTATTCAAAGTATTCGGCACGTTCTTTGGCTGTAGGAAAAGATTTAATGTAATAGAGGCTCTGAAAGTCCATAAGTTATATGACCATGTTTAAGCGGCACTTTTATTTTTTTGTCGTCTGCATGTATATTCATGTTTGATGGTTGATATAACGAAAGGGTAACTAACAAAGATTTATATTAAAGCCTTCTACGAATTTATCATACATCCTCATATTCCCCCAATACCTGTTGTTGAATACAACACTGCTACAGTCTATCCAAGATTAATGTTATTTGTGTATAATTACCGTATCTGAAAGCAATATTAGCTGTTCTTCTATCAGAATCAGGAAAACAGTAATGTATTCAAATGCGAGCTTGTAATTGTTTCGTAGATTAACACCTCTATTTTAACTCAGAACTTTTTAACTAATTAACTAATCTCTTTGGTGACGCAATCAGCTTGATCCGTAATAGATCATTTGGTAACAATAAAAATGCCCAATGTTTCAGCAATGTGTGCTATAGCTAGTTACCATTCATTAAGTCTTCACGGTATGCTATTTCAGCTTATTTTCTTTCGACTATTCCGAAGCATTAAGCATCGATTGCACCTACAGCTATGTTTGTAATACCAACTAATGTATTAACTTTCAATCTTTACTTGTACAAGGATGCTTGTATGGAGTCCACAGCAAAAGTTCTTGTGTTTCAAGTTTCTTATATTTAAGCTATAATTTTTCGTTTAAGCAATGTTTCTTTATTTTCTTTGTTGTTACCATTTTTGAAACGAAGCTTCTTGGACAATTATTGTTTTGTTAGTAGGCAAAATAGTCCAATTTTGCCTACTAACCGCGTAATATTAAACTGCTGCATCGTACTCAAAGGCTAGATTAATTTGATTTTCAACATTTCCACTTGGAATTATTATAATCTTCCAGAGCACGACTGTATTTAAGGGTGGAAGTAATAAGGAAAGGGTGGGGTGACGGTTTTTGGAACTACGAGGGGGATGTACGTTGGAACGGGGTTGAACTGGTGGTGCTCGAGGACGAGAAGGAATGATAAGAGCCCTCTTCCACTCGGTGGAATATGGCGCCCCCTTATATTGTGTGATATTACAAAAATACCTTTTTGGTCTCTTCACTCGAAGGAAGATAAATAATTAAAACTGTTCGGATATCAAATCATGCACAATCGCTTTGCTCGACGAAATGCTTCAACGAGGGCCACTGAGGCAAAGCTCTCGTCGAGGATGGGCAATGCGAAGGGAAATGAATAATCGGTTAAAAATGTATATTATTTTTTTTTCCGTTATTTTGGTAAGGAGCGGTGGTCTAATGGTACTACATGAGCGGGAGGAAAAGTAATAACGACGCGTCGATAATATTTGAAAAGGTTACGAAGAATTCCAGATATGATGCTCTACGAATTTAATAAACAGTAATTGGCAAATGCATATCGAAGACTTTAGTAATTCATAATTATTATTGCTGATTTTGTTAAATTAAATTACAGCATTAGATATTCGTAGTACACTGAAAAAATATATATTACACATAGTTACTAAACATGGTTTTGATAAGCATTATTCAGTTATTACCTTATAATAATCTCCTATAAAAAGAACCTTCCACCTCTAAAATAATAAAGAAAGTTTAATAACTAGTGTTAGAACTAATCGCTTGTTTTCCTTGTATGTAGAGCTGCTTCTTGAAGCTTCTTCTGTATGAATCCATCTTGAACTAAAGCAACTATTGTATGAACGTATGTCGATATAAATTTTCCAGATCTTTATAATATAACGTATCCACTTAATGTGTGGATGTGAGATACATAGTTTTTTTCTCGACAAATTCAGGAAAGAGCTTGGAGAAAGGAGCAACAATACAATATCACATCCAGTAGAGTATTGCACTTCCGGGTAATCCGGATGTTTCTCCTCAATTCGTGTTAAAGTTTTTCAGTAGTCCTTGTAGGTATCCAATTAAATTTTCGAGATAAATGAGATGATGATTCAAATTTTATTGGACTTTTAAAGACTACAGATCGAATTTACTGTATATCAAGAAGCAATTGAAATTGTTGCAATGTTTGATTCATGCCATTTCAATCTCTCTAAAGAGAATAATCAATGTGTTTTCAGAATCTGATTTAAAACCGTTCCAAAGATATCCTTATTAACCTTTCCTTGTCTCTATAATGCATTATTTCCTAATAGCATTGTTACCAACGATATTATTTGTAAAGTTCAAGATGCCAATTTACTGTTGTACTTAATAATTTTATGCGCATGTAATTTTTATGGGTAAAATTCAAAGATTATATGCATTAAACACATTAATGACAAGTTTATTATAAGATACCACATAGCGGTATTATAACAAATGTATTAATTTTAATGAATGTTATACATTTTTCTGGAATGTTACGTACTTTTCCCAGGAAAATTTATTAGTGTTTCTTCAAAAATTATTTAAAAAAATTGTTGAAGTTGGTTATTATAGATTCTTTTTGAACTAGTTTCACGCCGATTTTAGTAGAAAGTGAACAATCAACATTTATTACATCTGAACAATGGCCCAGAAAAAACAAGTCAATTAAAATTTTGCTGAGTCTACTTTAAAATGCTGAGTCTACCTTATGTAATTGTCTCTAAAGTTAAGGTTTATGTAAAAGTCTCTAAAGTTAAAGAGAATGGCCGAAATTGCGAAATAAAGTAAAAAGCAGACATGCATGCCATTGCAAATAAGGTATTTAATGTATTAAATTCAACTACAACAAATCAGCTTGCTTACAATATATCTTCCAAGTACCTTTTTAAAGAATATAATTTCGTAAAAGTAAGTGTATTTCTGGCCACGCAATAGTTATATAATGTTGTAGCATGCGAGGTGAAGGACTTTCGTTAGTTAAATCACATCCTTGATTAAGGCCTTTGCTTATTTGTACTTTAAATTCGTGAAATGGGATACTTAAAATTTGCCGTAACGGAAAATCATCCACCGCGAATTTTTTAATTATATGAATCGATTGTTTTGTACTGTACTTAAATCAAATAAAATTAAACGTTAACACTTTTCGCAATTATTACATTTCGTTAGTTACATGTTAAAAGGACCGGTATACGTATCTCGCTCTTTTCCGTATCACATCCTAGTTTCGTGTTTATCAAACGGCCATTTCAAATCGTTTAGTGTGTAGTTCGTCTGTTGGCGTTGTCCAGGGCGCATGCCCCCAACACACCCTCGCGTCACCTTGACAACCAAACATGCGGTACTTTTTCTGAATAGTACGCCGGGGTGCGCTATCAAGCTACCCCATATGACCCCTATCCTTCAACTTACGTGTTGCATATGTGGAGATCGCCGATTTAGAAATGGCGTTCCTTTCTGACCAATGATGAATAAATTGTATTCGCACAAATATAGATTAAAGCAGTTTCTTATACGCTAATGCGAATAAAAATTTTTGAAAACAAATTAATAACGTAATTTGAATTTATCAGAAACTACATGATCATAACAAAAATGCAATTGAGAGGAATATGTTTCCCTTTTACATTATTTCATAACTAGATATGAGAGCTAAATCTCATTTGAATCACGTCAAGGTTGAAATTCACAAGTTACGTTAATCGTATTTATGCAAATACATTTCTATCTACTGCTTAAATAGCTAAAGTGGTGACCTAAGCCGATAATAAAGCTAGCAGAACAAAACATTATTTCCCGTTAAAAGCTAAAGAAAAGACGACTATAGCAAATGCCCGAAATGATCGCTCTCGATTTCAATACATGATTTATATCCTGACTTGTCACCTTATACTAACGAGATACTAGGAAGCTATTGTGTTACAAACATTTTAAGTTGCCGCGACAAGTTCTTATATTTATGTAAGAATTTCGTTGTTTGTAATGCTTTATGAGCTGTGATCTTATGGGAAATTGCAATAAATTATTCCGGTTTCTTCCTATGTTTACCATTTCATGAAAAAGATAACAGGTCGATAATTCTTCTCCGTAAATTGTTATCCTAACACTAACTTTCCCCGATTGCCACAATGTATGTTCCTTTGTTAGTAAAACCATTAGATGTTATCATTATTTATTACATCTTTAAAGCAATTGGTGTATTGTACTCTAACTGTGTCGTCAATCATTTGAGTTCTAGCCTAACATGTAAATCCTTCTAAAAATGTGTTGATAACCATCACATGACAAATTAGTTTCCTGTAAACTCTTTTCGATTCCCTCTTTAGATGAATAGTCTCAGGAGCTATTTCTTCTACCATCCAATTAATAAGGATATGGTATTGTAAATTATGAAAGGTAAAGAAGAAATTCATTCATCTCAGTTACAAATACTCTAATAATCTTTTTAATTCTTAAAATCTTTTCAATAAAAGCATTGAAGTGAAAGTCAGCGCATGAAAATTTTTATCCTGTTTACAACAGCCGAGCAAAAATGATGTAATTCGCTTAATGCGAAATATCTGGATTAACAGTGAGTAAAGTCGAGAGAAAATTGGCAAATCGAACTCATTTTAAATGCAGAACGTCCTCAGAGAATAAATGAAGATGTGGCACTTAATGTTTTCTTAAGTGCAGGTGAAAATTCTCGTCGTGCAATTGCTGCAGATAACGATAGTTCTTTTGATCAGGACTATGCGCATTGAAAGCAGGAATCAATGAAGATGACCCTGACGGCCGAATGCAATTTTATGATGTAATACAGTCTCTATACAACCGTAATGCACACTTCACTTACAATGTTTTTTTTTGAATGAAGCCTCATTTTGTTTAGCCAGAGTAATAAATCGACGAAATTGCAAACACAGAAGTAGAGACAATCTTCACTGGATTGCTGAAGCACATACTCAACAAGCTCGGGTAAGCAGGGGCAGTTGACAAAAGAAATTTTGACGAAATACCCACGCACTGAGAGAAAGGAATAGGTTTAGTCGACAAACTAGGAAGTGCATTTTGTGCACTTGCACTGCGGGTTTCATTTGGTTCAATTGTTTTTGTTCAATCAAACCAATATTTTTTGGTTGACCCAAAAGCATACTACTTTTAGATCGTCCACGAAATTTTCTTCACATAACGGACAACTTTTGCCAATATTCTAACAAGGAATGGCTTGTACCTGCTTTTGCAGAAATTTCTCTAAATGAGGATGGTGTTGACTTACCAAGCAGCCATATTTGGTTTCAGCAAGATGTCTCACGTGTATGCCTTGCACTTTATGTTCGTAAGTTTTTCCTGGGAGGTGGATCTTCGGCTCTCCAATTCTTACGCTGCTTGATTTCTTTCTATTTGGGTACTTTAAATCCACGTGGACGGAAAACAGAATCTGAAAGGTTTGAAAAATAGCTCCTGACATCATTCATGATGTACAAGCTGAATCTGTCCATAGAAGTATTTCTTGTTAAAAGGCTGTTAAAAAACGACTTTTTTTAATTGATGTAAAAATATTTATATAAAAAAACAAAATTGACCAATTCGACCATTCTTTCTGAAAACATTGCTTTAAATTTAATGAATTTATTCCCTAACTTTGCCCTGTAATGTATTAAACAGCGCATACAAGATCTTTAATTGAATTAAATTAAATTTTAAACATTAAATTATTATTTTATAATTATTCTTTTATTAAATTATTGAATTAAATTAACATGATTAAATCTTATTAACATGATGCAGGTTATAGTTTCCAATTTCTGCGATAAGAGATTTAATATAATCCTTTTAAATCTTCAAATGTCTATGTATTTGAGACGTTTCGACTGTTTAAATTAACTATCCCCGGATTAATATAATTTTAAGTTTTAAGTGAAAATTTTTTCGCATAAAAGAAGCTTCTTTAATTCCTGAGGATGAAGCTTACAAGATGGCTCTATGCTTTATTTCAAAGCAAAGTTCTGTATGATTTTTTATGTTATGTTAATGTTACATGGAGATTGTTCAAATTGTGTTTTTCGTGAAAAAAAAATTCATGAAAAACACAATTTGAAAAACTATTTTAACATTTAGCGATCTCAGACGAATTTATTAATAATGAATACTGCTTTCTATCCTAACTACATGGAAAAAATATCACCAATACTAATTCATTTGACCCGCTTTATAATTAACGTAAATAGCATTCATTAAAACATTGTGTTATTATTACCCGAGTTGAGTCCCTACAGATTCCCTGCTATGCTGCTATTAGTCATTGACACAGAATTTGCATATACATACATATCACACCAACGATCTATCTAGAGAAACAAGACATTTTATACATGTTTACACAATCTCTCACGGACCATTCTAATACATCCACTCCTCCCTTTTTCATCAGAAAATATCTAGGCGTATATAATAACGTCTTTTTCTCCAAGATGCTATCACCCGAAGAACAATTAGTATTCTTTCCGTACTGCGTGTAATTACTTTACAGAAACATACATTGTACATGTTTATTTATGACGTTACTTGCAAAAAATCCTTGTACCGTGATGATAATATTTGATACGAAAACAATAATTCATATTCGTACCTTTGTTTTAGACGTATCTACGCTAAGAGATCAAACCTACTATTCACTTCGTAAATTAATAGATCGTGATTCAGGCCTGTTTAACACACAATTAACAATTCACTCTCCAATCGTGAAGCCCTCGAAAGGAAAAGGGGTATGTTCGTGCTGAATCAGAAAGTAACATCAATTATATATCGTCTCTTCAATAAATAATATTGTTTTTAACTTAGAATAAGTACTGCTTGTAATTGGATACCATATGTACTTATTGTATTTTATAAATACTTGGTATAGACGAAGGCGGGGATTTTTATTTCAATTATGGGTTAAGTGTATGGGAGCAAAGATATACGTCTGAGCTCAGAATTGCAGTTACAGTTACGCGGGAGATTTTTCGATAAGAAAACAGATTTAACATATTTACAATTAAAGTGCATTCAATCTCGGCAGTCGTATGACCAATTCTCACGCTTGTTAGAATTCAAATGTCGGTTAGCAAGGTATTCGAGGTATACGAGGGTAGCATTCTAAGTTGTTACAAACAATCACCAGATGGCGATATTGAGATTTGACATTACTATTTTCGTAATATTGTTATTTGTGAAGTAATGAAATCGATGAGTTTGCAGCGAGCCTTTAAAGAAACGTCTTTTGAAAATATTGAAACTTTTTGAAATATTGAAAGGTTTTCGTTAGATAATTTTTACAACTTTTAGTAAAAAACTTTAGTAAAGGTCTAGCTTGACAACAAAAGCCTCGAATACTTTCGTTTAACTTTTAGTAATGGACCATCATCAGAAAAGATAGTTTGTACATGGTTTGTAGAATAAAAATATGATTACAATTTACTGTGAAATAAAGACACCCTTGGGCATATCAAGGACAGCAGCAGACATTAAGATGCAAGAAAAATCTGTTTCGAAGGGATTCCGTATCTTACCCCATTACAAAGGAGGACTCGCCTTAATCCACAAAACGAAATGCTCAAAATATCCTATAAGGACACTTGAAAAAGCGTATACAACATCGTAACAGGTGATGACACTTGGATGTCTTTGTACGAACCGGAAACTGTTTGGATGTTCCCGGATGAACCGAATCCAATACAAGTTGTTCGTTCACGAAGCACTCCCGAAAAAAAATTGCTTGATTCTTTCGTTGTATTGGACATATCTCAAGCATTGCTTTGGAGGACTTAAGAAAAGTTAATGCTGAATAGTACGCAACAATCTGTTTGCCACAGGTCATTACCAAGAAGTCACAGAGAAAAATCAACGACGTTAAGTCATCGTTCACGATGACAACACCAGCACTCTCACAGCACGAAATATTTAAGTACTTCAACGAGAAACTATGTCTTATTGCCCGTATTCACCTGATAATATCTAATAATTTCTCGTTTTTTGTTCTAAAATATCAAACGAAACCTTCAAAGATCATGTTTTAGAGATAACCAACTTCAGACTTGATAACATGTTTGGAGAATAGGTTCGTGTACTAGTCTTAATGAGAAATATTTCGGAAAAGAATGAAGCGGCTCGTCCTGAACCTTTTTCTTTCAATGCTTTTGCAAAAACTTGAAAGGCACCCCTCGAATACAATCCTAAGCTGCCAACTGTCGCTTTTTTTCAGGGTGTCTTAGCCTCCTGGGGTTGTAGTATCGTGTATATTCTGCAAATTGTAGGAAGTCCAAATTTTGATATGTAATACACATTTCATTATTATTTATTTTAAATAGAACATGCTGTACATTATTACCTATTTTATTTCTCCGTTTAGAAACAAGCTAATACAATAATATGTTAATAATTTCTAACAAATTTTATTTATTTTAACAATCGCGAAACACATTTTGTAAATTTTTGTAGGATAAACTTGCATACTTGACTCTATTCTAACATGGTGCTAAAATGCTTTCACAGTATTCAGAGTATTCACTATCAAACATAAAACTTTGACAAACTTAAACACTAGGAACGTTGTTTATGCAAACAACGCCTTTTCTGTACCGATTTTATTAAGTTTATGCTTATATATCGACATTTAAATCGCTTTTTTCTAATACCCATCTCCTAACTCTCCTACTTATGTTCGAAATTTTAGAAACGTAAAAATATATACTGAGCGTTCCGTTTAAAACGACAAAATAGGAGCTTGATTCGGTTGTTATGAATAGAGAGGACAAAAGGGAGTGAACTCATAGCAACTAGACAGACTCGTGTTTTGTCGACCCTCGGAGAAACCAGTAGGCAACGAAAGAACCCTTTATTATGAGACGTATAGACACGAGTCTGTCCAGTCGCTGTAAAAAAGATATGATTTTACAAGCTTTTGTCCTTTCTAGTTATGAATCACCTGTGTATACAAAAATATTTTGAAAATGTAACGTATAATGTTTATTCTTCCGAAAATTTTATTCCTATTTTTTTTTTACAATGGAAGAATTTAACAACTTTTGAAAGTTAGGACAGACAATAAGGCGTGGCAGCGTAGTAATTGGGTAACAAGTCAATTTAATGCCATGCATCGAGTTAGATGCACCGATTTGTATCTGGATTGTATTCATTATCCGACGCTTCATGAACATTGGTTAAATATAAATAATAGGAAATTATTTCTGATGTAATAGATTTGCATTATCAACCATAAGATTGGATATTAATTTTAAATTAGATACATAAATTATTTTGACGTTGGAACTGTTACTATCATGGTTTCTATCGCAGGTTTTCATTATCACAATTGCACCTACCTCTCTCTGTAAGTATTACTTCTTTAGTGTTGGTAAAATAAGCATTATTTTACCAACATTACAGCATTATACTGGCAACAATATAGTGGTACATATTGAACTTCGTTAACTGGCAAAACTTCTAATTTGTTTCTTATCGCTAGCTGAAATAATGAATTTCTAGTCAGTTCTGAGCCACACTAATATTTATTTATTTGTGTCCGTGACGGCACTGTGATATAGGAAGGAATAAGCAGATTTTCAAATATGGTCAAAATAATATTCGAAAAAGCTCTTCGTACTTGTTTCCGCTTGGCCTTCTCAAACATAGTTTCTACGGCTCTAAAAACACATCAAATTAAACAAATGACTACCGATTGAGAAATTTCTTAACGGGCAATCTATTCCAGTATCTAGATTAACGAGTTTCCTATTTTTAGAATTAATATCGTTTACTTTTTTTATGGCGCCACAAGATAAATAAGGGAGCGTTATTTCGATATCTTAATTTGTAAGAGTGCTTGGTTCTGCGCAGTAAATATTTTTTTAACACTATAAATTATTTGAATAAATTAAAAGCCTTAATACTTTATTTGAACCAATAAAGGTTGCATCTCTAAATCAATCAATACTTGAATTCACCTTTATACCTTTCCAATCTTATACGCTGTTACCTGTAATACTATTTCTAAAACCGTATCCGTCAACATTCCATCTCTCCCAACCATTAATAATAACGTTTTTTAAATTAGGATACCTCAAAGATTTTAAAAAATACCAGAAAATCGTGATCTAACCTTGCGATCCCCACACAACATCATTCATCAAGATATCAATCTTGTGCATGGCAACAAATTCAGGTTTACTGAAGCGTTCCCTGTAGTCATCGCGTTGTAAGTAAAGAGATGGAATATAATTATATTTTGGCGCTTGTATGCATCAGGTAATCAGTTATATTATGCAAGTTAACATAACTGACAAATCGACAATATTCTATATTTTTTACAATTCTAATTCTTTCATGTTCGTGTTTCCTTTTGTTTTTCCTTTCATGTATTTGTTTTAAGTTTGTTAAGATACCCTTAAAAGCATAGTCATAAGCTTTTCGATGCCGTACATTATTTCTGTACAAATCAACTTCGGAGAAAACGTTTTGCGTGAAAGGTAGCACAAATTAGTCGCCTGTTCCAAATTGCAGTTGGAATTCTCGGCGTCAATTAGCCAATTATTTTTGTAAATACGATGAGGCAAACTCTTCGAACTTTCAACAATATTGTTAGAGAAATATTTCGTAATGATGAAGGTATATCAGTCGCGAAGGCGTCGCGCTGCACTACAAATAAAGAATAAAGAAAGGCGAGCGCCAACGTAACGACGACGATAAGCAGCGAAGAAAACGAATCAATTGGACAACTTTTACAATTCACGAAAAGTTCTGATCAAATTCCAATTAGATATTTGAAGCGAAAATGTTGTCCCATCTTCGCAAATCAGCGACTGTGTCAACTACAGAAGTCAGGCAATCATCTCTCGAAACGTACAATAACATAAAAATCAAGCGCAAACATGTTTGAAAAGTTTAAACGAGATCTGCTCATCCCTCTTCGCTAATGTCTGCTCTTCTTCGCGAGTCGATGTATTGGGGACAGAGACGTCTGCAGCTTATTGAAAATTATTTTCGCGCGCTAGAAAATCACGGAATTGTGGTAAGCTGCTTACATCTCTAAGCTTGAACGTGCTCACATATATACATTAGTAATGGGTCCTAATCATCACAAAAAGATTTGTAATTAAAGTTTAAATTTGTTTTTTGTATTTTATTTGCTCTATTGATTTACATGTTTATAATTTGCGTCGTAGTTCTCTCTCCAGCTACATACACTCCGCCAAAAAAGTATCGCATAAACTAAAAAAGGGCATTTATAAACCAAGATATTTTTATACGTTCACAAAAAGTTTGCCTCGTGTATGTGAACTATAAAAACACTAACAAAATCATGGAACATAGCTTTTTTATTTTTTTTTTTAAAGGAACACGTTTAAAAAAATGCATATGTGTAAGGTTTGTTCAGTTGTTTATTGAGTCTTCCTATACGGACAAATTTTAAAGTGCGAAGTCAGAGTTCTGTACCAACGCTTTTAAAAAATGAAATAAAAATGAATAAAGAAATGAGCAATTTAACTTCAGAACAAGTGGCTGCTATAGTTGCTTTAACCGAAGATGGACGATCTCAAGCATACGTTGCTAATTTGATGAACATCAATCAGTCAAGTGTTTCTAGAGCCGTAGCCAGATATAGGGAAACAGGCAATTACAGTAGAAGACCTGTACCAGGTCGTCCAAGATGTTCTACTCGCCAAGATGACCGCTATTTACTACTACAAGCATTACGTCGAAGACATGTAACTGCGAGACAATTGCAGAACGACTTGGCTAGAGTCAGAAATACTCGTGTGAGTACTCAAACTATTCGGAATAGGTTACGACAGAGTGGATTAAGAGCTAGAGTAGCTGTAACAGCCCCTCGTCTCACTAGGAACCACCGAGTGGCTCGCTTAAGGTTTGCCAGAGAACATGTAAATTGGAACATTAATGACTGGGCCAATATACTCTTCACAGATGAGTCAAGATTTGGTCTTTACACCTCAGATAGGCGTATCTCAGTGTACAGACGAGACGGTGAGCGCTATTCGCAGTGTAATATCAGACCTAGACCTAATTTCGCTGGTGGCTCTATTATGGTTTGGGGAGGCATCTGTTTAACAGGTCGTACAGAGTTAGTACCAGTAGACAGAGGTACACTGACTGCCCGCAGGTATATAACGGACATTTTAGAAGAACATGTAGTACCATATGCGCCAATTATAGGAAACGAATTCATGTTAATGCACGATAATGCACGACCGCATGTTGCCATAATCGTCCAGGAATACCTTAACGATGTTGGTATTCCAGTTTTAGATTGGCCTGCGGTAAGTCCGGACATGAACCCTATCGAGCACGTGTGGGACCTCCTTCACAGACGGATACGAACTCAAAATGTTGCCCCAGCGGACCTACATGGACTAGAAAATGCTCTCCGTGACGAGTGGGAGAATTTGGATCAGGCTTGTATACGGAGGTTAATCGAATCTCTGCCGAACCGTATGCGAGCGGTCATAAGAGCCAGAGGTGGCAATACTCAGTATTAAAATCTACTGTTATGACATTTTTCTTTCCAAAATTATAATTTCTTGTTTTAATAAAAATCTCAAGTATGAGTTCTTGTTTTTATTTGGCCTGTATTTTATTTAAACAATCATAGAAATTATATCTTAGAGCGCATTAAAGTATATTTACAAGTTTATGCTACAAACAAAGATTATGCGATACTTTTATGATTCAAAACTGAATTATGCGATACTTTTTTGGCGGAGTGTATATACATACATGCTCTTCTTCAACGTTAGGTCATGTCTTTTGGGGATATTTGTGCTTAGAATCTGATCTATCATGTCGTAAGTTACTAACCTCAGTTGCGTAAAATACTCGATGTTCTACATACAAAACGTTACATTTTTAAATTTACATCACTGCAATACTTCTTAAAGCCCAGAGAGATCTTATTAAAATATATGTAAATACAAAAAAGTCTAGCACCCAGTAATGTGTATTGTAGTACAATTTCTCTATAAAGAAAGTACTCACCAATGTATGTACGGTGGAACAACTTAGCTCAGTGGTAATTTTTTTTTCAATATTATCCAACTTTGGCATATTTAAGTGAGTCTTTACGTTTAAATCTTTTGAGGTCTCTTTCAGTCTCTACAGTTCCATGAAATTTGAGTTTTCTGATTGCCGATGTTGTAATATATCCTTGAAAATACTTATGATGGTAGTACCGTAGAGAATATGTCTAATTTTTAAGCATTAGGTATCCTAGTAAGCTCAACTCTTCTTTCAATAATTAATCAACTGCAATATTTATTCAAAATTTTTGATAAAGAGAGATATTACATATAGTTATAGTTTCTCCGAAATAATCTTTAGCTGTAGATATTTTATTGATCAACACTAATAAGATCACTAGTAGAATCAGTTCCATTAAAAACAGTCTAATATCCTTCTATAAGTACAAAGCTGCAAAGGTCGTAGCTATGCAGAAATAAAATAAGCTCTAACAACAGCTGAAGTTTCTTAATCCTAAGATGTCAGAGGAGAGAAATATATTCCATGTTCTATTATTTCGTCCCCGACCATTCAGGCATCAGAGACGGCGAATTTCAATCAGATTATAGAAACGATATTTGGCGTCGGATTTGCGCCGTATGTAGGTGGGCATGAATCGCAAACGAAACTCGCTCACTTGGCTGGATCTTTGCGATCTCGTTTAGAAATAGGGTGAGTTATCGATCAGGTTCGAATGTAAGAAGCTGTTCGTCGGTAGCAGTCATAGATGGAATAGTAATAAGTGGGTGGTCGCAAGCCGTCTCTCATTCCCGTTCCGTTGTTGCAGGGGTGGAAACCGAATTAGGGATCAACCGAACAAAAACAGGGGAGTTCGGAATATATATGGAATAAAGAATAAACGCCCGCCATTCTGCCAGTTTCGATTTAAGAAGAGTTTGGCAAAAACGCGACGAATATCATTTGTAAATGGAGCACTGTCAATTCAATATGGGCGTGGGCTTACGTTGTTGGCGATATCGCTACACTAACGTTGAAGTAACTATAAAAATATTGTTGACAATGTTTACATATATTTATTCTTTTAATTTGAATTGGGCAGTACTATTGTTGAATTAGTTTTTAATTTTAACATTCATAAACTAATGCTAGCAAACCATCCAAGTGAGTCAAAAGCTCTCAAAATCTGAATGAAGTTCATCTATGCTTTTCCTTCTTTTCCAATAGTGTGCTCTATCATGATTCTTAAAGTATAAATGTGGTCAAAATAGGATCTATTAGATCTAAGACTTACCTGATTTTCTCCAAGTTTTCTATTGATAACTGTTTTAAGTTGTTGGAAGATTATCTTTCTGTTTTGCTTGCAGCATACAAGTGTGTAGTAAGCCTCCAAGTTCCACACAAGGAGACATTCCCCTCTTTGGTTAATAGTGTTTTTTGGTATTTCTTCTTCCATTCATATCTTTTTAAAGAGCATATATATATAGCATGTCTAATTTGTTTATTAATTAAAATGTGACTGAACGTTCAGTAATAAGTGTTTGAATCTTCGTTTTCGTGTCAATAAATGGCGCCTTATAGTTAATAGATGACATTCGTAACAGGAAAAATGGAATAAGGTTGTTTTTTATTCATTTAATACGAGACATTGTATTTATGATTTTTCGATGCCTGATTCTCAAGTGAAAAATAGTTATGTTCAGTAATTGTTTACTTTCGCTGGTTCTTAGTGTTTGATGGACTATAATCTATGAATATATCTGCCATTATTTTTTTTTTATTATTATTATTCACATAAACAAACGAACAACAGAAAACGATCTTAACATTATAAAGATAGCTGTTGGAAACGATTAAATGTATAGTTTTTTGAATCTAATCAGCGCGATTAATATACATCAACCTCCTCCGTCAGAGGGTAAGCGAAAGAAAAAAACGAGAAAAGATTTATGCAAATATCGCACGTTCCCGATGTTGGTTTTAACACCGGATCCGAGTTATTAATCCGTCGCCTCGAGCGTATTTATTAATAATGAATTTCGAGATTACCAGATCAGTGAAACTAACTTTAGCTCGGTCAGCTCGTATCTCTCCATCGGAAATGCTTTGGTGAAAACATTCCGTTAATGTTGTGTTTAAAATGCGATGACGATTGTTTTGCTAACTTCTTAAAATTCTTGAACGTAATAAATAAATCTACGTTTCGTTTTTAGTGCGATATTCACTAAGAAGAACGAATCTAACCGAGTTCCAAGTGATTTGTTATCAAAATACATTCATACATTATTAAGTCAGTTACCCAAAGAGTACATTTTACGTGTGACTACTGTTAAAAAAAATTGGGATGTTGTACATTGTGTATGAATCTTCTGATCAGCAAAAGAAATACACACAAAATATTGTAACGTACATCCTATAGGTATATGTAATTATCCTATACAAAATTTCTTTATTAGTCAATAGACCGATGTCTTCGCTACAGAAAGGCATCTACACTTCATTGTTAGTAGTAATACTTACAAACCAATATAAGCATTTTGACCCAAATTAGCAGGAAAATCGGTTGACCCCCTAAATATTCCACGAAATTTGGCTTTTTCGTTGCCATCACGATTTCTAAGAGTTAGTTCAAAATCTAACACGTTTTTATATATGTACCTGTATGTTTGAAAATAACAGGAATGCCATACTGCAAGGCTGTCACAGCAGTATTTATTTTTTGTCAAGTCAATAACTGATTGAATCGGAGGTTTTACTACGTTGTAAAAAGCGTCTAATTTATTATTTATTTAGAAGAAGAAAATTGAAACTTATAAGCTGAGAATTGTAATTATAATACTATTGTTAATGTTGAACTTTTAGTCTTTTGGATACGACGAGTAACTCTATGTGGTATAATGATTTTTCTTTAGTTTTTCATTCTTATTGAAACGACGAAGCAAAAATGAGCCCATCAGAATACGACAACGAACTTCTTTACCTGTCATTGTTTTATTGGCTAAATGCTTTAGAACTTTCACACCAATTGTTGCCCAACTAGAGTCTGACGATCTAAACGCAGAATCATAGAACAATGATATATAACAAATTCGAAAGCTTCAGATCCACATATCCATTTTATTTTATTTTCCATGGAGGTTATGTGTTACCTGGTCTTTTTATTTTTTCTTCCACGGGAAAACTATTAAAATCTCTTTGGAATTGCACAGATACTGTCCATTCTTGAGGTTATAATAAACACAGTTACGTGTATAAATATGCGGGAAACATCTATACTAAACGACAACTTAGCCTGCATAAACGAATGTGCGTTTTACGTAATAAGCACAGACTAGTTTTGCCGACTCTCGGGGAAACCGGTAAGCAAAACGGTTCCATTCCCATAAAACGAATAAGAGCGAGTCTGTCTAGTCTCTGCTAATTTCGTGAAGCGCAGAACTCGTTTCTACAGACTTAAAGACAACGCTACCTCTCGTAGTTGCTGCAAGAGTGGACGTGGAAATTAACATGTACATGTTAAAATTGTGGTCTACAGTGCCTATTGTATTAATTTCTCGATTTGTATTTTCGCAATAACTACGTTATCTAGTTTTTCAATAATTTTGCTTATGAGTTAATTTCACTTTTCAGGAAGGAAGAATGAACTTGGATCCTTGTGAACCCTGCGCCCCTGTACGGATTTTAGTTGTTATATTTACCAAATCGGTACCAAAACCAGCAAAGTTTTAAAGTACTGATCACGATTAATTTCTGAAAAACTTCGTCAGCTTCTGCATTTGTAGGCATAGTATTTAAGGGCAACACATGACGTGTTTGCCTCTAGTTAAAGACGCTGTATAATATGGAGTATTCCATTACACTGCAACTTGTCTGATAAATATCATCAGTAGATGACGTTATTTTCCAGGCTGGATTTCTAAAATTATTCGCAAATTACTACAAACAAGGTATTGGCAGCTTTCTTTCACATTACCGTATAGGTTCTAATGGATATATCGCTGAAAGTAAATTTTGACTCAATTATTGGTTGCGTTTGAAAATTTTTCGCATGTGCAAGGCATCCATCTTAAGTTCTCGATAACGAAATAGGCGATACAGTTTTGCGGCTTGCGATATTTATATTTTCCGTACATTAATTTCAATCGAATTTGCATAATGTCGGATTACTCCCGCGCTAATATTTTGTTTTGCGGTGATTTATTGGACGCGCAGCCGGGTCTCTACTCCTGTTCTTAATTGAACGAAGGCGGCACATGGCACGGCGTTCAATAAATAATACTAAAAATGCGCCGAACGACGAATGCTTTATATCTGAGTGTGTGCGCGATAAACTTGCGGCGGTAAACGCTCGACAATTGACACCCAGAGACGCGGCGGCGGTTTTGTTTCGAATATATACGTGCGGAGAATTTGAATTGCGACGATTTTATCGGACGACGGAACGATCGCTAATGAACGTATATATTGCATATCTGCCTTTACCTTTTTATTCAACTTATGCGAATTATAAAGTGATTTATACCGATAATACATGTCAACGTGATATATGACGATGAATATAATAAATACCTTCTCCTAATATTATTGTGATTTACAGCCTATTAATAGCTGAATTCATTAGATATTCGCCATTGTTCTCAAGGAAGACGGCTGGATAGATAAACGGTAAAACTGTACAGCGGTATATTACTTTTGCAGTAACGAATTTTAGAGAAACTGATAAAAAAATTCGCCGATTCAAAGGCCATTGAATTATGTTAGTTGACTTATTTGCAGAATAGTGATTATGACAATTGCATTCAGGAAGAGGAATATCTCCAGCCAACGGTCTCAAAAATTTCAGCTTTCTGCGTGTTGACTTAAGCAACATAATAATAATAGCTTATTATTATCCAACAACAGCATTTAACTACTTATTACAGGATAACTCCATCACATAATGACGAGTGAATGAGATTATAATAACAAAGGATAAAAAAAATAAAGAAATGAGACTAATATTAAACAGATGAACCTGAGCCGCATAAGTATTAACACTAGCGCACATTGTAAGTACTGGGGATTGAGAGTGGTGATGAGTGATGAGTATTTGTTAATGGAAGATCTCGGTCTGTAAAAATTTAGATAGAATAATTGAAACAAATATTATGCCAAATTCAAATAAAAGGTGTTCCAGAAGGAAACTTCGGGGGCTCGTATGCCTCATAAGTACCAATATTATAAGTACCTCTATTAGCAAACTGCCTCGTGTTACGAAGCGAAGAGTTTTCATATACTGTTGACATGTACTAATAATATGACTATTGGCCCATTCTATATGTTTTTAACCTAATGTACTAGCATACATAAAATCTTCAGGATGTGCCATCCAAATATCTCGTCTGAGCGATCTTTCTTTTTGCCCCATTTTGAATTTTTCGGTGGCTTATATAGCGTCGGTCTTCTCTTTCCCTGTCCTTAACGTTCTATTAGTTAATGTCATCTTGTTCGACGAAAATTCTGGAAAATGGTAATATAACTAGTCTTCGCTGTATTTTCCGCACGTCCCAAGCCTTAGTTTATTCTCCTCTTACTTTCAAACAGGTATAGAATAAATTTAAGATTTCACCTTTATCAGAATTATAATATGAGATGATGATGATCATGATAATATGAGACACGCATCGTTACCTGTTTAGCTTGAAAGTGTCTCCCCTTCCATATATTATGGATTAAAGTCCAATATTAGAGTAATTCAAAATTTTCGAATGGGTGACGTTCTTCTCCTAATACTTACAATTGTCTTTAGCTTAACCGACCTCAACTATACAATACGTTGACAAATTAGGTAGATGCAGACTGTCGATTTCAATACCAGCTACGAAATAATAAAAATAGCAATATCATTGTAAACAAATTTTATTTATCAATTTCCTCATGTCAGGTTCTAAGAGTTCGCCGAGAATAGCTTACATAAACAATATAGGTGGGAGTGGAATATGTCATAAAAAGTCTTCTTACAAGTGTTACTAACAAGTATATTAACCCAGCATCATCAACATTTGATAGCGCAATACACGTGTAGGTGTCACGTTCTACATACATGAGCAATAAAAGCATGTTAAGTTATCTAAAGTTACTGCGTAAGATTATTTGCATACATGAATATAGAACTCTTGAAAACAAATGACAACTCGATAATAACATCAAGCTTTTTTTACATTATTTTTATGTATATAATGTACTCTTGGATTTTAGTCCGTTCTTTCCGACAACCGATTCATTCTGAACATAGCAAATTAATTAGATGATAAATGGGAAATTAGTTGACAAATGTTGATTCGAGTTGAGCATAAAACCAATAAATTTATTCGCAAATATTAGTAAATATTTAACAAAGTGTATTGACGTGCTGAAATTAATACAGAAATAAATTTTATAGATTATTTTTAATAAATACCTTTATCAAGACCAAGGTTTATAGTATTTTGTCACATCGCTCTATGGTTATTGATATCGGCCATGAAAGAAATTTCGCTAAGGTTTGCAAACCTAAGTTAGGCCAGGAAGGCCAGGAAAGGAATTACTTCAACCAACGGACACGCTGTATGGTGACCATCTAAAATTAAGAGGTAAAGCTTCAGCTCACATTTTGCAAGGTTAATTTTAGATTACCAAACAATTTTTACTGATTTGTACATAAAAAAAGAAAAACTGGATTTAAGACTTTTACCGAGCATTTCTTGTAGAATAAGTGAATGGAAAGATCAAAATATCTCAATTTTCTTATCAAACGTATTAAGACATAATTCAATTTACTTTTTATGTATATTCATTTATGTCTATTTTGGTCTATGGAAAGTCGTAAATGTTATACTTTTGATTCTTTAACATCAAACAACAAATTGATCAACAATACTCAGACGTTGCCAAAAGCAACATTATTTGTTACGTGTGACAGTTATTTGCTAAATTTATATTCGCTGCGGTAATAGCCTTCATGGAAGTAAAACTTATAGAAAGCAGTAAACCATGAAACGATTTCTCGAATATAATAACAAAAGAAAAATCCAATTGGACGCAAACCCAGATAATTAATGAAAATAATTGCGAAAGAGAGGAATTCCTTTCATACGCCGTTCCGAGCTCAAAATTATTAAAGTAGAGACTGAAGATTGTACTCTAAGTTTGTTAATTAGGATTGCCTTAGGCTTACGACGCGACGGTTGCGGCGGCCTCCCGGTACGTCCGCTTCTCTTTATGAAATTTTCCCAATTAATAAAACTCAAATTATACCAACCACTGCCGGAGCCGAGGCCCAAAACCTGTCGCAATAATTGCGGTAGTGTTTTTTTCTTTTCTTTTTATAATCACTTCGTGTCCCTCATTAATGTGAAGTCTATTAGAAGTCTTAATGAAATCAAGTCGAATATATCTTTCATCTGGTGATTAACTCGTGTTATACATACGTGCTGAATTAAATCTATATTGGTTGTTAAGTTAAAAAAAGTAAGGCTTCGTTGGAACATATAATCATCGACAACGTTGAATAAACGTGTAAAAGGTCAAATTTCCGATTCACAGTTAGTGTAGCAGATAAGGTCAAGAAAAATGTCAGCCGTACCAAAAAAAGATTTTTTTTATAAAATGTCGATGTATCCCCACTTCATAAAAATACTTTGTTTTATGTATAGCTTTCTACGTATAGCTGAAAGTCGATCCTTTTATCCCGATAACGCATGAAATGGCGTCACCTGCTTTTACAAATAGTACATACGTAAGTGTTTTCAGTAAAGTCTTAGGGTCGAGTTAATTTTGAACAAGATGGCATTAAAACTAATCTGACTTAGCAAGCAGATCATGAAACGGCTCCTTTTCATTTTGTCCAGTGGCCAGTGTAATTTTGCTTATTTGCATGCATTGATCACGTGGATAATTTATCTTGTTAATAGTAGTAAATTGCTCGAGAGTTTATAAATAAACATGAAGCTACTGGATCTTGTAAAAATGACACCAGAAGCAGTCGTTCCGATATAATAATAGCCAGAAACGACTGCCTGCAAGAGGGACATTTTCTTTGGAATATGAAAAAGGAAGTTTTTAAACTAGTGCGGAAGTTAATCCAGATATTTCGGGTAGAAGCAAGAAAGGGACGAGATCAACAGAAAAACTATGCAAAGTGAGCAAAAGACGCCAACTTTGAACAATTGACAACTGAATGTTATCGCGTTGTAAAGTTAAGGAGGAATCGCATAAAGATTGTATTATGCGTACTCATCAGCATGGAACTTAAAGGGTTATAATGTGAGTGCATGTTATCAGAGGATGGTGTGGAAATATTCACATATCACGTTGCGTGAAGAGCAATAATTCTGAATGCAAGATTATCGTTTTCTAACATTCCTCAAATCAGCTCCTTTTTCCAACAAAACTAAAAAGTGGATTCACCTTAATTAATTTCATCTTTTGACGTGACCTCTCCAAGATTAAATCTAGTCGAGTGTTTGTAGCGCTTTTGTGGACAGTCGACTGAAGGGTCACAAACTTTTTTTAAAAACACTGCTTGACGCAAAATTAAAACACGTGGGAAGAACTACTTCGTCAGCGCATTGCAAAGAGTGAGTGTGATGCTTATACGTATACTGACAGTATACTTGCACGTATACTTGTCCAATACAAAACTGCTTGGCTTATCTCCGACCTGGAATACTCTTTCACCAGTATTGAGATTTCTTGTCTTTCCATTGTGTAGTGGTTAGTTTAACTACCGTATATGCCATTCCTACAGAGTGCTTTGGGCTTTCCTCAGCAGTCAGTTTGGCTTCCCAGCCTACTGAATGCATTTATACAATCTCACACCTGTTTCGACTATGGCCTTGTCTAGTCCAGTGCTTTTATCACCGCTTGACTAGCTGAATAGATAGCAGTAAATCAACTATTACCTGCTTGTCGGTATAATTCCCCAATACACCCCAACGCTGCTACTATTTTAACTTGGAATACCGTGGCGCTTTGAATTAAGCTTGATGATTTAGATATTTTCGGTCTAATCCCACAAACTCCAACTCACACTTCATTCTTTGCCTCTGAGTCGTCTGTAAACCAGATAGATACGGCTTTAATAGGCAGGCATTTCTTTTGTTCTTCTCTATCTGCTATTACCGTTTTATGATTGTTGTCGAAATTGTATTTGGGAGTGACAACGTTACTGAGCCCATTAATTATCGGTCCTGCGTTCATCGAGTTCATTTAACACTACTTATAGAAGGTCGACCATGTCATAGTTGAAAACATATATGCTTTTAAAATACCTGCAGATGTAAAAATAAACGGATTATCCGATATGCATACAATACCTCTAAAGCTGTAGACTCAAACAAATAACCTAGAATCAGAACATTTAATTTTAATTGCTAATACGTTTGCGTGTTATTGCGTGTCAAGTCCGTTGGCGATTTAAGCTTTTCTTTTGTCGCTCTTACTTAACTTTCTATCTTGTAGCTAATAGGTTTCCGACATAACATTCGGACCTTCAATTTTTGCATAGTAGTCCGTATATTTACAACCGCACAGTTATTATTTGTAAACTAAGAAGGTATATGGATACGTGTGCGTTTGTAAAGCATGATATGATCTGTTAGGGGCATTAAGGATTTGCATGCAGCAGTAATCCAGGGAATGGAAATTGTGTAGTATCAAATTGCTTCTTCCCCTGGGGCATGCAAAGAAACTATTGTTATTACCATCTTTTTTTGTCTCCGAGGAACTGTGGCGCATAAACCAGGGATTTGCCTCCCTTCGTGAGATTAAACAAGCATTAAGAATGAGAGGTTGCACTGTTTGCATAAAATTATCGATAATATAAATGAACTACAGCCGCTAATCTTGGAATGGAAACAGTGAATTATGAATAATCTTACGCTTTTCAGATACTGACCTAACAAACTAATAGGAAGGGTGTAACGGAGGAATATAGAAACAAGAACGACGATGGACTATTAATCGTAACTTTGTAAGTAACTAAAATATTCTGAAATTTTGGTTAATGATAGTAGTAAGAGAGACATGTTTCCCTTTTAATAATACCAATTTAATTATAGTCTTGAAAGGAATGAAATGGATACGAATGTTGTCGTATGTAATACGGAAGGAATAGAAAATACCTACGGGACGGAAAAGCAATTTGATAATAGTGATTTATAAGAAAGCAGAGTATATTAAACGCGAAATTTCCAGAGCGTTTAGTACAAACAACTTATAAAATTATACACAAGAATACCAAGAGAACGATTAAATGAGTATTCCTCAAGTAAGCCTCAAAAAAACACGAATTACAACATAAAATGTTTTCAATAAGGAATTTAATGGAACGAAAAATAGAAGAAGAAGAAGAGATTTTCCATGATAAACAGAAGAGAAATATGTGAAGGTTTGAAGGAAATGGAAGTACCTAAGCTATCTCAGAAGTACATCAGAGAGAGTGAAGAATATGAATTGTGGGGCAAGATCTAAGCAATTTAAAATGAGAAAGCGAACTCCAGAAGCAGCGCAAAGGCTAATGATCATTTGCAAGGATAGAGACTGATAGAGGGATAAGAAAAATACTAAAGACGGAAAATTTAAGTAAGAAATGAAGACGAGGATCAAGAAGAAAGTAAATGGATCGGATAAAGGAATTGGAAAAGACTGGAGGAAATGAAAGTAATGACAGAAAACGATAGAAAGTAAAAGAAAATGGGTACAAGAGGAACAGGAATCTATCCAAAGACATTTTTTATAAAATTTTTGAAATTAAATAAAACTATAAGAAAGTACAAGTGAAGATCAATTATCCTTCTTGTATTAAGTGCTTTTGAAGAATTTTCAGTCACTAATAACTTCTGTGACTTCGATTAGCATGAATTATTACTGATGTCTTCTTGGAGAATATCTTTTAAGTGTCTTTTAGCTGGCAAGTTTGGCCGCCTAATAACCTCCAAGATATTAAATTCGATTCATATTTCATAGGTTTTGTGAAGGTTAATCCATCGTTTGAATACCGTGTTACTGAGAGAAGTGATGAGATTTGAACTTATACCATAAGCGGCCGGTATAAGACGCGGCTCCAGAGCGTGAGATCAACGCATCATTAGAATGAGATCAACGTATTAGTTTCTGCGGAACTACAACAAGGTCTGTTCTCTAATGAAGACTATTCCGTTCCAAACAATCATAAACCCACTACCATTTTTTTTTTTTACGATAGCTGCGAAATGACGTTCATGTGGGATCAATGTACATGTACTTGATCATCGGAAACAGTTGAACGAAATTGTGACTCATTTGTTGAAGCTGAAATGTGATCTGTTCGTGCGCGAAATTTAAGCTACAATTTACGTGCTTTATTTAATTTACTCCTAATTGTTTAATCAGAAATTCCTAATCCATGAATCTTGAGCACAATTTGGACATTTTTTGCTGTGTATATGCAAGAAAGATGGCATTAAAAATCGGTAAAAGGTTTCTACAATTATTTTAGGTGGTATAAGTCATTCCAAAAGATGTTTCTTTCATATTATTTAGAAAGTAGATGATTTGTAATTTGTTCTCTAATTACAAAAAAATATTATAAAAATGCTTAGCAACTGTTGTTATTAAGAAACATGTATATTGCTTGACCGAAAAAATATCCTTGCAATCATCAATTTGAAAGTTTCTATTCGTAGTCCCCATATATTTCTAAAAAAAGAAGTATTGGCTATTGTTATTAATTAAGTGGAAGTAAGTAAAAAAAAAACTACGGTGTAATTTTACTTGGACGTAACGGCCGGAGTTACTACAAAAGCAATTCACAAGAAAACAATTAAATCGACTCCACATAATGAAGTCGTTAAAACGGCCACTGTAATTATAGTCCATTATCTATCCATATCAGTCGACGAACAAAACGATCGGCTCGTTTTATATAATTATTTCCACAGTGTACAAGATACAAATATACATATTAGATTGCGGAAATTATTGTATGGACATTTATAAGTGAGTGGTGAATGTAAATCTAATTATTTCAATTATAGCTTGCAGAAGTGATTATATCTCGCTAATAGATATGCGAAAACATATAATTTTTATCGAAATGAAAGTCCACACACCTCGCAGCTTAATTACATTAGGGTTCGATTAGAAGGAATTTATCAACTACGATACGTGACGACATTTCGGGCATAAGCTCCTCTATAATTGAACGATAATGTTGTACGTTGTAATCAAGTAAAGCTGTGTTGATATTTAATGAAATCCGATACTTTAATTTTTCTGTCACTAGAGTCGCTTAATTTCTGTGTTTGCACTAAAAATATTAACATCTTAAACTCTTCAAGGAAATGGCGTATTAACTTCAACGATCGAAAATGACGATTATTTAACTCTTTTGGCCAATAACAAAGTCCGATGCTAGTTCTCCGTCTAGTAAAATTATTTGCATCGACGAATTCGATATTTTGATCTATTTCAGTCAGTCAACGAATGCGAAATAGAACTCGCATTCAAATCTTTCCTTTACCGAATTCTCGATTGCACCGCATTGGTATTTGCGTATCTATTTACCGGAACAAGGAAATGAATAGATTAGCGTTAGAACCATCTGGTTTTGTGAATAAGACCGCTATCTGTAGCACTACTATAGATCAATAGCAGGGCTAAATAGAAATATATCCTATACGGGAGTCCAGAAGACAAGTTATCTCCAAAAAATTAATAAACCCATAAACATGTTTCTTATTCCATTCTGCACCTCTTTCGGGAAGGATACAGGATGATTCGTTGGTATCTTCGTCGCTATTGGTCCTACGAAATCGGGTAAATGGGCACATTAATAGTATTCTTGCTGCTGGCTTTTATAAAATTAATAGAAAAACAATCGAATAGGACATTCATATAAAAAATCGAAATTTATGGTTTTTTAATGAAACGTTCTGTATATTGTCCGGTATGTTGAATTTTTCGTTAATATTGGGTTCTAATGTCTTAAAAAGAAAAATTCTGTTACTTTGTTCGACTTCCTTAAGTAATCTAGCAACAATGATAATCTTCTTAATTTTTTGTTCATATTTTATTAAAAAAAAATTATTGAATCTGGGCTTTAAGAAAAAAATTAAAAGCTTAAAATTAGATATGACTATGCAGTGTTAACCAATGTCGTTACTGAGAAAATGGTGAATCGAATGAGATTTTTGGAACTTGTAGAAACATGCACTAGGCCCGTTGTGCTAATACGAAACTCCATTACAAATTATCAGATATCGAACATCGACATTCAATTTTGAACATCTATATTAATAATTCAGAGTATCATCACGAATAACCATTAATCATACACAATACAGGTATACATCCAATCACCATTACTGGTCTGAAAAGCGGTTTTCAGAGCGAATGTAGAATAGTTCCCTGCACGGCCTACCCGATGACAAACACGTCTTTCCTTTCGGATAGAACCTTCGTGCGTGTTTCATGAAATATAAAATAAGATATTTCCAAAAATGGTTGACGTATAATAACTTTAAATTACACAGCACAGATATTAGGGAAAACACGCATCATATACACGATCAGCAGCAAAACTACATATTGTTTTTAGTGGCTGTTATTTCTAAATTATTTAATAACAATCATGACGGTAAGAAGTCACGCGAACAATTGTTTTTTTTTAATTAAATGTCTTTCCCTTAGTTCCTATTTCGACGTCTAGCGAGAAGTCCGATAATAATTGGTGGTCTTACGTCATGAATTCAGAATAGTGTTTAAAGTGTGGATTAATGCGGAATGGAAGTAACGCGCTCATATAGGAAGAATCAACTAGAATAAGGTTTAGCTGCAAAGTGTTTCGTAAATTAATAGGTTCGATGCTATGATTACCTATCCTGAATTTCTAGCTCTCATAATCTGCTGAAAATTAAGCTCCGCCGTGCGCTTTATTTCAGGGGAGAAAGTGAGAAACATTACTCCCTTCAGCAACAATAAAACAAGTGATTAAACGTTTTTTTTCTATTTAAGCATATCCTTAAATAAGCACTTATTATAAGAAATTATATACTTGAAAGTACTTCTTCTCTTGAAGATATAAAAACGCTGACAATAGTATCACATTCCGTCTCCTTTTTGTTCTTTCAAATGTAAATACAAATCATGCTGAAACCTATTTGATAATACCTCTACAAACTACATGAAAAGAAGCATTCAATCAACTGTGTTTAATAATCATCTATTTTTCATCCCCGACAGGAAATTTCAGACGAAATTCAAAGCGAAAAAAGCTTGAATTATGAATAGACATATGTCGTTATTTTTGAAACGACTCTTTTATGTTTTCCACTGGCAAATCCATCACGTAGCCTCCAGTATACGGTATAAGTGGTAGATAATGGTGGATGTTGTAAATATTTCATACCGCACGCCGCCACCTACCCCTCAGGGAGCTCATTAGAGGGGGTGACATCGTCGCGGGGTTGCCGCCATACAACCCTACGTCGCTGAAGCAGAAGTTCGCCGTCAGGGTACGCCGCGATTCCTACAACGCGGTACTTTCGTGATTGGCTAACATCGGAAATGTGATGGCGTTCTAATGCCATCATGATGTAATGATTTCTTATCAAGGGAGTAAACATCTTCGTTGTGGCTGCGGATGTAGTTACGTGTTGCGATTGATGGCTCAATACAATGACGGTGCTTTCCAATGGGAGATTCTTACCATCCATAAATATTCCCAGTATAATCATTATCAATTCCATATTACATCGAGCAGAACTTTATGTTTTTTCGAATAATACTGTTGTTGCGTTTTATAATATTATTTATCTATCAGAACGAATAAAAAACTTATTTGTGTCTTCTCGGAAACAGTATGTATCTTCACATTTATCTTCATTTTACAATTTAGAGAATACAACTATATTGAAAGACGGGTATGTATGTAAATCAGCTACATTTATTTTGTCCAATTAAATTTGCTTGTAGCAAATACTATCTTTGTTATTCCAATTTGTAGACTTTCGGTGTAAGACGACAGACTCGTATTACATTGAAAATATTTAAGAAACTATTTGCAGGCGACTAGTTTCATGAAACTGATTCTTGTGTCCTTTTGCGCAATGCGTTTATAAAGATAGGTTTTATTAGGTAAGTGAAGATGTAGTGACACATCTACATTTAATTGTTGATGTTTAATTGAAATCTGAAATACGAATAGTTCAAATATGGAGGGTGGGATGACTTAGTAGAGATTATTTTCTTTGATATTATTATTAGGATTATCTTGCTGAGATTACGTCTTCCGAGAAAGGCCAGAAACGCCTTACGGAAAATTAGCAAGAACGATTTGCGATAAACGTTCTGGTGATGTGTTTCTAGTACTATTACTACTTTCGCCCTCATCATCGCTCCTTTCAATACACGACTGTTTTAAATCAAGATCAATATCTAGGTTATATACATATAACCTAGATATTGATAAATAAATTATATACATATAGGTTATATACATGAAATTGCCTTCTACTGATGAGCAGATGGAAATATCAGACTCGAAAGGACAAAGGATATCATTGTAGTATGCATTTGGCTTTACAATGAGTGAGCTTAGATATGCCGCAAGAGAGAGTGATGGCGAAGTATTTAAAGGGATAAGAATTGGACATTAGTTGAAGAAAAATAGACATGAATTAAACTTGTCAAATGGTATTCAGCTTAAATATGGCGGACTAGGTAGAGAAAATATTGTTTCTAGTAATTACAATGTAGTTTGCCATTAATAACGTACGTATCTCATTTACGACGTCTGCTACTTATTTCCACGCGGCATCAATAAAATTCTCTTTTTTTATGATTATTTCGCTTATATAGAGATACTTTTATATTTCTTGTACCAGAGCAATATTTGTGTTTTTTTGTCACCAATTTTGCGGTATTTTGTTACCAGATAAAGTACCACAATTTATTAGAACACAAAACCAACAGCTCTTGGCCAGAAATCGACGAGAATTGGCGAGAAATCAATGAACGAACCTGCAATTTTCACTAATAGACAACTTCATTAGCGACTGGTTATACAGTTGCACGCTACTGGTTGGCTGGCTTTAATTGTTTAAATAGACGAATCATCTAATTGGTGCTGATGACCATAACTCCATATCCATAAATTAGTATTTTACATTTTGGCAGCACAAATAATATTTTCCAAAAATTACAATAACTCATGAGCTACAAGTCTGCAGTATTCCAAACGAACATAGTTTAAAGAATTTGGGAGTGGGGGTCGGTGAAAGATAACAGAAGAATAAGGAGACAATGGATTAATGTTATCCATTTATTACTGACTGTCCAGTGATCAAGCAGTAAAAAAGTACTAGACTCGACAGAGGCTAACCTAAATTTAATGTGATACCGCATCAGAGCTTTGAATAGACTAAGGCGTCGTTAGCTTAAGTACTAACTTTGAAATAGACAAAAACCTGTGGACCTCCGTGTAGGCTTCATATATGTACATATGAGGTAGTTACTATGGAATGGAAAGAAAAGAAGTGTCGAGGCCCAGGAAAAATTATTCCGGATCAAAGGCAGATCAAACAATTTGAAAACGGATTCTCACCTGCTCTTATAGCCAATTTGCTACACAAAAGTAGAAAGCCAACCTACTTCCAATTCAATCCAATCCGAATAGATTTATTAATATAATACAGAATACAATTGGCATTCTCCATTCTTAGCTATGACGTAGGTTATTTTACCTTTTATTTGATATTAACAGTGTTTTACTTCGGCCCGGTCACGAGGCTCTTGGACTTCTAAAGTTCGTCATATCAGTATAAGTACCCAGATATGATAATTCATAGAAGTACGAGCCCTAGAAACTACATTATAGGACGGCATATTTTTAAAATACTTTAAAATATTTCGAAATTCCTTCGTTTCGAACAGTTACAGATATCTTTTGGGACATCTATCAATGTTCGACAATTGTCAAAATTTTAACTTTTCAAATGAAATTAAAGAATACAAAAAATGTAATGGAAAACAACAATGTTGAATTTATTAGAATTGACGAGATGAGCGTTTACTTAACGAAAATTTTACGAAATTTTGGACCAGTATTGTCGATAAAAATAATTAAAACATATCTCCACTGAGTTAAGAATGGCAAAATCGGTGGAAGATACTAAGAAACTCTTCAGAAGAACTGAAACCATTGAAATTAAAGAAAAAAAAATGCTGGTAGACTAAGAATTATTACCGAACGTATCTAAAAATGTACTTACGTAGGCTACATTCACGCCAGGGAAAAAACCTCAGTTAACAGCTGGTCAGAAACGAAACCGGTTAATTTAAGTTGAGTCAACAATAAACTGGAAAGGTGTAGATGTCACTTGACATATGTCATTTTCGTATCATCTTAAAAATTATCGTGATTAATTACATAATTTAAAAACTTAAAAAAAATAGACAAACTTTCGAACTGGATTTCAAAATGCTAGGAAGTTCTTTGATCAACACCTTGGACGAAGATAAACACATAGAAAACTTTAACCGAAGGCAACTAAAGCAATCGTTAGGATCAGAGTTCGACATATCTAGCGGATCTTTGATTGCGCGTGATATTTCTTATCGAACCTCTTCAACACTAACTCGTCAACAAAATCTTGAAATTAGCGTTGACTACGTTAATCTATCGAGTGTTGCGTTAAAAATATTAAATGGCAAATACAGGAGGTGTCTAGGTATTAGGGTCTGCTGGCACTTAATGAATTTCGAATCATCCACGCCAATAATACAAGTTCAAAGGCATCTTGTGAAGATTAAGGACCTACAAAAATATTCCATAACCTTGAATGACGTATTCCTGAATTATATATCCAAACAGAGGATACATTTTGACTTATACGGTGTATATGAGCATAAAGAAAAACATTTAGGCAGGAGCGAATTGGAGTTGGGTAATATCTTACAGTGCATCGAAAAGGAAGTGTCTCAGCAACTGGAAATAGTGTCTCCAAGCAAATTTAAATTTTTTAAAAAGTGCCAACACAATAATGAGAAAATGGGAATTCTCGGACTTAAGTACTGTTTAAAACCACTTAGTTTGACGGAATTATCCAAGGTATTAGATAAAATAGAATTAGAAGAACTATATCACAAGTTGCACCAAACTCCTTCATCAGAACTACTCAGCAACGATGAAAGCGCCTTTCACTTTGAAGGCATCCAATCACTAACTGCAGTACACGATGCTAAAGCGAAGAATCTTGGTGTATCGGTATCAGATTATACCTTTATTCGTAAGATCTTGGACGACGTATTAAACGGAGATGAATTCGCAACTAAAAGCGAATTTTACTTCACGGACCAGAAAAGGAAAGTTAATTATAATAAATCTTTGGAAGAATACGCTATTCTATCTGGAACTAACCCAAAACATGCAAGAATATACGAGAAGGACAACATAAAGGTTAGAAACTACGATAAACGCCAGACATATGAATCAGCTGTTATAATAACCGTAATATCGCTTCAATTACATGAGAAGAAGTATCCGTTGAAGAAGAACGAACTAAGAGAATTCTACGTAGAATACTCATTTCTATCGAGAACTGGTAAAGAAATGGAGACGTTAAGCCTGCCACTATTAGAGAATAGGATCATTGAGTACAATTTCAAAAGAACATTCCTGATAGATAGTGAGAATCATTATTCTGATTGCAAAGTATTAGCGAAAATGGTAAGAGATAAAAAATCTCTCAAGTTCATAATTGTTGAAGAGCCAGTGGAAGATGTCAGCAGATTTCAAATATGTAGGGAGGTAGGATTTGCTGAAGTGAGTCTTTTTGATCTAATACAAACTGAGGAAAACGCCGTGACAGATATTTATGCTATAATGGATATACTGACTCCGAGCAACATTATTGGACATTTAAAGGTTAGTTTTTGGGGTGTGCAAGCAATAAGAACAGCTGCTCTTAAAGTTTTAGAACCATATGTATTACGCAAACCAGGTCGAATACCAATAGTGTATGAATGAATAAACAGTTTTAGAGAAACAATAAGGACGATTTCTGTTTTGTTAAGCTACATCCAACTAGCAATAGGCTACATGATACTGCTATCGACTACCATTAATAATGATAGCAAGGACTGTGGCGTAATATGGTAAACAACTATGCTAAACTATGTTTGAAAGTTTCTTACAGTGTTGGGGGGAAATTTTAATATTATTTACTTAATATAACGAACGTACGTAAATATACGAATTGGCAATGAGAAAAATTAGGATAATCTTTCTGTTGATTTAAGAATTTCAGGAGCTTCAAAAGTAAAAATTTCAATAAGAGAAATTTCACAATTTCACAATTTTTGAAAGAATTAATAGGTATACGTAACGTTAAAAAAAAGTTTAAATGAAAATAAGGCTCTGAAGTGAAAATTGTTTGAGGAAAAGGTGAAAAGATTAGACACACTATATATTTCTGACTGGAAGTAACAGTAAACAACATAACAAATATTACAACAATCGGCTCTTTGTTTCCATCAAGCAAGCAAAATGTTGCACTAGGTAGTACAATGCGTCCTACATGCTTCTTAACGTAAAAATAAGGATCGGAGATCGTAAAGATTAATGTAATGCAAAAAATTAAATATGAAAGTAATGCACTTTAAATAGTAACTATGCTTTTAAGGTTATTAATTATACATATTTTATAGTTTTTTTTATTACATTTGGTGGCCAATTGTCTACATTGCTGCCGTTTCTCAATTTATAATAAATTAATGTGATTAAGTCTACAGTAACAGTCATCATAAATAACTTCCGGAGGTAACCGAGTTATCTTCTGTCTCAAATATTATGTTAAAACCGATAACAGATTATCATTATGATCATGATTCGCGATATTAACGACACGATTTGTTAAAATATACTTTCACATTAAACTTGACCACTTGCCATTGCGCGACTTATCGTTTTATCAAATCTAAACGAGCAAGACGTGCTGTAACAGAAATTTTAATTATTTGTGTGTGCTTATATACACCGTGCGGCAGCTCCGAGTTCGTGTACAAGCGTACTTTAACAATATATTTAATTTGAGTCAAATGTATACTAAGTAAATCATCTGTTTCCTGATGAAACGCCCCTTCAAGGAGGGCAGGTGCCCAACTGTCGTTAGAAGCGAATTAGTAGACGGTCAGTGTTACCAACCGGCCGCTTAAACAAGCGGATTACGACAGCGTTTGAAGCTTGTCGTAGCAAGCCTTTCGAATTGAATTCTCGTACACTCTTGCATTTATGAAATGAATATCTATATATATGTCTAAACTAGTAATGCTTGAATGTACGGTAAACAATATTAAATTAGCATTACTTTTTTCTGTGATATGGAAGCGTGCTTCGGAATATCCTTAAACATAGATATGTATCTGCTGTTATCGCTATTAATACAGTGCACAGTTCAATCAAATACCTACAAAATTTTGAAAAAATCGCAAGATTAATACCTCTATTGACCTTTCTGGATCTCGAATTCAATGAAAGCTTTTACGAAATTGTATGTGTATACGTGTTAAAAAGATCTGCTCCTGATGGATTCCGAATACTTAAGAAATTCGCCCGAACTTCAAACTCCGTTTGCACCATCGTAACAGGTGAGAAAACTTTGACATATTCGTATAACCCGAAAACTAAGCGCCAATCAACCTTCTCGGATGAGCTGAATCAAACAAAAGTTGTTTTTTCATGAAGTATTCCTAAGAAATGATTGCTGTTTCATTCGTTGTGCTGTACATGTCGTAAGCATTGCTTTGAGGGTCGAAGAATAGTTAATGCCGAATAATAGATAACCATTTCTTTACGAGAAACCATCGATACAGTAATATCTCATTACTAGAGAGGACAAAAGCGAGCGAAATCATACCTGTTTTGCAGCGACTAGACAGACTCGTGTTTTTTCGACTCTTGGCGAAACCAGTAGGCAACACGAACCCTTTCTTATGAGAGGAATAGACACGAGTCTGTCTAGTCGCTACAAAAATGATATGATTTCGCTCGCTTTTGTCCTCTCTACTCATTGCTCATACTCCTTCAGGGCGGAAAAAACGTTTCGAGAATTGGTTCGAAAACATGCACGTACAAAGTATATAAATCTTAATCATTTTTCTTTCATTGTTTTTGCAAAAGCTTCTTCCGTCTCCCGTAAAAAAAATATATATAAAAGAATCTATGGGTGTTTACGTCTACGTAAAGCTTTATGGCTAGTTTAGGGAACTTCGTATAATATAATCTTATATTGTTATTCGAATTCTTCCTTTCCTTACGAAGAAAAGCGCAAATCTTTAAAATAAGATTACATTTGTGTATCCTACAACACAATTATACATGCTCATCTTTCGAAGTCGTGAATACTATCTACCCACCAATATATCCATTGCCAAAATAAATCAATATCAGTATCACCTGAAAAATATAAGCCATTATCTGTTGCGGTGGTGTGGTTAGTGAGTGTGTTTAGGTTCTAACAGGTGTTTCAGATCAGGTAGACGAAATTAGCAGTAAATGTAGTTCGGCCGGGACCGCCCCAGGTAACAGAAGTGTCAAAATGTGAATTTAATCTCACCGAATCATCTAATTCACAATTCGGCGCTGTTAATGTTAAAAGTTTTGGTGTTTTCGAGGGTACGCACGGACACACACATACAAAACAATAATTAAGAGGCTCGGTTCGGAGCTTTATAACCGGGTTGGTATTTCCAGTGCGTGTTAGGTATTGAGCTCAGACAGCGGCTTTTATAACCGGAAACGCGTTGCGATGAATTTGAAGGTAAAATTTTGTGTGAATCTATAAATCTCTTGGATGTCTTAAATGTCTGAATGTAGATTGTGGAAACAGAAGGCTATAAAACTCTTTATTTAATATCCTGCATAAAAAGTACAAGAAAAGAGTTTAGAAAGTAGTTCTCAGATGGATTAGTAAACGCATAATGGGCACTTGAGTTTTATGTATATTGTTAGTTCTTTCGAAATAAATATGTATGATACTTAAGAATCGTATTATATATGATTACGTACGGTTTAATGTAATCTACTGTTATCTTTGATAGCATACAAGTTCTTAAAGAACAGCGATATCTGTAACGAATAGCAATACATCTGCATTGTTTAATACAAAAGGTCTTTTGAAGCAAGCACAAAATCAAAATATTTACATCGAGCCCTATAATGGTACGGATTAAGCAGAAATGATACCTGGCTATCTTCACATACTATATATGTAGGTGATCCTAATAGGCATCCTGTAATTTTGAATGGGAAAGGAGGTAGTTCTGGTTTGGAGATTGCGTGGCATATACTGGAGATTAAGAGATGCCATAATTGATGCAGATTTGCCTATACACATACTAGATATACGTTGTTTGTGAAACTTCTTATTTTTCCGACATGGATCCGTGTGATCTTTAGGTCTTCCCTAAGTTGAAGATACCTTTGAAAAGAGCCAGACTTCACTACGAATCCAATTCGGACCACATTAGGGGATATGTTCCAGCGCTACCTTCCACAGTGGCAGAACCGTTGGTACAAGAATGTAGCAGCCCAAGGAGACTACTTTAAAATAAATTATTGTAGAATCTTATACTATCCTATCTTTAACTTCTATACAGCATCGTGTAGATTAGCACGTATTAAAATTTTAAAGAAATGTATTTATTACAGCGTAAAAGAGCAGCATTATTTATAGCCGAAACGAAATGATAATGGCAGGTAAACACATGATATATTTGTGTATAAAGTTGATGTTAACCTCGACATACACAAAATAATTTGCGATGAGACGTAGATACGTGATTCTAGGATCAGTTTTGTTCTATGGATGTACGTTTTTATTTAAGCCTGATTATATTTGGCTTTTGTTAGAAATGATTGGTTAAGGTTAAAGCTAAAGTGGTTAGCTCTAATTGGAAGTTACTTAATCCCTTTGCGATGGTTTTCAATAGTATGAAACTATCGGGTTATACATGTTTATTGTTCTTAGTTATTTGCTCTGGGAATATTCTATTTTTTTTATTTTTGTGGAAAAACTTTTGTGGAGCAAAAGAAATATAGTACGCAAAGACGTAGAATGCAAGAGTACTTCTTTTTTGTTTTATGGTTTCATTTACTTGTAGTTCATTATTATAAAGGCATCAGCTTTACGCCATAATTTTTTGCCAATAACCGTGATTATATGAAACCCAAGAACTTTTATTACGCTCAAACCTTCTGGAATTTATCTAATAGATTTAATACGATTCAGGATGGGTTAAGTAAGGTTAATAAATAAAGATTTAAATCTAATATCCTAATTTGATAACACCTTTAAAAACTTAATCGAACTGAAGGATATATCGTACTTAGTTAATAATAGTTCACTTCTATTTTCCAATATCCGTTTCCGGTGTAAGCCGTAATAATCGAAACCGGGAAATATTATTAATTTCAATAGCGATGTCCAATATTTAATAGCCCAATAAATCTTTGTGTATTTGATATGATCTCTGAGTATTTCTAAGAAATTATTACAAAAATTGATTGCCGTTAATTCGAAATTGTTCGCTATCTACCGCAGCCCAATAGGTAAAACGCTCTTGAAGCAAGCAATTACATTAAATACATTCACTACCGGATATCGAGTGAGAATCTAATCTTAATACGGAAAAACGACAATTCTTTTGCAGACGTCGAGCAGTCGAGGTGCTAATTGTAAGACTGTACAAAATAATAAAATTGCAGGAAGTCGAAGGCGTGGTCTGATTGCAGACAGCGCACACGAAGAGAATAAATCAAACTTCCTTCATCGGCAAATGAAATAGCAGTGGCAGTAAAAGCAGTGCCCGCGCAAAATGTAATAGACTTGGATAAGTAAAATCAAATTTACTCCGACATCTACATAAAATCGTAAATTTCCTTTTTCTTCTCTGGTGACATTTTTTTTTCTCTCGTTCTGTGTCTCGGTAACTCGGGTTTTCTGTGTCTCTACTAATACCTTATTTCATTTCAGACACGATTAAAGCCGGTGGCTGACTTAATGAAAGAACCACTGGAGATAAAGTTGACTTTTAACAATCATAATTAGATGATTTACATCCATGATCCTCGCGGAGGTATTCAGGACTTGTTACGGACTTGTTGGAAAAGGTTGAGAAATAAATTTCCGTAACCCTTCTTTATTGTAGTTATTATTTTTTTTTATTATTTTGTCTCGAAAACATTCTCAAACTATTCATTATGATGGATAATAATATTTGCTCCCTATATAAGATTACAACGTCTGCAGTTACACAAAGATATCTTAAGATGATTTACTTTGCGCCAGTAAGATTATTATAGTCGGGTCGTAGCACATATAGATGCATCCGGTCATTGCGACATTATTAACGAAATGCACTTGTGAGTATTAGAATAGTTAAAGAATTTTATTAAACCCTATTACTACTGTAGGATCTTCCTTGATGTCGTGTGCGTCTGATGCCGTTTAAGTAGAATGTGTTCTGTCGTCCTTATATCTTCTTGCATCGACCACAGATTTGATCTTCAGCTTTTCCGAATCCAATTACATGATATTTTACACGACCTATGAAAACTTCTACCAGTAATCCAAGGTTTCCATTACTCGTCGGCCGCGCTATATTTGCTACATTTGGCAGACCGGACACGAGCGCTTAAATCCGTTTTTGGCCTGAAGTACTCACCCAGTACGAAACACTCTCATATCTTGTTTGTTTCACGCAGTTCTTTTGGGGACCACAAAACAGATGAGAAGCAATTAACGCCATACTCACAGCTTCTTTAACTGTCTTCTCAGCCTTTTTATTTCTTTGATACCTTGATGGTTTGAGACCTTCTGCAAAATAACACATAGTAGATTTGTTGGTGTAGGCTTTAATAGCCTGGCTGCCGCTTAAGGTATTTATAGTTGCAATGCGTATCCTTTTCTCGAGATATTTGGTGACAGTAAATATCCTTTGCAATATACATCAGATAATTTATGTTGGGATCTTTAAGGATTTTAGGATGCCTCTAAGATCACCAAAAATCACCAATATGCTTCAGCCCTTTTTGAAATAAGAAGTATACACAATTCGCATATTCGCTAGGTATCAATACCTGAACGTTGAAGGAATAAATTTCTGTGCGTTGCGGTCAGTGGAAAAGCACTATTTTCGGTAATTTATGTGACTTAGAACTAGTCTTAAATTAAGCCAAACTTACTGAATATATTCTTCAGTTTGTTAGGATACTATCTAGAATCTTCCCCTTTTGATCTTTTATGAATTATGTCTCGAACGAAATACTTACTTTCTAAATAAAATCTCAAAAATTTCCAACTATCTCCCCATTATTAGGAGAAAATAAACAGTGATTTTGTATTTACTCGTTCAGGAACTTTATTTGCTATTAGCTTAGGAATTTGCCGGTATACGAGAATATTTACTTGAACGCATTCATTGTTTCACCTAAATTTATCCAAAGATAATTATTTTCTACATTGAACTATAAATATCGCAAAATTAAAATAAATTTTGACGATGTTTAGACGACGAGAAGTAAAAGTTAGCAAATTGAAACTAAACAACTTTAATTTCATAACACCGTTTTTGCCAACGAATTAAAGAGAAGAAAGAATCAGTAAGTAAATAGTCGCACAAACGATTTTATAATGGAACCTTCTGACATACTGTTTAACAAAGCAGCCAGGCGCAAGAGTAGTCCAGTTAACACAAAAACATTTGTTTTTGTAAAATTCATTGCTATTTCTCGATATAGTCCACACTTTTCTCAGGGTTCTAAAAAATAGGCAATTACGAATGTAATATGATCCCCTCATTCGATAAAAATCTCTGTTCTTCTCTAAGTTTTGAACAGAAAATAGAAAAAGGTTGTTATGTCCAAAAGGTGATTTCTTCAGATGCAGGCGTTTTCCGCAATGTTTACCTTCAGCTTGTCTAGAAATGATGCGTACTATGCCTCTTATTAGTTATTGTTTTGTTCCGTTTGAGATACTGATTAACACAACTCTATCTATCTATCCCAAGAAACAGTGTTAAAGGCAATAATAAAGAAAAGGCCGATAGCTACTAGATCTATACGCACTAATCGTCCGTAGTGACCTTCTACGGCCACTATTGTTGTTTAGCGTTACCCATTGAAACTGGTGTTGTGCAACCAAGCGCATCAAAAGAAAATCTTCTCGGGGGTGGTTCTTCTGGGTACGAGTGAGACTGTTTTACGTGCTTTGCATTGATTTGTAACGCACAGGCTCCAACGTCGTAATACAGTCGAATGAATACAATTAAGTCTACGGGTAATTTCCCGGCAAATAGCAGTCATGTAGTCCAATAGTCCGTGCTGTTTCGAAGGGGGTTAATTGTTTATAAAGTCCAAGTTTTCGTTTGAGGAGGCTTACTCAATGCTTGAAACATAGTGCACGCGTTTTACTCATTTCTGAACATTTGGACTGCAACTATCGAATTGCAACAGTGTTCTTGTATGTTGTGAAAGCATGCCTAGAATCCTTGTAAATACTGGAAAACAAACTAAACTAGTGCAATATGACAGACAATCAGTTAAGTTGACTTTCAGAAATACATTTATAAAATTTTAGCTAAATACTCCAATTATTCAGGCGTGGTGAGTGAGTTTAGCCAGTGTACACTTTCTACATATACTCACTTATAACTTTCGATATTCGCAGCTAAGTATCCATAGAACAAGTTCTTATTCAGTTACTTTTTAATAGTAACGTAATCGTTGGATAGACGACTTAATTTTTTTTATGGAACAATGAATGTTTGAAAATCGGCGCTGTAGTATGAATCATGGACATCAAAACAGCAAATATTTTTCTTGAAAAGAAATTATTGCAATTTTATGTGCGATTTCTAAAAAACATACATTGGGCTGTTGTGTTTGGCGAAATGTCCATATACGCCAGCTCTAGACGACTGCCAACGAGCTCGGAAACATGTACTGCCACTACGAACTTGAAAACTTACCGTTAATTATTACTAAAAGAGGTGATATATTACGAATGGTTACTAACTTTCATTGGGACATGAGTCCAATATTCCTAAAAGAATAAAAGCAACTATTCATGTAAAAAGATGCATCATTAATTATTAATTTTCCTTAACAGAATAAATTTATTAACAACTATATGCGTTTGATTTTAATTTTTATTGCGCCTTTTTATAGTGGCTCAAAAAATCTTACACTGCCTACGCGCACATCCAAGTATCGGAGCATTCGACAACATAAATATCTATAGCCTATAAACATACAAGTTTAATATGATGACAAGAAAAAAAAATGTATACTTAACGTACATATTTTCTTTAATAACAGTAAATTTTCAAGGGAGCCAACATTATTAAAGCTATATTATTTTCTTCTTGGCAGGAGGATACGTTTACCGTTTTTATTATCAACAGAGTGGAGGCATTGAAACTTCGTTTGTTCTGCTCAGCTATATTCTCAAGTCCGTGAAGTTATACATGCCCTCGTAGGCACGTCCGTGGTAATGCTAACAGTCATAAACCCGCCATATAAAGCGCTCTGTTCTGATAATCGTTTCGCTTCCTCCATTCCGTAGACTCATTTAGGTAAACTGCGACGTTTTTGTGTGAAATTAAATATTGCCTTATTTCTTATTTGAACTAGGCGAAGATATTAATGTGAATTTGAAATTTGCAGAGATACAGCGCAGCTATTTTAAATTATCGTTGGGGAATCTATACGAATACCTAATAACATGAAACTATGTTGCGACATGCAAAGAGACGTTATTTTAGTCATTTGTACTGAAAGACTTCTAAATAAAGGTAGGACAAATTTGAATACGTTTGCTAATAATATATGAATGTACTCTTACATATTTTCTACAAATGTCGTCTTCAGTATTTGGTTTTAACAGTTATAATGTTGCCATGGTATTTGTATTGTCATTTATCACTAGAATTGTCAATAAGGGACCACTTGCATGTTACTTTGACCATTATATATTCATTAAACCCAAAGAGTTCTAGTTCTATAGTCGATGGTGCATTCAAGTTTTCCCGTTTATCATAGTAAAAGTTATTCGCAATCGTTTTTAATTTTGAGATTTCTGTTAATATTATAGCTTCTTTAATTCCTTTTGCCAAACTTTTGTCTATTGTTTTCCTTTGCTGCCCTTTCATGTTGACGTACCGCCTGCTTCCACGTATACTGCTAGAGCGGCCGATCTTTCGTTATTAGAAGTTTTCATCATCGTGAACTTTGACTTCTTCTCACTTATAATGAGTTCACATTTTCAGCCCGTTGTTTCAAGTAATTTTAAGGCACTTTTTAGCTTCCTTTCGGGCCTCACTGTATTATATTGTCAGGATATGCCAAGTATTGACGTTTGCTATTACATATTAAGCCATTAGCTCTCGTACCAGTTTCTCTCTTGAATGAGATTGAAGAGGCCTGAAGGTATTAAATCGCTTGTCGTAGTTCTCCCTTCATTACACATTCTTTTGATGCTCTTCCATCGTTGTCTTATTTGCTGTTCCTCTGATGGTCATTTCTACCAATCTTTTTACCCCAAAGATTTCTCGTTTTTTAACTATTTTCTATTATGTGGTTCTCTCAAGTAAAGCAGTCATGAATATAGCGTTAACGATTGTTCTCTAAATATTTACTTAAATATATTTAAAATATTTCAATATTTCTTATGGAAGTACCTCTCACTGACAAGGGACGATCTCGAACATGGATATCGAAGAAATCGCATGTGGGTATGTAGTGCGCATTTTTTTTCTGCTGAAGGATTTTTCCATTTTGCCTATGTGCATAACTCGCTAATGGTAACAGGTATATAAAAAAATGATGAGACAAAAATTGTTTGTCTGAATGGGCTTAAGCAGGTAAAAAGTATATGTTTAAGTAAATGTATCAATATTTTTGCATTTATTTCAAAGGTTAACATGCTTGGTATTAATAGTAGGTAATTAGGATTGGTTGATTGTGTAGCAGAACTGTACTTAGTGTTGAAATTAATTAAAAAAGCTAACAAAAATATTGATAAATTCACATTATCCAGTCAATTGTACTCTATACGTTAAAACACCTACCAATATAAAATTTATAGAACATGTAGTGGATTATTCTGCATGGTGCTGAAACTTCTCTTGAGTTCATATGATACCACACACTAGTACAAGATCAATAAATGTTCTTACAAAGCTGTTCCATATGCAAAAACCATATACATAAAGAACTTGTATCATTGATATACAACAAAATGCTGTGAGCTCCCACACCTGGAAGAAACACATCGGTTAACCATTTAGATTTTATTAGATTAAGAAGCATTGAATGTATTATTTATCTCGACCTGCGCTATATGATCTTTTGCATTATTAACAAAGGTTGAGACAATTTCCTTTAATTGCTCGGAGTTTGTACCCTATATATTTCTTAAAACTATTTTGTAAGCCCTCTTAAAATTTCAAGCCCGCTGTCATGGCACCTTAGAATACTCTAAATCAATGTCTGTGTTAGCCTGTAATGCCTCTCGCTGTCCGTCCAAATCATGAATAATTACGTCAATAGTATTTTCAAATTCATTATGTACGACTTGAAAATTTTTTAACAACTTTTCCTCGTCACGTACTACTTTTGTTCTTCCACACATAGAAAAGAATAATAACAAATCTATAGAGTAGGAAGGAACGTATCGTTGCTATTTATTTACTTATACAATTTCATTTACTTATACAATTGCTGCATAGATAACACTTTTGCTGGACGGTATTAACGCAAGTCGTCTTTTCTTCCGATTCTTCAAATATAAAACAGTGTTGGCTTTGTGTTCTAAAGTTACAATGCTTTCTTCTCCTGGTTTACACTCTTCTTCTTCCACTTCGATAGCTTCTAATGTTTCTTCCTTGTGGGCGCATGTATCTCATCTAGAAATTCTACGGAATGTGCGGTTGCAAAAATTCTATGGTTTTATCAATTTTCAGTGAAAACGATGTTTGTATTTAAGCATCAAGGAGGATATCTTATGTTATGCTGAACATTATATAAACTCTCCACTTCAGCTAAAAAAGTATATGTAAAAATGTTGATATATTTCTTTTATTTTATTACCTGCCATAAATTATAAAACTCATTCAAACAAACAATTTTTGTGTTAAAACTTTTTCTCTGCCTCTTACCGTTAGCAAGTTACACGCTTAGGCAGAATGGAAAATTTAAAATGTCCAATATATGTGATCTACACATTCCTAAAGTCTCATAATGTTTCGAACCTTCGGTCCCTTATAAGTTTACTTGGAAGTAAATTGCTCTAATTGAAAGATAAACCAAATAACTCTTTCGTATCTGCTCAAAAGAGAACGGCGAAACCGCACGTTAAGAATCATAAGGAAAAGGCATTTACGGAAAATTCAAATTACTGCGGATAAACCAAATATACGTATATGGGTATTGTCTGCATATGCAGATACACTCTTAAGACGAAATAAATGGCGAGACGTATAGAATGACCAAAACCGTCGGTAAAAATAGGTTGAGGGCGGGTAAATATCGATGATATTTCTAGTTAAATTAGACAGTTAAGGTAATCCTAATATACGTAAATCCATATACCTTCTTGATCCCTTTTGGGTTTGCTTCTATAAATGTCACGTAGCGTCTGCGATTTTAATAAGCGTGTATCGCGAGACCGCTACAAATCACGCGTTACTTTGGAAAGGCTATACAGGATCTTACCGAAAAAAGGTCCGAATATAAATAGAGTACGTCTAGCTTTGTGTATCTCTTTGTCGTGCGTGCCAAGGTGCGTGTTTTATGCCTTCATAGATCAACTCCGACTTAAGGACGTGATACTCAAATTGTAGTCGGATTATGTTACAACGTATGTTCCGATCTCACTTAAAGATAAATTTATGCACACTATTACTATCTCGTCGTTCATCTTGTTTACCAGAGTGTAAGGTAGATACGAATTCGCGACGTCGTTTGTTGTTTACGCAGAAGTTTATGGTCGATGTTGTGAGCTGTACCTATACTGACCCCAACCATGTACAATTGACTATCTTACGATTTATTATTAATACTTCGTCGAGAAAGTAGGTAGAAGGCAAGGTGAGCTTTTCTATCAACAAAGCAAGATTGCGAATATAATATTACAATTTCTTTATATAACGGAAAGTGACAAATTTTCCGTGCATTGAGCGCCAGGTTAATCTTGATTTCCTTAGCTGACGTTTTTTTGCTTTTTACTATTCGATGTCAAGATCACGCATTGAAACAGAAGAAACATATAATTTTCCACATTTATTTCTTGCTAGACAAAATCATTTTGTTAAGCAATACGCCGACTAATTCACTGTAAATCAATGTTAGAGCCTGTAATGATTCAAACGTATTTTTCGCAGTAGTGTACCTAGTTGCCTGTAAATTTCCTCAAGCGCAAGTTGTAATGGTAATTTTGTATTTAGCAGACCCATGTACACAGGGTGAGTCGAAAGGAACGGACTAAACTCTAATATTGTACCCGCGAAAATAATTAAAAAAAAACTCATATGTTGATCATTTGTTTTTGTATTGACGCTGAGACATTCCCGTCTCGGATAGTTTATTAAAAATTCAGGTACGTGCGCTTTTACCAGGATGTCTTTGATATGGAAACCGTTGACAATATTCCTTATGCTCCAACATTACAAAAAAAAAAAAATAAATACAATTGTCAAATATTCTAAATTTATATCGCATTTTCTAACGAAACAATAAATTGTCACTGTCACATACCAGAACAACGGAATCGTTGAGATGATTTAAAGCTTCGAAAGGATTCATTCAAATGACCCATATGTTATAGACGATAAGAAGGGGCAATAACTGAATGTGGAACATCTCTAACCTTTTGTTTTACATTGGTAACCGATACAAAGGTTTATTTTGTTCAAAGCGTATCAATTCGAAAACAAGTAAGAATTTGGACCACTTGAAGAACGTTAGTTAAAACTTATTAATTACGCTGTAACGTGAAACAAATGAAAATAGGATTACATGTCAACATTTTTACATTGTTCTCATGTGCGCAACACGTTTCTTGAGTTTAGAGGATTTGAAGATAGAGGATTCTTGAGAGGATTTAACGTATTTATTCATACTATAGCAATATAAGTACTTACTATTAATAAAATTTGTATATTATTCAATAAACTAACGCAGTGGTAAGATGGCTGCGCTTTATTGGGCAGAGTTAGGCGCTGTGTTCGAGTCCTTCTAGGATAAAAAAAAAGAATTAATGGCTGTGGTACACTCCCGAGTCACCATTTACAATTACATGGAACTCTTTACGCGCGTAATTTGCATACTAAAGAGACTTCTGCTGTTACGATAAGCTTTAAAATGTTTATACACTCAGCTGGACCGTCACCACCCCAAGAAAGAAGAAAGACTATATATTTAAATCCGCCATTACAATAAGAAACGTCTTAAGGAACTTGTTTATGAACATATGGATTAGACAATGCTTTTGCGCACATTTAAACAAGTAGTGTGACTTAGAACAAGCAAATTCTATATTTGCGGGGAATAGGTGCATTACCTGTAAGGTTCATAATTGCATCATACATTTGTCAATTCATCCATGGAGATTCCTTAGAATATTGTTTATTCTTTTAGACCTTACAAAATTTTATATTATCCCGTGTTTTAGATTTTATAATTTTTTCCCTTTGTCCCTTCTATGTCTTCAACTTAGATAATTTAAGGAGAGGAAGAAGAAGACTGAAAATTTAATTTACCCTTCTCATATTTTTGCTTTTATATTCATTAATTGCAACTTCTTTCAACATTTTATCAACGATCAAATTTATCGTTTAAATTTCTCCGTTACAAAGTACTTTATAAACGTGGGCTTTCCATTTCAACTTTAATATCTTACAACATGACCTTTATTCGAGTGTAAATGATGTGTATTCTCCTTTAAATGTCTTATGTGGATGTATTGTACTACCTTAAATTCCGGCTGGTTATGGTATATTGCCGAAACAAGCCGAAAACATCTCTACTCCAATGTTTAAAGGTAAGAAACTATAAATCTCTTCGCTCGTTTATTACAAAATTAGATTAATTTACTTGGTTAACGTTTAAATCGTCCAACATATTTAACATCATTTTTATTTCGCCTGTCCTTTGTCAAGCGGTAGATTTAATTCTCCATCGCTATTACTGGTATAGCCTTTTTTTGTGTATTTTTCGTAGGTACCATGCTGCCTTTAATACCCTACTTACAATGTCGTAATTAATTATGAAAACCTTTGTATTTTTTAGAACATTTTATACATAGCGTTTTAAAAACTAAATCAAATTTTACAATAAATAATCTCCATTTAATTACTCTTTTTAATTTTTCGATATTTTAAAAAGACATTAACAAATTGCGTTAAATATGAAACAGCAATTGGTGTCACGTTAATAAATTATTCTATAAATAAATCCCAGGCTCTATTTTATGGCCATTACATAAATGTTGCTTATGCAACCCTTCAAGCGGTCGACAAAATTCTACATAGACAAAACTTACTTCCCCGGGACGCGGCGATAGGATCCTATGTCCTTTTTTACCACGGAAAAAAATCGGAGCATTCTTTACGTTATACTATTCGCGTTCAGATGGCGCGTACGTCATACTTTGCGCAATCGTATTTTACAATTTTTTTTTTACAAGGCTATTTGTTATAAAAGTCTTTATTTAGAGCGTTTGTCAAAATTATTCAGTAATTATTCATTATTATTAAAAAACGTAATTGCGTCAAATTTTCATAAACAAATGGATGAACAGCTCAGAAACTTATTTTTTATATTTTTATGCGACTAAGTTTATGCAACTTAGAATTATTTTTCAAAAAATTGTATTTAGACTCATTTACTCGGAGTATTTTTAAAAGCAACACATGTAATGATGGTAAATTAATTGCTAAAATAGGCATAAAAATGCTTGGATATGGTACACTAAGAAAGAAGTTTCGTTCAACGGACGTTAAAGACGTTGTCTCAATACATTTTTAACGGTGGATTTAGAGCCACTTTAATACTCAAGTAACTAATATGCTATGCTGCAATGCATTACATTTGATGGAAATAATATAATATTAACGATAAACTAATGCTGGATCAAAGTAAAATAGTGTTGCTTCAACACAAAACACGAACACAAAAGTAACATTAAAACAAACATAATTCAATGTTAATTTTATGGAATTTTAAGTCAACGTAAAAACTTGTTCAATTAATTCTTCAATTAACGCAACCAGTTTTCTCGTTGTAAGAGGATGTATCCTACTTGTGTACAATATATTTACAATATATTCTTTTAATTTATTAATAGCACGAGTGACGAATACGATATTTACAAATTTAATTTAAAAGGAAATGGATTTAAGATACAAACAAACAACAACAAATAACATTTTTTATTGTTTATTGATAGAATTTCCAATGATCTTAACATAGTTCATAGTAACAATTTTGTCCGGTCTTATTATACCGAGAAAGGGACCAGGTTATATCCTACGTACCTGTAAAAAATAAAATTTAAACGTATTTTAAAGTAAGATTTTTCGATTAATGCGATGTCGCCAGTTATTAGCTATAATGTTTATATTTGAGGAAAAACTACAAATTTTCCGCTAATTACATACGTTACAAGAATTACTATTAATTATGTATAATTAAGAAAGGAAAACGTAAGATTTGTGATCAATCAGTAGTGTTGTAGATTATCGTAAGTTCCGATCGTTCCAGGAACTCCCGCTCACTTATACACCCATTTTGTATTATTGAGCGCATCAATCCGTGCATTCGTCGCTTCAACGACAGCCAACAGTGTGCTGCGAATGCATTATTAATGAATGCTGCCATATTTCTTTCGGTAATTTATTCACATTCAAGGAACGAGAGATCTTGTTTCATATGTTTAACTCAAAACTATTAACAATTGGCAAAATGCGTCCACGCTAAAATAATATAAACGATTTTATTTCAATGTTATGTTAAGAATAACAGTAAAGATCTTCATTTATTTTAAACAATGCTTTTTACTGTTCACTATCAAATATTTAAAGTATGCTTATATTATTAATCTCCTAAAGTTAAATATCTACGTCAATAACTATTTACAGAAGTTCTGCCGTATCAGCAAGGCGATAGCTAAAATAAGTTTAGGTTCAGCAATATTACCAAATTTGCTTATGATCTGATTTGAAACAATGAAACAAGCAATTTCGATTACTTTTACAGTTGGTTAAGCACAGTTGATCAAAAAACTAGGTCTCTTCTTTCAAACGACCATATACTAGTGTAATCTTCCAAATCTTCGGCCATTTCCGGAATTGCAACTTTTTGATTTTGGGGAACCTTTATAACATATGTATAGGCTCATATTTAATTATCTCCTTGGTATACGTTAATATTTCTCCAGTGTTGCAGTGCCAATCCAGACCAGAATTTCCAAGTATTTCTGATTTTTTTATCTTTGAAGTTGCATATCTTTACCATTGGTTTGTCGCTATAATTTTTAATGGTGAATGTTTGTCAAAATTTTTGTTAAATAGAACTGCTCTTAAACAAACCGTACATACCTGGTCCGCAGAAAATCCTCATGTTACTCATGAGACTTTTCCAGAAAAGTAAACATCTAATTGTAAGCCATCATATTCTTAGACTTAGTTTCAATTATGTGCATGGCAAGCTTAAATGAATGGTGATACTATTCTTCAACACGATGGGCTGCCACTTCGTTGTACTAGGGAAGTAACCAATATTTTAAATCTCTTGTTTACAAATAGCTGGAAATGCCCTTATAAATAGTTCGCCAGAGATCCAGATCTCCCAAAGGTAGATCGTGTTAGTTACCCCAAGTGTTTCACTTGGGGTAACTAAGAAGTGGAAACCTTGTAGGATATGGGAGGCATGATAAAGCTTTAGGCAATTGCAAAATGTAAAAATGAATTTAGAGTAAATGGGCCGGGTTACTGTTTAGCCTCCGGAAATCACATTAAAGCTTTATAAACTTTATGTTCTACGGGAATGAATATTGATAACGTTGCAGTGGTAGCTTCCAGTAAAGGTAGATACAGATCCAAAAGCTATATTGCATAAAATTCTTTTCCCGTTTCGCTGTTATATGCACCCTTTTGACACTTAGACTTCAGCTACAACGCAACGTAAGCAAAAGAATGGTATAAGTTTGTTGTCCAGCAGGTTACTACAAGTCAAATAAAAGCCACAAATTTGATTCAATTTGCAGATAATGTAATTCGAAAAAAAGGAAAACTTTTTTTTGTAAAAATATGTTGTTAAGCGGCTTTCTATTAAGTACATATTAACTACCAGTAGACTGGTCGTTCACTGATTTAATCGACATCCTTAGATCAATAATATTGGAAGTAGCCATAGTGGTTCTTTAATTTGAATTATCCTGTCTATAAAGAACGTCGAATTGGTGAGGTTTACTCGGGTATATAATGTCGTTTTATTTGTGCTGTTCGGCATCAGTGCATTCAGTATCTATATGTATTGAATTTTATCGATATGCTGTTACGGTTGCTTCGTTGTATTTTGTGTTTTAGTATAATTTCAATAATGTGTACTTCGAATTAGTCGATTTCTTGCTTGCTGTATTTTATTATTGCCTTTACCTCAGTTTTACTTTTTTTTTATAAAAAATAAAATAATCTTAATCATTATGGAATATTTCATATCAAATCATGGCAATCTACCATTGCGCTTACCGCAGTTATAACATTTTAAAGTTAATCGAGCAGAGTTTGAAATATAGCGATTCTCTTGTCGATAACGACAATAATACAACGTTTGGATGTGAATATCGTCATAATAGAACATTAAACAGAGTTTTAATCGTTTAAAATACATTGTCCTTCTGCAACATCGAAGTGCTTATCTTATTAAATTATTTCACACACCGTAATTTTCTTGTCAATGTTAGCTGTAGAATTACCCGATTGTGAAAATAGCAAGCATTAGAAAGTTACGATCTTGTCCTTCTAAGAATTATTGCATACCTACTCGCCCGTATTTGCGATACAATCGATGCAGCATGATGAATCTGCAATATCTCCGCGCTATCTTTAATATTAAGGACAATTTATCATTCATTAAAAATAAAACTTAATCCGTGACGATAAGTCGGTCCCCGGACCGTACTTAACCTGCAGAATCTGCCACTTACACACTCGAAAGGTCGAAACCGAAACCTCCACAGAAATACAACGCTCAATTGATGCAGAACCTTTCACGATTATTACAGGCACTTAATTGTGTGATCCTCTCTTCCATCAAAGCACGGCACGGATCTATCTTTGTTCGCAGGTAGAGGACTTGATTGGATATGTCACGGGATATAATTTCCGGTTCATTGACGATAATTTTTCAGGCGTAAGATGCTATATCTCCTGTACGGGATGGAAGCATATATTTGTGATGTAATCGGGTCAGAGGGATATAATGAATATATTATAAAACATGACCATAACTACGTAATTCGTATACGTTGCTTGCCTAATAACAGATTGGCATGTAAACCGAACACTTTTCCCTCGGCCGCGCTGGACTTTCTGTACGTACCGTATGTATATATAGCAGGATATTAAAATTTATTACTTGCTGATCTTAATACCAGATCTCTCTGTTATACCTGCTTTAGAAGTAATATTAACCTATCATTATGTTTTTGAAATATACATTTTTTTATAACAAAGTAGCAATTACTTTGTTAGATGCTGAAGTTTATATATTTTTTTTAGAAAAGCTGGAATATTTTAAATATTTAACACAATTGATTATGTTTACCGCTATGAACAAACTTAATAATTTTTATTCCTCGATTTTGTTTTATTGTAGTAGCTAATAGCTGTGAATGGACTTATTTATTCTACCTATAGTGAACGCTCGAGATCCTCTCCTTCCGCTACGTTATCGTTTGTAGAAATTATTCTGGGCTTTTCTTAGCAAACTAACTTTAAGCAGGTATTGCTCTCAGAAATACTTTAATTTCATACATGTACCCATTTTTATGTTTTTGATTTCATAAGTAGCTACCTTATTCAAAAAGTTTTAAATGAACAATTAAGAACAACAATAGAATATTTTGTTGATATAGCAATCGAACAATATTCACACCGAAAGGTAGCAGTGTGATATTCAAATGCGGCATTCGTGTTTAACATCTTCTTAGTTAGACATATGCATGTTTGCATAGGAACGCTAGAGGTATAAGTTCCTTATACGGTGGATACGGAAAAACATTAATATGTTGTTTAAAAAACGCATCTGGCGTCTCTGATCGTTGATCTTGATAAAGTTCATGATATTCAATATTGAATAGCTTGATCGAGATATTCAGTTACAAGCGGATATGTAATTTAATTTTGCACTAAAATACAGATTTTTGGAAGGAAATAACATCTATCTCCTCGAATTAAGGTCAAATATAAATATCTAGAAATTTGTTAGAACACATACTATATTGGTTAATTTCTAGATGAAGAAACTAAATATGTTAATATACAAGGTATTCCATTCAAAATAACAAAGTTTGTCACCTATTGATCACACGCTACATATAAGAAAATATTTTTGAAAGATGCTCTACTCAATAAGGGTAATTTTGGAATTCCAGAAGGTTGGTACACGTGCATGTACATTATTTGGGAAATGGCATGGAGTGAATACGCGCAATGTTGGCAATCAATGTCGTCTCACAATTATTATAATCAGAAATAATATGTCCGGATAGACATGTAGGAACAACTGTGACAATGAAACTTAGTATTAAATACATTCATTAACATTCGTAACAGATTGCGACATGCAAAAATATATAATACATGTAAACCACTATCATTATTCTACATATATCATAAATTAATAAATTTTCTTAAGTAATTGTTGTTGAATTGGTATTTTAGTCATCTTTGTGTTCTACAATATTCGTTTAATGCAATTGAAGTTGCTGAAATTGGAAATAATTGAAGAGTCATGCGTCGTATAGGGAAAACCAAATTTTATTATTCACCGTTTCAAATTTGGAGACATGCGACATGCTTACTTCTGTAGAACCAATTTAGCAATTAGTTTAATAATAAACGTGTAACTTTGTCCGATATTCTCAACTGAACATGATGCTATTATTTGCCATGCGAAAATTACAAAATTTACAATATTTCAGATTTCACAAGGTACTATTTAATATTTGTTTCACATCGAGATCGTAATAAATATTGGTAGTCTCTTCAAGCATGTTTCGCTTCTCCAGACTAAAGCATAAGGTAGTCGTACTAATTCACTGTAAACATTGTGTTGTTACAGATTGCAATTTGTTCATAATAATATTAAACTTTCCAATAAATGTCTATCAAAGTCAATTAACTTATACAGCTGCAATTTCAGTGCGTTGTCATTTCACAGAGAAAAAAGGCAAGGATAACTTCTACAATTGTAGTAAATAGCATTATAAATATTTACAAGATCCGCGACGTCGATAATTAGTAGCAGATAGCGAAACAATGTCATTGGAAATGAGCGGGACGCATGATTTTCGATATTTGCTACAATAAACCTGCATATTTTTTAACAATTTATTTTGTGAGTTTATGTGCTTATTAAAATTTTAATGAAATGAGTTTTATCAGTTATTACTTTTAGTCTTATTCTATAATATGAAGTCGTCTACCGACTCCATAAACTAGAAGAGTAGATAAAGATGAAAGCCTTAAATAATGTTATCCTATTTATTCGGAACACCATTTGCTCTTTTAAATTCCACATCTTGCAACAAAACAAATGGATTTCTTGCATTGTACACGTTATTAAATTGCCTTTCCACGTGTGTTTGTACCAACTACCTTGCTAGTGGTTTAGCAAACAATTACTCTTACTTGATTGTGGGATTATTCCGGAAATTCGGATGCAAAATATATACATCATCCACCAGACGAACAAATCTCACCATGGTCGATCTGCGTCTTCATCTACTTGTTGAGCTTTTAGCACATCTTTCGGCTAGGATATCTACACTACAAAGCTGTTATTTCAGATTTTTGCGTGTCTACAGAAGAGAATAAATTAGAATCGTAGCTTTTCCATTATCTCTTCTCATGCAACATTATAGTAGCCTATCGAAATCTGCACAACTGGCTTGCTTCTGTTAGGTAGAAATGCAACAAGATTCTTTTATTTATTTTTTTTAACAAAAGTAAGCTGTATAGAGGGTAACATTTGAATCGGTTCCATTGAAGAAAAGCAGTTATTTGCGATAATACTTCTGTTGAATCCATAAACAGGTTTGGGCGATCGTAATACTACCCGCGATGGTTTTAGCAATTGCTGTTCTTCTTAGATTTGTCAAAATTCATCAGAACGTTTTTCGTAATAAATTTAAATTTTTTAATTTTTGCGACATTTTTGGGGAGGTTATATTTCAAAATTTGTTCTTCCCCAAAGGCTAACAAATATCTCGTCTGCTGTTTTCGAGTCTTCAATTCGATGATTGTAGGGATTAACAGTTTTCAGTAAATTTATGAAAAATAGTAGGAAATGCAGTTACTGTTCTGGTTATTCCGGTGAATTGGTGCAGTAAATCGTTTTTCTATTACGAGATGCTGAATTTACGGCAAAAAATTCAACGGTTTTGTTCTTGTATCTACAGAAGCAAAAAAGTTACGCATAGGACGCGGTTTGAACTGAACACTGTATAATAAAAAAAATATTGCTGATATAAGGCATGGTGGCACCTATTGTCTGAACTTTCTAACATTTAAAGCAACTCAAACGTCAACATGGATATGAAGAGTTTTAAACAGCTTATTAAAGTTTCATGCAGAGTTCAAATAGTGTACAGACAACGACTTCCGAACTTTTTATGTGAACTGGTATCAATGGTCTTAGTAACCTACCAAATTTTCAGATTTTTCCAATTTATACTTTTCCAGATATCAATGGCTGCAATTCAAGGTAAGTCACGTGTAAAAATGTTGCAAGTTCGATACTCATTTTTCAGATCACAGAAACTCGCTTTTATTTATAAAATTTAGACATCTTCAAACAATTTACTTCTCAAATTATTACATTTGTTTAGCGAATAAAGTGAAGATAATTTTTACAATTTATTCAGAAAACATATTTGAACTTCGATGCCTTTGTCAATCGTGACATCTTTGTTGTACTTCTATAACTACTATTATTGTGAGTGCTTGTATGTATGTTTAGCGATTTTCCTGGAATCGATGTTGCTAGCAATTTCATTTTGAAGATACACGCAGGATGTGTTAATACCCACCCAGATCTATAAGGAAAATTACAACGTATGTATATAGGGAATTGTGTCCTTATCTGCACTCAATATCAAATTACGGTATATGTACAAACCAAATTAAACGAAAATAAAAATGCGTCGTATATAAAAGTGTATGTATATGCACGTATATAATTATTAACTATACAAACTAAAGTAGGTAGGGATAATAATGACAATAATAATAAAGGGAGTATAAGCAGAACGGAGTGCTCTGGGTCACGATCCGAACCTAAAACTTCGTTGTTGGGAATGATGTATTGCCATCGATTTGCATGGAACAAAACGTTGTCAGATAAAATGGAAACAACAAATCACATGCGTGAAAAATATAAATATTTCTCCTCCGACGTATAACTCCACGTATATACGTATATATAGTGAACTATGTAATATATTGCGCTAGTGAATTTTTACGAGCTTTTTTTATTTGATTTGGACAAAACGTCAAAATTGGGAAATATATATTTCGGGAATTATGGACGTGTGTTTTGGGAAATACTTTCCTCCTTTGAATATTTATGATATCTACGAACATATACGCATATCCTATACATCGCTGCATGATGAATACGGGGCAACTATGTATATTTGTTCTCTTTTATATATAGGTTTTTTGTTTTATCTTTATGATGCAGAGCTTTCGTATTTACTGATTCAATTTTTCCTCGCTGCAGTCTAGATTTATAATGTCTTCTTTTCAGGTCTTTCGAACTTGATTTCTATAGGTTTACTTGATACGAAAACAATCAGTCATAATGCTTATTTTTGCGGTAAAATAGTCTACTACAGCAAACATCGAATACATACAGCTTACCTCTGAAAATGCATTATTTTTTAAAATAGATCGTATTTCAGTTTGCCAGAATGCTCTTGCGTGTATTAGAATAGGCTGAGGATTTTAATGAACCTTAGTGCTATTCTTCTTTTAGTTCAGTAAATAGCCTACTGAAGTATACAACTGATAGCGACATATTTACATAGAATATGTTCTGCCGTCTCCAGATCTCTTGGCATAGATGATAGATTAGACATTCAACCTATGGTCATTTAAGTAAGTGATATTTTAGAGCTACATGACTTTTCAGAAATCTTGTCAGTAACCCACCCTTTGCCTGCTTTTGGCGAGCCTGAAATGAGTGCTTTCATCTCTTTGTATCCTGGAACAGACTTGCAACTGCCCTTTTATTATCCTCCCATGTCTTTATTGTGGCTCTTTTGGAATGAAGGGTATGCTCGCTGTTTCTTTGGCCAGCTTATCTGCCGTTTCAATTGCGACGATACCTTGGTCACCGCAAAGCAATGTTGTTATTACGTCCCAATTGCCACTATATGTAAACTAATTCCTGTTCCAGCCGTATAACCTGGAATTAGATCGTTTTAGCGGACGTCCTTGCGGTTACATTTAGGGCTGTCTCTATCTCAAACAATGGAATATCGTTAATTGACCGATATAACTGAGATCAGAAATTGACTTCTGCTCACATTACTCGCTTATTTTAATGTTAGTTAAGGTCTTAATATGGATGCCAAAAATTTTCACCTTCATTTCTCATACAAGGTAGTGTAAATGTTGTGTTACAGTATTATACCCTTCAATGACTTCGATGCATCTCTCTATCTAAAGCTAGACAAATTTTTAGATTTTCAGAAGAATGAATGAATGAATTGAAGAAGTAGCAAAATCTATCACTCTTAAAAGATATTACCTGCCTCATGACCTAAAACCCAAGTCGTTTTGAATGAACATGAACAGACACTATTTTTGCTTGGAATTTAAATAATCTTTTGCTTGTATAAACAATCATAAATCATGTTGGTTTTATTTGTTCATTGTTGTATCCAAAAGGTTATTGGAATGTCAACTTGGCTTAAATATATCCAAAAAAAGTAGACAAAGGTGGAGAAACTAACGTTGAAGCCAATTTCTGATTTAGATCCATTTATTGACTTCCGCTTTTGTTTCTACTAAATGTGGGTGTGAAACCTTTTATTCCTATTCACTTAAGTTCTACGATTATCAGAATAAGTACTACCTTCAAGTAGTACGCAAGCAGATCATTTACCAGCTGTAAGCTTAGTAGGTATGTATGCATGTAAAACATTTACAGCATTTCCATAATTTCGTGTTCTCATGTGTAATATTTTAAATTAAACAATATAAATGTGTTTTAGATGTACGTTGTAAATTGAGTTTAAATTTGTTGGAATCTAAATCTAAGCGATGGCTACAGAGAACCAGATTCCTTTTTATAACTGTGTTACGTCTACATTTGTTAGGGAAGGGCAATAAACTTTCTTAACAAACATCTGTTGTCATAAACTTCAACCGCTATAAAAGTTATAGCGTTATAAAATGAATGGATAATCAAATTCATTTATAATTATAAGGAATATCTTGCAAGCAATGTGAGCGCGAATGTGAGAATAGAATAATTAACGAAAGAAATTGTAACTACGGAGGAGTACCGATATGGTTAAAGTAGCTAAATTAATTTTGTCAAAGAAGAGTGCTTGAGGCGACTATTTATTTTGTTAATCCAACTATAGTTTGTTTAAATCACAAGTTTTAGTCGAATCAAGTGATTTAACTAAATGGGTTTTAATGGGTTTCAATACATTTCGTAAATTGTTACATTCACCCATTTAAGATAATTTTTTAATATACTGTTGTTCTTTATTACCTAGAAACACAATATTTCTTAAAATTCGGTAATTTTTTGAATACAATTTACTTGATGCTTAAGTAACGGCGTATAACTCTTGATATACAAAAAGACTGATATAACGATAACTAATTAGTTGAAATATATATAGCTTTAGTGTGAGAAATTAGCTCCTTAATTATAAATTAACTTAATCCTTTGGAACCTGAGAATGAATGAAGATATAAGTATGTATATGAACTGGAGCTTGTACGAGAAAGCTTTTTTTTTCAAAATTGTGGATGCATATATTGTAGAATAAAATTGTAATGTTGAAAGCCAGGAAAGTAATTAATAATGACACTTGTAAGTGGTAAAGACGGCAAACATACCGACTAAAGTAAGTGGATTACGAAATAGACACAAGTTTTCAAAGGCCTTGTAAAACAATGTAATTAATAACTATTTATGTTTTAGGAACTTTTGATGTTAGCTTTTAAAAAGTGATTTCTTAGAAGGATTCTAAAAGAATATCTTTTAAAAGGAAATAACTAGGTATAAAAACAGCTTATTGTAAAGCAGTAATTAGATATAAAAGACTTATTACATGCAGCTGTAATATTACAGAACTTGCCGTAAAAAAGCAATGTGTCTAAACAAAAGGTTTGCTATTGCGTATTAAATGTGAAAATTGTATCTTTGTTCCCACATTTGGTTAAATAGTTATATAACAAGTGAAATATTGTAAGTTGTATTTATTTCAGGGAAAATAGCCAGTGCAATTCGCAGAAATTCTAGTTTTGTAAAACGATGATGTGGTCCTGTATAGCATCTTGAGCAGCAGCTATACTTTTTCTTTGTTCCCTAAAATTTTCTGAATGGAGTGAATACATTTTTTGCCCGAACTTGGTCAATTTGGCAATAAATAAAGAGGAATACGGGACTGAAGCGAAAGCATTAGATATAACAGTTGTTAAAATTATTTAATTTGCGTAAGGTGTTTAAATTGTAGGTTATAATATCTTCGTCGTTATCGAGGAGAACCTTTAATTTCTAAGATAACGTTGGGATATTGATTAATTTATACGTAACTCCTATATTTTCGTTAAGGTTGGCGTTGTTGTTTATTACGCTCTAATCTTTCTTCAAGTAATTTTTTAATATGTTTTATAAATGTTTGAAAATGGACAAAAGCTTCATAGAAATTTTGGTTGTACACATAAAGATATATTAAATTAATGACTTTTGTTCAAGAATTTTGGCATTTTTATTTCATCGTTAATTATAAACTGATTACGGAGCTTCTCGTCCGGGTTGCCTCGGTTTTCAATTGCAAGCCTTGCCAACTGACGCTTCTATGTTCTGTCCCAGTTAGGAACATAAATCACACGCATCACTAAAGGTCTCTTATTCGAACAGAAGGTGTAAGTGAGATAGGGTTAAAGCCGGAACAGGAACTCAGCAGTATTCAAATTAACCAACTTATCTTTGCATACGGCGACGCAGCAGTTGTACAACACTGTCCCTTTCACATGAACAAAGAGACCCTTTCGTTTTCATTAGGATTCCATTCAGTAGATCTATCTTCGACACAATAAAAGCCGGAAAGGTCCCTTCTTTACCTGCGTACCGTACAGGAGAAGAAAGGGTTCACCGGAGATCCTCCAGACGTAAGGTAGACCATATGCAAAGAAGTAGTCAGCAGGTAGGACATCTGCATACGTTTATTATAATTTCCTTTTTTGTACGGCCTTCCTTTTTGTACGTGAGGGTACGCTAAGAAAGGGTTGTCGCATGTGAAAATTCTCAGCGTCGTATAGAGAAAGAAAATAGTGCATTTTGAATATACGGAACAGGTAACAGTATAGTTTGATGACGAATCTCTTAGAATAAGTGATAAATTGTGTTCGAGAATGGAAGCACGACAGGATCCGAGGGGGGAACTTATTTGAATATAATTCAAAAACTGTCAAACGCCCCTCGTCGTCATTTGCATGACGAGCTTTACATCAGTTAAAGCTGCGAGCTTTAGAGACCTACGCTTATGTAGGTACCTGAAAACATGCTTCACATACATGAACGTGCGAGTAACCGTTAGGACAATTTACAATGATTGAAATCAATACATGCAAATTAGGCGTAGAGGTGCTTTTTCTGACGTGATGTCGAATACTATCTAACTTTCACGTGCGTAGGAAGCGATATTATGTTTTGTGCAGAAGTGGTTTAGATTTCGAGACATCATTGGCTTCGTCGACAATAAATTCTCGCGAGTAGAGGTTTCTTTCGATATTTTGTTGTTGTTTACTTTGCAATTCGTCTTAACACCTGCTTGATACGTTAGAACAGAAAGAAAGAATCTGGCCATAGTTATTAATAATTACGTCGACCTGCTATTGTGCTAAACGGTAGCTTACAAATCGAAATGTAAAAATTAAATGGTATGAAACAGCCTAGTTAATTGACTCGTATAGACTTACAATATTACTGTGGTACTTTGGCCAGATATATTACGTGAGGTGACTTCAACAGCAAACATGACGATTTATGACGACCTAGATTATTAAATAAGAGCACAAGTACTTTATTAATGCCCTCTGCTAAATTTATTCTTTTGGAAACAGAAATGAATTAAGCTAAAATTAAAAATGTCGTTTATAAGAATTATTTCCCTTCGTAATAACATTCCTAGTTTTCTGTTGTATTTCAGTGGAGAAGGAGCTAGATGCAAATGTGAACTACATTCGAACGGTTAATTATGATTTTATGTTAACATATTGCATATTGTAAATTATACATATATTAGAATAACCTATAGATATAAATGTTTATTAGCCTGTTCATGTTAATAGAATCCTAACTTTTACAAAATGTCGTCAACGTATTTATATTTACTAAAGAACTTTCCCCTCTCGTAAATAAAGGTTTAAAGAAAGAGCATTCAACACAGCAAATTATTATTATAACGACTCTGTCAAATCATTCTTGTTAGTAGCAGCAATCAATATCGATACACTCTTCTAAATTATCAGGAAATAGCGGCCTTTCAACATAATACATACATACATATATACATCGGAGAAAGAAAACGATGGAGAATTAATATTTTATGATATAAAAAGTTTTGTTGATGTTGTCAGCGCACTAAATCGAAGTTCTATATCATAATGGAAGCAGAGCGTATATTTTTGGCTTACTATATTATATAAGTTTGACGCTAGCAATCAAAATTTTCTAATTACGTGCTTCCCATTGTTGCCGTAGTTGATTTGGTGGGTTTTCTCTGTGTTATGAATGATTAAATTTATGAGGTGGAAAATATTGTTAGCGTTCTTTAATATTTCAGGCAGCTTTTGATACGAGGACGTACTAAATAATAAAAGAGAAAGTAATTTAATATTTTTTCTATAATGCCAGCTTTTGGAACTATATGTAGAACTTAATATTTGAGTGGATTAGGGTTCAATATATGAATTTCTGTTAGGAGGCTTTTAGTTTATTAACTGCTGTGATTTTTTTATAGTGACTTTTCAATAGATTTGTTTACATACCTTAAAGCAATTGGCTCTTTATGACTTCACTGTTAACGACAAATAAAACAAGTAGGAAAAAAACAAATTAAAATAGTTTAGAAACTATTTCTCGGTCCTATAATTATTTAAGAATTGATGTTTTTGGGTTTTAAGTCCTTTTAGTTTACTGCTCCGTTTTTTGATCATTCTATCAAGTTTTCCGAGATTACCTTTTTATTTTATTTCTAGCCAATTAAGCATAACATTTATATATTAAACAAACCAATTGAATAGCCAGACGAAATTTGTGACGTGATCCTGTGTGCATGACTAGAGCTTAGGAAAAGAAAAAAGATCTATCTAAAAGATCTTAATCTTATTAATACTTAGATCTAAAAGATCTAAGTATTAATATAGCACTGCTTTAAAATCTTTTCTTAGATATGAATAATTAATTAATAAGATAGCAAATATAAATAATGACAAAGTAAAGGATTAATATAGGGTGGAATTATTTTATTTTGCGGAATTATCTGCAAAACATTGCTTATAGTTATGGTTATGAAACAGATTAAAGTCGAATTACCATCTTTTTCCCATTTACCTCATTATAAAATATTCATACAGGGTCATTCATTATTTTTATTTATTCGTAACTCTATGTTAGTACTTCAATTCTAAGTTTTAACCTCTTTTCTTAATTACGATTTTATACGCCTGTTTGATATATTTATAACTAAAAACAAAATCCTTTAACTTTTAATAATAATTAATACTACTGCAAGATTTTACCAATTTGTCCTGTCTATTGGTTTAGTTACAAATTTGTGAAACCAGTTAATGAATTTCAGTAATTGAATAAAAGCAACTGAAGAAAATGCTAGGAAATTCACGCAATATTGACGCAACCCATTCGGTGTAATTTTAAATTTGTGAAATTAATTAAATGAAAATTAGTTGAATGAAAATTAATTATATACTGTTTTCAAACAACATCTATTTACAATTCACTCTAAACACAACCGTACGCTTTTGCCGTAATGAATGGATTACAAGGTTGCCGGCTGCCAGTTCAAAAGCACTAAGAATAGACAATTCTGTAAGTATATATGTAAATACGTGTCCGTTTTCTAATATTATAGTTGAAACACGACGCACAAACATGTGTTACATAAATTAATTTACGCATTTGCAGGAAACACTTCGGCGCTATCAGCCATCATCAGGATCTAAGTAAAAACTGCTAAAAGAAGGGTGACTAAGTAAAATATGTAAATTCTGCAAACTCCTTTTTTTTGAAAAACTTTTGTTTCACTAATTATTTTATTTTTGTTTCCGTAATATAAATTACAATTATAAATATAAAGCCACAGCTTAATTTGTCTGCTTTATACCATCAAACTTTTCCTTTCTTCATGTCAGTTAAACTAAATTAAATTAAATCATTAGAAGTGACTTCACAACCGAACGGTCACGGGTAATTTCCCATTACACGAATACATACTTTTATCATTATTAGGAGAAGGTAAGAAGCTTGAATTTATGTAATTTTCGTTTTTTTGTCACCGAAATTTCTGCAGTGTGATGGTGAAAATTTTCAAAATTCTTCTAAGTATTCATCGTATTAAAAATGACACTAAATAGAAGAAAAATATCAAAATTCAACGTGACATCTTGTACATCAAACGAAATGATTGTTTTAGAACTGTTCCTTTCCTTTATCTTTTATGCCAAAGTGAAGTTAGCGGTATTGGTAAAGCTTCGAATTACAGTTGAGTATTATTATTATTAAACTAGTATAATTGCAGTAGTTGAAACTACCGCTGCCTTACCTGCAATTCCATTCGAGAATATATTGTACAAATATTTAAATGCTACACTGGAACAGAACAATTTAATCGTTTCATGTTCGTATGTTTAAAATTGCTTGCGTGAACTGTATTATGAGTTAATAAGTGAAATAACAGGAAAAGTTTGTTTTGGAAAACTTCAATTTCTTTAGCATATCAGGCAACTACGTGTTAATTTTTATAACAGCTGAAGTTCGAAAAAACTAGTACTATTAATTAATTGCCGATGCTTTTTCAAGATACCTAGTGGCATATTTTATTGTATTTTCACGTCTGTAGTAAAAGAGGAAAGTAAAATTAAAGAATTGAAACTTTTGTATTAATTAATAGTAATTTGTCAAAAACTAAGGGGTTTAATTGTACACAGAATAAATAGTCCAACATCTGTTTCATCCCCTAACATTTAATAACTCGTTTTTCTTCGACAAAATAAAAAGTTTGGTTATTTCTTAGGTTATACTGTTTTGGAAATAAAATGTTTCTATATTTACGTCAAACTTAAGCCACAATTTAGGATTGCATTGATTAGAAAATTGGTTTTGCGAGATTCAAATCCAAAATATTCCTTAATATACTTTAATAGCGGCTAGATTTAAGTTTGCTTCAATTCGTCTAATTTTTAATCATTTCAGGTTTCAAAGCATGCTTTAAATACTTATCGCTTACATTCGCAATTTTCAATACAAAAGTAAAAAGTATAGAGCAAAATTCAGGTTACAATTCGATGTCCGTAGTAGCAAACCATGACGTGAGTCGCCATTTGCAAACAAAACACACTCGCCCGTGTATCGGAAATAAAATCGATGAACGAATTCTCTCCCATCGCAGGAGCCGAGGTGGGAGCGACGACATTCAATCACAATCCTCCGCAAAAACCACCGATAAAAGCTCCGACCGGAAGGAAAAATAAAGAGCGCGATGTGGCGGCCAGAATACAGAGATAGAACCTGATGCGTCGTGTTTAGCATCTGCCGCGGCCAAACATCGTTGGCGAGACTGCAGAGGCTCTCTCGAAATCCGACAAAGCTCGCGCGTCCTAATTAAGTAGACTTCCCTGTAATTACTGCCGACTGTATGCTATATAATGAAAGAGTAACCGACGCGTCGTTCGCGGCGTCATAGTCGGCCATATTGGCCATGCGCGGTGGCGCGCTCTGGTGGGAGAATGCATACGTTACGCAACGGCGCTGCTTCTTAGTTCTTGCGACCTACGAATTCCAAAGACACATCCTAGCGCTGTCCTTGTTGGAAGCATTGGAAAACACTACGAGGGAGATGAAATCATTTGAACTGGATTTTATGTTAGGATAGAAAGGCAGCGTGGAGTACACACACACACATACACATATAAGATGATGTGATACAAATTCAACATGCCATCGTCATTCGCCTGTTCTCCGCTGAGCTGATATGGTTTGGCATCTCCTTTTCCTATTCCTTACATCACACACAGTCACATAGACAAATTTTGCGAATAAACTTTTCCAAAATTTACTTTACGAATTTTTATTTACTTTTCGCCTTTCGTTTTGTTTATGTTTTGCGACTATAACGTTATCGAAATTGCTTCGTTTTGTTAGTTTTAGAAATACTTGTTGTTATGTTTATCGCCACTTTCCTTTTTTTTTGTTAGCGTACAAGGTTTATTTTAAATACATTTATCTATTCCTGTTCCAAACTAGTAGGCGAACAGTGTAATTCCATCCGATCAGAAGAACTTGGCCATTCGCAGAACGAGGAACCTGAAAGTAAACAAAAAGGTAGGATTTAACTTTGTATTTATATAGTTGTGTACGTATACAGTTGTAAGCAACATGTGAAACAATCTATTACGTTAAAAAATAAGCATGAAAATAAGCATATCTGCTTAATGTGAGGTTTTATATTAAAGGCGAACTACAAGCTAATTTTGTATTCGCAGTATTAATTAGATACTCTGCATTAAGCAAATGCCGGATATCTTCCTTTTTCTAATGGTTTTACATTTATTTATTATTATTAGCACGTTATTAAATATAGAAAGGGTGTGCAATTACAAGAAATTTAAAGCCGATAAATCATAATATCAATTTCTTAACTGAAGCCATTTGATTCCATTTTAAAATTAGTATTGTATATATCGAACTCGCGACAAAAATTTGTAGCGTTCTATCGTAATTGCGCCAATTAAAATGTCATTAATTGACGGTGAAGTGGGGACATTGACACAGTTACACAGAAGCCCAGAACGTCACCGGGACTGCCATCGTTAATTGAAGTCGTTACCGTGAATAAGTCCTTGGATGTTGGCGTAGGTCGTGTACCTAGCAGCGTCGAGACGCAGACGTCTGTCTGGCGCGTACTAATCACGGACGAACAGACGACTAACGACCAATCAGAGAGAAGAACCCGGGCGTCTGTGTATACTGTACTTAATAACCTCCGGAATGTCTTCTTCTCACTTTCAGTTCCTCTTCCTCCCGTAATTCGCTTTCACTTTGCCGAGAGTTCTGAATGTGTGTGTACGTATTTCTGTTTGTTTGTATAGGTGTTGAATATATTATTTACCGTATGCCATTATGGATGTTTCGGTTTTCGTTGTAAATTAAATGGTCGACTATGCTCGTAAAACTGGTGGTGAATGAACGCATCAGTTAATAAAAATGGTGATTTGCTTCGATGAAATCAAATCAGTTGTAAAATTAATGAAGCACAAAGAATTCCGGGGTAAATTGAGAAGTTCCGCCAACTAAACATCCTCTTCGTTGATAGACGCTCGTAGAATACTTTAAAGAGATCTATCGTGACATTTTGTTGAGAGATCTGTACGTACATTATCCATATTATATTTTTCAATATGTTACTGATTAAAATTACTCATATTTTGCCGTTCTCGTAGTGTGTGGCCGACCGATAATTCCATTTAAAGGAAAATCTTTCAATTGAAGAATATTTGAAGACAAATACTGATCACTAGAGAATGTTAGAGTATACTCGATGTTAAATTTCCTGATACATACGCTAAGCACGTGTTTGGCTTCGTTTATGTATATTCTCCATAATTCCGTATCCATGAATATTAGTTTTTGGGATAATTACCACAATTTGAGATCTTTTGAAAAATGCCGCCGACCAAGATATCTTATATACCATATACGCTATAGCAGTGATAAAAATCTTATTCGACTGAGTGTTTCAAGTAGTTCACGGTAGTATATCGTCAATTAAATTTCAAAATATGGCCATTTATATCGATGTTAAGCTTGATCCATTTTATTTCATTTGTTTTTATTCTTAGAAAGTCTGATAGAAAGCTCTTCCGGATTTTTTTATAAACACTTTCCTTGCTTAAAATACGTCCTTCTTTAATAGATCAAACATGAAGTTGTGAAGATGAGCTTTTCGAAAGAGCAGAATGCTGCAACGAAATATTACAATGTTTTGTTTAACTAAAGGTATTCATTAAGGCAAATGTACAAACGTTTTCTTTGTTGGTAGCCCTAGTGCGTGAGCTCGGTCGTTGAAGAAAGAGCGGCATTCGCAAAATTTTAAAATTGTGTAATACGGTCAATTATTTTAAAAAGTAAAATAGATAGATGTTTCTATATAAATGCGATTTTGTCGGGATCACCAATAATATATTTCTTTACCTACTAAAATACTAGGTATTTTTGTGGTGCATGCCGTTATAAGATAAAATCGATAAGGAAGGGTACGCAACAAATGTTTTTGCTGTACATTAGCAGCAAGCCCTAGATGATCGTTCTCACACATGACTTTAGAGGAGTGACCTATGTGTACCGTTGAAGTGCAACTAAAATAGTTGGTACAATATATACAACGTTTTTGCGCGTTAAAAGCTTTCGCATAAAGAATTATTTCTAGATTCGTATTGTTCTCAATTATAATTCTAATTACCGGAGCGTATATAGAACGGAAAGAATAAACGTTTTATTAATGACGGATTGTTTATTAATGGCTATTCCTAACTTGGATATTTACAAAGTAGGGCGACATTCTAAAGAACTACATGAGTTACATGCTTATTGCTAGCTACTTGTTACCGTACTGCAATATACATTTTCATAAATATCCTAAAACGCATCAATTTCGGATGCGTAACGAATATGACATTCTGTTTTCCGTAAGAGTAATTTGATAAAAAAGAAAAATAGGTAGTTTTATTTAAAGAAATTAAATTTTTCTATTTTCTATTTGAAAGTTTAAGGATAATTGCCGCTGTATAACATATAATATTGCCACAGTCATAAAGTTTTTTATCGACTATCCGTTAAAAGTTTTCAGAAATGCCAAATAGCGAAATATTTTTTTTATTAAACGAATCTTAAACTTTAAAATAATACAGTTGATAGCTATTTTTGGTGTCAACGGAGGTCCTTAGATTATTATTTTATTATTATTTTGCTTTAATAACACATATCGCCTCCAATTCATCAACGCAATTCCTAAAGAGACACCTTGTATAATAAGGATTCTCTTCTATTTATGAACTTTGTCATGATGTCCATTTATCTGTAAGTATACTGCAGTGAATTTCGAAGATGATTGCAGCAGCATGTGAATAATGAGGTAATTTAGGATTCCCATTGTTCATTTTCCTTTTTTTTTATTCCAGCCATCAAAATAAGTGATTCATTTAAAACTCTATTTATTTTAATTACCATCTAGCTTCGCTCTGTAATGCTTCACGGATATCACAACGCTGAGTAATTCATGAAATTAACGCCGCAATTAATTTATACAATTAAAATTATCAGTTGTTTAGAATATCACGACACCGATGCGACGCTTAGTTACGTCTTAGCGGGTCTAAAATTTCCAATTTGACTTCAGTTTCTATATGTTAAACAGAAGTGCAGTATGTACTAAATCATTAATTTTATTAATTGCCGCATAATTATACACCATAAGAAGGAATTGATAAACTAATAATTCTAGATAAACGGAAATGGAACATAAAAGTTACAATGTCCTTTGATTTTATGCATCGAGATTTTTACTAGAAATTTTAATTATGCACCGCTTGTCAGCTACTATATTTGAATCGCAAAATACAAGGTTGCATGACACGCATTTCAGTTTTTACTTGAACACTTAATCTAGTCTAAATTACATGTCGTAAATATCATTTAGGTTTTAACGGATGTAATTCTCTAGCTCTTGCAAGAAAATCGCTGAAACACAAAAAAGTTAATAGGCATATTTGAAATTTTATACTTTTCTTATTTGTAGATAAAATTTAATTTCATACGAACTCATAACTAATGCTATATCCAATGAACTTCGTAAAATTTCTCCTTTAAGCGTGATATTACCACTGAAAGGTTTTCAATTCACCTTAGCCATTTTACTTCAATAATTTCATGTTACTCTTACGTTCTTTTGCTACAAATAATAAAGCTCAAATAGTTTTTTACATGGACACGTTATATATTCTTAATGGAAGGATCTATGCATTATTGTTAACCTACTTCTTTCAGGCGAAGCATCTGCGTAAGTGCTGGTTTGGTTTGCATGCTGGTTGCTTAGCATGCAAATTATCCTTGCTTGCTCTAATTTTTGAATACAACCCTTCGAAATAATTAGTGACATGTGCAGAGCGAAATTAGTACTTTAACGGTAACTTGCGTATCGCGTATAGATTGATGTGATTAATAATAATAATAACAATAGTATTTATTTGAAAGAACATGCTTGGAATACATGAGTGACGTAGGTCCAAAGAGGAAAACAGAAAGGAACGTGGGGTAAGCTATGTTAAATTGTTTCAAAAGTTTTTCTTTATGACCAATGGTCATTTGTTGAAATCAACAATTTATTAAATTCGTGACAGGTAAAGTACTTCTTCTGTTCGCAGTATGCCAATGAATTACCAAGAAAAATTGTTTAGAATAAAATGTTATGGTGCTACGTAGATTTTGGTCTACTTTGGCGGTCTACTTTGATGGTCGCGAAGTGTTGACGATACGAACAAATCTGTTACTAGTTTTGTGATTACCACCATTTACTTAATACTTTACATAATTTTTTAAAATTATGTAAAAGTAATAAGTAAATGGTATAAGTAAAAAATAAAACTAATATATTCATTATCCTGTACGTAGCTACCTTCTATTTCAATTGTGCACGTTACAAATGTTTCCCAGCTGATTCAATGTATTTATTGTTCCTTGCATACAGGCTTTTAATATTTGGATATGATATAGCAGATCAAAAAGGAAGCAGAAATGAGTGTATTCTAAGCAATGAGAAATCGCTGAAGCTGCAGCAATTTCCTCTTCACAAGAATAAAAGTGTTCAGCCTTCCTCGCGACTAATAGTAATTTGTTAGAGAATATACGCCAAATTGTGTTAAAGGAGCTAAATAGATATTCTGGCGTCCGGTGTACCTATCAATCGCTTAAATTAAATTTCTAATAATAATAGTAGTAATAAAATGGATCTATACTTGAAATGGCTGGATTATAACGTTTAGAAACTTTTGATCAAGTCGAGTTTGTGTGTGCACACGCCCGAATGAGGAGCTTATTGTGAAACCTAGTGGTGGTTATGTTATGGTTTGAGGTTGTATGAGGGCGAATGAATTCAGAACGTTGCACTTTATAAAAGAAGATTTAGACCAACGCATGTGTCTGGAAAATTTAACACGGGAGTCTTTCGCGACTGGTAGTTCTATGATATCCTACATACTTCAAAAACACCCCACTCTCCAATGACTAGGCTTATATGTTATAGATAATTTTTGGTCTAAACTACAGCTGGATATTTTTGGACATTAGCATAAGCTGGTATACCATAAAGTTAATGGAATCTATGCCAAACCGATCAACATGGTATTAAAATAACCCGGAAATCCTATATTTTATTTTTGCAGTTTGCATCGTATATTGTACCATTCTAGCAGCGACATTGTTTTCATGTATACGCTTTATTTGTGAGGAATGTTTGGTTTCGCAATAAAATCTTTATTTAATAACCTGCAATATTGGATTTGTAGGTAAGTGCGTTACCGAAGCTGCGAGATACTGTACATTATAAAGTGCTGATACTCACATAATTCAATTTAATTTTTAACCTAGAGATGATAATAATACTAAAAATAATAAAGATTTTATTAACGTTATCAAAGAATACCCATGAATGCAAATGTCAAAAAACAAGTATTTACTGGTTAATATCGAATAAAATTAAGGTAAAATATAGGAACAGGTTAACTTGATTATTGAACTTAATTGTTTACACAACATATTTACAAGTAGTCGAATAGAACAAACACAATTAAAAAACTATGGCCTGCTTTGGTAAAGGGTTAGTCTGGTGTGCTTGATTCCATTCTTCGTAAATTGATATCCATTCCAAGTTTATATAATGTCAAACGAAAAAAAAAAAAAAACTTACAAGGTTACCACAATAAAACACTGACGAACACTATTAAAACACAGTTAACAGTAACAGCAAAAAATGCAACGTATACTTTATTACACTTGACCTTCTGTTCAAACAGTACTATCACAAACTAAACGATTTAAGTTTAAGTTAACAGCACCCCGACGTCATCAAACGTGAGATAACCCTTTTAAGGGTGTGGCTAAAAAAATAAAAGGTGGGGGTTCATTATAACCCCTTCGTTAAAATTAGGTTCGCCGGCGATGGGGTATATAGGTGGATGTAGTACACCCATCTGCATATCGCATAAATTACGAAACCCGAAATGAAAAAACGGAACTCGGGAAAGGAAAAAGAATCGCCTCACATATGCATCATAATGCAGTCGGATACCTACCGGGCTACCCCTACCCCTTAAGCTGAAAAAAAATATAATTTAGCCTGAATAGAATCTTCGAGAGACGACCCTTTCACACACGGAAAAAAATATGATATAAACCATGCTCTAGTGGAAAAGAAAAATGTGTTTTATTATTAAAGGTCGCCGTGGACAATAGGAGGTTTGCGTGTTATGTGCGTAAGAGATTTGTGTGATCCTTTGTATATGGGATGAAGGTTACATGTTGCCTTTAAAAGGGTTAACGGTAGGAAAAGCTATGACTAGCTAATGCTTAATATGAAAACATGTATATCTCTTTGCTGTTTGTATATTTATCTAAATTCGTATTTGTTTGTATTGCTTTCTTTGAAGGTTAAACAGCTCCATCGTTAATAATAAACAATATTTTTCGATGTTTTAGGTCAATATTGAATATGTACAATTAAGTTATCCGGAACAGTGAAGATAATGTGTTTATAAAAAGAGGTGTATTGCACTAACTATTGCTAAAGAGAGATTGCAAAGCTCTATGCAACATCCGCAGCAAACGTAACTTAATAAAATGATGTTATCGATAGACAAACAGTTATTAGAAAAAAAAGATAAATGCTTAGTTCTTCACAAAATTATATTCTAAATTTCTAGCATGAATTTCGTAGAGTATAACGTCCTAAAGCAGACCCATAGCTGGGAAATGCGGATACTTGCGACTGATAAAAATTGATATTTTCTTGGTTTTACCCTTATAATTACATTTTAATTAATCAAACAAAAATAGAGACTTTTGCGGGAGCGATTTCTTTTTAAACGTATTGATGTAATGTATTACAATATCTCGGTAGAGATATGAACGTTTACGTAAGAAGTGCACTGTAATAATTAGTGTAAACTTGAGTAATTGTAAGTACATATATGCGAGAGTCGTAGGTTCTGGTCCTACCGGAGTCTGCTACTACTTCCTTATGTATTGTTAATATTTCTCAATAATAATTAGTCTTTAAAGTGGGCCGTGTAATTTATTAAAATTAAAATTTTGTGGCATGTAGCATATATTTAAAATGGTCTCTAATGTTATATATGAATTCTTTAATATAACACTTAATACAAGCATATGTAAAGAATATTACTTCGAAAATGTCGAACTTCAGAAACAAAAGATGATTTGGTCCTGACTCGGACAGAGTTGTATGTTGTGCGTCCCAGACCAAAAAGAGCCAAGTGGCCGATTTATCTAGTGAGTGGGTACAAAATTGAGTCACAATTTGCATATTGAGGAATAATTAGCTGCGTTGCATCTTATGCAGCACGAGGGTGATAGTAACAAACAATAAGGTTTAAAGATATTATGATTACACCGTTACTCCACTTAAAAGGCTTAAAAAACAAAATTTTTCAGTAAGTGTTCCATTTAAAAAGTTGTAGCAATAAACGAAATTTGCAATTCAATATACTGCTGAAAATTCCCAAAAATACTAATATCTGGATCAACACTTCAAGCGTATAAAGCATTAAATAAACATTGGCATTTGGCAGAAATCCACGATGGTCTCAATTATTTCAAAAGCTGAACTAGGTTGGCTTAGGGATTGCTGAAAAAAGTATGAAATTATCTTGTATCGTGCCATAGTTGAACAGATTGTGTACTTAGATTTAATTTTTTATTGTGCAAGTTATTCAAGGAAAGAATGTACAATGCTTTTGGCGACATTTAACAATTATAAACAATGGAGTAGTTATCCAGTCAATCGGCAATAAATCTTCCCTAAGAATTTCTTGATAATTGTACCTTGTCCAATTACAACAAACCATTAAAGAAAGTGTGGTATTTCATTTATCTATTCTTTCGGTTCAAGCATCTCTAAATCTAGCTCTTGCCTATGTTCCAGTGCAGTACGTTACCGTATATCTTCGTAAGAATTTTTGTTTACATTGTTTTCTACTTAAAAAGGAGGGTATCGTGCATAAATCAGCACGTGTAAAGATAATAGCTGACTTTATCTATTTTATGGCTGCCATTTGCAGTTAAACTTAAATAATACATGAATATAATTTTGATTATCTACTAATGGTCGTTGTTAAATGTATTATTATCAATTATGTTCAAAATTCTGGGTGATTTACGACTTTTGACAGACATTTCTCAAGCTAAACACATATATGCCATGCACCCTGTGCGGTAGGTGAGATAGATAGGAATTTGTATTTAATGAAATAACTGTTTTTTAGCTTTTGATGTGTTGAGGAACACGAGCACGAAAGACTTGCAAATATACAAACTATATTCTATTGATTGTTTGGTACCAAATCTTTAATAGCAAAATTATATTTGTTTTACTTTTCATTAGTGTTGTTTCAATAGCACTGAAAGGAACGTTTGCGATGAAGAGACATTTCAACGTTAATGCTAAATGAAAATTTGCAGATAGAATTGAAGCGCCTTGTATCCTTATCTACCATTGCCTACGACACCAGATGCTTCAATGGCACAAATTTCTTATTACCGTTATTATTCCTTTCCATTACACGTTGGTCTAAAATATAATTCTAAATAATCTTATGATTTCACATGCGTAAAATATTCATAATAGTTGTGTTAGTCTTCTGAAGATTTAATCCAGAAGTCTATCAGTTTATTCTTGTTATTTTTATTAACAATAGTCTTCGCTAAAATGACATGATCGTTGCGTGCCTATAATATTAAAGCTAAATTTTAAAATAAAACAATACATGCACAATAAGCCTTTAGAAACGGTTACAGTAAACTTAGGATCTAAATGCTTTAAAAACAATATAATTTTAGTAGCCACAAAATTGTTTTTATTTGTTCAATTAATTTTTTAGTTAACCCCAAATACTTAGTAGTATTGATGGAATATGCTCGAGGCAAAAACAATTTGGGGGAGGAAACATCAGCCAAAGGATATGTATCTATCCACCCAACGTTAATATACTAAAACACTACAACTGTTTTTCTTTTATTTAGGGGTCTTGTGTTGTTTGTATTTTACTTCATTGTAGAGGACAAAGGTAGGCGGAATTATTCGACAAAATGTCGACAAAACACGAGTCTATCTAGTCTCTGCAAAAAAGTAATAATTTCATCCGGCTTTGTCTTCTCTAGTTATTAAGTTAGGATGCAACTCAAGCAATTTAACCTTAGATGTGTTTATAACTGACTAAGCTGGCTGAGGTAATGGCTAATGGCTAAGATATCTGGTCAATTTAGCAGTTGTGCAACGTGTGAAAAGTATTTCAATTGTAAATACAGCTAATTTAATGAAACTTCTATCTTCTCTCTAATTTTCTTGCAATTCTAAAAAGTCTCAGTTATATATTCTGAGTGACCTACCCATCGCCTTCTTTATTATTCTTATCACACATGTCGTGATCGTGTCGTTGTTTGGCAGGCTGTCCGCCTTAAAAAAAGTGCCTCGTAATGTTGTTATTACATCCGATATTACGAAATAGTAAACACCTTGCCTTGTTATATCGTATACATTTCTCTATTTCCACCTCGATGTATCTACATAATCACCTTTTTAATTCTACGAATTACGTACAAGATGACGTGTGAAAAATAACGGAAGGGATAAGTAATTGCCGGTACTTTTCCTTCAACGAATATCCATATATATAGCATTTGCATTAAACGTTGAATTGATGTATGTGACGGCGAGTATGATAGAAGCAGGTGCCCACACTTCCGTCTTGACCGCCAACGGATGAGTTATGGGGCACCGTCTGCCCACATTATCTCGCCGATATCTGGAATGTCTATATACGAGGGGTATTCATCATGATCCAATGTGCGTAAGATACTAACTCGTTAACTATAACAGCACGGCGTTGGTTAACCAGTTAAGATAATTTTCAAGTAGAGATATGTTACTGTTTCTGTCAATGCATTAGGTTAATTAAAACCAATGAAAAAGTCTTTCAGTGGCGAGAAACCAAAGTTCATGAATATTCATCAAGAATTCTGCTCCGAGCGCTGGTTTAATAAATGTAATAAGTTCTGGAAATTATGTACCAAACACAATTTATATGAATTTAACGCAGATTGGAGTGTAGTAAATAAAATGTTTTGAAACGTGTTTGTTTTTTTTTTTTGAGATGGTGGGACAACAATAACAATAACAGCAAGGTTAAATACAAAATCTACAGTGAAAATAACGGAAATAGAAATGGAGAAAGAACAGGATAAGCCAAAAAGGTGGTAAAACATGTACTTCTGCAAATGAAGTTAAAGTAACCGGGCCAAGGGTACCTGACGGCATTACATGTTTTTGATTTCATGATATTGACACTTACTGGGACTTGTCTAAACATTTCATAATTTAATGTGCATATTTTGAAGTTATAGTATAATGTAGTAATATTATTATATCTATACATTTAACGTTGTTGATCACCTTCCTCCTCCAATTTCTCTCAGATTGAGTCTACACCTTTGCCTTACATATGTAGACAAGAAATATTATCATAATTCTTGCATTAAAATTATGTTTTTGTGTCATGGCGAAGATTTTACTTTTGTCGTATCTGAAAATTTGGATATCCTCATCATAGAAGCGGAAGGGGTTTTCAACGGAAGCCATCACGAATGTTATTTGATTTAATTTCAATCGCAAACTGCAAAAAAATCGAGATAAGATAAATAACTTTCAACAATAATGTTCAAGTTCAAGTTATTATGAAACTACCTCAAACTTGAAAACATGAACTTTCCATGTCCTATCTTGAAAGACATACCAAAATTTATTATTTGATAAAACAAAAGGCGAAGTTCGATTTGAATTTAAATTGTTCCATTTATTATTATTATTTATTTAAATTATTCGAAATAAAAATAAAAACGTAGGCTTCCACGGCCGGAGTCTATTGAAACTAAACGTTTTTCGGATTAGATTCGATTTCGGGTTCGGTTAAATTATTCGAATTTATTCCAATTAAATTCTATTTTATCAAATTTATTTGAAAAATATGCACAACTTTTATTAAAAGAAATATATCTTTAAAATCAAAAATTAGATTGCATTAAAATTTGTTTAATTTTCTATTAATTTGAATTTGCAGAAACAAATAAGTAGACCGCGAATCATACAGAGCCCCATTTATAATATAAGAAGCATGACAATATGCTAGTGTTTGAGGAGGTCCGTTTGACCAAAAAGCAAGTAACTGCTTAAGTATGTAGATGCACGCGGAAGAGGGACGAGATCATCAGATACTTTAGAATTGATGTATGTACAGCGAAAAATAAGAGTTGGTTAATATTTTAACCAACTTAAATTATTAACTGAGTATTCATGAACGCAGATAATCTTAAGTGATCTGCAAAAGATCCAAATGTTATTTTAAGACGATTTCCTCATCGTGCTGACTTGTAACTTACAAGTTGTAAGTTAATAGCCTAGTTATTCGGATCGACCCTATACGGTAAATGTTGCTACCGTGGAAATATACACGTAGTCATTTACGTACGGATATCATACACTCAAACAGAGTAAGTTACATATCATAAAACCGATACTTGCATTTGGATACACTAGGTGGTTTCGTAATGACTTTTCTTCTCATATTTGGTGTCCAATGCAAAACAATTGGGTTGGTCAATTTCCACTAACATAGAAAATATTAGTGTGGGAGGTGTTTACAAAGTACCTTAGAGAACTACACTGTAAAAAGTACATTCAAGAATAACGATAACTTGTTAACTGGTAATCCTATTTAAATTGAAATAATAACTGTTTTAGCTAGTGTACGTGTGGTGAAATTTCATTTTTATGATCTTTAGCCATCTGTACTTATTCTTAATATCCTTTTCACAAGTAATTAACCATTTTAACAATTTTGTTGTTGACCTATCGGAGTTAAAGGGGCATTAAGATTTACAAAGAAAAGTAAGTAAATGGGGTTAAGTAATAAAGAACCACCTTACGCTGTATCGCATATTGCATTGCTTTACTTGTGTAAAAAAGAGAAATGTCTCTTCTCTTTTTTAACTTTCCGCCTGTAAACAAACCCTTCGATAGGCAACAATGACATTTTAAAGCGTTCCCTCCAATTTCACATCTATTTTCCTTTTATTGTATCTTGTACCTTGCAATCCCATCGGTTGATTTCCTCAACGAGTAGGTATACACGTACTTCATAGTGTCGTTCTCTCATGGAGTTCCCTTCGTAAATCATAAATCAATGAACAATGATAAAATTGTTCAGATGATACGGGAAAAATTGTACTACGGTAGTTTTTGGATGTTACAAAATGGATAGTTTTGCATACTGTGACATCCGTGTTGCATATTTCAAAGAAAAAAAACATTATTTAAAAAAAAGATTTGTTCGCATGCGACATTAGAAAGATATTTGTGGAAGATTTGAAGTTTTAATAAAATTATCACGCGTTGAAGAGTAGATTTGTAGGTATTTCAATATATCAGTTGCATTTAGTCCTTGCAGCGATCGTGTTTCTTTATTTAAAAGTAGATTGTGAGTAAGTTTTGCGATAATTATTAACAATGCCTACATTAGATTGTGAAATTTGGTTACTTTGTACTCAACTACACGTAGGTCCATAAGATACCTATTACAAGGTATAATATACAACAAAATACTACGTTTATGTTACAATTTTTTTATTAAAATTGGTTTGTTTTTTTCGTTTCTTACAAAGGAAGTTAATAAATTGTTACTTGTTATATTTTTCTTGTTGTGTAGGTTGCATTTTGAAGATTTAGGAGTTAGTATGCCCTCCGAATTTAAGGCATTTCTTTCAAAGTAAGTGAGTTGATGCTAGTTCAAAATAAATGAAATGTTTGATAGTTTCTCAACACAATATATTTGATCTAGTCTAACAAATTGACAAAAAATTTGCCGCCTTATAGCTAGCAGCTAACAGTTAGAAGTGAAATTCTTGCAATGAAATTACAATTTATTGGTTCCATTCCACGGAAAAAACGAGACTTGTATTTTGAGAATTAATCCTTTAAATGTGAAATTATGTGTCTGACGCGCCAAAGAGGCACGTCAAGTTCAACTCACTAAAAATTGTTTTGGAAAAATTTAGAGACGATCGCTGCCATATTCTTTTATGACAAAAGGAAACCAAAGAAGAAAGATTAATTCCAAATCTTATCTTTAATGGAACTTTACTCAATTTAAAGTTTTTGCGTGTATCCATGGACAAATATGGTTGGGAATAAATTGAACCAATTTAATGTCAACACATTGATAAATGAATACAGCCAGCGCACCCCGAAGAATCGATAAAACCAGAAGCAAAAAGAAAATTCCGCGCACCATCTTCAAAAAGTACATTAACGTATTTTCGCGTATACCCGAACTCCTAAGTTCGTTAGCGATTCTGAATGAGACTTCCTTGTCTTGCGAGTGGATCTTCTCTCTCTTGCACCTCACACCCTTCCCCAAACTCATTCATTCGAGCCACACGGCATCGCTTCTACCCCTTGCGTCACCCTGTTTCTCATCCAGCGCCCGTTCATCGTTTACAACCAAGGAATCTTCGGCTAGTAATAGTACTTTCCCTTCGTCGTGTTTTTAAGAGATGAGCTTCCCATTTTAAAATTAAAGAGCGAACGGTGGAAGGAAGTGTAAACTAGACCCTGACCTACACAGAGAGGAGAGCCAGAAATGAACACCAAGAAAATCGAATGCGAGGACGTCATAGACGCCTACGATTTCGCATCGGCGCGGCCCTTTTTAAAAGTTTGCGAGAACCAATTTCTTGGGCGGTTGGTTTTTCAACGACGGTGCCTCCGGTTATGTAATGAAAGTGTTTAAAATTCTCGCGGTAATACTTTCAAGGCTTTTTCTCTCTTTGGGGAATGTTCTTGTTTGGAAAGTTTGACTTGTTCGATGATGCTTGTGAATATACGTGTAAAATTGAGGAAATCATTTGTTCGTAATGTTTATACTCCTTTCGAAGGCAACGTGTTTTGAATTAATACGACCGGAAAGAATGGTAAAATAATAGCTTGCGCGTATCGACAAATTACATAAGCAGTTTTCTTTTGTTTATGCTATATCCAATATCAAATTCTTTGATCTGGGAAAGTTCACTACTAAATCATATGAATCATGCCAATTTACTTTTTAGTTGTGTGCTAGTAATAGTTTCAGGATTGACTTCGCTTTTTAAGACCTGTGTATTGTTTACTGGTATTCTGCAAATTAATTGTCTTGGTTTGAAATTTGAGAGATTAGAAGACTTTGCGTGAAATAATGACTAAGTTAGGAAAGTTGGAAAAGAGAAACAGGTCGCCTAATTTGAACATTTTCTTCAACTTTCCCAATTTAGATTTAAATTGTACGTGAGCGATATCTTAATAAAATTCTACATTTATCATATTTTTTCTCTTTCACTTTACGTTGGGTTAAATTCAAGAGCTTCGTACAAAATATATTTTCAAGTAGCTAGAATCGCATAAGTATAAAGGATTAAAGGTTCATTTGCCAGAATTTTAATAATACCCGATTATCATTGCATCTAATTATATTTTACGCTTTCGCTATTGTTATAACAACTAATGGCGATTTTCTGATGACAGCAAATGAGCAAAAATTATTTCCGGCCATACAGTTCCAATTAGAAACTTTTACAACATTCCATGGAGATTCTTTAGATTATTTAACCAATAACAGTTTCGAATTATAACAATTTTTTCTCCAAAACTTCTACTTTTATGATCGTTCTTATCTCCTTTTTATTAATATCTTCAACCCGCCATCTGGCTTATTCAATTTGAAGGTTTACTTATTCGCTGGTGTTTTTTCCGCTCTTCATCATTTTCCGCTAACACCACAGTCTTACCGTTACGTCGTTTTGAAACCGGTAAGAAGGGGTTTAAAATGAGAATCATCCTCCACTCAACATGGTACGGAAGAAGATCGCGCCCGAGCAATCTACATATTATGAAGAAATATAAACTGTAATAGGTAACTATATTTCAGCGTATGTGTGTGCATGGCACACTTAGTATTGATGCAGGGCTGTTGCGGATGATCGGCATGGCCGCCCCCAACTGAAGCTGGTTGCCATGGTAACTTGTGCCAGGGCTCCGCCACTCATGGCCGACCCTTATATGTAAGAGTGTGTATATGTGATGCGAATGTACGTGTGCATTCGCATGTGTGTGTACATATCACATATGAACATGCATACATTCTTTCAATAACAGAATCCTACACAAGAAAATATGGAAAACTATTTGCATAAATATTTAATACAATAAAAACATAAATTTAATGCTATGAACGTGGAAACATTTTTAATATAAGTAAAGAATACGTGCATATCCAAGGGTATTGTGGAGAATGGCACTTCATATACGCAGTAACGGACTATCCAGACACTTCATTGCGATTATTATTCAAGTTTTATGTCGCGTATAAAGCCAGTTTTACTTAACACATTACATAAATACTTGTAAATGGTTCGGTTATATTGCCGTATTAGAATTGGCAGGCAAATAGTTTTAATTTTCCAACTTTTATATCTCTTACAAGATTTTTACGTACGTAGATTAAAAAGAGACCTATCATCCCGGTGAAAACATTTTGCACTTATAGGTTCTTGCAGTAATATATGAGTATATTCACTAAAGAATTTTAGAAAGTCTTCTATAATTAAGCAAATAGAAAATACGTTTCTCAAATTTGCATATTCAGCTTAGATACTGCTGGACAACGAATAAAACTTTCTATCATTTTCAGCATTAAACTATTATTTGACCTAATCAGAATTTAGTCAGTACTTTTCATTTGTGGATTCGCTGGAATATCGTATCAATTTTACCAATAATCTTCTAGTATGCCATAATTTAATCTCTTCTTTATGACAAAAATGTCCTGATGAATATTTTTTCATAATTTTTTTGGGTATTCGGGATTCAAGCCTATACGTCACATATGTGCCGGTGTCTACCCGTGGACGCGCTAATTTTATTTTTTTTTTAAATGCATTTCGTGTTTTTAAATGCACTTTAATTTTTAAAGTGTTTCGTGTAACAACTTTAATTTTTTTAATGAAAGACTGTATATTTTTAAATTCTACAATTAATTTCAGATATTTTTTACACAACGCTCCCTATCAACGGCTTTCGGCTTATTAATACATCCACATTTTTGAGAACAAAGTAGGCAAACGATAAAACAAAGTTATTATAAAAACTAATTTATAAGATGTCGAAAACCTCTCCGCAGTAGATTAATCGGTTTTATAGCTTCCTTTTGTACATTCTTCAATTACACATATTTACCGGGTTGAATATACACTTATAAGCAGCATTTTTAATGTGGTCCAACAAAAAATCTTAGACATTGAGATTGAGACTATCTATCCATTGTTGCGATTAAATTGTACTTAAGCACTCTCTTATGAACTTCGTTATATGGAGGAGCGCCATCCCGTTAAAATTATGAGATTGAACTTGATAAATCAGGGTCGTTATCGTCTAGAGACGGCATAACTAAAGCTATAAACGTGAAATCATTGTGAAGAAAATCTCGATTTTTCCTTAGTGAAGCTTTCATCAAAGGAAAGTGGTCCAATTGTTCTATTCTCCCCAAATATTATTTTTTTCATTATACCGGGCCCGAGTTTCTTCCAGACATCTATCTACTGACATGTATCTTCTGACCTGACCACTTAAAGAAAAAAGTGTCCTCATCAGCAAAACAAATCATTTGAAGATGTCGCCTCTCAAGAACTCGTGAGAAAATTGTGCCACATGGGAATGCCACTTTTCTTTTGTCTCATGGTTCTGATCATTCTGATGTGTCTCAGTCTTAACAACTCATATTCTCCTGGATCTTTTAGCGTAGAAATCGTTTTCTCACATATCAAGGTTTAATGTGGAACGTTAGAAATGGATGCGTTGTCGGAAGCTTTACAAATTGCTTACGTCCTTTTTCAGTAGTCTTTAGTTTGCCATCTCAATTTTTTTCTCTATTTTGACGATTAATCTCATTTGTAACTTTTTAGTTGAATAGTCTTGCATATTCCGTCGACTTTTACAGTTTTGATCTTTAGTTCGCGTTTTTAAAATTAATATTCTTCCTTCTGCTGGTTTGTGCGACCGACGACAATAAAATAATTATTCTTGTGCACTGGTTTGTATCTTCATCAAATCAACCTACCTACGCCAGCACTGAGTTCTTGGTAATTTATTAATGATTTGCAACACATATTCGCTTCTCCTCGCGCGTAGCTACGTCGTTGATGCATGATTTTGAATTCCAACGAAACGATAGGTTGTGGATCTTGGTGTTATTACACAGATATTTGTTAATTAGAACTTCAAGCGAAAGCAAAACTTGTTACCGTATAATTTACACTTGTCTACAATATAAATTACGAACGTTTATTTCAATCATTGGGACTTCTTTATCGTTCATTTATTTATCATTTATGCTACTTATCTAATCAGCTTGTAAGAAGGATAGTTTCGTTGGACATTAGTTCCTCTTAATTTGTAATGATGTTTACCAATACTATTGTGGTACTGTTTCCATTTATGTAACTAATAGAACTATTTGTTACAATTAAATCAATTTGAATGAAGGAGTTCTTGGGCAAAGCTAACCAAGCAGATTTTTAGACGGAAATGTAAATACCTGAACCTGCAAAGATATACGTTGTGATATTATAAATATCCATTTGTCGAAATATTTATCGCATTAAGTGTTCAACTACAGCATACCATTACTAGTGAATTTGTCGTATTAGAATGATTTGTGTCCTGGTAATTGATCGCTAGTATTTAGATTTAGATACAGCCTAACAGATACGAGGACCGAAGGAGTAAAGATTAAGGATCCTGTGTTAAATAAATTTCTAATCTTGTTTAATTGATTAAATAAAGGACATTCGCTTAGCGACAGAAATTATAACTTACATATGGGTACCAAAATAGAAAGGTTGATGTTCCGCTTAATCGATCGCATCCGGTGTGGGGTACACATATGTTATACGTGTTATATTATTCCAGTTTTCTTGTTTTATAAAATGAGATAGGCATACATATACCAATTAGAACTAATTTCTTCTCGATTTCTATAGCGTTACCTTAATCTAATCTAATCTTACAAGAAAACTGGAGCTGTACACAAATTAAGTTTGCGCAATTAAGCTCTAACCTGACGACCCTTGATTCAAATACGGCACCGCTGCTGACTGGCATCATGCATTGGCAGCGTCATTGAAATGCACGAAAGCCCCCAGGACATACTAACAACGTCTGTCAAGATTGTCAACTGTCGATCGGTCACGATTTGCATAAAGGTAAGCTGCCTGCCCGTGTTTTACATACTCACAACGTAAACGAGTAAATCCCGGTCTTGCATTAACATCACAATTATTCCGACAAACAAACCGTAGAAGGGTTGCGAATGCATATGCAAATCAGATCTCGGAGTACGCTACAACTACCTTTACCTACCTCTTTTTAACGGTCAACTACTGCTAATACCGCTCTTATACCATTACGTACATGCATGCAGGTACTGCATGCAGACTACGTATTAGTACACTACTCTACCTTCAATAGAACTCGTTGCCTTTTGCTACCTGAACGTTTACGCAAATTGGTACTTCATGTTCGATGATTTCGTGTTCTAAATTAACTTAGCCGCTCCACTTTCCTTCTACATGGGGAGGTTACGTTCGTAGGTTCGCAAAAAAAGAAAGCTCGCTTACATAAGTTTTGCTAACATTTGTATTACACTTGAACAGCTCATTAAAGATTGTATGAAAATTTAGCAATCGTTCAGCAAACATTTAAATTAAAATATGTTCATATATGCAGTGCCGAAAGCAATTATAGAATAAAATCCATTAATTGACTTTAAGAAAATCGCTGGGTTAAGTCGATTTAATTTTTGAAAATCTAGATTCTTTTATTCCGTCCCTGATAGATCTTCTGACTACCTACGTATATAAAAAGCGTATAGAAAAAGAAATCATGAACGCGTCACCAATATAGTCGACATTAAGAGTTAGTTGTCAGTAACAAAAAATTGACTTAACCGAGCGATTTTCTTTAAAACATTTAAAGTAGTTTTGAATTTTATTCTGAAAGGCTATGTTTAACATATAACGAACAGAAGAATCTTGTTTAATTCAATTGAAGTTTTTGTAATGACTATGCCAGCTAATCTATTCAAGAAGCATGAACATGAAGCTTTTTGAAAACCAAAAACCGACCTTTAGTTTTTACTATTCCATAGCCTGAAAAGTTAAAACAAGATATTTGGTTTCAGTGCATTGATGATGATTTGATAGGTACATTGATGTGTTTCCACTATTTTTTGCCAAAAATTGCGCACCTGGGTCGAACCGGCAAACGTGCTGAGCTGAATCAAGCTGCGTTGGATTAATAAGGTATCCGGTTGGATCGGGATGGCTCTACAAAAATCTCAAAATGTGCAGGTCTGGAGCTGTGGTTGTAGATGGGATGGATTTCACAGCATTTAGGCAATAAAATTCGCTATGTCAGACAGCTGCCTACTCCAGCCCAGCCTTTCCATTGCTTTTGTATAGGCACGTTGCTCAAAGTAGGCGTCTTAATGGTATTAAGGCGCAGCCGATCGAAATTCGGCATAGTCCTTCTGAATAAGGACACTGCGAGATATTTTAAGAGAAGTGTTTCACTAATTGATCTAAAGCTTAGCAGCCTTTGCATGGCAAGTTTTCGGCTCCTTCTCTCCTTCAATCTCAGATATTTTAATGCTGTTCTCCTCTATCTCTATCGTTTTGTTATATTTACCATAAGCCAGGTTGAGCTTATGGCTCTTTTTAGGATAATACTTAAGCTTAGATCAAATAAGTGCATTAACACATGATTTTGAAAAATTTTCAATAATAATAACCCATAAATACTTGTCGCAGACACGAAATAAATACTACAACATTATTATTAACGAAATTGCTTGTTTGCAGCTACATATTAAAAAAAATCTCTAGTCTTACGCTTAACATCCTCAAGAGCAATATTTTCTTGACACTTTAAACACAACACTTTATTAAAAGCAAGGCAGCGTTTGATTATATCTTTGTTGTGTTGTTTCATGCAATTTGATCCACCATAACATATGTAGGTACATTGTTTCAGAAATATTCTTTATTATATACCTAATAGTTGCACAAGATAAATAGTCAGGACATCTACATCTAATTCTGTCTCGCATAAATTTCGCCAGAAATCTCCGAAATAATGGAAATAATCTTACGCATTAGTGCTAACACGACATGCGATTCATAACCGTACGTACTCCTGAAATCGTGATACATACCAAAATAATTTGAAAACAATGTAGCGTATAATTCAAATTGCTATCGCGGCGAGGGCCATGCTCGTAAATTCGACGATGATTTAAAGCCAACGCGTTTGCTCTGTGTGTGCATGCGTGCCTCTGTGCCGCTTAACGTTAATCGCTCTTGATGCTTCTGACACGTAAATTTTGTCGACTGTAATTGAACTAATTGGATACGTGCACAGCTAGAGTTGTAGATAAGCTTATTTGAATTAAATACATTTGAATGGTATCGATATACACGTATATATGAAATTAATTTTAAGTAGTAGATTAACAGCATGTACCTGGATTTCCGGTAATAGAAAACGTTTACTAAATATTAGGTTAAGTGAGTAATACGCCATAAATTACCTGTTCTTTCTTTTGAACAACGCCATTCGAAACGTATTTTACAGTAAATTTCGTGAAATTTAACAATTTTTGCATATCTAACAGTTCGATATGGAGATTTCTGTTAAACCAGTGAAAATTTTTTTTTTTCAAAATTATTGTACATCTTTATTCATTTATTATTTACTATGGAATCTCGGAATCGTGAACGCTGATCTCTAGAGAGAATAGGTGCCAATATAAGTAACATGGCAATTTGACACCTGCTCCAGTTAGAATCATTCTGTGGCTAATCCTACTCTATAATGCAAATGTGTTCTATTTAAAATAGCGCAATAAACATTTATTTCCGGTACCACCGGTACAACATAATAAATGAAAATTTGTTTGAAAGACTTTACTATACTACTGAGCTATCTTCTGTTGCACAAATCTTCATATATCGATCGATGCGGTACCCCGCAAGACATGTATAACGGATTAGGATATAACGTCTGTGAATATGCACGCAGAAGCAATATTTTCTGAAAGGCCAACTGTTTATGGTTTATTAAAGACAAGATTTTATTATAAAAATTGCATAAAATATTTCTCCCCAGCAGGCACAGAACTATTATTATATCATTTATTAGCATTTCAAAACCATGAACGTTTGTCTATTATTACTGTAAATATTGGCTAATAAATTTCTAATTATGATGAAAGTTCGAAGTTAATCTAGATCTTTTGATGATTTCATTGTTATGCGTTAATGGCACTTTACCATTTTACAATCTAACCTAATCAACAGATTAAACGTTAAAACATAAAATTTAGAGGAAAAGTAGGCAGATTTGAAATTATTCTGTGCAAATTTTTGCACAATTACAGCCTACTTATACACTTGCTATTCTTAAGCTTTGTATCCTTGAAAAAACTTCCTTAATTTTTGTACTTCTTTGGATATTTATTCCCAATACTTATACTTCATTATTAGAGATACAAAGGCAGATGGAATTATTTCTTATTTGCAGCGACTAGATAGACTCGTGTCCATTTACTTCAAGAGAATGGATTCGTGTTGCCTTCTGTTTTCCCCGAGAATTGACAAAACACGAGTCTGTCTAGTCTCCGCAAAAGAGTAATAATTTTCTCCGCCTTTGTCCTTTTTATTCATTCACTCTTCTTTGAACTACAGACACCACACACATGATCTAAAATATCAAAAGTCGATTGAAAATTAAAGACAAAGGCTAAAAGAGTTTGGTCAGTTTAATTTTATTCTTCACAACCAAATCTTTTCTATCATAACCCGCGTTTACTAAGTCCCATAAAATCATACTTCTAATGTGCATATTTTGGAAATCAAAACAACTTTGACTTACGTTTGACATACGTTGACTACCGCAACGCTCTTGTCGGTTGCATTAAATTTATAGCAGCTGTTAAACACCCTGTCTAAAGTTATTTTGCTCAATTAGGCGCTGATGTTTAGCATACGCGCTTCTAGTTACAGAAACGCCGACGCCGAGACCGACGTCTTGTTGCCTCTGCGTCACGTACTAGCTGGCGTATATATATGTCTGTGTATACGAAAGGCTAATAGCGTTTAACGGCACTCCCATAAAAACCAACCGAAGGAAAACTCGAAAATTTAACGTAGTGGAAGCGTATCCCTTTCGCCAGTTCTAATTTGCATCTTGTATATGATATGTACGGCGTCAAAATGGAGCCCGCGAATTGTGCATAATCGCTTCGAGTTCGTAGTACGGCGTAGCGGCGTTTAAGCGAAAGAATTGACCGAATTTAATCATGTGTCAGACGCACCAGCCACACGGTACTTTATCCAAATGAAAAGATATAAAGTTGGTTAAATGGTTACATTTAGGTTCTGATTGAAGAAATCAAATCCGTATGTTGTACAATAAATGTAACTTAAAATGCTCTAAGAAACACTTGTCTGTATTTTTCTTTCCGGTTACTTCATATTCTAGACGTAGACAACAGAATTTATCGACCTTCAGGGACGAAGAGATTTAAGTAAAATTTACTCGGGATTGTCCAATTCATACTGGGGAAATATTTTTATATACTTATGCCTTACTGATGCAATTTGTGTTAGTGGAAAGATTAAAAGTTGCCCTTTTCTAAAACATCCTGTATCTACGACCGGTTTCGTAAAGAATCACATCAGGGTAGCTGAAATTGTATATTATTTGATGAACGAGAGTCTCAAGTACGTCCGTTATAACAATCGTGTAAATGTAATTAATTTTTAAACCGTTTGTAAAACTAATGTAACTAAATAATTAATCACCTGCAAGACAAGGTTGTGATTAAGCTAAATTGTAGTTTAAACTGAAGTAATGAAGTATGTACAGCCTTGAATATGAACATTGATTAATTTTAACAATACTTACAACTGCATCAGATGAAAATCTAGTTTTTATTGCATACCACCATCTTCAGAAGGATTCAGAAGGATATCATGTCTTTCCATTGGAACGCCTAACATATTTTTATGTCAGTTGTTACCGATTTGGGAACTTCTTTGATTGTCTTTACAGTACTTAACCTTTTAGAACATGGCGTCCTCAACGATAACAACCCATGAATTCTTTTTGTTTAGTTTTTCTTTGAAGTGCAATAACAGAGTTGTTATAATTTAAAGTGATTTGTCCATAATTAGCAATAGCTACACACCACGCACCAATCGTAGTTTCAAATCAAATATGTACACAAACTTGTACCGCTGCATCGGAGTTACTTGATACCGATGTTATCAGCTCTACAGAATTTAAAGAATTACTAATAGTTTGGGGATCATATTTTCTACTTTAAAAAATTGCTATTATCTTGTGCTCATGATCTACTGATAGAAAATCTGATTAATTTTGATATGTAAAACGTGTAGGTTGTTACGCGAAAATGTTCTTTTTCTTAGATAAGAACTGTTAATGGTTGCGGAAGGAGTTTGCCTCCAATAACTACTTTATTTGAGGTTTCGATGGTAATTTGCCCTAAACAAAATTACAAGGTGGTTGAAAAGAAAAAGAACATTTGCGCTTAACAAGTTTCATTTGGTCCCAGAATTTGTCCACTAACAGGAGTTATCTGCGCGTAAGAGCTGAGAGCACACGCTATGCCCAGCGAAATGAAAAATTACTAAAATTACTTAAAAATTAAATACTTATTTTTTTCAATAAATTCAATTCCAGATAGCTATCACACCCTGTATAATATCTGATTTTATTTATTTCTATTGTTTTAATTCAAATTTAAAAGATGTAATGTCTTAAAAGACACCTTTTTATAATTTACCCGAAACATTCTCTAATTCTAACTGTAGAATTTGCAGCAACACCTCCCACCATCATAATTTTTCCTAAGTTTGGCTCACCGAGGCGAGTAGGACGAAAGTACTAAATAATAAAGTACGTTCCTTCAACTGCTTGATATTACTTCCATTCATGTTTACATACTTGCGGATGTATTAAATATTGCTCCGGGAAGATTTTGCATGTACAATTATGTTTGTAGATCGCAATCGCTAACCATTCGAGAATTCTCGTATTGGTTCTAGATGTATCGACGGTTTGTTAAATTTAGAACGCTTATTATCAAGCATATGGAGCATGTCAAATTATAACTTATTTTCTGCATTGATACACGTGAGGTCCAACTAGATAAGTGCAGAACGTTCATTGGTAATCTTATGAAATCCTTGCATGCAAACATTCGTGATACATATTACATCTGCATATCTACTAAATGTCTATTATAAACAGGAATTTACATATATGACCTTATTTCTTCAAATTTCAGCTTTTATTTTGTACGTTGCTCCCACAGTCGCAAGTTTGTCTCAATAGCTATCAGGATATATATACATAGTAAGGTTATTTGTGGGCAACCCGTCGATGATTCACTTAATTTGTGAATTATACAACTCAAGTATGTGATTTTACGCCTTTTTATCTATAACATTTCTTTACTAGTCACATCCTTCATTACTGTTATTGCTCGTTTCAATTTTTAATAAGATATTTGAGACTTTAGAGAATTTTACATTTATTAATACTTACATGTTTTATTTTACATTTCTATGATCTTGTTTGCAAACACAAATATTTCAATATTTTGAAGTCATTAACATTACATTGTTATCTATTTTGTATAATATTCACGACATTTCTACTTATGGCGATAACAAGTATGTGTTTCCAATCAAATTTGGTTAATGGCAGGATATGTCAACGACAACAAATCCAAACAGTATTCTGTAGCTAGTTGTTGGTATGTACTTTTCAGAAGCTAGTTGGACTTTTAACAGATAAAATTGTATTTAATGTTTCATTCATTAGTATGCCAATAACTAACGTAATACGTACTAATCAGCCGGGCATCGCTTAATTCACGCTGATAATCCTTTTAATATAATAACAATTCTTTTACCTAAACCTGCGCAACTGATTCGAGAATGCATTTAACAATACATTAAAAATTGTTTTTTTAAAACAATTTTTCCATTCTTCGACAGTAAATTCATTATCATAGATTTTTTCCTAATATGTACGCGTAAGCTAGGTTTTGTTTTTTGGAAATATCGATGATTTAATATGTATATTATATAAGTTCTTGAAACGTTAAGAAAACCAAGCCGACTTATTTAATTTTTTTTTCTATAAAAAAAAAAAACAATAAAGTTTGGATTTGCTTTCAAAAGAATACTAGCTCTTCTTCTCAAACCTTTATCAGTTTAGCCCTTTACAGCTTAATGTCTGCTACAAGTTGCTTGATTGATACGACTATTAATGCACGGTTTTCCTTTGTTATCAGATACGGTATCCTACGGAACGGTTTCTAGCATCTGCAATAGCCATTTAACATCTTATCATCGAGCTTTCGAATATGTGACTACATTATCTGCTACTAACTACGTAGATCCTGTGGGTTAGTACACAGGTCGTAGGCGTTAATTTTGTGTTATTTGACTGAAAATGGTCGATGAGTAATTTTCTGGCTACATATGCTATTGGAAGATTGCTTCCAATAGCATTCTGAGAAGAATTCTCTATCATCCATGATAGAGACCGCTTACTGATGCTTGCTGTTGATTGTTTATTAAGTCACCAAGAGACGGACTTAATAAGCAATCAAATTGTTTTGAGAGTTCACTGTTGTAATGTAGATAACGCAAAGACTGGCGCAGATAACATTAACGACGCTGATGCCTCCAATGTCGGTATGAAATGCATAAAAGTAAGTGGTACACCGCAAAAATATCTTGGATCAACCCTTGACTTTCAACTTGATAACACAAAAAAAGAACTCTCCTTTTATGTGTTATCACAATATCTTACCACATTACTAGAAAAGCTGATGTTGGTGAATAGTTAACTATCAGAGGAAAATATAGAAGATGTGCTCTTTATTTTATGAAAACCAATATCGACGTTCAAGATAATTTGCGCTGAATGGGAAGCAATGGTGAAATGTTTGGAGAGGTTCGTACTATTCCATAAAAATAATAAACTTCATTTTCATAATTTATGTTATAATGTGCTAATTGTAACATTTTATGTTCAGATATATTATTTGTATATATTATTCGTTAAGGCTATACATTTTGTGGTAAATTATCTTTTCTTAGGAATGGACACACAAGGTCTTTTTGGAACTAATTTGTATCAATACAACTTATTTTTGTTGCAAAGTGCAACAAAAACAAAAAATAATTTGATCCCTTATATTTAACAAAATAATATTTTTCTGACGTTAGTTCATACTATATAACTTCGCGCGATATATCCATTATACTTTCTCATTTCTTCTAGAATCTAACTTTTTCAAACAAATATAGAATGTCTTGCGATTACTACCTGCAAAGGCATACCTGATGGAAATGCAAGAGATGTCTTATGTCATGTATTATACAATGTAAAAATGTAATTTTATAATATTTCGCGTATAACTCGACTGCTGCAGTATAACTTCACACATTTTCCTCATATCATTATTTCCTAGTACAGTTTTATATTATCATAAAATTTTATTCTAAAAAAGTTTACATTACCAATTGTTCCACTAAAAATTTTCCATATATAATAATAATAATTTAATCAAACATGTGGAACGAAAAGTGGAAGAACCGATAAAAAGTCGAAGTTTTAGCCTTCAGGTCACGCTCGATCCTACGTTGCCGCCAATTTCGTAGTCCGCGTTAAGAGCTTATCGAATCCTCCAGAAGAAGACGAAGCACGCCGGGGTCCGGAGAAACTGAAAATTATTTTATTAGTACGTTACATTAATGTGTACGCTATATAGGTTGGATTCTTTGAATTCCATAAACGCACCTCTTCCCTCCTGCTGCTTCTTCGTCTCTTTGTTAGCATACGGTAGCGTCGCAGTCGTCTTTGTACCTCTCTCATCATCATCATTCCTATCTCACACACGTCGCCGGAAAATCTTATTATTAATCTTTCCAGTCTGTAAGCGCGCCGTCGTGCCTCGGATGTTACCAGCTTTGTGTGTGCAGCAGCGGTTGCCGCGTTCTACATGTCTTTTCTTAGAGTCTGGAAAGCAAATATTGCTCAAACATTGTATCCTGCATACATATTCGAATGATTGCAATTTCGAATTTTTCTCCGTTCGTATTGATATGAGAAACTAAGTAAGTTAAACGTTACACAGAGTAGCTATAAAATTTTCAACGGGAGTTAGTTAAAAAGGATTGCTTATTTTTACTTTAAGATACCGATAACTGTTAATATTTGTACAGTTGATTGTAAAACAACAAGATTTTAAACCACGTTAGTATCTCTTTGTCTATTATTCCCCTAACATTTTCACATTTTTTTTAGGTTCAATAATTTAATAATTCCATTTAATTAAATTAAAAATGTTTGTTTCAGAATTTACTTTGTTGTATTTGAGAAATATATATTTTGGATAATTTTTAAACTTTCTTTGAGATATGGAGTTTGTTCAATCATGTGGTTTTATTTTAGTTTTGGGAAATAATTAATTTGATAAATAATTTAATAAATTATTATTGCAATAAATAATAATAATCGTTAATATAATTTAGCTTTTGTTCGTAAATTATGAATTTCCCTGTTTTTTTTTTCTTAATAATTAAAAAATAATAAATCAGTGTACATGACACGTAATAATAATAATAATAATAATAATAATAATAATAATAATAGTGCCAATGTTTATTTTCCAATACACTAAAGAAAATAAATAAAAGTACTACAAATTTTTAAAGAAACATGTAAATTGTCATAATTTTGACAATATTATATACCTAGTGTATAGAAAATTAAAAAGTAGGGAAATCTGGTTTTGGTCTTCTATAAAACCTTTATAAATTACACAAAAAAAAGATGAATGATGAATTCCTTTATTTTATGTTAGTAATAAAATTCTCACAACTATGGACACACGATTCACCGCTAACTACAGAATAAGAACTCGTGCATCTACCATCTACAATCTGAATCTAGAAGAACATCTCTTAACGTTCGCCAGCAAGTTATTAAAAAATTTAGAAACGTTGTTGGAAGAAGTTCTACGCGTAGGAACAGTGGGAAAATTCCTAAATCGACGTCCCGGATAATGAACATCGGTGTTTATTGTACAAATATTTGCACATATTCTCGTGCAACAATCTTGAAATAGATGACGCTTGCCTGCAACACAAATCGATTCATCATGCTCAATCGTCTCAAATCAATTAATTTACGGGTTACTTCCTCAAACTTAGGAATAGCAAATATAAATCGAATACAAATATTCTGAACACGCTGTATCCTACGCTGCATCTCTCCAGTTAGCAGAAAAGCAATACCTGAATTGGGCGATACTCGCAGAGCTCTCTTTTTATTTTATGTGGCGGTGGAGATAAATTAATTTTAAGGAAATGTATGTGTCCTTCACGTATTTTAATGCACGTATATCAGATCTTGGTTGCTAGCTCCTTTCTTCGATTTCACTCTGGTTTAATTGTATGCCTTTGTTTTACGTATTAGGATAAAACCAGCTTTGTTCTTAAGAACAAGGTAGCTGTTCATTTAACAACTTTTAATGCGTAAATCAGAATTCTTTTAATCAAAAATCGCTTAATCAAATTGTATTTTTTTCCAATTGTTTCAATTGTTAGTGCTTGTATTTTTGGTATGGGTTTGAATTGATAGGCCGTCTATCCTATTTAACCGATCTAGCTTCCAGCGACCAGTTTCTGTTCTTTAGGCCCAACATTCTGTTCAGAGAACAAACATTTTTATGGTATAAATAGACCGTTATATTCGTAAACACGTGCTCTGCAGAATATGATGATGGTTTAAAGGGATGGGAACATTGCTGATAAAAGTGTGAAGACTTACAAGGAAATAAAATTGTTTGTCAAGAGGTACGTGTTTTTTTGTTAAGCTAGTTTGTTGTTTCAATACGATAATCGTCACATCGTCGCCTTACAGGCCAGTTAAAATCGATAATCCTATGTCGCCCACAGTTATCGGTCGTTTCACGCAATCAAGTTAGTGTTTTCTGCAACCTAAAGGGATACAAACACCTTGTGCATAAGCATAGTTGCAACTTGATTCCTACGAAAAGCAAATATATGTATTTGCCATAACGAGTATCCACTAGACAGGAGATCCACGTGACTCATGCCGAAACAAATAATGTCAGAATGTAACATTGATGAATATTTTTAGAGGAGCAATTTGGTCGATTAAAATTAGTTAGAATGCCAATTAAACTTTAGACTTTTTAGACAAATGGGAATCGATTTTTACACATAAAACAAGCACGTTTTCAATGGAAAAGTTAATGAAACTGACTTACTCAATATTAGGTTTAAATGAAATGAAGGAATAGAAAAATAAACACTAAAGGAAATAACACGACAAACGCTGAGCTAAATCTGGCATGAAGTAAACAATGAACTATGTTGCTTGAGCCATCGGACGAATCTTCACACAAACATGCAAACATCAACAGTAAAAATTAAATTTAATCGTTCACTCCTCTCCATAACAGAATTACATCTTGTTAGCGTTGCAGTAGCTGCTTCTCAGAAATACGTGAGCAACCTCAACTACGCCGCCAAATAAAGTTTCCCGCTGCACCTTCGAATACTAATCCAAATTGAGTTTCACGCTCATTTCTACGACCACCGAACCAAAAAAAGAAATTATTTCAACATCACTCGTAGCGGTGGCGTTCTTATCCAGCGGAGAAGAGACAGAAAACGATCGCGAAAGATAATTTGTTTGGCCAATATATGTATTTACCTACCCGCAAAGCTGCCGCCTCGCGTATCTTAAAGGAGAAAGCGAAATGAAAAGAGGTCGACTTTTAAAGTCATCCGCATTAAACTAATATGCGCTTGGGATAGGTCGGGGTTGAGAGGTCCCGAGGCAACCCTAAGGTCGCCGCGTCGCTTCTTAAGTAATGAGCTTGCGTTTTCCTCTTTCTCTCTCGCCTTGAGCAAGCAGTTATGTGGATGGAATCAGCTTCTCGATCGCGGATAACGTTTCCTCTGTCATCAGGTATAAGACAGGTTAAAAGAAATAAGATGTACGCAGCTTAATTTATTGCATCACGGAAAAATGATTTACTTGATTTGTGAATTTTTTTTTAGTACGTATGATGTGTTTTTGAAGGAGCATGAGTATAGAATAATTACACACAGAAATATTTTCGAATTCTACAAAGATCTTCCTCCCATCTCTCTCAGTTGTTCTCAGTTTTAATAATGCATTTATATCTTTTGAACAAGAACGATTTCATCCGACAATGTCTTTCTTTTCCAACACAAATAATTGAAAATAGATCAAATATCAAGGAGAGAAACTAGAAATTATTTAAATAAAAAAAAATAAATATTATACGTATTACTGCTACTAACTATTTTAGTTAAGTAATAAGAATATACTTATAAAAGGTGGAGAGCCCCACGGTACACAAGGTAACACGGATAAGGTAACCAATTTATTTGTTTGACTATTTTATCACTTTCGCTTCACTTGTTTTTCAATAAGAAAGAGAAAATATACGTCATTAAATAGGTTGTAAGTAGCTGGCTATCCCCATATTTTATTTATAGGAAGCCATCTTAAGTAAAATATTTCTTTAAAGGTATAAACACCGATAGTTTGATTCAGTAAAATAAGAATTACCAAAGAAAATGCAGATAATCGCATTTTGTAAGCATACAGCGTTATATATGGGGATCAAGTACAAAAGGGAATAGAGAGCATATCCATGTTTATAATTAAACTTCACAGAACTGGTGCCAAACAGAAGCATTTATTATGTTCCAAGAACATGTTCATTAAGTTTTGGACAAATACAACTTCGATAGAAGATTTCCAAGTAAATAAACATTTCCAAATTATTTGCTAATTGTGTGGAAAAAGATCGAAGATATAAATCGGTATCAAATACGGCGAATTAACCGATTAAGAGAAAATCTCTGGGTGCTTAATTATCGGCGACGGCTTCGCCACTAGGTCAATTCGTCAATAATTTTACAGAAAAATCCAAATTAACATTTTTCTACGGAGTAATGATGATTTGGACAAGTTGAAGTTAATTTACAGCAATTACCAAGCAACAACGAACCATTACAGCGTTCGAAAGGCTATTATTACTTTTAGCTGAATTCATACAAATAGTACATAACACATAAAGAGAGCTATAAATTTCAAGTAATGAGATTAGTGCAAATGAAGCTTAATATTGTACAATAAAAAATTATGTATTTGGCTAGATCAAAACAGGTTTATAGTAACAGTGCTCCGATAAATACGTGTACTAATTTTAAAACCATTAGAATTACCTAAATATTACGCTATCAACCGCTGGACAGTCGAATTTGTAAACAAAAGGAAAAATATTTTTTTACCATTGCAAACAAAACTGAAGGAGCGTTGTGGTAAACGTATATCATTTAATCGAAGATATTCGGAATTTTTACAAGGATTGGAATGAATTATTAATATTATTCATTACGTATTGTAGCCTCCTACTTAAACAAACTTATGCATTTTTCAGTCCGACGTTTATGAATAGTAATGTTAAATATTATTCCATATATATTAAAAAAAATTAAAAGACTGGTGATGAGGTTACTGAGTAAGGGTCCCTCGAATCGCTCATTTTCGAATGACTTGAGAAATAAAAAAATTGGTGCGTCGTCTGCTAAATAACGGTTTCTCGTGTATCCTGTTTCTCGAGTATCCCCAAAAGCAGATTGCTACAAAATCTTTAAACTTAGTTTCAAGGATCTACAAATATTGAAGTCCATTTTAAATCTGCTAGTTTTAATCAAAAACTACTTGATCAATATCCTAAATTACAAAAAAAAGAATCAAATTGATCGATAAAGCAGCATTTTCCTTCCTAAACTCTAAGTTTCTCACTAACATTCGATTTCTGAGAAAGTATCTCTAAAGAGGACCACAGTTGTTCATTAAAAAAGCCACAAAATTGCAGGCCCTGTGTTATATCTTCAACAACAAGCTACACATAGAGCTTTTAGTTAAAATCTGCAAGAGTATAAGTTTTGTAGTCTGTAGTTTTAGCGATCGTTAATTGTTAGTGAAGATCGCACTATATAACTCAATACTAATGTTTCAAGTCATATAACAATAAAAATATTTAGATCAAAGAGAAGAACATGAAAGTAGTGGTAAACGATGGATCTCTAGGGACGTTCATTATTTACAATGCGTATAATTAAATACTTTCTTTACAATAATATGACGCGCACGGTTCTTAATTTCCGAAGGAAACGAGGTGAGGCGAGCAAAAGACAAAATATGCGTACTCATCCTCGCTACGTACCAAGATTTTCTCTCTTACTCTCCTCACCTCGCTTCGCTCGGAAATTAAGGTTTAATTGTTGTTGTTTCGATATGTGTTAGTACCAGCATATCGTGTCATTTAACGTAATTTTAGAGTTTGTATATTATTTTGTTTGTATTTGTTTATGGTTGTTGTAATGGGAATGCTACGCTTAACGTTGATGAGTCAACGATTTCTAGTCAAATCCTGGTAATCAGACAAGCTGCACGACATTGGAATGCTTCAGAGTGCTAAAGTAAACACAGATAAAAATCGGATAAGTACATGTAATTTTTTATTTTATCTTCACACTTCTAAAGTTTGGTCCGTTACTCCGGGTTCATCCTGTATACAGTAGACGTGCTTGTCTATACAGTCCCTTAGTTGCAATAATTCACATCTTATAATACTTATTCTAATCTACAGCGTGAATAACAAAGTAAATCGAGAATAAGGAATTTCTAATGAAGTGGAACTGTTAGCGTAACAGAAGCGATATTCTCGAAACAATACGTGTTTGAAAGATATTTCCAGAAATAGGTTCGCACTGCTCGAGATGAGAAAGTATTAGAACCATAGGCAATAAAAGATGACGATAACTATGACGACGACGGCGTTGTCGAGGACGACGGGAGAGCGATGAAGATGGGTAAGAAAAAGGCGAAAAATTGAGAAAGAAGCACCGAATAGGAAGCTCTAGCTTGGCAACTTCCAGTTTTCATGAATTTAAATTCAATTTTCTTGTCCTGTTTCCAAGAGTAGAGAACCTTGGGCGAGGACTGTCAATACATCATCTTCTCTTCTTCTGCCAGAGACGGCTGTGCTGTTTCTCCTCACATCAGTTATACTCGTACATGCACAAGCGCCCGCATACGTACACTCACATACATATACGAATACAATCTTCCTCTCGCTGAATTAGGAACGAGTATACATTTGCCGTCTTCGACGATGACAAAGTAATAAAAATAACAGCAAATATACCTGAATTTGAAAAAGACGAAATATCTACCAATATATTTCTGCGTTAGCTTCACCTTTTGTCGTCGGATCATCAAGTGCCGGCAAATTTAATTTGAATTTAACAAAAGGTAACAAGTTAATTGAAAAATATACAGCTTTTCGTTTCCATTTATTTTTGCTTACGAAAAAGTTCTCAGGGAAAAAGGCAACCATTTAGAGCGAAACAAAAAAGTGTATCGTAAACTTTTGCAAGAATGTAACCGTCGTTGCAAATCCAGATGGTAGGTATAAAATTTCTTCGCGATATCATAGAAACTTTCAGGAAAACCGGTTTGTGAATTTTCTATTCGCAAAAGCGGAACAGTGTCGAGCTCGAAACGATTAATATGTTTTAAAATTTTATTTGAAATATTCGAAGTAACTTCCTATTTGACCATTCTCTCCTTTCACTTCTTAAAGCTCGCCAACAAATTTTCTTCTAGAATACTTACAGAACACTGATAAAATGTGGCATCAATTTCCTTCTGAAACGAAAATCTTTTTCAAAAACTTTTTCAAAGCGAAAAGCATTTACCTTGTAAATGCTTCAAAAACATTTACCAGGTATAAGATTTTCAAGGCACGAAACAGCCCACTTTTCTAAAGGACTCTTCTTAGGCAATATACATCTTAGACAAATAGCTTTTCGCGTATCATTTACCTATAAGCGTTTCCCTGCTTGTTCAATTTAATTGCGCATACCAGACACGTTTTTTTAAAGAACATAACATAATTTCATCGCTCACTGCTTGCTTGTCATCGTTAATATTTCTTGGTCATTTTGTATTTATATACAATTCTCATGAGGGGTATGTCAGAAGACGAAATATACGTTTCATCAAAAAGCTCTTCTTCAAAAGAGTTAATTTCTAAGGTATTATCTTAGATGACTGCCATAAAAAGGACTTTCTGATCATTTTTCATGCTGAACTCCTTTATCGTTCAAAGTCTTTGTGCCATTCGTAAATTGTAATCAAAGGAGCTGCTTTTTCTTTAAAGGTCTAACCTTGAGCCTATACATATAAACTTTTCGGTTGCATCCAACACAACCGACTAATCCTCAACTAACAGATAGAAAATTTTCCTAAAAATAGCGTGTTTTGTTTGCATGGCTTACATATTACACTTAAAAATCATATCAAATAAAAATTTAGAAAATTAATTTTGTTGCGATATGGTTCGACACGATTTCAAATTAACGATTAAGTATAGAACGTTTCTAACTAAATAATTTTTCTGATTATTCAGTCTTCTGAGTTTAAAAGCTGGCTCTTTCAGGAACTTTCTTTCTTTCTTTCTTCCAGGAACTTTCTGGACTTTCAGAAGTTCAAAAGGACGAAACCGACTCTTAGAAGGCAATCTGATTTTTTTCTTTGATTTTTTTTGTTTCCAGATACAAGTTGCAGATTTGTCGCGGTACACATTGTATTCCTTATTGTCAATTATCGCTGCAGAAATTCAATTTTTTTTAACTGAACAATAGTGATAAGTAGATTCCACTGTTTTAACGTGTAAATTCCATGACGTTTACACTGTTGCAAAAAATGTTGAAACCTGCCTCCCAATCATTCAAATGCGCCTACAGTGTTTTCTTGTATCTTCGAATCTTCTAATGATCTTTTTCTGTAACAATAGTAGTTGAGAAAATTAAAAAGCTGTTTTCTAATTACCTAAATGCAGCAACAGATAATTTGGTAATCTAGTAAAAGCGCCAACTTATTCGAAAGGGAAATGTTTTAGGACAACCACTCTTACAAAAACCGTTGTTAGTAAGAATTAGAATAGAACAAAAACAATAAGTTGAATTTAAGATAAAACGTCGCTATTATATATATTACCTCAAATTTGTGGCAGCCACACGGCCGGTGTAAATGTTGTGTTATGCATAGACGAATGATAATCGTTGTACTTCGTCACGTCCATGCTCCGATGAAGTTTCATACACTTCATACAAGACATGTATTATGTTTATTGTATGTATTTGGGCTTTCTTTGTCCATCTAATGCCGGACTGTATATAGTATACGTCTCATCTCGGGATTGCCGATATAAACGGTAGCGGTAGCTCGTTCATACGGATAAATTACTGTCAGTAGTTTTTGAATTTGTGAGTTGATGATTTAAGTACATCGAAAGCAATTAAGCCAATTTCTGTGTTAAGTACGTACATGTTAAGGTTTCAATTAACATAAATATGAAATACATAATTTAAAAGAAATCAAATGGAATGTTGAACACGAAAAATAAGATGTTTCTAAAATAAAATAATGGATTTATTAACACAAAGGTAAAACCGAAATCTTAAGAAGCTTTAGTAAAAATTTACCTCAAAATTTCACCTTATACATCCTCTATATGGTGATGCGTCACGTAAAGACACCACGCATTCGTTTGAACGATCAAACTTGAATTAAATTTATGGTACAATTATAATTAAAAATTGTAATGCCATGCAGCGCTCGTACATGGGTATTTTTATAACAAGGGTTAAACGAAGTAAATGTAATGCATTATCCGTCATTATCTCGACTTTAACATGATTACACCAAGGAAAGTGATAAAATTGTCAGTTGTTCCAGATTTTTGCATAAAAAGTGTAGTTCCTGTCGGGCTTCGATTTTGCTTTAGCATAAGCGTCAGTTCCCTTTATCTAACAGGACGAGTCGCTGTGTTCGCTTGCTCGCTTCTATACATGTTTTAGACACATGCCATAAAATATTCATATAATACCTATGTGTGCGAAAGGATCTCATGTCGTTCGCTTCGTTCCATTCACCTTATACACAAGCACACACAGCGGTAGAACCTACACTATCTTACCGTTACAATTTCGTTATGGCTGATGTGAAGAGCTCTCTTCCCATATAAGTAGAGTCCCTCGAAACGAAAACGCGCGCCCTTTTTTTCTTTCTATAGCATTCGCCCGCAACCTGAACATATACGTATATGTAGATTCTCTTTGATCCGAAATACATCTATATAGAATCCAAGATTTGATCCTTCCCTTCACTTTACTATTTCCAGAGTACGGCGTCTCCATATATTCGTTATTTTTCCTGCCCTTTGCGCGCTACTTCTGCTTCTCCTACTGATGCCGTCGCTGTTCCATTTCCTGCGCTTTTGCTCCTCCCGGTGCTCGTGTTGCTTTATTCTGCCTTTCACATTCTTGTCTTAGGGGACCTCCATGCTTCATGCGAGTTATACTGTGAGAGATACGAGGTTGGTTATTCCCAGAGCTCCTAAAGGAAACTCCGGCAGCCAAACAGGAAACGTCGTATGTGGATGTGTTTGTGAATGTATGGGACTCGCGGAGAAGATTGAAATATTGCACGCCCAAGGATTCAACCAATTTTCATATATTCGCTTTTATCGTGAATTTGCCTTTTTTTCAGCGACCAGGAAAATATCTGTTGAAAATGCGTCCACTAGCTATGTACTCCGCGGTTCATCTTAGACATTTTTACCGAAGGAATCTAATATAATGTAATATAGATCCCGAGATATGAAATATTTTTCAAACCGATTTAGATGAAAGCACCTTTATACAAAAAGAAAATCATAAAATAACGCTTTAAAAAAATTTATCTCAACTGTAATGGAATTGCATCTTTTCCTATTTAAATCACAGCATATATATTAGATTCCGTATCTTTCAATTCATTCTGGAAAATACAGGTTCTAGTGTAGGAATTATCTTTTTTAACAATAACTTGCAATAAGATACACAGGACAATTAATTTTATTTATCTCTTTTTCTATCTTCCAAAGCGGCGCTTGCGACATGCGCAATACAACCAAAGAAACATACAATTCTTTTCTTTTCTTGCATATTCAAGTTCAACCGGGAACATCCAAATAGTTGATCCTTGCTTAGTTTCTGGCTAGTACAAAGATATGCAAGTTTCATCAGCTGTTGTCGAATTTTGTAAGCATTTCCTCAAACCAATTGACAGAAGCGCTTTTTGTTCTTGGTACAATTCATGCGGAATTCATCAGATACAAACTATCATATTTAAATATTCATACGAAATGGAAGGTATCAAAGTTTTAGACCTGTCTACGCATGCGTCTATTTCACGGTAACCGATGCCGATTTTGTTCATTCACACTACGTACAGCATCGCTATTTTTTGGAACAACAAACGATTTTGGTTCACCTTCACGAAATTCATTCCCGTTGAAAACATGACTAGGACGAAATCCTGCACACTAGTTATCATTTCAGACGGGGGTTAGCATTATTGTTGCGCTACGTATTTATTAAAATCATGAAAGACTATCCAAAGCTCGATCAAAACCTTCGCGAGAACAACAATTTTAAATTACTGAATGTTACAAAGTTATGCATAGAAGAAAATGAGGACCTGTAGTCAATACTCACCTCCTGAGTAGCGTAATGAATGAAATCTTTGGTAATCTTGGAATGCTGCTTATTTGCATATTGCGATGGACGATGGATCGAGGATTTGTTCTAAGAACTTGTAGGGAATTTATAGATATTGTTGTAATCAAACTGTTGTATAACACACTTGTCCTCGGCAAGCTGAAGTATGGCAGCATCATATGGTAGCCAAATTACAATCTAGCATATTGCAAAAGATCTAACGAAGGTTCCTGAAGCAACTGGTAGTTGTCTCCTACTCGGCTCTAACCTGGATGGAACCATGAAGTAATTTCATATGCTGCCATCTATAACGAGAAGACAATTCCGGAGTGAACTACTCAGTATGATTTGTTATGTTACGATTTTAGCATTGTCCTATAATTGGAGTGTGTATTGGGCCATTTATTGTGTGAATTTCGGTTGTTTAAATGTTAATAAAGAATTTACTTCCATAAAGTTTTAGACGGCTTTATCGTAGATAAATACTTAGAATATCAATTTTGAAAAGAAAAATTTAAATATTGCACGTATGTCTCATTAGTTTAAATTACATAATAATCTTTGTACTACAATAAAGTATCATCGAAGGTCAGAGTTCACCTGTAGCGAATTATAACCCGAAGTCACTCTTTTACATTTCTAACACATCATCGCCAGAGATTAATTCCTTACACATGCAACTCACAAGCAGACAGATACACGCGTTCGCGCAAAGAGCGCTTGCATTTCCGCCTCTCTAACATACCGATAGCATTCCACTAGCTGCTTGACAAATGATAGATCGATGAAGGAGTTATTCCTTTAACATGTCGTTTATACTTCTGCGTGTGTCCGAATACCGATAACAGTTTTTTTGCTTTTTCTTTTGTGGTTACCGGGAGAGTACCGCAAGTGACCCTATAAGGCCCAGCTCATTTATACGTATTCCTATGTGATGTATATTTACATGCCCACTCTGTTATTTAAGATATATCTCTGTGCATCCACCGGATGATATAAGAACTACGTATGTCGCAGAATTATCGCTGCTGTCATAACGATTTCCTTCTAAGTACTGAAGACTTGAAAGGAAATAGATTAAGCGTTTTTTAGTAATGGAACTGTAAGATACAGGAAAAATGTTGCAGTGCTGGAACGAACGCAGGTGTATAGGTATTTCTGAAAATTATAGCTTACAATTTCATAGCGATAGATATAGTGAAAGGTTTGTCAACTTCACTAGCTTGGCTTTTTATATTTGTACATATAGTAACATTGTAAATTAACATTATATCCGTATGCATTCAGTTAAAGTTTGAAAAATTACAACTTTTATTTCATCCCTTCAGCCCTTCAATGAGAGATACATCTTTTCAACTATCTACTGTGCACGGAGGTATATAGCGTGTATATTTTCAATTTTTGTTTTAACTGCCTTACAACCATATTCAAAGGTTTCTCCTACTGTTTTCTCTTCTGGCTTGTTGTAGTGAACATTTAGATCCCTGTTGCGACAACGCCAGCAGATTACTAGTTGACCCATTAGAGCTAGTAGAATTTGTTAATTTCGCGTCCCTTCTTTAATTTGGGCGCGCTACACTACATAGTCTTGCCGTCTTTGCCGCAATGAATGATCCACCGCATGAAATCTTTTACAAGGGTGCAAGCTCGCCAGAGTCATTCGTAGTCTCATCTTCTGCATCTGAAACCTCTTGGTCAGTGTCACTGTCAAGGTCGGCAACTTAGACGTGATCACTTTCTTTATCATCAATTCGTCTGTAACAAGTTCTGGATGCTGATCTATTAAATGTTATAAATACTTTTGTTCTTCTTCGTATGGATATTTCTTTTAAACTATTCTTTAAGAAGATGCACACTTATAAAAACACCGTTATTCGAATTAAAGAAGGCGAAGAAAGTTATAGTTTATATCATGTACGTTCAAGTACCGCATGGTAGAATTAAGTCCACCAAAGCACTATTATGTTATGCCTAAATCGTAATATATCCGGAAGCGATATTTTGTCAAATTAACGATATGATGTGCTTAATTCCAGATTTCGTATTTTCGAACACGTTGTTTAGTGATATTTCGTGTCAATATAAAACGGTAGAACATGAACAATTGCACAAGAAGTATGGCTCCGAAGTGGCTTAATATAGAAGTTTGTTATGAAAGTTGTCACTACGAGGAGTCAGTTTGACGATTGATGGACCATAACTATTCGCGCAAAGAGATGAGGCGAAATTAATTTCGATCATATTGCCAAACTCATTTTGACGTATACGCACAGGCAAACAGCAGTAAACTACCTGAGGCTGTCTAGAACGGGCCATTGCATCGTTATTGGAATTCTGCATGTACAGATAAAAAGGCACCTCTTTAGGAAGCGATTAATCGCTGTATGTAATTGTTATATAGAGGCTACCAAACTGAAGACTAGACGGTGGAAACTTCTATTTCAATTGACTTGCGTTAGCGTCAATTAGAAAGATCACCTCGGGTGAAGAACGGTTGCCGCTATTATGTCGTCGATAGCTTCTAACATCCTAACCTGTGCCAAAACAGTGAATTGCTTTACAACCTACGCTCCCTATCAACCTAGGCAGTGTGCAACCTCCTGAATATATTTGATATTTTAGTAGCAAAATACAAGGTGCTTAACGGTTGAAGACTTTAAGAACTTTAATTAAAATTTTCTCAGCGATTTCTAATTGCTCCTGTATATATCCAATCATTCAAAGCATACATTTTTAGAAGTTTTGAGGATATTTGAGAGCGAACTATACCGTATGATAGTAATAAGAAATAGCAATAATAGCATCTGCGTTTCGAATTTCTGGATATACACAAGCTTCAAAACAACAAACCGTCATCATAAAAAAATAATATTCTCAAACGTTATTTCCGAAAGGCATCGTTATATTCCCGCATAACGAGGCACCTCATTTTTTCCCGTCTCTCGCACTCGCGCGCACACACACGCGTGTACTTATGATGTGTGCGAAGTCGCGTGCGCGCCGCTCCTAACACACAAAATCCTTTAATATTAGTGGCACTTCATTCGCGTTACATATGAAAAATTGAAATTTCCTATCTATACTGTATATAGTTATATATGTACGTACGTACATATATAACTATATATATGTATGTACATATTATTTTTCTTTTGGCTTGGCGCGTCGCTTTTTCGCACCCCCTCGACTATTATAAATTTGTTTCCATCTATCCTTTTTGTCGTCAGGAGCTTTTGTGTGCAGTTCTCGTCGATGTCGACGTCGTCGTCCTCATCGGCGTCGTCGTCTTCTTCACCACCGTATAGTAGTCGTCAGCGAACCCCCGTTGCGCAACATCCCCCCTCGCAACCCTCTTTTCCATTCGCAACCCCATCCGCCCACCCCCATGGACTTCAATTTTGTGTTCGCGTGGATGTGCATCGAGCAGGGGGAATTTCATTTTGTATCCTACATGTCTAGCGTTTTTCCTCTATATATATAGATATATATATCTCACCCTCCCTTTTCACTTCCCCCTCATCTACTATGTCCCATAAGAGGAATGAAATGAAGGTTCGATATGATCTCGCTCCTAGCAAAAGCAGCAGCGCGGTTCTCTCTTGCTCGAGTTTAAGTTTTCGGTTGTTGTTGCCACTACTACCGACGTCGAAGCCTCTTCGCCTCCACATCTTTCTTCGGTCTCCTGCACCTATTTCCACACCTCGTTCGATATCCTGATATTTTTCGAAATGATGTGTTTGTGTGTATTTCCCTCCTTCATGTCCGCGTGCTGTGGATATAAGAGGAGAGGGTGGCTTTTCTATCGCGGCGTTCCCTTAGGGACGTCCCCGCATCCTGTCAGTTCTCACGTGAAATCGTTTTATGATGATGGTAATTTGTGTAATTCTTGAGATGGGTTCTACTAACACGGGAATCATACAATGACGTTATTAGTTATAAATAAGGAAAATTAGCGTAGCAATAAATGAGGAACCTCGCTGGATTTACTCCAAAGGAATTTTGTTTCTGGCTTGGATTTTTTGTTTATTTTGATTTCATTAGATTGCCTATTTGCGATTAGTCGTTTGCAATCTTTCTTACAAGTTTTCATCTCCATTTGAATTATATCGTTTTTGCAAAAATTTTAGCACAGAAGTCGCAAATTACAATGTTTCTCACATTTATACGAAAGAAATTTAATGACTATAATGTTTATTTCTATAAGTATCAAGTACTTAAATAAATTACAGGAAAGCTTTTCCTTTCAAATGCGATGTTCCATAAAGTGTTGCGTAAGTATTTAATTAGTTTAATTGTAGCGGTAGTTCTACCAAATCTCTCGCTTAAGCATTACGCGATGGTTCCCATTTATTTTTTAAACATCGGTAATATTAAAATTCCACTTATCTCCTTGTGTGCGTAACCTAAAAATACGTGTATCCTTTAAAGAGGAATCGTTATATGTCGTATTTTTCACTATATTCAAAATTAACCTTTTACCTTGCGTGTGCTTACCATTTCGGCACGATAATTTAATAAAAATTTAAATATCAGTTGCGGATAAGTTTAAGTATTAGAACAATTGTTATATTGTTGTATTCGTAAAAAGTTACAGGATACTCGATTTAAAATAAACAATAGTAGTACCACGATTTTTGAACAATGCTGTTATGAAATATGAGGAACTGCGCCAAACACCTGCAAAACATTGTCCTTTTTAAGTTAAATTCAAATAATAAAATGTTCAGAATGCACCTATCACCTGGTGTTCAATTGAAGATGAAGCTAACATTTTCAATTATATGCCGATAATTACTATATACGTCCGTATACATAAAATTGTCTCCTCTTTAGAACAAATGGCTTTTGCCAAACCCTGTATCCATTTAATTTTCGAGAAACATATAAAATTTCTATATTTTATATAAAGCTTAGCCGAGCGATTAATTTTTTCTTGCAGTTTTACATACATCAATACTAGAACCTAAATTGATGAAAATTATTTTTAAAAGCTTTAACAGCTGGATATATTATTGTGGAAATTTTGGTATGTGTGGCGAATTAATCCACTTATTTTTTAGGAGAAATACAAGCTTTATTCAACCAACAAACTTTAAAAACATCAACATGTTACTTGTTGCACTATTGTTTCAAACATTATTATTACTATTTCCCCGATTCCTCAGATAACATCGATTTGTTGAACAAAGAAAACAGATTTTCCATGAGCCTTTCGCAAAAGAAAAAGTATACCTTGCTTATCTTCTATCTGAAGATATTCAGATCATCATTTCTCATCAATCATCAATCATTTCTGAATCATAGACGCTGAAATCAACACTGTGTTTTGGTTATATCTTGAACGCCCTTTGATGAAGGCGGATCTGTTTTGGTGAACGACGCCGCGGTGAGTTCCAAATATTAACGTCTACTTCAGCAACAACTAATCTCTATTAATACCATAACGAAGCCAGCATTATACTTTTGGAAACGATTTTTTGTCACACATGATTTTACAATTTTTGGATTTTAGATTTCTTCAAGGACTCCTATGTTATATATTATAGCAACAAATACAAGTTGTCTTCTATCCGCTTATTGATTAAATAAGTTTCTAGGGACTGTGTTTGTTACGCTGTTGGTCATCGTTAAATAAAGTGGACATAGTAAGGGGAAAGAATGTTTCCTTGGAGCTGGAAATATTGACTCGACGTAAATAAATATTCGATGGCGGCAGCTTCCTGACATTAGCGATGGACTCGCACAATGCCTGCAGGCTATTCACATCCGTACGCACACAGCCGTACGTAGGACACGAAACGAGGGTCGACCATCAGGGGGTGAATGATATATAAATGTCTAAATGACGCGAGGGAGTGATGTCGGTTAGCTCGAAATTTTAGCCAATCATCTGTCGATCGGAAAACTTGACTAGTCGAAACTCGTGCCCAATTTCAGTAATAGGATGTCTGAAAATGATGTATTGTGAAGTGACCCCGCGTCGACGTGGTATGGTGGTGCAGCGACGGTATAGTTGGTCCCGAACCCTCGGATCTTTCCATCCGTACGAAGTTCCTTTGCTTGATCAGTGGAAATAATGTCAAAATATGAGTCCCGTTTGAAGTTCTGTCTTTTATTAGCAAAGGAAACGGAAAACCTTTGTTAAAATTTTGTTAGTTTGTCGTCTTCCTTTTTTTTCCGACGGCGTTTGTATGCGTCTTTTAGTTGATGCGTATCATCCCCGAGAAAAATGTCTACCTTATATTTTTCAAGATTATAAAGCAAAATGTGTAAATGTAACACGGCATATTTATTCAGAATGCACTATTTTATCAAATGTAATGTTTAACTGTGGATATCACCAATTATGAACTCTTGAATTATCTTGAATATTATTTAAATGATGAGCAAAATTTATTAATTCTGTAAGCTTTATTTAAAAATTTTAAAATGTTTCTATTCAACATTACACCGACTTAAAAACAAGTGAAGGAGAATCAAACAAATTAAGTTAGTTATATTATCTTTCCTGTATTTCTGCTTTACATTGGAAAAAGATTATGTGAAATAGTAAGAAAAAACCCTGTACAAAATGCCTCCATAATAGCATATTGGACAAATTATTGCTTCCAAAACTTAGGACGTTTGTGCTATTACATTATATTTTGTCGTACACTTAAAGTTGTATGTTCATTGTTGTATTTTCTATATTATAATAAATAATAGGAAAATTCATTATCGAACACTATCTTAATGCATAAACCAAATATTTCCTGTAATTAAAATACTGTAGGTTGGCCACCAACAGATGCAACAACGTAAAGCTTTATTCTCTTGTAATGAACGATCTGTTTATGCAGATAAATCATTTCTATCATTAAAGGCACCGTTAGCGTAATGCCTAGTTTGTTAAACTATCAGTCTCAAAGTTCCGAGTTCGAGCTCCGGGTTAAGAGTAGGACTTTACTCCAAATTTGCAAAATGCTTGAACACATCTACAAGCACTATCATTTTACTACTATTATCTTAAAAACGTGTACGTTGTTAAGTTTTAGTAGAATTCCATTATATCGCTCTTGATTACACTGTGTCTATTTTCAGGCTTGGAAGAGGTTACTGATGCATTAAAATACAAAGTGGGCTTGCGATGATTCTTAAATCACAATATTTGTGACGTCAATATTTTTCTAACTTATTTCGTGCTTATTAATATCAGGTATTCCCAATTCTACCAGAAAAGTCCTCCGCCACATTAAATTTAATAAAATTTCAGTGCGAACAAATCATCGGTTAACATTCTATACCTTTGTCGCATATTCTTTTATTAACACTGTACATAATTATGGCTAAAACTATTATGTACACGGTTCATCAAATGGCTTCTATTTTCGCAATGCCTTTCCATCAAAATACTTTAAATATGCGTGGCATTGCGAAAACCAAAACTATTTTTTAAAACATTTAAACTTAGGTGTAGGACGTAGGTGCTATTTACGATTATTTAATAGAATTTATTACATTTCAATAATAAGGTTAATAATGAAGATTCTTTTAGTATTTGCCCAACCATGCACGTTGCCCAATCATTTTATACACTTTGTTAGAATACTTAAGTGTTAATTTTTATTTTTATTGTACATAAATTACTTCTTATATTTAGAAAACGATTTATTTGTGGTCATAAATAACATCGATACTTTTTATTTTTAAGACGGCATTATTTTAAAGTATTCCTGTTTTACAAATTACCCTTAGCACACCTTAGGTACGAGTTTCTTTACATGTTGTTTTGTCAATACATCTACGTATATGGCATACGACAATCGTAACTGGGCATTAATTGAGCTCACAGCTGAGTTAATAAGTTAATGAATGACAGAAAACTGTACCCTTACCGTGTATCTTTAAATACGTTGCGAAGTTTACAGGCGATACTCATAAATAATGCATACCAACATTATACTCCCCGCATAACTCGATCCTTACACGTTTCCAAAGCGATACATTAATTAAAATAATACTTTCGATTAGGCAGTCGATGTCCTTTTAAGGCCATCGGAGAAAGAGAGGTCGTCCTGTGTTATATTTGCACTGACAAGTGACATATTGACATTGGATACTAATCTGTTAATGTAATTCGTTATGTTGTCACTTTCTTTGTGAGACCCATACAAATCGAAAATAAAAGATAATTCGACATTAAAAGCGGAGGGCACGAAACCACAGTACAGAATAAAAGCCCTAAGCAGGCACAATATTACGTATTATTATATTGAAGGAGAAATCAATAACTATAGGCTGTATACAACGGTGTTTAGAAAAAGGTCAAATATTTACAGGTAGAAAGAAAACGTGTATAGTGTAGTAACGTATTTACGTATATAGAAAGACGGAGGTTTCGTATTGTAACTGCTATTTATGGTTAGTTTTGCATTTGTTTTATGATATATGTGTATGCGTAATCTACTTCACATAAAAAATAATAGTAACATACATACAAGTATTTTAGTTTTTATGAAGGTCTATCTCTTCAATATTACAAGACATGTTGGTGCGGTAGTTTTGCTAATTTAGCCATAATCATGCTGCAGTAAGCTAACTGCAACAGAAATTAAGACTAAGACACTATGCGTGTTATAATCGATACCATCAGGTTTGTTTGTATCCACTTCAGGCATCAAATCTAACCTCATTGGTCTTCCTATTGTCTCTGTGATGTCTTGAAATGTAAGAAGTTGTTATTTCCAGGTCATTTGAAACTATATTATCGAATTCAAACAAATGAAAACTGCAGGTCGCGTACAAGTGCAACATCCTCACGTATACTCTTATCCCATGTAACCTTCTATCAGCCATGTTCAACTACCGCAAAGTAGGTATATTGATATTTCCGAATATTATAAATAAAACGTAAACGTGCATTTTACATACGTTGTGCACGATGCATCCGAACACAGTTCCATATACTACATCGTGGTAGTCAAGTAGCAAAACAACAAGCGAATCTGCCAATCAGAGCCTTAAGTTAATGATACTCTATGTAATGAGCTTTCAAAGCAGTAAACATCTTCATAGCAGCACTTAAGTTAAGCCCAATTTTTCTCTGTGATTTCATTTTGGAAGCTCCTAATTCCCCACCCTTGCTGAAGTTAAGTTAGACACATTTATATTTGCTTTTACCCAGAAGCAAATTACAGATAGCTAACTTATACAACCGATAAATGTTATATAAAAAAGCAGGTTTAAAGCTGAACCTTGACGTGCATCTTTTCTCGGGCAACAGACTTGTGATCATCCATCACCACCAATTATGTTTTAATTGCTAATCGGGTCAGTTGCATTAACCGAAAACCCAACATTCGACAGATTGATAGCAACAATTCATGTTCAATTGTGTCAAACGGAACAATAAGAAATAATTCAAAGAGATGAACATCTTTAATTGATGGAACTTTTATTTAAAATGTTTTACTTTAAAATCTCCTCTAAGTTAGAAACACAAAAAATGTAATGTTCTAAAACTCCTTAGTTATCAAACATTTCGTACATTTTTGTTGCTGTGCAATATTAAGTAACTTTCCTCTGCTTTAGTTCAAACTTCCCGTATGTAAGATAATTGCCTATCGAAACAGATACGAGCAAGCATCAACTCACAATGCACCGGATAAGTAAAGGGAGAGAAGCGAAATAATTTCTTATTTAAAATGGTTTAGAAAAATGTCAAGATCAAGATCCGTATAAAAAGCGTGTATGTATAGATCGAAGACTAATTTGATTCTTGTCAGAGGCAAATCCTCGAGCGGTACACGGCGGCGGCGGTAGAAGAGTACCGAATGTATGTATATGTACGTCTAGAGGAACAGACGTGGAGGCGGTAAGCTAAAGTGATACGATACGTAGAACAGAACAGAACGGCTATAGATGCTCGGGACGGGTACGGAACGAACCAGGACGAGAGAAGACTTACGACATGTGATCAAGTGAGCCGAGAGCGAAGCTAACAAGACGTGGCGTGAGTCAATTTAGCTCGGTGTAAATGAACCGACGGCCTGTCTTTCCGATTGCGCTCATTCGCTTACTGCTTGCTCTTCGGAAGCTTCTCTAAATCACCCCAGAAGAAATGCGGCACGTTTGCGGATACAATGTGTATAATGGAGACATCATTTAGGCGACGTCTGCGACTACTGCTACTTGCTTTTCCGACCAACTGCCGTTTGTTTATTCTTACTTCTGAATTATTGGGCAAATAAAGTCGAACTCGATTGATTTCGTTGCGCATATCTTCTCCCGCTGTCGAGCAAATGTGATTATTGGACCATTATACATACTACTACGTATACTTCTCATACACACGGAAGCTTTTATGGTTTTTTAGAGTTGGGGCTGATAAAAATAGCATGAATGGCTCAACGGAAAGAATGTATGTGACTTATATGTTTAGTAGGTAATTATACAGTGCATTTTAATCAATTCGATCTACCTTAAATATCCTTTGATAGGTTGAAGGGAACTGTTGCGCAGTAAGCAGAAAATGACTTCAGTAACCTTACAAGGGACTTTAGAATATTAACAGAAACAATCTAATATAGCTCCAAATTCTTGATATTATCATTGTAATTTTATAGGTCTCCCCAATTTTATTATCGAGTGCACTCTTTTGTTGCACCTTTGATTGGAGTTTACTCAAGCAGATTTGCATCCGTTTAATTAGAAAGGGCACTATATGATGCTACATATGCAATGTTACCTTCCATTCAATTATACCTATAATGATAAGTTCTAATGTCAGATACATCGTATAACGCAATGAACAACGAATAGAAGATCCAAGAACTGCCAAATAATCACAGTGATGACTTGGGCAAAATCATCGGCCTGTAGTACTTGAAATTTCATCGAAAGAGGATTCAACATCGACACGTTTGCTAGCAATCGGTATTAAAAAATATAGGGTCATATGAATATGATTCACGACATGGAGTTCGAGGCGAAGTGCAGAACGTTGATAAGCTAGCAGAAAAAAACAGCAATTAAAAAAAACCGCAAATCACTGAGCTGAAAATCAGTTGCGATCCACAGACGGATTACCTAAAACATTAGTTATTTGCACGAAAGCAAACAATGCCTTGTATTACCTTCATCAAGAACAACAAAAATAAGTTAAGAAGGACGATTTCCGAATAATAAAAAGTAACCGACTAGGACATATAGCGCTGAAATGAGACTTGTATATGTAAACAAAACAAAATTAACCATGAATTTTGCTGTTTATGTAATACGATATTTTCAAGAACTCATGTGTTAGAAGCTAACTGCTTTACATTAATCTTAAGCTTAACTAAAAGCCAGTAACTACTGTGAAACGTAATAACGATAATAAACAGTAGATTCCTAATTTATATAAGGTATTCTTCGATAGGTTCACAAAACTTTATAACCAGCAGTAAATAGCCCTCATTGAATTGCCCTATAGCATTTGATCCTGAGACATAAATTCTCTCCCACCAAGAACTCATCCATTACATTGCATAAGTATACTTCCTACGATTAACTTCCAGGCGGTAGATTTTTTCAAGCAATAAATTTCAATTGGCATGTACATATATTTATTACTTACTTCTCTATATAACCTTTGTATTTTTGTTATATCTCGGCGTTAAGTATTTATGTTGGTTACCGACTGGCAATTAGTAACTCCTAAACACGTAATTTGCGACATCACCATCTTATTTAATATATAATAATTTAACGTTAACCGTCATCGGCTATTATTAACATCACTTCTGGCAATAACTTAAGCAGGAAAATCGTTTTCTGTTTGCAATATTTTGTTGATGATTATAATATATTATGGACGGTAAGGAGAAGTAAATTATCTTAATTGTCCCAGTAGAGAGTTAATCTACCGTTAGGCAAATATGAAAGAACCTGTACCTGTCTCAGTTTCCCAAAGAAACGTGTGACAGAAAGCCCAGCTTAGGACGAAGTATTGCTCGTATGGATGTAGCATTAAATACGACTGAGTCTTGAATATTCTGATAAATTTAAATTTACGTTACATAAGACACAAATAAGCAGAAACAAGAGAGTAGCATTTAGTATGAGACTAACTACAATAAAGAATGATAAACCAAAAATGGCAAGTAACAAAGACGAGCGAGCAGTGACAATGTTTCCAAACAATAACGAAAGTTAGGGCTGTGGCATTATGTCTAACATTTATTACGCTATAACTTTAGTATCATGTAAAGTTAGTTCCCGATCACAGATCGCTTGACTGGATATTGGCAGTGATGTCAGCATTACGTGGAACTGATTTTTGGGTGTGACCTGACCTTTAACGAATATACCATACAAATTGGCTCACTGTTGTCTGCTGACCTAGTCGTCACATGCTTACAATACTTAGCGATTGATCTTCAACCGAAGTTGCATCGACTGAATTGGTTCAATACCGATTTGCTTAGGCCTCTTTAGTGTGGCCTAGCGTCGTTTCCCGGCGATCGACCAACAATTAAGTAATTTTGCCGTCCTAGAGTCAATCGATACCCAACGTTAGAAAAGTACTATTGGTTTTGCGCTGACACTCTACCGGCCGTGGTTAACCGTCATGGACCGTACGAAGTTGTACCAACTGATTTAATACCAATTGTATTAATCGTTGCTATTTCTTCTTTATCTCTATCTGACTTTCTACAGGTTCTTTGAAAGTTATCGATTTGTAAAGATAATATTTTGTTATGTTGTGTTCAAGCTTTTTATGTTTTGTTCAGGATGGGTTTGGTTCGAACCATGTAAAATTGTTGGGTCAACTTTCTCTTGACGTGGTTGCATCATAGCATTTGGTAATGTCCCGTTTAATTCTCTGTCTTCCTGGTTCTACTCAGCGAAAAATTCAAATATTACCCGTTCTGTAAGGGTTCATTCAGCGTTGATTATGTTCCACTTCGTTGTAATTCATGCAATTCATCGTATATTAGAGTTGTTTAACAACACAGGAAAATAAGTAGAATGTCAAAACCAGTAGATTTAAACAAACTTACCATAATTAATTGCAGTAAAGTTGAATAAAGCAAATAAACAACAACAATTATGAAAGCTAGTAGAAATAAGGGAAACAAAGAACTTAAATGTTAAAAAGGCAGAACACAATAACAATAAACAATAGTAATTTATCACCAATCTCTTTGGATCATACTGGCATTACCGGAAACACGATTAGCGCAATTTCCTCGTCAACTTTGCATAAAAACAAAGAGCGATTACCAACACTTTTACTGCTGCCTTTGAGTTCATTTCCAAATCGTGAAAGTATAGAGAATATTAAGAGGGTTGACGTCACCGGTGACGTCAAAAATGAGACTCAATTGCCAATGGGGCCAAGAGTTTGTTTATGAGAAATAGACGTACACCTATTTCTCCAAAAACGCTTGCTTCGGTCGTTCAAAAGTTAGTATGGTACATAATACTATAGGACGTCGCTGTATATCACATTCTTCATTTTTTTTCTATATTAAAAGCTCAATAAAGGACTAACTTGTTGAGTAACATGAAACCATCATCACAGTAAAAGAGAGTCATTTCAAAGGTAAAAGGTGTCTATTAAGCAAAACACACTCTTTCCGTTACAATGCAATTTGGTTCCAATTTAATTCGATTACGCCCTAAAACACACAAAAATAACAAAATTAAAGTGTCCAAACCATAAACATAATAAAAAAACGGCTTACATCCTATTATTTAATACGAGAGGAATCAAAGTTATTTATAAACACAACACATCTACACCGAAACAAATCCGTTTAGGTTCACGTTGTTTCACGTACAACTGCTACTTAATTCAAATTTAGTACAAATTGTCGCATGTGCCATGAATTACGAGCTATACGCTCGGTTAGTTAACCTGTTGGTGAAAAGGAGAAAACACGACGAAAGCAAGGAGAGAAGCTCATACGCCTACTACATATCCCCGTTTCGGAGATCGCAAGCAGTACGGCGCGAGCAACGCTTTCGCATTGTTACACAAATGACGGTTTTATCTAATTTGCCTGTTAAATTGAAGCAACAAGTGTTTTTAATAGACATCTTATTGCATCCGAGCGCGTTCCTTCTAATCCATTAAAGGAGATGGAATGAGAAGCATGGAAGGAACAAGAGAAACTCAACAAACGAGAAAGCTTTTATGAATTATAAAGTTCGGCGGTAGAATTCCCGCAGGCGAATACTTTCGCTTATAATCTCTGATGGTGTTTGTTTTTAATGTAGCAAAAAATTGGTTCGGTGTTTATTCAGAGCGGGTAGAATCGTCGGCAGTACTTGTTGTACTCGTTTAAAGGATTGACGTGATTATTTCTGGAAGAATGTGATCGAGTTGATTAAAATTGTTACATTTTAAGAACTTATCCAACAAATTTTTGCTGGTATTTTTTACGCTTGGCATATAGATATTTCTTGGACGATTGCTTACATTTCCATCCGTATTTGACTCAATTGCTTCACATTATGTATCTCTAGCGTCTCATTAAAGTCATGTTCCTCCCGCCCGACTCTTTACGAAATAGTCATTAAAGTAATATAAATACATACCTTAACAGATACTGGAGTAATAATATGTAGCCCCATATAGCTTCTCAGGGAAGCAATGAAACTATTTTCAATAAATGAATAACCGATTTTCCCACCGATTGCACTACATGGGCAACATTGGCTAAATAAATGATGAGTGTTCTAGCTCGAGTGGGAGTTACCTTACTACCATTTAAGATGGAGATTTGGTTAAATGCGTAGTACTTCCAGTTTTACGTGCTGTTTAAGAAAGCTCAAAATGTCGAACCCGCCAGAAGTTATTAAAAAAAAAAGAAAATTGTCAGCTTCTTCCTAAATATAAGAGATACGAAAAAAGCTTCATGTGAATGCCATTGGTTTCGATAGGCTAAAGTGTTATTTGCGTGTTTCGTATTAAAATTATAGAGAGCTTCTCAATTACTGAAAGCTAGGATGTTTTACACATTTATCAAGTACTATTAAAATTCTCCTTTTGCTGCTCAAATATTTTAACTAATTTTCCAATAAGAAGTAAACCAAATGGCAAAATGTCTAAAAGATTAGACAACAACATGTACGGAAGCTTGAGAAGGCCCACTAAAGCTAATAATACATTAGTAAATCGTAATAACAACCGCGAAATAATAAAAGTGGTTTGTGTCGCAGTTACTCCAGGCATTTAATAGAAGTGCAGGTTGGTACAAACACCGTGAGCTTTAAGAAGGCACAAATTATTATAGAATTATAGGTTATAGAATTTTGAAAGTGGTTTGTCCACAAAAGTATCGGAAATAATTGTTTTCGAGTTGCGTATTAGGGGCAGATGGGTCTTATTTTTCTAATTGTGGAGTATTTATATCCATACACAATATAATAAATACTACTGGTTGCAGGAGCAACCACATGTTATGGTTCCACATCGAAATCAAGTTCGATTCAGATTTAATGTATTTTGCGACATAACGGCGAGTCGTTTAAGTGGAACTGTTGTCGTTTAATTGGAACGCTCAGTAAAACTTAACTACTCAACGTTATTTGGAGATCGTCTAAAAATCTTTAGATTTCGTAGATAATTTACCCTTGACAAACAGGATTGCGTTATGGTACCAATGATACAAATCAAGAAAGGTGGTAAACGATTTAATTGCCAAAATTGCCAAAAACAATAAGGTCCACCAATTCTTCTAGTCAGTGGCTAGCCAAATCAGTGGATTTAACACCTTTTTTTTCATGTGGCATACGTAATTATGGTTATAATTATGGGTCGGTACCATCATAAATTTTTGTTTAACATCAATTCTAAATTTGGGGCTTTCGCATGAAACCGTTTTCGTATTTACGAAGAGGCTTAACATACAAGAAAATACACTTTTAACAGACTCTTCGTTTCTGAGTTGTATGAGTCTGCGGATGTTTCACTCTCAGTTGCATACAGCAATAAACATGTCTGCGGAAGTCTACAAAAATAACTTTCGACAGGTTCAACATTCTGAACATTTTGAAATAGATTTTAAATTAACACACAAAGCTGCGAAACATTGTCCATTTAACTAAGTCTCAACGATGAGAAAGCTATCCACGTAATCCAATTCGACTGAAACCTCTTATATGAAACACCAATTACATTTTACTTTACATTTCCATGTTGAATTATAGTTTAATCACTCCTGCAAGCATCATGCATTTTCACCCAAGTTTATTAATCAGTTTCCTTTGATTATCTTAAAAGTATCAGTTCGGTATATTATTTTTAGATGATATATATACAGTATTATCATTCAAAATTTTCAATAAAGATTCAGACATCTACATTCTCATATTCTTCATTAAAAAAACACCTACAAGATCCCTGCCATATCTCGAAGGGTAATAACTGGTAATGAACAATGCTAAAAGTTAATTTTTTAGATAACTGACATGCCGAGGAAATGGAGGGGTCGTGTAATTGACGATTAAAGATGTATGTGCTAAAAGCAGTAATGGTTGTAACAAAACGGACAATTTAGTGAAGAAGGTTTAACAGTGTTAAAACCATAGTAAATCTGTAATTCCGTAATAAAGTTTAAAAAGTACAAATTTAATAGCTCTTAATTTGCAGTAATTGACAACTGCAAGCGATATACCTTATATATTGATAATTATGTATTAGCCGCGAAGGCAATTAACACCTCGCTAATGATCTAATGGTACTTGACATTGTTCTTATTGAGGAAGATGTAGTGGTAGCATGCTTCCTCAACTACATACATGCATACGAAAATTTCACATACGTACGCATTTTAAGTAAGTGCAGATGCGTGTAGATTTGAAGAATATAAGCGGTTCGTCGCCAAAGGAGCTCCAGGACAAGCGTGCATGCATGTATACATACATGTGCGCCATATAGTAACACGTTCCCATGTACGGCTACATATGTGAGCGCACGACAGAACAAGAGGCGAAATAGCACGAGCGAGATGGAGAAATCTCTATCTAGTTTATGCAAAGTCGCGAACCTGCAGAACAGAGATAGTCCAATCGCAAGATGGATTGCTCCAAGTATGAGGGTAGAGTTTGAACGTAAACAATTTCTTCGGTGAACGCAACAAAAAATGGCTCGAACGATTTTGAAGGTTCATTTCTCATAAATTTCACCCTCGAGGAGCTGCGAGTGTAGGCGACCGAGTTGTGCGCGAGCGCGAGCACAACACACACAATTCGTTCCGCGAAACACAAACTTCGAACAATGATAGACAGAACTATCTATTTGAATAGACCGTGATACATTCGTTTCCTTGATAAATCTTTCCCTTGTATATAAAAGATAAGTTTTTGACAGTGTAATATATGCGTTTGCGTCTCGTCGTGTAATGCGTAAGATTGAGAATGTGTGGGTTCGTGCGTTTGATATCACGATACAGTTTAACAATTCTATTGATCAAGTAGGGGCTCCCAATATAAAATTCCTATTGTTTGTGAAATTGAGATTAACTTACCAGTTCCTTGTAGCGCATGTGATATGTTCATCGAAAGTAAAACGTTTCATATGCATTAATTTTTTATATACTAAAAGAAACCTTTGGTAATTGAGTAGTAGTAGTAGTAGTAGCACAGAATTAAATTTTCTTGCTCAACATCCTGCGCCAATATTTATTCTGATAATGTTATCAGTACATTAATGTTTCTGCTATCGAGAAACAAGGGACCCCCGTTTTTATGTTTTAATTATGAGAAGCTCATTTCTGCACGTTTGATTATAATGGACACTCTTGACTTGTACATAATAGTAGTTGTATCTATCAATTGTAGAAAACGCCTATTGTCAAATAGATCATCGTTAATAATGTTTTATTCAGATCGGAGATGGTCTATTACAGGTTTCAAATGAGGTTAAATTAATTCTGTCAACCGTGTTGTTGAGTGGCAGTTAACAAAATTGAGCATGTTAGCGTTTGAATTAGGTTCTTTGCAACATTTTTGATACCTATTTACGACAGAAAGTACTTTATGTTGCCAATAAAAATCTTAAAACTGTGGCGGTACCTGGTATAAGATGCTGATGTTTAAGTTAAGCAATTCAGAAAAAATTAAAATGTCCCAAATGTGATACATGGTAAAATCTATGATTTTGCCTAAGGTTCATACGGCATTGAACAATCGACGATTAACATTAGGTCTTTTTATCGACCTGCGCAAGGCATTTGACTCTGACAAATCCTACGTGCGCAATAACAAGCTATAATGCAGTAGTTATTGGTATCACGCAAAGATCGTTAAGTCCGACCCTGTGTTTTATCTTCATAAATTATTTCTTTATTCTCTATACAGGCAGTTATTTTAGCATTATTTTAGTGATAACTATTATACTACGTTGTCGCGTAGCGACAATTCGTTCGTATCTCTCATTAGTGATCATCTAATTTGTATTGATGTAATGATAGAAAGGACTTAGCAAATAGCATCAGCACGCAGCATATCTAACAAGTTATCACTTGAGTAATTTGGAGGAGCTGTTTCGAGAATTCGCTGATTTCTATTGTCAATTTCATTGCGCTATGTGAAAAAAAAACTTGGGTGGTGCGGAGTGTGTCGATTACTTAGTGTTATTAATATTGAAATATATTACTTTTAGTTTAGTCTCAGTTTATCCTGCGTAATATCAATAGAAATACAAAAGTATATGGATTCCTTTCTAACAGAAACGCATTTTCTTTGCCAAGAGTAGAACATCGTACAGCTGCATATTATGCGGAATATACATTATTTTTCATCTAAAGTCTCGCATCCATATGCAAGGCATTTTTCGTGACATTTACAACGGGAACGTTAGAAGACCGAAATAAAATGAGTACAGCAACCTTATCTCTAGGAGTTAGTTGCCCGGTTATCAAAGTAAAGTTTAAGACGTCCCTTCTTAGAAAATATATTTATGATGTAAGTTCGGTGCGACAACTGAGTAAGTACGAATTCCCCAAGGCGGACGAGCGACATTTTTCTACGGCGACACCCAAATCTTATCTCACAATATGTGTGAGCCGGTACCGCATATATACGCTCACATATACTATCCGGGAGACGGATACAGAAAGACACCGCGTATACCCGTATATGTGTACGAGAGTACATGTGACAAGTCGAAACGAATGTATCTTGCGGTAACACGTTAGATAACTGCGATCTGAAGCCCCGGTTGCCTTGGCAACCCCGACGAATGGTGTGATGAAGAAAGCAGGTTTCAAATCCCTCTCAGCTTCAATATCCTTGCGTGATCTTACTTTTTACTGCACGGTCCAAATATCAAAATAAAACAGGACTCCTTCTTGTCGGCTTTGCTCTCTATACTACATCTTAGCATATACGAGGCCGTTCTTTCTCTATATATATACCTATACGCTTTGTGTATACACGTATTATGGAGATGATGAAAATGTAATCCTCTCTAGATTATTGTTGTGGCGTAGAGAGGAGGCAATACAATACTGAACTTCATATCAGCAAAGCTCGTATATGATGTGTCTTTATGGTGGTGGTCGGGCAAAGCCGTTAAAATACGAAAACAAAAGGTATAAACACATTCTCTGTGGCATAACGCTCTTCTTGCCTTTACTCGTTGATACGCAATTACGGCTAGGACCTAAATTTTACGATTGCTTTTGTATTGAATAGCTGCGGCTTAAAGTAATATCTTAAAATCTCATTGTGTACATTAAAACTTATTGGAAACCAAATTTTATGAGTGTACATCTAAGGAAGCACTAAAATATTAAAAACAAACAATGTTTAACGTTTTTATTATGTGTAAATGCAAAAACAATACGTCCAAAGTATTAAGACATGTGGTTGAATGTCTGGAGTATCAACAGACTCACCACTATACGACCAAAATACTTTTAGTCATGCAATTTTTTTCGTACTGCTTACTCTTTTTGTTTTGGAATATAGAAGTACCATCAATTCAAAATAGTTACTTAGGGAAACATAAATATTACTGAATTAACTAAATCACTGGAAAGCAGTTGCAATATGGTTTATGATATAAAGATTTTTTTCTCGAAGTTCTTCAATGTCTTATGGATAAATATTATTTTTAACAATTCCCCATAAAAGGTAAGCCGGAGAACTTAAACCAAGCGATCTCGTGGGTTGTCCAATAACTCTACTATTTGCAATCCAACGGTTGAGAAAATTAATTTAGATAATTCCTCACACTTCTCAACTTGCGTACCAATGTTATTCATAAATGCTATAGTCGATTTAATGAAGTAGTGTTAGCTAAGATGTTAAATGTATTTGCGAAGATCTTTCCCTATTTATCGTTTCTTTATACATAACTGATACTGAGACGATTTTCCACAGCCGGTATTCAAACGTTTCATTTGAAATTCTGTATCATCAAATAGCATGTTACAGCTTTCGTAAATGTTTAAAAAATCTTCATTGTCTTTTAATCCTTCCGCGCAGTATTCCAGTTGTATGAAATTATCACCAGTTAATAAATTTATTGCGATGTAAAGTCCTCCGTATTAGAGTCTGAAATAAATTTAATTCTGATGCCACTCCGTGTGCAGATTTTGATGGATTATTATTATTTATCTTCATACTTTTACTTTGCTATTTGTAAAATATCTTGTTGGTTTCCATTCGAATTTCTCCCAAACGTAAACATGTAAAATTATAAATGTCTTGCGCTCGATATTGTTGCTTTTCGGTTTGATGAATGCAGAATTCTTAACATTTCGTTTTTCTTCCTTAGTGTCTACAAGGCTGCTATTACTAATGAACGACGCTTAAGGTGGCAGTTTGAAGTTTGAAAGTTCATGGCTTAAGATGTATTTTTGCTAATTAAAGCAACACATTAAACGGTCTTGTCAGCATGTTATACTCGGTTGAAATCAGAAAAAAGTCACTGACGGCATCAATATCCAACACAGAGCAGATAAAAAAAAGAAAAAGTTGATAATCATGAAAAAGGAACGGAGCGTCTTATAAAATTTTAGAATACACTATTATGTAGAAGGTTGATACTGGCCATGAAAATGCGTTTTTAGTTTTTGCCTGAAACGCTACCTGAAAGCACTGAAGGTATAATAAGTGTGTTTTTATAACATTAATTTCAGAAAAAAAAACGAAGAATTTAGCAACTTTGTCAAATTCGAACCTAGCCTCTTATTTTTAATAATGGATCTCCCTTTACTTTTCTGATTCCACTATAGATAGGCAGTAACTAACAGTCGATGCTTACATGTTCGCTGTCACTGTTATCATATCTCCTGCTGTTGTTTTACGCTATTCGCGACATCAATTACATCACAATTTATGAACGAGGATACTTGGTGTTAAACTGAGTGTCTTGAAGCTACTGAACTTGGAAGAAGGACTATTATTCAGTTCCCCACGTCTTCGTGCTAAAAAATATTTCTTGCGAGAAGTTATATCTTAACAAATGCTATCATTTTTCAGATGACCGTTAATAAATGGATGTTGAGAGAGTAGGAAGTAGAAGGCGTTAGGGTAGTAGAGCTTTCAAGTGGTATTTTGTTACTTGTGTAAGGAGCAGTAAAGGCTAATATAAAAAAAAGTGTTTAACCAGAACTTTTTAACAATTATTAATTACATGCTCTTGATGAAGTAGCTTTCATATAGAGTATTGGCGTATTGGTTTACAAATAAAAACAGATTTGATTACTTGGTCCCAGAATTTTGCAACGGAGGTATTGGTAATTTCAGTAACGAAGCGAAAATGCGTCTAAAAAACAGGCTATATACGCTGGAAACTGGAACATCCAGGTTGTTGTGTGAGATAATGGCAAGACTTCGCTCTGTGCTCGCGATATCTCTCTGTTTGGAGTTATTATTCCAAATTCAAATATATATTTTGCTTATTTGATAGCGCAATTAAGCCGATATCGTTATTGTTGTTTATTTGATTATTCTGAAAATTTCTTGGAAATTTTTTTTTGTATAATCGTTGAACTATTTCCAATTACCGTATTCATAGCAGTGGTGGCAATGCAAAACCGAAGCAAGTGGGGGATACGAGTCTGCTCATACTGAGGACAAAATCTCTCCTACAATGTAATTCCAATTTTACTGAATTTTTACAGCAACCTCTTATCTTGATTGGTTTTTATAAGCACGTAGGAAACTAGATGCGAAACTTAATGGATGGCTCTAACTTTCATGGGATATATTACGTTCTCACAAAATCTATTAAATATTACAACATACAGTCTATATTCGAAAACTGGCAACTGCTGTCTTATAACTTAAATGTAAATACGAAATGATAAGGCGCAAAATTTTCAAAAATGTTTTATTAAAAGAACGGTACCGCTTGCATATACGGAGGAAATTGCATGCCTCGAGATCCTCTTCTGTATACAAATGTATAAACCTTTTATTATACATTTTGGAAATACATCCAGATGTACGTATGTTCCGCGAATACATGTGTGCACGTATGTGAAGATATAAAATATAAAATACAAAATACATCAGAAATATATCGTGGGCCTCCGTCGTTGGAGCGCTCTCGCACACACACATGCCCTTTCTCACATCTCATATCAATTCTTTCTTATCCGGGAATATAAAACGCATGTCACCCTGGGGCCACACTATTTGTGATATACACCTATTTCCAAGTTGATATGTAAGAATGCTCGGAGCCGTCGTTGCAGTACGCGACCAGGAGATTTTTATGCCTGATACGTTCGCAAGATAACCGGAGACTCCCATAATAAAAATATTGTTGTTCCTTTCGGTAATAAAAATGATATAACTATTTTATGTACGGTGTAAAATAAATTCCCTTTATGTGGGGAAATTTACGTCTTTGTTTTTGATCACGAACATTGTTGTTGGTATTCCGTTTTGCTAATGCAAATGGGCGTTTACAGGCTATTAATCGTAAAATCACCGCAACTAAAATGGCTAATTAGTTTCGAAGTTCAAGAATGGACTATGTGGTATTGGCTGGAAACCAAAAGATACCCGTTTCATTAAATAGTTTGATTTTCAGGAAATAGTACACCTTGTTTAATTGTAGTACATAGCATTACACTGCACATAGCGGCATTCTTCGCTCGATTCGGGATCGAAAGCCTTGGTGAAGTTCTCGGAGATTGTATTTCTTTTTAAACTTGTGACAGCGACATTTTACCTTAAATCCAATTACATTTTTTGTTAGGGCAACTATATTTTCTCGGATTAAATAAACGTGTAATTTTTAAATAAGTTATTTTTATTTTTAAAACAAAAGGTTTGGTGTCCCATTTTTTCTTTATTTATAGAAGAATGTTAGAAGATTGGCCTCCTTTCGGTGCAGTAAATAGTAAATAGATCAAATCAAATATATTAGAGCGATTTCATTGTGAAATTCTAAGGATTTCGTTAATCCTCTCTCCATTCCCAGAGGAAATTTTTATTCAATACTTAAATTTATTAAACGGTATCGGGAAACGACCTCTGACATATTGATCTCTTCGTCTACTATTTGTGCTTTAGCTCCATCTTGTTGGAAGTAACCAGGTGTTTTTTATTTCTTGTTGAGTTGCCGAATAGGAGTTAGAATTTTTTATTGATGCCTTTCTGATGTACCGTTGAAGAGGTCGGACCAATTATTCAAAGATTACATCAAACATGAATTTTCTGTAACTAATGATAGGCTTCAGTACGGTTTTTCATAGCCTATATCTTCACGTCCCGCTAATCATATAGCAATTCAGGAAAAGCGGTGCTTTGGATATTTTGTCTGGTCGATGTTTTGGTGTAAAAACTCATCGTCAAAACAATTAGCAAATTGTTATTCTTCAAGTACAGGCAACTTCTTATACTTATTAAAGACAACGACAGCATAATGTGACGCTAGTATCTTTTTAAAATCACATTGCAATTAAATAATTACGTAAAATTTCTTGCCAAATTATCCAAAACATGCTTCAGAGTATTATGAAGCTTTTCCATAAATTTTTCGGCAGTAAGCAAAGTTTTGGAAATTTTTGCAAAATTGCTCCAAATAGGTTTTTGATAAGAAATGCCTTTGTATCTTCGGAAGCGATCCTAACTACCTCAGTTAATAGCATACACATGGATTGTCTTTAGAAACTGATACTTAAAAGTCGTTTCTCTAAATTATTTGATGACGTTCATTTATTGTTCGTCTTACTAGATGTAAACTCTGAATTGCATTCGCTTGTAACAAAAAGTAGAGTGGAAATAGCTTCAAATTAGTTAGACCCTAACAGAGTAGAGAGAAAAGCTTTTGATATTAAATCTGGACAGAATGTCTTACATAAAGACACAGTTCTCTTGACATTTACTTGAGTATTTTGGTTTAAGTATATGTTATTTTATACCGGATCTCAGCATTTTATTTTCTAAGGAATAAAAAAGATCGTTTCTTTCAAATATTTGTTTTGTATTCAAAACGATAATTAAGAGCTCTATGAATGCATGTATCAAAAAAAATTGATTTTAGTTACAGAACATTTTAGGTGTTCCATATCTAAACTAGTTCGGGAAATGGCCATAATTTTTAAAAATATCGGGGATGCGTTTTATAAACAAGCATCGAGATAGGCGAAGCGTCTGCACTAAAAACTTTAAGTATACCGCATAAACGTAAAGAAGGGTGACGTTTTTCCGACGTTCAAAGATGGTGCAAAGATTCAACGCAGGTCAAATCGTTCGCTTTGCATATGACAAGCGCTTAGTGTCAGTCGCTGATATCCTCTCACATATCATCTATACGGCTCACATGCGGCGGTGTAATCTGTGATACCGCAGCCGCAGATCGGATAATAAATCATAAGCACCCCGTTCTTCCGACCATCATCTATCAACCAACTCGACGACAGTTATCCACGTCTTTCCCCGGATCATTGCTTTGCCCGCACGGTCGCCACTATTATACTCTCCTCTAGCATGACAAGGCCGAGCGTTATCTACTTTTACTTCATACTCGAACGAAGAAGTAATTAAACTTCTTTTCTCTTTTAGCATTCCAAAGCAAATCATGCATCTACAGTTATTTTCAGGGAAATATGAAACGACGTTTTCTCTCGAAGATCGGACCCAGAATACGATCTCACAATGAAATTTTTTAAAGTTTTATTCCTAAACAACGCAAACAGTTTATTAAGTCAAATCAGTTTTCGAGAATTAATCGTAAAAATCGGTGCGGTTACGCTGTGTTTAACGAAACCTCTTTTATAATGAACCTCGACTCGTGCAATTTCCTTAGAATGGAAAAAAAAATGATTTGATCTTCTTGTAAAGGAATGCCGAATATAGTGAAGCATCTCGTAATGTGCAAACTATATTCATAAAAAAGAAAGTATATTACATGCAAATATCTGCAAAAGAATATTCTTAACACAAATCATTTTTCGTTTTGTTTTTTTTTTTTTTTTTATATAAGAGAAGAATTAGAAAAAAATAGGACTCTCCATGATATAAAGCTATTTTCATAATTTTGAATCTGTTCAATAATTTGCACCCTTTACACAAAAATACAATGCAATCAACTTGATTCTTCTAGAGAACACAGATTTCAGGAATTTTCAAAATGTACCCAATCAAGTATATTGTTCAATTTGTAAAAGGGCTGGCTCATGACCTAATAACGTCATAACTGGACTTGAGGGAAAGAAAATAATTTTATTTTCCGTCCACAGCTGAAGTGACTCAGAATCGTGTAGCTCTTGTAAGTACTGCGGACTTTGATGTACAGCATTAGTAAAACATGTTGGGCGCTTCAGAATTGGCTGAAATGTAGAAGAAAAAATTAGTGTTACGAGAATATGACAATAATAACCAGTTGACTAGTTCTTATATTTTTAGAAAGTCAAGCGTGAAGTATATATATATGTATTATCTGGTGTATATACTTCTGTAACCGTCTGTAACACTATACTTTTTATCTTCAAGTTAAAGCCAGATTATTGTCGCAGCTTCCGCCAACTTTTCATTCACAATCTTGTGGAATATCTTCAGTGCTCTTATTGCACACTGACTAAAGACTATTCATTCCGGAAGGACTTCATACAGGGCTTATTTCATGTTAATCGAATGGAAAAATTAAATGTGGCGGTTGCTAGGAGGCAAAATTAGTTAATATGTCCACGTGTAATTTTCGCGATTTAATTTTTTTTTAATTTTCCCATTGTAGAAACATGGCTGGCAGGGAAGAAATTTAGCCCAAGCGAATAAGGCAGAAGAATATGAGTAACGTATTTTTGAAGCGGTTAACTACATATTAGAGATATCAGGAAAAAGTTTATTTTATTAAAAGGAAATTAAATTAAAAAAAATTTCAGAGATATGTATCTCCATTCCCAACACGGATATTTATTGACCCAATTTCGTATATATGAAATATTTCAGTTACTAATGCAGCTTTCAATTTACCCTCGTGGTTACATTTCCTTTCTCTCGAGTAGCTATTCTTGCAATGTTCAAGGAGGATACTAAGATACACTTCTGATACAGAGTACCAGAATAATTTTTTGCTTTCTACTGTAACTATTCATGAATGCTTATGAATTTATAATTTATTGAATTTCCGACATAGCTCATCGTAACGTTCCGTCATCCGTATTAGACAGTCTTTAGGTAACTACAGCTCTATTAGATTATTCTATTTGTGTGCATTTTAAAGCTTCAATGTTTTGATCAATTTTCAGTTGTACTAGTCCGTTTCTGGTTCCACCTATCACGTGTTGTAATGTCCGAGAAACGTGTGCACCAGAACGAACTCGACCGCATGCCATACAAACATTTATCACGGACGTAATTGTATTTAACTATGAATAAATAACTGTCCCTATAACTCATACAAGTCCCGGGCCATTAGGCTCCATACTAAATGCGATATCAATTTATGTGCTGAACAACGCCATGCATTGCACACAGGTACATACAAATATATGTACGTATGTACTATATACGTACATACGTATGGATTATAAGGAAGGAACTACGCGGTACGTATTATTAGACGGTGCTAGTTACTTTCAGTTAGCTATTTATAAAGCGTACATGCTGTAACCGTGGGCCAGTTTCAGTTTCTGAATTTGCAAATTCACTCTAGGACAGATACATAGTGGTATGTTGACAATGGAAATCCACGAATGTCTCACGCATTTAGAAACATGTATTTTGATATTGACCATTGCTAACTTACATTTGATGTAGATTTACATAATGAAGCTTGAAAAAGAATAGCTTAGAAAGGAAAGGACGAATTTCCGTGTTTCTTCCGGTTGAGACATACGCCACCAAATTAGGTTATTTACTAGTATGACACTACTTTTAATATCCACGTTGTATGGTCAATGCGTGTTGCTAAAAACGAAAGCCTCTCACTGGACCGGAACCCGATTACTTTAATTCTAAAATAAAACACTAATGTTCGATTGGTGATAAAAAAGACCCCGTGGCGACGGTTTGAGTGGCTGACAGTATGTATCCATTATTTCTGTCCTTTACAAGTTAGTAGTTGTAGTACTTACTTTTATTTCTTAGTGCCTTAATAATATGCTATACATACAGAAACATACACTGTAATATCATTAAATTACAATGTCTAGGGTAGCGTGCGGTCTAGCGTCCAACCATGTGCGGCCCGAATACCTGTGTCCGAGCTATCCTTGTGTTTGGGGTTGTTTTTAGCTATCGCTTGCGCTTTATTAGCCAGTGCTATCTCCATTCAACGATAGTCCCGGAGAAACGGCGATGTTACTCGTCTTCCTTCAATTTTTTTTTATTTCGTTAATGTATCATTTTTGTACAAACAGATACAAAATACATTAAATTTTGTGTTTATCATAATTTTTCGGTAATAAACCGTCAACACTGAGAGGAAATGTCTGTACTTGTTAGTTGTCTATATTTTCTAAGATCTCAGAGCGAGAGAATTTGTTGGGTTTTAGAGTTTAAATTTTATTTCGAAAGTAAAGTAAATTCAGTTGTTCGACAATAGGCGGGACTTAACTGCGTGATCATAGAAAGTAATGCCAAAGTTTGAAGTTTATTTTAGCCCTACTTACGTTTCGTAAGTTACGCAAAACGTTTATTATTTGCTATTTATTTTCTTACTTAAATTGTTAGAAGAATCAAAGCATAATTTATTTAAAAAGATAGTTAACAAATAGTAAAAAATAATGTTAGTCCTGATATTAGTGTCTGTAGAATGCTCTTTTCTAAAACTTTACCATCTGTAGAGCAAATACCAATGTTAATGTATTTCCTTCTCGTTGCAAAGTAAGATTCTAACACTTCAAGTACGCATCATACATCTCAAATGTGTAGTGTAAGTCAAGAGGATTATACGATTGAATGCTTTAGATTCATCAAAATACTCTGGCAAAACAATTCAGAATCAACTTTATGATATAGGCGACTTAGAAAATTAATACAAGTAGTCTGAATAGATTTACTTGAGATAAAACCATGTTAATTCTCATTGGGCAATAGGAAACGAATGCAACAATTTACTTTACCGTTAATTATAGCAGCGTATAGTCTAAAAAGGACTATTCTGTCAGTCCTATATATATACCGTTCTGATTTCCCTTCCTATAATCATTCCTAATTTAGTGGGAAAGATGCTAAATTCAAGTTGGAAGTTGATAACGCATATTAGAAGTTCTATGAATGGAAACCATCTCTTTAAACGAAGTGGGAAATCAGCAGGCGTCTCCAGAAGCTTCAATATGATATTAGTAATAATTTCACTCGCTGAAGTCATAAACAATGAGTCAGATGAGGAAGCAAGCAATTGTTATTCTGATCAAAGTTGATGTCGTCCATCATAGTAGAGGATATCGGAGTGAATTGAAATATATTTCTCATATTTCCAATAAGAGTAAGACTGTCAGTGGCGTAGGTACACATATCGTCTCCTTTATGCCCACTATATCACTGTGCTTTTTGTTCGAATTCAAGGAAAGCTTCTTGAACAGTAGTAGTTTTTTTACCAAGTAGTACGTTTTACCAAGATCTTTCAAACAAAGACTGACAATTACTGTCCATTTTTTAAGAAATTGGCAAATGAAGCTATGGAGTTCTCACAAAAGCTTGTTTGATATTATATAAAATCGGTAGAAAGGAGATTGACGACAAAATTCTCTAAACATAACGAAGATGTTGAAGTAACCTTTACAGCACTACATAATAAAGAGACCTGTCAATAAACCTTGTGAATGGAAACAATTATACACCGCATAGTATAACTACTTTTCCCTTCAGATTAACAACCTGTATCACAGCCGAAAATCTTTCCAGAATGACATCAAACACTGAAGTTAAAGATAAACATAACCATTCCTATTTCTTACTTGTAGAACTAAAATTGATTTAAATGTTAATAAAACAAAGATGATTATTAAAAAATGAGAAAATACGTGAGACTATGTAAGAAAATTTTAGCTTAAATAGCTACGAATTACGAAGTCGTAAACACACCCTATTGTTACATCATCTCCAAGAATTTCGTTAAATTTAACTGTTGTTTGCTCTAGCTCAATGATCTCGAAAAAGAAAAAGTACAACGGATTCCGGTCAGGATACCTTAGAGCCGCAAAAAAATGCATCTGTTGACGATCAAGGAGTGGAATATGTTCGATCTTCTCAAAAAACGTTTCATCTACAGAAGGTAGAAAGTGTTCATCAAGTGTACATTTAACCTGATGTGGTAAGACGTAATTCAAGCAACACACCAAACACGTTCACCACACCAAATTTTGAGAGTGCTGAGGGTGGAGCTGTCGAACAACATTTTCTTCGTTGTTTGCATTACTTTCACTAGTGTAATTATTCCGATTATTACATGGAAGAACAATTGAACCAAGTGCGCTAAATCGAAAAGCACGGAAAGAAGACCCGCAGACTCCACAGTATTCTTGCAACATTCCTAAATCAATGAAATTTAAATTTGTTGCAATTGAATGAATGAATAGAAAAAGATAGTGCTTATGTTTAAGATGCCACAGTCTTCTACATCTGTTATAAATCACTCTGTATGTTGCGACATCCCCATAGATTCTATGAGTAAAGACGAGATTAATAAATAGTTAAGCAGCTCTTAGTATTCAAATTTTTATACTCCGTTCTACAAACTCTAAAGATGTTTACTCTGTACAGATTTAGCTAGTTCATTACTTGAACATTAATTGGTTAAATACACAACCTTTTACGTTGAGTCTCAGATGATATCTAAATTTATCAAAACTACTGCAATCTAACTATTTTGATAGCAAGTTTTGTCAATCTCCGAGACTTCTTCGAACTGCTCATTTTCACGGGTCATTTATTTCAGAGGAACTTGTCTGACAAGAAGCGGTAATTATTCGCATTCTTGTCGTATTTAAGTGCACCTATATATAGATATTATTTCACGAAATTCATAGGTATCACATTATACACGTATCTGAAACGAACATAAATCCGACACCACCGGTCGAAATCCGGCCGTTTGTTGGAGCGACGAAATATATCAAGCCGGCATATTAAGAGAGCAATTATCTACCGAGTTTATGACCACCTGAAATTCCATAGAATTACCATTGGCGCCCGAACGGTGCTTCCATTTAGGGTTAGAAAAGGCTGCCAGTTCGTGTTATATCGGTAACTTACATATAAGGACAACAATAGAAGAACTCCAATTAGTCTCCCAGAATGGACAATAAAGTAACAAAATAATAGTAGGCCGTCGTGTTTCCTTACGTAATTATTGTATATAAACGGGCTTCGAGTAGTTGAAAAGATATGTACGTAGTAATACCTTTTACTTTCTTTCAGTGAATTATGTACTCCAATCAGTGTTGCCATCGACATTTCAAATGAAATAAATGCCTTCCGTGAAATTTCGACATCGAAGAAACTAACGTTTATATGGTACATTAACGCAAGTCCTCTCGTATCTTTATTAGCCTATTTATTATTTCTCTTAACTTTCAACGTATGGCTTAAAGCATGGATACATAATAACATTTTTGAAAATATATTTATAACAAAATAATGGTGTCTGTTGATTCTAAGAGTTTCTGATAATTTCGACAACTTCTTTCTCATTATAGCAGAAACGCTTGCTTGCTGACTGTGTAAAACGAACTACTTATTGCAATGCACAATAATTAAGATACACACAGATTCTCGAATCTTCCCAGGATAAACATGATAAAACGAAAACCGTTATTACCTCTTTTGCTTAATCTACTACATTGCAGCAACAGCCATGTGTGTATGGTGGTACAGCAATGGTAAATTGTAATGGGAACATTTTCCTATCTTTAGAGCAACAAAGTGTGTACAGTCAGAAAAAGCTCTAGAGCTTACACAAGATGTACGTATAATTATATTTGTTTATTACGTTTAAAAGTTTCCGCCAGATTCTTTTTTCCTTTTAGTCTTACACATGTAGACAACAAGTATCTTTGTTAAAATAACAACTTGCTTACACTAAATTAAAATTAAAATAATTGCATGAATTAAATGAAACTGCTACTGTATCGCGTAGTTGCAGGCGCACACATTCAATATGATATCAACAAAAGAAAATGTGCCTTTCGTTAGTATGACGTCGTATGTTATGCCTTAGAGTATACGTTTGCTAAAGCGTAAGGTACACAAGACCACTTCTGATGATGTGTTTCACTCTGTATATTTTGCCTATATAAAATGGTTGTGAAAGAAAGAAATTTACTTTTAAGAAATTACTTCAAGACAACGCTTGTCCCAGCATATAGGATAATAATTTATTTAACAATAATTCTTCGGCAACTGGTTAGTTAACGATTACGACGAACCACGACATGACTAATGTAGTAATGTCTGTCGCCTTTAGACTAAAGTCATGATTATTTTTATGATTTTTTCGGTCACGATCGCATATGACCCAATCATTGCCAACATAGTCATTCTTATGCAATTATTTTTATAATTCTTTTAATCATGACCATTGTACTCGTGGTTAGTTTAGTCGACTACTTTACTCGCAACAAAATCAATCTCCGAAGAAAGTAGTTAAGTGAATAAAGTGGTCGATTAGTGCTCATTTCTTGGAAATAGGTTGGTTATTATAAGTAAAAGCTCTAATTTTAATTATTGGATGCGAACAATAGTATGCTTATTCGAATAATTTCAAAATTTTGAAATAAAGAAATATAATTGTGGTTTACGTTGTTTTCTTTTTTTTTTGTTTCTGAGGAAGGAAGGCACCAACACTACTTTCGCCTCACAATATGTCAAATAGAGACACTTTCTAATGTATCACACCAATATATACGTCTTTATTAATGTAACAGAAAGCTATTTATTAAGTGATAAACTTGTTCGTCGCGGAAATTTTGATTAAAAAAATGATTAGGATGATACTTTTTTATTGTATTTACGTATGTACCTTCCATGTTTGGTGTATGTGCACAAAGTCTCTATGCTTTCGAAGAATCTACTCGCAAAATTCATTTTTCTTAGGAAAAACTCACACCGTACATACCCAGGGCAGTAAATATTTTCAATATCAACCTCACATATTTACATATGCATAGAAACCTTACGACAACGTCGTTCTCTTTGACAAAGTATAAAATACGGCGAAATGGTATAGGTCTTCATCATTACTCGTGACTTATTTATTTTTATGTGAATATACCGCCTTCTTTATGTGAGCTTTTCTCATAGGTACCTACAGAATCAAAGAGCCCAAAAGTAAAGGAAACACGTACATATCTTTATACATATGTACCTTAATATTCTGTAACTTTTTCTTTGAAGCAAAAAAAATTGCATTATTTGGTTCAGTTTTTATTTATATTCCCGTTTGTGAATTAATTTCATAACATGCTCGGTGAATTTACTTATTTAATAAGATTATTGAACGCCAGTCCTAAAAAACACACAAACACTTGGGATTTAAATAAATGTAATGTTGATCCAAAGAAAATGTAGGATGACTAACAAAATAAAATAGTTGCTCCAAGCAAATTTCAACAAACTCAATTCGGTGATCAATTCAATCAAGTAATACAATTAAATTGGTCGATAGTAACATTTCCATATACACGATGAATAATCTTTGAAGCATTTGAGATGAGACACCCACCTATCAAAAGATCATATTTCGTTTTAATATAAACCAACTATTAGAGTGTTCAGTTTGAAATTCGTTCTATGGGTGATATTTCGTTTCTAAAGACGCAAAAGCGGTTAAGCGGTTAAGAAAATAATTGAATTTTTTTGGGTTACATTCAAAATCTCAATTTCTCAGTTGACTGGAAATTCTAGATATAAATCCATCATTTGGAAAAACAAATACTTTCACTTCTTCCTTTTAAAGAGTTGGTTAAGTCTCAGTCTCAGTGTGATATGACTGTTGTCTTCTGTTGTAAGCATAGTACAATACGTCAAACGTAGTTTAATGAGTTAATTATGTCATGATTCTTTGCTAGGTGATTGTCATTTTGGCACATATATTTCCTTTTTAAAACAGGAGAATTAGGTGCTTCATAATGTAAAGTTGTATATCGTAGAAACGCAACAAACATGTAGATGAGTCTCGATATTTGCATAGAAGACGTTTCTCCGAGGGAGAAGTTCGAAAAAAAGCGTATTTTTACTTGTTGAAGCGGAGACTAAGAGCCGATGAAAATGTGGAGAAATCACCAAGAAAACAAAGAAAACAAAAGCGTTAGTTTATTAATTATTATTAACGAAAACTTGGACAAATTATATGTAAAATTTACTTACTAACGTGCATAGTTCATACTGGTGAAGATTTTATTACACATCCGTTGTATTTTCTATTATTATCTTGTTATAATTTATGTTTCTTCCTGCAGAAAAAAGATGTGATATTGGGTTACCAAAATGATCTAAAATGTCCGGCAAATCCGGAAAATGTAAAATATACAAGGTGTTCCATTTAAAAAGCAAAAGTTGGAGTAATTTCCGGTGAAACGGTTCAGTCAGTTATTTTCTGATGCCTGAAGCCTTTAGAAACAAAAAAGTTTCCGATGGAACCGGCTTTAAACTGAACAGCTTGTGTGCGTTTGTTCCAGTGTTGACTCTTCAAGCATAAAAAAGATAAGAACTCAGTACGACATGTGTAGATGATACACTGGGTCTGAAGAGGATAAACTGGGGCAGAGAATTATGATTATGTCACCAATTAAAGCGTATATGATGCTTTAAAGCGTATTGATTAAAATTTTTTTAGAAGGAACTTACACAAGTATGTCGCGATTCTTGCAATGTCTCCCTCCTTGCTAATACACATATGGAGCACTTTGTTTTTTAATCTAACTGCAGTTAACTAGCTAGATTAAATTATATTAACATTATAATTTTCATCTAGTTCTGGTATGTGACGCGAAAATCTCGCTGTCAATCGGGGGTTTTACCTAATATTATTTCACCGGTTATTTTCTTAATGAAAACCGTGATTGATGTGTCTACTTATATTTTCCATCGTATAAAACTAACTCTTTGTGAGTTTTCTTAACAGTCATATCCATCCATGCGATACATACAATAAATAAAATTGAAGAAGACTTCAAATAAAGACGCAGTTCGTTTGCGTAACGAACGGGCGCGCATGTAAGCGCGTTTGTTAGAACCTAAATCCTTTACTAGTGTGTAGGAAAACTAGCAATGATAAAAGGCAGGCTTTCGTTCGCTGCTGGCACAAAAAGACGCTTACATTTGATGGTGCCAATAAGGTTTCATCAAAACGCATCGTTATATGGAGATTTTCAACTTCGTAGATATATACTTACATATACGTAGTATATGATATCTGAAGAACCTGACTCACAATCCTATGTAAAATTAACTTTCCTCCGTAACTACTTCCTTAAAAGTTACATATGTTAACATACTAACGACCCTTCGCAAAACTAGTGAATAACAGCAAGTTTATTCGTTGAGTAAATAGTAAGTTCAGATGTTTTTGCGATATAAGAGTCTTAAAGAGTACGTTAAGTATATACGTATTAGAATGAGGTAATGTCGTTCTTATTTCCTAAAGGATGTATTGATTTTAACTCTTTATCGTATTTACTTATTTCTTATTGGAGCTTATTGTTGCGGATATGAACATTACCATGTTGTTTTGTTATAACTCTAATGAACTGCTGTTATCTATGATGCTGATTTCTACTCTAGTTGTAGATTAGCTTCGAACCATGACAAATTCTAATTCGCCGACGTTTCGGTCATAATTGTATGGCCTCCTCTAGGCTATTAGACATTCTCGTACAGCTGTATGGAACTGCCAATCCGGAAACCTGTCCATATAGTAGTCATAAATGTCGTGAAATGTATGTTTAAAACTAGCCAGAGTGTTCTCTTTGAAACTAGATTCTCACTTGTACTTTCAAATAATTTTTAATTAACGGAGGTTCAATATTATATAAATAAAATAAAATTTATGATTTCGGCTAATATTTTACTATTATAAATCTAAGTTTCATATGAAATAAGTATGTGCTTAGTTTGGTTTCCTCTCGAATTGGTCGGCCACTAAAAAGAAGTTTTGCTGCCTTTTTATATCTTGTGCGTTGCCAGTTGTTAATCCACAATGTGGATACTTAATGAATAAACATTTCCATGAAATCAGTGTTTTTTATTCTTATATCTCGCGTTTAACTTTCATGTTCGCGTATTACACAAATGCTCTCAATTTATTTCAAATTTTCTGATCATCAATCTAAATGTTATCCTTTCTGATCCTTTAGTTAGACATAAAATGTTCCAAGAGCACAGATAAGCAATAAATCTCCAAAATAACTGACTATATACAATTTTTCCTCAGGAATAGTACTCTGGGGAAACCAATTTTCATGAACAGATTTCAGTTTTAACTGAATGTTCCTGTGTAAATTTCAATTTTAACTAAATTCTTCAATGGATGTTTCAGTTCAGATGCATTTTTTTTTTTCATAGACAACTGAAATTTTTTAGTGAATATTTCCGGTAGTTCTAACTATCTTGGATATAAATTTTTTAGTTTAGTTTAGTTACCACCGAATCTTGTATGGCAATATACTAAAGATGCGTGCTTATTTACAATCTGCCAAGTTTCCCATGTCTTTAACGGTGATCAACAACTTGTTAAATTAGGCACTAACAAAGAACAAATACTTCTTTATGAATATTTAAAAATATTACGACAAAAAAGCGACAGTTAAGTGAATCAAAGAAAATACAAATTTTACGTTCTACGGGAGTCTCGGGAAATAAAGGGTTCATAGTAAAAAAAATGTTTCAGGTGTTGTTATGTAATTAATATTTTACTTGACGTTTTTCTGATCCTGCGGTCAGCTTCTTCAGAAGATTTCTAAAAACTGACGTTGTCTCTTGCTCCTGGTTATATATCCCATTTCAGTTCCGCTTTGCTGATCCATAACCATTCCGCTCCGCTGAACCGCGTCGTTCGTTGTATGACGACTCCGCTGTGTTAACTTCCACGCGTTGCTGATCTTGTATCCGTCTTCACGATTGAAGTTGTTACAGTCGTGAGAGCCTACACTCAACTAAAGGGTACATGCCGTGCTCTTTGGTTAGCCACAAGTAGGTTGTAAAAGTAACGATTCTTATAAAAATAAGCTAGAAAGCAGATATCGCTAAATAGTACTAATTACTGTCTTTCTCTTCAACACTCTTTTGAAGATGGCGACAGAAATTATTGCAGAAGCTTGCATAAAAGTTTCGGCCAGTACGATTAGTAGACGCTTAAATAGTGCAGTGAAGTGTTGAAGAGTATTCCACAAGCATATATCATGCCTAAGCATAAACACGAAGGAGGCTGTACACTATGTTACATATAAACACAATATTACAGCCACCATTGCAAATACATTTAAAGTGCTCCAAGTGGTCCAATGCTGTAAATACATTCATGTACAGTAAAATCCCCAATTGTCTTATTTGTTTGAATTAGTGTTAGAAATTGATATCTCTGGATAGTGTCACGCGATACAGGACCATAAAGTAACCCACTAACCTGTGGGCCTTTTGTTTTCAAGATATAAGAAATCAAAAGAAAATTTTAGAAAGTTTACTTCCCTGAATTATTTGGTAAGAAAGAGAATTGGTTGCCGTGAGGCTTAAAAATAACAACACATTATAAAGAACAACAATGATTAAATTAAAAACATATAAGCAACTTCGCTCTAAAGAGATTTTGATTGTCAAATTGGTCGTCTTTTCAGACGTTTTTTCAGACTCTGTGTTAATTATTGATGGCATCCCCGATGTATACCTTGGAACCGCTACTTCCTTCCAAACGCCTATGCATATCTGCAAATGTTCTAATTAGCAAGCTGCATTAATGGACATCTCTCTCTACAGATACGTTGAGCTTAGAAAGAATTTGATCGAGTTTTCCCATGATACCTAATAATGTTTCTGTATTTTTCAGAAGTGCAGAAAACATTTTTTAAAAGCAATTCTAAAAACGAGGAACAACAGAATCAAACAGAAACGCAATCAAAAACACGACAAACTTGTCTAAACCGTAAAAACACCGTAATATAACATTCGCAATAATTTTAGTTCAGTTATATCTTCGTAATGAAGGAATTAAAATAAAAATAATTTTCGAAAAGACTGTTCCTTGAAAACAAGAAAGTTTCAGACGTTGGTGTTTCAGACCTCTCTAAATTATTATATGGTCGTTTACCGTGTGGTATTATGTATCGTAGTTTTCTCAATGTCACCTGGTATAGTAATGTTCTAAACGATGAACTACTAACGTTTGATGGGATTTGACGTCCCAGCTTTTCCAGAAACAGAAAAACATTCAAGATTACCTATCATCAAGATAAGTAAGCGTAACTGAATTAGGCAGCAGTATGGAAGGTGCAATTGAACTGTCGACAATATTAGAAATTAGTCCTTAAAAAATAGAAATTGGCTTGCTTTTTTTTTCTTCTCCTTCTTCTTCTTTCGTCGTTTGGTTGTTTGTGCGAGAGGCGCTTAATTTAGGACCTCTCTATGCAATAAATATTAAAGAAAACACTTAATGTTTGTATTGCATCACACTTAGATCGTAATGAATGCTGACGTTAATCTGTTATTTCCTTTTCTATCAACAGCGGATAGTAAGCATATTTTACTGTACCTATGATAAATTATTACAACTTGTTAATATGAATCTATTTTCAGCGAACTGTAGATACGTATTATGTTTGTTCTTTATGCCTCAAGCATTGCCAAGCCTGCAGTAAAGGATTAGCTACATTAAGTGGGCAAATTTTATTCTTTGCACGTGCTTGCATATCCATATATGAGCGTCCTATACACGTGACTGATGACTGTCTTTCGACAGTACGTATGATATAATACGCCTTTATATGTTAATGAGGCAATACGATAGAGATACCTGAAATGGCGCATCTCTCTGAAAAATGAGGTACATGATAGTGAATAACTTAGAGCACAGCCGACCATATATATTGGCAATTCATTGTGTTATAGGACAGTGCACTGATGCATCTTCCTCACGTCATTTCGCAGTGTAACAGTAATGTTTAAAGTACTCTTGGGGAGCCTTACGTCTACCTAAAGACATAAAAAGAGAATCGATAAAAGTGCCCCTTTTTTATTTCAATTTCTCAATATTTAGGTATTAAGATGTAATATGTTTTAAAATAATATTTCGTTCAATGTCATTCATCTTAATTGACAATTTTAAGCAAGTAAATATCGATTATGTTCTCGGACATGTTGTTTTTACCAGAGAAGTATTCAATCAAACTTAGCGTTGTGAGCGCGCACAGATAACTACTCTTTTATATCGGAAATTATTTAAGGATTTCTTATATTTGATGATCACTATTCAATATTTTCTTTTAGAAAAGTAATTAACGGTTGACGGTTTAAAAGACTTTTTGTGCCTTTAACGCTTGATTATTCGCGCTTTTTCTTGTTCTTTAATGAAGGTGTAATGAAGAAGAGGTTTACAAAAAGCTACTTCGCTTGAAATTTATATAGCATTTAAAACAATTGCAAGAGGAATTTCAATAGGGAAGTTCCATAATATTTTATTTGCTTTAAAACTTTTATGTAATAAGCACATAGGAAAAAAGATAGATGATTATTTGACACTTCTGAATTAAAGTTCACTTTATTTTTAGCGAAAAAAGCTTTTGTAAATCTTTAGGGTTCAAATTTTAATATCCATTTAAAACGTATCAGCGACTGGTTTGACGTCATCCGGTCACTTACAGGGCGATTTCGTTTGATCGCAAATAGAGCGCTTTACAATAATTTATTTTGGCTATGTTCCTTTTACAAATACAATTCAGGATATTTTTTCAGCAGTTTCAGCATTTCGATTCCAACATGTTGCGTAGTATGTTTATTAGCAATTTACGTAGAAATCGTGATACATAAATTTTAAGATAAGCGCTGAAAATGATGTTAAAGTTTGACGTGCGTATAGTTTCGCGTTACACCATGTGAATATCAATGAATAATAAACGTCCCATGGTGACTCTGTGGGAGCTATTTACAATCATAGGTAAAATGAAAGAGCTCTTAACCCAAGATATTCTATAATTTCATTCTACATAGTGCTGTCAGTTTCATCCGGTACATACATCCTCAGGGAAGCTGAAAGCATTCTAATTGTAATAAAAAATTTTATAATTACCTAACAATATAAACGTTTTTAATTACAATCGGACTTAAAGCTTTCCAATCGTCTGAGGATGTGCGTACCGCGCGAAACCGGTAGCATTGTACAAATTAAATTATAGATTTTTGTGAGTTAAACTTACCCACAATTAATAAATATCGTTATGTCAAAGATACAAACCGTCACATATATTAGATTAAGCTACAGCTTAATCCATCGAAGCGGCAATTGCAAGTTCCACTGGGAAACAGAACAATAATTTATGTTCCATGTTCCATTGGCAAATTATTGTCGACCTGGCTAGGGAAGTTACAGTCGGTATAGAACATTTAGAGCAATGCACTTGATTAACAACAGCTAATATTTAAATACAATAAAGGCAATAATGACCTATATACTTGACCTCCCTTATGAAATATGACATGTAATCTCACTCCGCACAGTTTTACATTGCTAGATCTAGAAATTGAACTATTATTACAAGCTAAAACTAAACGTGCTCCGTGTTCGGATCGTGTTATAGTTAAACGAAAACACGACGTTTCGCCCACAATCTTATGGGGCCTCTTCAGGAGAAAGTAAGACGGTCCCCATATGAATATGGAAGAAACGTCGAGTTTTTGTTTAACCATGATACGATCCGAACCCAGACCAAGTCTAGTTTTGACTGACTCTGGCCGTGAAAGCCTATGTTACTATAGAATTGCTAGAAGTTTTGAGCGCGCTCTAGCGCAGTCCAACGAAATTAATTAACAATGCACGAGAGAAGATATGATAAAAGAGGCTGTCCAATTAATATAAATACTGTGTTCCTGTCGCGGATGGCGTTCAGCGGGGAATTTTAAACAATCTTAGTTGAATGTTTAGAGAAATTATACAGTTTCTAGCAGGTTCAAGGAAACAACGATGATTCATTGCAATTTATGATTTAATGCCGTGCTTCAGATTTGTTAACCTTGCATGTTATGTAAGGTAAGGACGGTGGAAGTTTTTGAGAAACGGATGTTTTTTCAATTGCAGCGCTTTAATGAAACTGGTAAACTAATAAACGTTAAAATTAAATTTAGCTGAACCTAACTGTATTGAATCTTTAATTGTCTAAATTATTCAGGTTGGATATCATCAGGTATCTAATAGTTAACATTAATATAGTTAATAATACTTAAAACTCTATAGCTTCTTCTCAATACGATATCCAATATTGATGATTAACACTTTTTCCGACTTCATTTATACCAAAAAATATGGCAATTGTTGAGAGCTAACACGTTGTTGTTGTTTCCATAATGACGAACAAAATTAAGAAAATAACCTTTGAAATTCAACCAACATTTGACTTTTATCGCAACTTAATCAGGGTCGTGCAACAATTAACAAATATTAAAGTATCAAGATATAATAATAACTCGCAAAGAGTTACCATTATATAGAAACTTCAGAATTAACAACGGGGAAATAAATATATATAGATAAGCAAATATAATATAATGTTCTTACGTGGGGAAAAATAGAGAAAATTTTGTGCTAGGATACTGTTTAATGAAAGCAATTTGAAGAAACAAACGGAACGTATATGTAGTTGTCTGCGATTGTTGAAATTTTTATATTATTAAAATATATTTCATGTGTTATAGGCGTGATTGTCTAATGAACTAGTTTGCTTGTTTAGGTTCAAATCACTGCCATAATTAGCAATTTTAGATTCTAACCAAGTCGATATTTGATCGATATATATTTGGTTAGATTTGAAATCAAAGGTATAAGTAGGACCTTTTAATTTAGTGAATAAATTGAATAAATCTGCCGGTTTATAATTTATTACTCATAAAGTTATTATTATTTTCCGCATTGTAGGTAACAACAACATTTTTAATTTAAATTTTGACGGCCTCTATCTAATAAAGCTACGAATGCATATATTGAGTTCGCGAATTAACTTAAATATTGCCCGACATAACGAAAAATATAGACACAAAGAACGAAATTTATTTAAAATGTTTTCGGCACACCTTATTGTAAGATCCCATACAAACGATTTGCCTAAAATGTATGTCGTCGATATTAGTTTCAAGTATCGAGTTGTACATACGAAGTCGACTGCGCCGCGGCAGCAATTTCGCGAGATTTGAGTTACTTACAATTTACGGAATCAATTTCACCAGCGGCATACACATTCAAATCTGCCAATAAATTTCACGCTCCAGGAAATCGCGCAGTTCCATCAGATATTTGAGTTGAGTCGATACTGCTTCCGTATTCGAGGGAAAAATGCATCTACAAACTAGATACACGCTTAAGTTTTACCTGCATGTTGTAAAAGACGTTGTACATTGCTTTTTATTGATGCCGTGACATTTGATTTTTAATTGAAATAGATATCTTTGCGATAAGGTAACAAATTTGCATTATACGTAGAAATAATGTACTAATATCGAGATTGTTGGATATCTAAAGTACTCTTGGGACAGTTTACGACTAATCACTGAAAATGTCATTGGAGATACGAACATACGAAGTTGTGATTGAAATAGATACAAAACTAATGCATAAATGTATAAAATATTGAATACATTCCTCGTTTTGTTGCTGCGGTCAAGAAGAATTGAAAACTTGTAAATAAATCAACTATTTCACGAGCTTAGCAAACCTTTTCGTTCTTTCATCACGATACTTTCTATGGCTATAATTCCAATTCGATTTTGATAAAATGGTATTTAAATTTGACTGCCATATTATACGAGACTAGCTGCCATATCTTCAAAGGAACTAAAACAAAAGTTAAGTAATAAGGGTAGTTCAATGTCCTAAGGAAACTAAGACTTATTGCTCTTCTTAAAAAGACAATCATTTGAAACTACAATAATACAGGACAGACAAAGAGCATCATCATTCATTGCGACTACCGACGTTACAGCCCCTAAATAAACAAATTACAAGGTATCGGAGAACGACGAAGACAACTCAACATCTGTTGCTTTGACAAACAATTTGAAATAACTAAAGTGAAATTGAAGCTGGCTAGTTTATGTCCATATTTATTGTAGTAGTTAGCAATGGTGTATGAAAAGGATCCCTTTAACAACTGTGCGTCGTACTTTGGCGGCGTCAATAGGTCTCTAGACCTAAGATTAAAATTTAAAAAATATGGTGTATATGCAATTGTATTATGCAAATAACTAAGAATTTTAACAACTATAATTCTATGATAGATAGGATATTCATGTACGTGATTCCTTTAATCCACTAATCTAATTTAATGGGTTTTATGCATGATGTAAGAAGTTAGATTCTGACCGTATAAGGAATCAATAATTGTACCTATTTAAAGCAAACGTGTCGTGAAGAAGCTTTTTTGGATATCAGTCGAATAATTGTCTATTTTGGTATCATATTTTCAATTTAAGGAAGGAAAAACCCATTGATTTTATTGTGTTTTTCAACATTTAAAGCTTGATCAATTTGTATACCTACAAGTTTAACTGAAGCGAAACCCTGCACTTTTTTAAGTCATTCTTTCTGTCGAACGCGATAATGGCACACCTGGACGGGTTTAGTATTATTCCATAATCAGAACAACGAATTAACAAATCAATCGATATCTTGATTTACTTTTATCCGCGCTGTAACGATTTCGTTAAGGGAAAACAAGGTAGATAATAGAAAATAAGTGATAATCACAAACTCTTAAGCTTGTTGCCAAACTAGTGGTACGTAATGTAGGACCCAAAATGGATCTTTGAAGAACTTCTTCTATTAGTGAGGTACTGCAGAAAAAAACTCACAGCTGCATCGTCCTGCCTTAGATACAGCTAGAGCCTTTTGTAAATCCCGATTTTTTATCGAGTAATATATTGTTAAATATCAAGTGTTCTACTTGGAAAGGAAAATCATTAAAATTTGCCGTGATCCTAAAACAATCGTTATCGCGATTAATGAAGGAACAAGGCGACTTTAAATGTAATTTCTAATTTTCCGTCTATTTATCATAGATGTAGCTTGTTCCGGCTTGAAGTTGTTAAAAGCTGTTTAATAATAAGGATTCTATTCGCATTTCTAAGTTTGAATCGCGTTTGGTATTTAGAAATATCAGATTCTTAGAGAGGAACTCATAAACGTAATGTTTACATGGTGGAAAATGTCTGAATCAGGTTAGTTTGATTTAAAGTGTTTAATACTCATTTAAATCGATAATTCGTTCTCTATTTGGCTTTAATTTAGCGAAAGAGTATTTTAAAGAAGCTCTCGATTCCCACGAATCCTCAATTTATCTAATTAATTTTGAAAAAATCATAAATTTCTGAATTTTCTCAAATTTTGCCCCTCATAAAACATTACACAGCATTGTATTAAGTTTTAATTCTATTGGTTCTATATAGTTCGTAACAATGCCAGAAAATATTAGCATATGCAGAATAATAATGTATGACCTAACGTGCCTAACCCCTGCAGAACGTTTAATCAAACGTTTTGCCAACCGTTCCCGGCGATCAATCTTCTTTCCTTTATTTGTTGGAATTTATATAAAATCCGATTGCTGATTATGTCATCAAATGCATTGTAATTCTATTTATTAATACTAACATATAATAGTAATATGGCAAAATAATCCTCTCTGTAATGCTTACAACTCAATGTTCCACAGCATCAACATATGATTCCTTATCCTGAATTGGTAACGTTTCGTTAGTCGTCATTCTAAATGCATTATATGAATATGACTATTTATAGACAGCATTATCAATCATATTACCTGTGACAATAAACGAATGAAAAATAGCATGTGGACGTTGCATACCTATACGACGAACTGCCACAGCCTTGTACCTTATAAAACAAGAAACATCCATCTATTTCGGGTTATGCATTTCATAAAATTGATATTATTTATAGCGATACGTATGTGTATTATATACTTCGGCGTACGTGCATATAGTAAACTGTATGTATGTTATATATGTGTATATATACATATATATGAAAAGTTTTCTTTATCGAAAGCCAATCTATATTCGCTGTATGCCTAGGAACATGCGTGCTGCATGTATATGTGCTAGTGTATGCGTGTAGCGGATATTGATTCACATACACACACAAACATAGGCGCGCACACGGGAATATCTGCATGTATACACTCTCACACGTACAATACTCGCATGTATATAGACAGCGGGGCTGATCCAATCGCTCAGCGCACATATATGTAGGAACTCGCATTGTATCCCAAACAGTGCGTGTTTGGTGAACTATACATCTATGGCGTCCCTACACATACGCGGGTTCGATTTTCTTCAACATGTATTCTTATGTCAAGTCAGGAAAATTTTCAATATTTTACTTCGTCTTCCTTGCCCCTGCCGCGTCCACAAACCAACCTTTTGGAATTGACGTTGTCTATCTGAACATATTTCCTCTTTTCTCGTACACATATCGCGTTCGTGTGTAATTCTCCTTTGAACCCCCCAGCACGATGGTGTTGGTTCGCATGTAGAACCGACTGCCTGATTTATAGCTGTCATTAATTACCAATAGTGTAATACTGTACGTTCTATTATGTTACGTTTATTGAGGCTTTCTATATGCGACGGTGTCATAAAATTGTCAAGATATTTTAGTTCGCATGTATTAGGATCGTGATGATAAAATCATCGACTGTATAATTAATAGAATAAATATAGCGTGTGTCTTTAAGCGAGACATAAAATATATGATTAAAAAAAAATGCGGTACCAAAAATTCATGTAATTCTTTACGTACAGCATTAACTACTTGTATCATATTTCTTAAAGCAATTGAACAACTGTGGATTTGCCCTAACAGATCTGATAAGAATAAGCTCTACTTCAAAGCAAGAATAATTACTAAATATTGCAAAATTATATACGCTTTCAACGAAGTAATACTCGTTGACTTAAATGAATCTTTGTGGGTTTATAGACGAACTAATTTTTTACGAGCGCAACCGTCCGCTTTCAAGGTGCAAATAACTACTCGCTATATGCGTTGGTATCTCCGAAACTGAAAGAAGGCATTCAGAAATATATTTGGAAACTTTCTTACAACTGTACTAAAAAGATAGAGTGTACTTCGCAATGCACATAAATTGTTTATTATGGTAACAGTGTTTATAAGCTGACGGTGCACACAGCTGATTGAAAAGGAATTGAGTTTGGTGAGGATTCCTCAATTGAGCGCAACGAATAAAGCTAAAGGTCACGGGATTTTCGAAAAGTAAGGACCGTCCCTCGATGTGTGCGTTCTTATAGCGCGCGTATCAAAATGAAAGACCTAGGCGATGACAATTGATTACGAGTTGAGCAATTGAATAATACTGTACCTTTTGTGTAGATCTATAGCGTCAAGTACTACATCACTTGAAAACTACAAAAATACTCAAAAATACAAACACCAACGGCTAGCATTTGGTAAGGATATATCTGTTAACCTGTTCTTAAAATGCTGAGAAGCTAATTTTCCGGTTGTTCAACAAAGAAATATAAAAGCATGGTGAAAAGAAAACAAACAGTGGAGCGACAACATCGAAATACTTCACTTGGATTAAATTTCAATATCATCTTATCACAAGTTTGAAGCCAGAAATGAACCTCTGAAGACTACTTTACTGTATTCCGGTATTTAACACGCTATCGATAAAAGATCTTGCTTTATCACTCATTTCACACGAAGGGTTGGTGTTAGTCAATTTATAAAATGTCTTTTATCGTTTTATGTGTGCTTTGCGAATTGTAAAATATCCAAATGTGTTGCCCAACCATTAAATCACTCTGTATATACTTTCAATGTTATCTTATATATCTTCGAAGTATATTGTATATTGTAACTTCTACTAACAAAAGACAAGAACCAATCGAAATTACTATTTCGTTACTTTTTGTTTGTCTCACTTGATTTGAAGTGAACAATCATGCTCCATATAAGCTGTAATGTGATTCCTTGTATTTTATTAAACCTTTACTAAGATATTGTTTTCTATAATCTCCACGTTATACATTGCCTTATTTTTTAAGCAACTTTGTAATGTTCTTATTATATTTGTATTGGATAAAAAAATTAGTGTGCGATGCTTTAAATAAATCTATCGTTTTCGATTAATCTAATCAACATCTGCCTTCGAACAAAATAAATTTGTCTAATGAGATACTGGAGACAAATAATTATTAAGTTAATAAAAAGGAATCACGGAATTACCTGGTGTAGTGCTCAACGCACTCTTCTGAAAAAATCGGAGACGAAAGAAAACCTGCGGCATTTCGCGAACATCTCAAAATTATGTCAATTACTTCAAAATCTAAGACAGATAAGTATGAGGAATATTGAAGAAGGTCGATATGAATTAAAGAGATCTATCCAATAATGTATTATATTAACATTTAATTAGGCGCAACGGAAACTGAACATCTTGTATACTTGAGTATAACTTCATATCGTCTAGCATGTCTTCCGCAATATCCTGTTCTTCCCTAAATTGCTCACACACTACGTTGACACGCTGTATCCTATGTGCATGACATCCTATGCAACTACTAATATTCTACATTATTGTTTATTGTGGAGATTATAACCAATTTTATATGACAAATTAAACGGATGAGTTAGGAAAGTTCTTGAAAGCAGGCCTGAATATACAACTTCAGGAGTTACTATTACAATTGAACTAAAATTAGGAAATGCTTAACGCCGATATTAAAATGAAAGATAATTATGGTGAAGATAAGGAAGAATATGTAAAGAAACGAACACAACTGCTAAGTGAAGAACAGTCTCTCCAAACCTACTCTGAAACGAAATAGAAACGTGGTTAAAATACCGGTGCACTGTTCTCCGTTCGGCATCGAACAACTCGTATATATGTAACAGTTTCCAATTAAACGGTATTATAGAGTGCTTAAAACTAATGGCTTTAGGTTCGTTTATCATATCAGACTTGAGCATTTTAGTTCAAACTTAACAGATTAATTTAAATTACGAGTATAAGTTTAGTGCATATTGCAACAATTATTTAGCATAACCGTTAATTACAATCATTTATGATAGAATTGCTGTAGAGTAATGAAAAGCTAAACGTCGACTTAAAATGTAAAGCAATCATGCTGAACTTATATATTATAAGAATAGCTTGACCGGTATACAATCGCTAAAGACATTTCAACATTTTTCAACCGGTTGCTATTAGCACAATTATAAGGGCATTAATTACTGAACGAAACTAAACTAATTTTTGTCGTTAAACTTAACGATTTCGTTATTATTTAATAGCATTTTGCGAAAGTAATCAAAGCAATGCTCATTACAATAGTTTTGTCCGTCATTTAACATACCATTAAGGAATCGGCTCTTGCTCTTGAAGAATAATAAGTATAATTGATGAGAAAATAGCTATTTCGTGTTTTTTCAATGCCTGTTAAGCACCAATCGAAAAGGTCGAATTAAGCGCGCATATCAGCGAGAACGGAAAAATGGAACTTTCGCATGGATCATTTGCACCGTCGGGGATTTCAATTATTGCTGAATGCTTCAATTGAAACGTTTGATAACGACATAATAGCGCGCGGTATAAAACCCATTTATCACGAAGACGTTTGTCATTAGCAGCAATCGTTCCGCAGTAATTACTTAATAACGGGCTATTTACTTAAAGCGTTCGATATTATTTATGGCTTAATTCGTATCCATTTCGCTTGTAGTATTTAATCATTTCGAATCGGTTGAATATAATTGTCGAGGATGCCATGGGCGATGTGGTATACAGCCTGATGGATCTTTGCGGTTTGCGTGAACAAATACGTCCATTCGGATAATTAGTTTGGAGTATTCTGTGGTTACGGAAAGTCCGTCTAGGGACCCGTTCTTATCCACTATTTTGTCAATTATTAATGGAATTTGTCCTGAAATCCTTGCAAATGCAATCATTAAATTATTTAGATTACATGTGAGATTATCTAGCGCAGTAACGTAAATATGACCAGTAAAAAACAGTAAATGATATTCTCCGGTGCAAGTAACATTAACTACTATAATAAAGAAAGATAGCTCAATTTTGCAATAGGTCTACAGCAGTAGTATGTCAGCTTTTTATTACTTGAATTGCAATCTAGATAGCCGTTTGAAATTTTCAGGATATAAGGTTAATTATGCATCTTTAGCAAATACGTTTCGATATACTGTCTTTTATGAACAAGGGGACCGTTCTATAGCGGGTACTTACACTGAAAGATATCCAAACAGGAGACATTCAGAAAAGAGAGTTTTCGAAAAACAATTGCAGAAGCGAGCAAAAAGTAAGGAATATGTATATAGTAAGTGTTCTATTAGCAGTTACTGAAGATTCAAATACAGGTCAATACAAGACGATCGATTCTACGAATATTAAAGAAATATTACTTACGCCCTCATCATATTCAGTTACATCAGGAGCTTATTCAACAAGATTTCGAAAATGCTTATTTCCTCATTCCTATTTAAAATAGGTGAGTAAATAAGCATCACTTTCGTTATTATGCAGTTGAAAATTCTATAACGTTGCCATAGGTGAATCGGTAACATCGGTAGAGCGTTAACATTTGGGGAGACACGATCGGTGAGTATGTTTTAAGACCTTATCTTTTCGAAAATAATTTAAATTGGCTATCTATTTGGAGTTCTTACCACGATTATTGGCCTCCTAAAATACAAGAAAAAACGTGTCTGCAGCACTAATGAGCATCTGCACACTATTATTCTGTTGCTACACGAAATTGTCTCAGTTACACGTATCCTGAAAAGTGGTTGAGAAGGAAGGAATCTTTAAGATGATCACTTAACTACGGTAATGTGTTAAAGAAATGCGCAATCGAATAATATTCGACTCACCGTTGTGGTGTATAAGGCACTTAAAGTACTGGACGTGGCGGCATTTTATAAAAATCTCAAATTATGTTAATTATTTCAAAAATTGGAAAAGATAGGTGCAGAAGCATCGACGAAAGGTTACACAAATTGATGGAAGAGCATGGAAACAGGTAGTAATATATAAGATGTTCCATTTAGGAAGCCAAACGTGCGTCGTACGCTTTGGCAACTCTCGTTTTATAGCCAATGTCGTTGTTGAAGTGCAATTTTTTCTAGTATCCGACCAAGAAATTTTCATACTATGATTATGGATTTTTGTTGAATTCGGTATCACAGGTGCTTTCATTACTTCTACAGCCAGTGTAGGATGTTTCACAATTTCCGTGACGTACTGCTTCAGGTATCCGGATTTTCTACTACTTCCCGAACAAAAAACTCAAAACAAGTAAATTTTGCTATAATTTGCTAAATTAAAGGTGATTATAATTTTCAAGTTTCTAGATTATTCCTCGACAACCGGACGTGTATTGTATTATAATAATTGCAAGGCGCAAACCATTTTTTTTTTTGTTTAATGTGGACTGACATATAAATCCCCTGAAGGGGATTTCAATTTTTAAGGCACGTATCTAAGCTGTAGCGAAAAAAAATCACCATTGAATAAAACTATTCATTATAAAACAGTGTTCAGATTTAACAGATGTATAGAGCTAGGAAACAAGCTTCATCAATTGCGATCGCCTTTGATTTGTCTTCTAGTACCAGGCGTCCTGCGTGCACTTCATCGCATGATTTATGTCATTCAAGACATAATGTGAGCGATATCTTCCATGCGTACGAATACGATACAATATTCACTGAATGAGGTTCTTTTGATCGAGTAAAACTTATTTTTGTTTATCCTATCTCATACTATATATGGAATAGATTAAAAGTTTAGAAATAACTTGCTTTTTTATACAATAATCTATGGAAAATCAATATTATTTAATATAATAAAGGAGGATTAATATATCCTCTTTTTCCATTTACGTTACTGTTGAATATTCGGAGTTATCGGATTACGCAAACATATGAAACGACGCATTTCTGCTTACAAATAAGGTACATTCTTATTTGAGTTACCAATAATAAATAGTATATTCAATGGTTACATGTTTAAATGCAGGAAGCACGAGCAGGAGTATTAGATGTACCACATATTTTAAATATGTAGCACACTATCTCAACATATGGAATCGTGTGACCAATTATAAGATATATTGTTAGCTTTATGATCTGTAACAACCCGTAACATTTATCGAAGATCATAATGATCATACAACTACCTATTTATTATAAGCTTTTATTGTTTCAGACGTTACGAAAAGATGCAAAATTGCAGGAGTTATAAGGTAAGTAATTTTCTTTTCTACTTTAAATGGTTTCATTTACGACAATCATTTTTACCTAATACTCGCTGTAAATGCAAAAGCTCACATTAGATTTACGAGGGGAGTTTGATAATTATCAACCGTTTGTAAGAGATGGCTCTATCAGAATTGAAATAACTCAATTTTTTGTAAAAGTAACCTTTGACAGGAGTCCTGTCAGGTTTTCAGTCAAATACGTCAGCTAGTTTGTGAATAACAGCAATTAAGATAAAGAGTTTTTGTGATTTAAAAATGAAGAAAATCGAATATAGAGCAGTAATTCAGCTTTTCTTAAAAAAAAAACAAATGATGAGATAAAAATGAAAAAATGACGCAAAAATTCGCAAAATGGTAATGAACTATCGGAGGTTGAAGATGCGTGAGAATAAGGAATCAGTGGCTGCCGCGATTACTTACAACTGGCTATAAATACGCCTGTGTGCCATTTTCAAAGGAATATTGTTCAATTCTGATCAAAACAGTTGCCCAATTTCCTGAATTGAATATGACAGAACATTGGAATGTTACTTTTTTGAAATGGATTTGCGATTCACCATAGCGTCCATTCACCATAACCGCCAAACAGCAGTGGGCAAATAAGTGTAGTTGAAAGGGTGAAATATATGGTTAATATTTTAAATGTAAGGAGCTCCGCTTAGAAGTTTCTTATGAAATTATTCTCTGACACTTTTTGTAGTAGAGCGTTATTAATCACGTGAGGAGACTAAAGAGAAACGTCGATTATAATGTTTTGTAAGTAGTCTCAAAGTTTTTGGAGTGATTATAACCGCACCAGAACTGAACTGAATGAACTACTTAAAGGCATAGAAATTTCAATATGGTTCGCTGTACATATAATAATAACATTATTTATGAATATCATTTCGAATATGAACTATTCGTAATTCGAACAAACTATTGTTGTTTTCCAGACTTACGTTGCTTCGTACGAACATCATCTTCAACTGACATATTCTATGGATATTTGTTGGTAGCTTTTGAAATACCTTACAAAGCATAAGCATGTGCAGCTATGTAAGATTCATATATCTTCCTTTAAGAAAACCTCCTTTTACCGAAAGAAAAAGTGGGAAGTATCGTGCACTAAATTATGGCTCCTGAACCGCAAGTACGGCTTCGGATCGGCTCGAGACGCGAGACGCCTTAGTTTAGTTTCCTCGCTTATGAATCTTTTAATACGGCGACATGTCTGAAAAAGTGTTTAACAGATTTTTAACATAATTGCGGTCTCTTCGGCGCTCTATATGCCGCATGAAATATTCATCTTACTGCATTATGCGGCTCTCCTCTGCGATTCCTCGTGCATTTTCATAATTTAAAAGTAATGACTTTAACGGTTACGATTTTCTCTGCCGCGGAGCGACATCGTATGACGGTTCCGCGAACCGGACTCGAACTCTCTTACACGCCAGCTTCTTTTTTTCATATCACGCTCGAGTTTCACAAATGCAGTGAAGAACGGAATAATTTATATGGGCTTGTATACTTTAAGTTGACGCTTTTCTACTTTTTCATCGGTTGAGCGAACGATGGATTTCTTGCTCGATTATTGTTATTTTATGATTAACTTTCATAGACGTTGCCGCCGGCGCCATTATAAGAACAAGCAACGCCAATTGTCGGCAATTAAGAAATCGGTACCTTTACAAAAAAGGTAATTGTATTTGCATTGAGAACGGTTAGTCTAAGAATTACGTATATAATTTGACGCTTTACAAAACGAATTAATCCAACGGAAGACGACAATATGAGTTCAATGAGCGTTCATCTGTTGGTTTCTTACTTTCGTATATTTAATTTTTGAAAAATTGTTTCTAAAATTGAATAGGCGGAATTTCAATTTCATTTCATGCACTACTTCCTTTCGATAATCGCTCAGTTATAATAATGATAATAATAATAATACAAATGTTTTATATGGTGCGGTGGTCGATATGGTCTATGCTTCATGCTAGCAGTAGCATGTAGCTAATAGTCTAGTTCGATTTTTCATTCTGAATACTGTCCTCTAACAAAGTTTTCAAAACGATATCAATTGCCTGAAATTGTAATTTGCTTGCTGTCTAAGATCATTAATAAACTGGAGATTCTTCAGGCTTCATATCGCTGTGATCTTTAAAACGGCGTCAATTAGTAATAATTTACATTATTTGCACTGCAGTCACAGATATGTTATTTATCCTGTTGGCGATATTTAATGAGAAATACCAAAGTTTATTTTTAAATTATGGCAATTAATAAAGTAAAGCCGATACTCTTAGGAAAGTACGAATAAGGATATATTAAAAGATCGTATCAATATCAGTGTTTATTTTTTCTTACGATAAAATACCAAACACTCCCATTAATTTATTTCTAAAATTTCCAGTAGCAGTAAGTCATATGCTTTAAATATATGTATCCACTTCGCAATTGTCGCCAGTCCACTATATTGAAAAAAACGTTAAATTATGCTCCCGTACGTCTTCGTTATTAAATGTTTTGCCAGCGTAGTAGGCAGATACAATATACCCTTCAAGTTTTAAGTGTTCACATATGTTCAATCTTCCTACCGTCCGAGATTAAATTTTCCCTTTAAAATGGAAAGGTTCGTTCGTTTCATGTCTATTTTTATCTCGCTCTATTTTTATATACGGTTTTTCACTCTGCTATGCTACATACACACATTCATACCTACATACAGACGTACGTATGTATGTGCAACGTTAGATAATATTAGATCAGCGAACAACGAACTCTTGGGTTCTTGGTCCTCCGTCCTCCGTATGTAAGTAAGGGTGCCTGCTCCTTCTTCTTCCAGCGGGCGTACAATAGAGTTGACGAGGGACATGTTAGTTACGTATTCTAAGCAGTAGGGTATGCATTCCGATGTAGATGTTCGCCAATCAATATATAAGCGACTATTTTTGTTTGCTCTTCGCCTTACTTTTCGGCAGTTGAATTTGGATTATATAGTATGCTATATAGAACATTTTCATTCAAACAAATTTCCTAGATCAAATTTCATCAACATTTTCATCACACTGTATTACTTAACATTTTGCGAAATTTTAAGTAATACACGTTACCTAAATCTTCGCTGTTTACGTATTTTCAACTAGAAGAACCATGGTCAAGTAAGTACTCAGTAGATTTTCCTATTAATTCGTTAAAGACTGCGAAATAAGCAAATACGTACATACAATATCCAAATTACGTATTATATATGTCTTTAAAAATCGTATATAAATGTATCCTAAATAATTATGCAGAATTGCTAAGTTGTAAGAATGTCTTTATTAATTGTTGGTGTTTTCATCGCTTTAGCAATTTGATCCCAAATAGATACGAAATCTCTGGCAACTGATACGTTTACTTGGTTTGCTATTTTATCTATACACTTGCGCACCTTGACAGAATAAATTAATATACTGTACAGCATGTGCCCTCTATAGCAAAAGTATTTAACCAATCATCAAAATTAGAATCGATTCAGTCAAATGATAACAATTGTAACGATGTAAAGGCAGTAAAATATGAGTTATATTGCGTTACTTGCCGCGCTACAAATATGCGCGTATCTCCGACCTATTTGGCAAACTCTTTGTTAAAGTACGAGCACTTGTCTAGACATTTACGCTATGTAGTGATCTTCTGCGGAAAACAACCGAGTGTTCGTGCCAAAGTAGCAGGATTGCGATAAAGTATGGAATCAAGCAGATACCTTTATAACGGAAACGACGATATTGTTGTTATATTATCAAGCAACTGAACGTACCTTCAACTTTTTTACTCATTGGGGAACCTTGTGTATTTTTAGGAGGATAATATACCTTTCTTTTTCGGATTCGTCTATACTGGTTTTAGAATAAACAAGATAATGTTAAATGTCCGAACTGCTTGCGATTTACCTTCTGACAATATGTAAGCTTGTTACGAGTTGCTCTTTCCAAAGCTTCTCTACGTATTAATCCACAATCGACGACTCTGGCAAAGTAGTTAGTCCTCTAAACTAATACGTGCCTAAAACTGTCCTTAAAGGACAAAAGGTCAGAGGAACGCTAAGTCTGCTCGAGGAATCCTCTACGTCCAATTAACCGGTTTGAAGAAATCGCATTTAAGAGATATTTAGCTCGTCTATTAGTGGCGCCTCCCCACTGTGAGAGACAAGTTACCAATCTGTCATCTTGTTGAAACCAAAAATGTTGTGGTTCAACATCCATGTCGAAAGGCAGGAATAACTTGATTATTCAGCAGATACAAATACTTATACCTATTCAAATGTGCGTCTACAAAAAATGGGCGTATAGCTCCGTTATCTATAATTCCTATCCAAACATTTAACTTTGGTGCACGCTGAATATGGGCTTCATGAATTTGCGCCTATAAATAATGGGTCTATAGGCCTGTTATTTACAATTCCCATCCAAACATTTAACTTTGCTGCACGCCGAGTATAGGTTCAATGAATGCAGTGATGATTCTCATTTAATAAACACATTAAATTATGACAATTAACTGCTCTATTTAAATAAAAAGTTGCTTGATGGTACTTTCCGCTTTTCAATGTTTTCCTTACAGAACGGCGATTTATATCATGATTTAGTGCCGGAGTTATGGTGGTAATTTCAGATGATTCTACTAGTTTTTGATAAATTTTTAACCATGCCAGTGTTAGTATTTTTGTAACAGCTGGACGTCGTAAAGATAATATCGACTAATCAGGAAGAATAAGGTCTATAATAATTTGCAAAACTATGCAGATGTCCCAATTAAATAAAAAAATTTGAGAGTGTTTTCAGCTAAATCAGATGTACAGTAACACCAAAAAGGTTAAATCAGATGCATTGTGCGTCATTACATTTACATGCAAACGTCTTAAATGTTTTACTTGGTTTTATACTTTATCCTAACCCTGTATATTTCTTTAGTATCTCTTTATGATTGTAATAAGGAACACGCGCGAGTGGTGCGGCTGCATTAGTGGTGATCCACATGGTTAAAATGTCATGTATCTTTTACCATATAAATACTTTGACTAAATGACTTTTTGGGTTCATTTTTACTAATTGTTATCTTTGACCAATGTGTCAGTTTTCTGTGAACGGTACGTTGTCACGATTCCGGAGCTGTGTACAGGCTGCCGCAAATTCGTGAGCTACCTTTAATTTCCCCAACTTTGCTGAATTTAATTCTGATGATTAATCAATCAAAAGCTTTTGATTATGTTCAAAGTTTAAAGAATTCTATCGTAAAAACGCAAATTTGGTTATTATTTTATATACATTTCTTACTTTAAGGCAAGTTTTACGTAGAATTAAGGGGATGTATTAGTCTCAGATCTCAAAGTTTCAGAAATATTTAAGGATCATCAAATTATTTTATTAAAATAAATACTGCTCCTTTGATATTTATATTAGATACTTTTACGATCACAGTCGTAAAAGAACGACTTCTATAATTTACTCATGGCTTTGAAATAACTGCTGATTTCTACTTAATATTTAACCGAAATATACAATTATTCTAATAAAAATTGATTGTTATACCATATCTATTGAGGAAATCCGAACCCATTGCGTGCAACTACATATCTGCATATGTTTGCACCCATCATGCAGCTTAGAATTTTAATTATAGCAAACCTGATGCTTTACATAAATGAAATTCATTCCATTCCTAATTTATTATCCGCATATCATAAATCTCACATATGCCCGTTGTATAAATCTTGAAAGAAAACGTATATAATTTCAGATAAAAGCTAAAATACAACTCAGGAATACATATCTTTCTTCATAAATGACGTAAATGTGTGCATATACTAGCCTAGCTATCTATGTATACATACAGCACATACATATATCTTGTCACAGGTATAGAAACCTTAATGTAATCTTAATATATTTCACATATCTAATTTGAGACGCATGGAAAAATCGTAATAAATTCTATTCACTGACAATAATTTAAAAGGGATGAATATTTTTCCAAAAGATGAGATGACAGCCGTAGGATATATCATCTATCGAGATCCTTTCGAAAAGTAATATTATATAAGTTTTCTTCTCGCTTCATGGGTAGCGTACTACGCTGCAGTGCGGAACCAGCTCTAACGAGAGATATTTGGAGACCGAACCGAATTTTAAGATCTCATTTAATATGGCGATTATTATTAGTTAGTTATCGATTATATTTTCTGATGAAGTGGATAATGTCTGATTAAAACTCATCGGGATGGCGACCAAAGTTTATAGAAAAGTATGAACAATGTTATACATTTTATACAATACACTCCGCCAAAAAAGTATCGCATAATTTAGTTTTGAATCATAAAAGTATCGTATAATCTTTGTTTGTAGCATAAAGTTGTAAATATACTTTAATGCGCTCTAAGATATAATTTCTATGATTGTTTAAATAAAATACAGGCCAAATAAAAACAAGAACTCGTACTTGAGATTTTTATTAAAACAAGAAATTATAATTTTGGAAAGAAAAATGTCATAACAGTAGCTTTTAGTGCTGAGTATTGCCACCTCTGGCTCTTATGACCGCTCGCATACGGTTCGGCAGAGATTCGATTAACCTCCGTATATAAGCCTAATCCAAATTCTCCCACGCGTCACGGAGAGCATTTTCTAGTCCATGCAGGTCCGCTGGGGCAACATTTTCGGTTCGTATCCGTCTGTGAAGGAGGTCCCACACGTGCTCGATAGGGTTCATGTCCGGACTTACCGCAGGCCAATCTAAAACTGGAATACCAACATCGTTAAGGTATTCCTGGACGATTATTGCAACATGCGGTCGTGCATTATCGTGCATTAACATAAATTCGTTTCCTATAATTGGCGCATATGATACTACATGTTCTTCTAAAATGTCCGTTCTATACCTGTGGGCGGTCAGTGTACCTCTGTCTACTGGTACTAACTCTGTACGACCTGTTAAACAGATGCCTCCCCAAACCATAATAGAGCCACCAGCGAAATTAGGTCTAGGTCTGATATTACACTGCGAATAGCGCTCACCGTCTCGTCTGTACACTAAGATACGCCTATCTGAGGTGTAAAGACCAAATCTTGACTCATCTATGAAGAGTATATTGGCCCAGTCATTAATGTTCCAATTTACATGTTCTCTGGCAAACTCAAGCGAGCCACTCGGTAGTTCCTAGTGAGACGAGGGGCTGTTACAGCTACTCCAGCTCTTAATCCACTCTGTCGTAACCTATTCCGAATAGTTTGAGTACTCACACGAGTATTTCTGACTCTAGCCAAGTCGTTCTGCAATTGTCTCGCTATTACAGGTCTTCGACGTAATGCTTGTAGTAGTAAATAGCGGTCATCCTGGCGAGTAGAACATCTTGGACGACCTGGTACAGGTCTTCTACTGTAATTGCCTGTTTCGCTATATCTGGCTACGGCTCTAGAAACACTTGACTGATTGATGTTCATCAAATTAGCAACGTATGCTTGAGATCGTCCATCTTCGATTAAAGCATCTATAGCAGCCACTTGTTCTGAAGTTAAATTGCTCATTTTAGTTTTAAAAGCGTTGGTACAGAACTCTGACTTCGCACTTTAAAATTTGTCCGTATAGGAAGACTTTCAATAAACAACTGAACAAACCTTACACATATGCATTTTTCTAAACGTGTTCTTTTAGAAAAAAAAGTAAAAAAGCTATGTTCCATGATTTTGTTAGTGTTTTTATATTTCACATACACGAGGCAAACTTTTTGTGAACGTATAAAAATATCTTGGTTTATAAATGCCCTTTTTTAGTTTATGCGATACTTTTTTGGCGGAGTGTATTTAGAAGAAATCAAGAGTTACAGAAAGATACAGATACGGTATATTTCCCCTTTTTCGGGCACCCTGTTATACATAAAACGCATTCCAGATGATTGGTGACAACATTTTCGCAAAAAGCAATACCTTATTACTTGTCTTCTTTTATAAAGTACAAATGCCACTAAGTCACTAGGAAGCGAGCAGTTAGCAAACACTTCATCTGAGTATTGCATGGGTCGCATTGTAATTGTAGGAAATCCTATAAAATCAACGCAATTTTTCTAAAGCTCATCAAATAGTAAGAACACAAACAATAACTTTTAGTATAGACTTGGTCTCCGGGTTGGAATCGCGTCATTGTTATAGCTTCTGCCTAACATATAAAAACCATTATGTTAAAATTACGTAATTCACGAATATATTTCAGGACAAAAGATTATTGGAGAGGATCCATTGGTTTTACGGAATAATATGGCTTTACTTTATTTCGTAGGTAATCAAAGTTTAAGAAGAACGTTGGTAAAACGCTTGATCAACATGAAGCTGCGTTTAAATACTTAAAACACAAGCATTGTAGAGTATTCCAATCCAACTTAAACTACACCATAGTCGTTAATCCACAAATAAAGAAATTGTTAAGGACGGAAAATTTGTCTGTCTATTTGTGGTCTAAAGGACTCGATGGAGTTCTTGTGAGAATCAAAGAAAAATTATTTCTTGCCTTAAATTAACGATGACTACGTGCCAATGCCACAAATACTCAATGTTTGCATTCCTATCCTGACTTTCTTCTCTTACATTTTTGATATATTCGCGACGAACAAGCTAGAAGATAAGTAACAATACCAAGAATTTAGGATGAAAGTGCCGACGATTATTTATTGTTGGCCGATGTAATAAGGAAGTGCGTACGAAAGGAAGGAGACGACAATTTAATTGTTGTTATTACAAGCTTGCTTAGTTCTTCAAAAGTGAATACTTCGCAAATGCGAACGTTTGCAAAGACCTCCAATGCAATTGTACTAGGCTCTGGGGAAAGACTTTTGTAAAGTAGCGTTACTAAGGACAGGTCAGTAGACTAATGCTTCGCAACGTTTTACAGGATGGATCTTCTTCCTAGATTTTCTTGGCATATGCAATAACGATACAAGAATGCTTTTGGCGAAGTTAATATGAATGCTTGCCCGACTTTGCTCAAGTATGTTTTTCTTGTATGACGCCTTGGTATTTTTCTCGCATTTCCCAATTTATCAATGATGTGTCTCTTCTGTAGTTTACAATAAGATTTTGGACCAGAAAGATGTATATTCGGTGCTTCCTAGACTGGCTTTTCGGCCCCATCATTTCGCATGATACTTTTATAATAATTTTGTATAAAATAAAAATAACGTCATTAAGCTCTTGCACTACCTGTAAGAGACATTCGGTTAATGTGATTTCTATCAATATGTTGGGGATTGTTTCTATTCCATGTATTAAATAAATATTTAAATAAGCAGAACGATAGAACAAACACGGTAGATGAAAACCGAATGCATGTAATACAAAACTTTTTAAGCATAAAATTGTTGTTCACCACCGCCGGAACAAAAGCCCTGAAACTGTCGACGGCTACCCTTCAAGTGGAAGACCGTCATAAAAACAGACAACCCTTATTAAAGGGTTGAATATTAAATGTTATGCATACAAACGACGAGGATCCCAAGGCCAAGGTATACCGACGCCGTCCTACGATGTATATGTATGCGTTTATATGTATGTATGTATGCAGATGGCCCACAAATCAACCTAACGTTGCGAGGCATTGTCTGGTAGCGTAGACCCTCCCGAAAAAAGGGTTAACTAACTAATGTCTATATGCGTCGCTCTTCTTTTCTGTATACCTGACTAGTGGTGCATGCTGCAGCGCATATTTTCAATGTGTATTTTCCATTATGCGTGTACATCGTTTCGTCCTAAAATCTGCATATTTCACCGGCACATGTGAATTAACGCGCCAATGTTCACTTTAGCGTGCAGCACCGTTGCGCCGATAGCAATCGTAGCAGGGCTATATAAACGGGATTTTATGCGAATTAATGGAGCTTGTGATATTATTTAAAACATACCGTTTTATTGTAATCCTTTATGAACGGCCCTTAAATCATGCTACTACCCTTGACTCTATCCCATTCAAAATCGACATTTCGAATAATACCGAGATAAATCATTTTCGTATGGCACTTTTTCGAAACTATTCCGCACACTGACTGTAGAAGTATTATATTTATGTCTCCGATCCATATCCGCGCTCTCCGCTGTGTTATGTAGGATATATCGTATGTGCGTGAGGTAGCATTTGGAAATGTCTGCTTAATGTTGCGTTAAAATATCTAGGTAGCGGAGATAATGCAAAATGTATGCAATTGGCTGAATCTATATTTTTTCATGTTTTTGATATTAAGTAATAACAATGAGATACACATACGAAGATAGATGAAATATAAACTGACTTTTTCCTCCCTCTGAGTAGCAAAGATCTATAAAAATGGGACTACTTTCAATGATCGTAGGATAAGGCGTAACAGCTTCCAGCACGGCACCATAGCGAGCATAGTTTACTCCAGTACTTGAGTACCATGTGCGGCTGCACAGCATACTGTTATTAAGTTTCTTGTAAGTTGAAATGCTCATCTCATCGAAATATGGAATTAATCATCGATTACTAATAATATCAAAAACGCAATTGAATTTTGTGGAAGATGAAGCTACGATGGGTAGTAAGAAGTATTAGCGCCATCCCGGAGCATTCTTCAACACTGTATGATATAGCATATAGCTCTTACATACTTGATCCACAACACATAAGTACCGGCACCTCCGCACCACATAACCCTATTTATTATACAGTTACATATAATAAATAGTCCGGGATGGCCGTATCGAGGACACGAATGGTCTTCATCACCGAATCATTCGGTCACCGGTTAATCTTTTCAATATCTAAAGCATTTCGCATATATACGTAACGTAACATGTCAACAAAACAAACATCATTTGCAGAGAATTTAGGTCTCTTCTATGACAATGGATAAGCGTATCGCTATACAAACATCGGCTAATACCTCCATCGGCAAGTTGAGACGGATGTCCGGTTTTCAAATCTTAACGCTTTCCGTCTGTCACTATCGAACAATAACTACCTGCTCGCCGTTATGTTGAATGGAGACTCGCGTATCTACTACACAAATGTGTACGTGTGCCTTGTATTCCGTTAAACAAGATGCTCGGAGCCCTCGATAATCGCAATAGATATTGACCCTAAGTTTTCACTGTAATGCCTTCATCAAGAACACGCACTTTTTTAATTGTATATTCCGGTTTTGCGGAGTGGACCTCGGAATTATAACATCGAACATGCGAACTGAACGAAACAATGCAAAGAAGAAAGCGCGCTAAGCGCTCACTTCCTTTGGATATTATTGTATCGTATTGTATGAGCGACCGCAAGCGCAAGCAAATTTCATTATTATTATGGCGCTGTTGTTACGTTGCCGTTGTTGTCCGGTCGTATCATGTTCCTCCTTTTTTCTCACTTAGCGCCTCTCTCCTTCTTCCTTCTACCTGTTAGATTGCGGTCTTTGCGGTTACAAACATAGTTTCGTGGTTAACTGTTCATCGGTAATTTTTATTGTCGCACGTACCCAGCGAAGTGAACATACGACAGGTATCTTTTGTTGTTAAAGAGATATATGTAGAATACAAAAGACGTTTGTGTGTTGAGCTTACGTGTTTAGGAATGTTCTTCTCATCTACTAGTTGTTTTTTAAGAAAAATTCAAACATATTAGATGCGTTTTGCATTGCTGATATTTGACGTCAAAGTAAACTCTTTCAAATATGTGGTACGCAAAAGCTTTCAATTGCTACAGGGCGAGTACTCTGTCCAGATTAATACATTTAAAAGTTTCTACCAATATGAAATTGTTCCTATTTTCTTTTGCAATACGATGATAGCTGAAATTTTTGTAAAATCTGGCATTTTAGTTTACAGTTACTTCCAGTTATCTAATCAAGCAGATGTGTAATAATTGTAGAAAATTCGTATACAACGAAGAAGAAGGGTTATCACTTTTGAAGTAACTTTCAAGCTTACTTTATATGACGCTATGCAAATCACTCATTTTGTGTCGCTTTGTGCCTCAAAGATAAAATGTTGTATTTTAACATTAATGGAGTTGTAACAAAAAAACATGCCACCCCTGCCACCTTTGCATTCGGAAATTCCGTGTATGCTATTACTTTCTGGTCATTTAGTGCGGCAAAAGGGAAATTTTATGCTTCAACATTAAGCCGGTTAGAACGTTGACTATTGCTTCAGGGACTCCACGTTATCCTTACGCACAGTACGAAGTTCCCTTTTCTAATCATTGCTGACCAACTGTTGGCATGATCCTATTATTAATGATAGACGTACAGATCTTTTGCATAGAACCAAACTATTGCTTGTTACGTAAGTGCGTATGCATATTTATGAGAGATTACTTACTTCTTGCCAAATCACGTCGGTTGGTTGGGCCGCTTTCCCTTTGTAACAAATTCTATCCTTAAATACTTCTAAAATACTCAACATCAAATTTAGATAGGCGTGGACCATATTTGCTGTTGTTGTAGTTTATTCGAGCAGCATTAATTATTAACTAATGCACTAAAATGAATACAAAATGCGAAAACAGAAGGAACTCTTCTTTCATGTTTTATTACTTTTGTTTACTTTTATTTTTTTATTTTAATACTAGTTGCGTTAGAAATTCAAATCAATTACATTAATTACAAAACCTTAGTTACTAGCTAAATTAAAAAAAAATATATAATATAATAGGTGTTTGGCTAATAAGACACATTTTGAACAATAGAAATATTTTTAGGAGTTCACAACGAATAGAGAAAACACAGATATTTGACGTAACAAAAACAAAACTAAACGGTGTCCAATATTGTACAAAATATTCGTCTTAACAAGACGTTTTAATCTTAGAGTAGTCGACCTGTTTTTGAAATATAGCCGTTCTTGGTAGGAGACCAGCGTAGTTGGAAATTACATGGTACAATAATAGTATATCTACAAAATTGTAGCGCGACACAAAATGGTAGCGTACACCAAATATTAAAATCGCGATGGTAGCGAGGTGGGACATATGCTAAGTCCGGACTTTAAGACTTTAAGGACAATTTGTGAAATATTGAAGCACATTTCCTTTTTGCGACAAAAGACAGCACAGATTGGATGCAAAATGGTGGCGTAAACGAAAATTTAAAATCTCGATGGTGGCGGGGCTAGGGACGTACTACGACCAAAGTTGAAAACGTTACGGTTCGCTTAACAAAAATTTTTTTCGCGGCACAAAACAGCACAAAATGATAACGTATACGGAATTTCAAAGTGCCGAAGTGGACCAGCTCACATGTCCTCAGTTCCACCAAAAGAAACCGTTAAAACCCCATTAAAGGACAACATTTTCCTTTTTGCGGCATAGAATGGATTAAAACGAAACGAAAATTTCGGGGGCGGCGGGGCTAAAGACGTGTACCCCTTGAAACTGTTGCTAGTATGGAATACATAATCTTCATATTTATTTCAAAGACCAATTTTGCTTAAAATCAAAAATGCTTCAAGGAAATAATTTTCTGCACATACTACTTGCATGCAATATGCTTTTCAAATTTAAATAGATGCATTCTTCTTTTAAAAATACCAAGCTAAGAAAATATACTTTCTTTCTTATCACAGAAATAAATAAATCTAACAGTAGTACACTTAGTAGTAGGAGTACACTTATTCCTTTGATAGTTATCTTTGGATAAGCCTGAGGTGAAAGCGGTCATATTAATCATGTCCAATGAGTGTGTGGCATCTTATTTACACGTTCTCATTTAAATTATCATCACTCTTAAATGGATGAAATTTCGCGAATCAATGCCCGTTTTCAAACAAAACTAAACGTAAAAAGGCATACAATTGAGTAAATTATATTTAAGTGAGGAATATGCGTTTTGAGTCTATGTATATACTATAATGGCTCAATATAAACGAAATAAAAATAAATATATAGCCAAAACCCCGTCTGCCCTACGTTATAGAGGAAGAAATAGTTATTTATAATTATATTGAAATCTGTTTTTATTGGTGTATACATATATTCGATCAGAAAGGTACGCACACTCCGCATTATTTTCGGTTCATAATTTCCGTGAAAACACCGTGAAAATTTACGTATAAGAGACAATTTACATAGAACCCGCTTCTTTGTAAAATCATAAGAATAACAAACAAATATACTAAAGAACAAACAAACGAAAAACACAAGATAACAAAAACATAATTTACCCTTAAAACCAACATCTCGCAAACACTTCAAGCCCGTTATCGCGCACACCTCGTAGTATGAAAATACAGGCAAACCCTCTAGGCGGGCATAGCGCACTTATATAAAACATGAGCATGATGCACCGTTACTCAACGTACTGCATACAAATCCTGAACTTAATCTTCATCAAAGGGTTCTAAAGTGGGTACATTGCATTGCATAAATTGATTATGGTACGTCGTATGATGGTTGCGTTTAGAAATCGCAGGTAACACGCCTAATTCATTGTTTTTGCACCCTTCCACAGGAGCAACTAGCGTGGTACTGAATACGGGGCCGGTCTTAAGTCCATTGTTATATACAGAATGCCCAATGCAGGGCCGAGGGGTGTAACACCGGACGTTCCTAATCATGTGTGTGTTGGTTGTCATGACAACCGCGCCCCCTATGGGGTGGTACACATGTGCGTAGTTCCGGGTATTGTCGTCGATCTAGTTAGTGGCGTTGCCATTGCTATATTAGGGATGTAAAAAAATAGGTAAATACGTGCATATTAGAACGAGTCTGTATGCGTGTACGGATACGTCCCTTTCTAAGGGAGTGGGTGGCGATTGAATTGGAAGGGCGACAGTTTGAGGGGTTTACAAATCACGCACCGACATCAGTATATTATACAGAATCTCTTTAGCAGATCGAAAATCGCTTTTTTTCACGTTTCGTAAGCGCATATACGAGTAGTATGTATAGATTTCAGTATTCTATAAATTTATAATTAGATGGCTGGAAGTCATGTCATTCCATTTGAATGTAGCGTACCGTTCGTTCACTCACCTGAAAGGTTGTGCAGCGATATCGACGGAATACAACGCAACTAGTTGACTGATGTAAGGTATAAATTCTTCAAGTTACAATAACGTGTGTTATTCAGCTCACAATGTTGTCGAAATTACACGTTTCGCTATCATCATCCTAATCCAGGTAAAGGTGCCTCTAATGATTGCGAGCTTGATTTCTCGAGCAGTAATTCCTTTTCTGACCTGTTGTCTAGGGAAACTCTTAGGAAAATTCTCAGTAAAGTTTGTTGTAAGAGCCTAGTCTGTATATTACTTGAATAACGCTTCAATTAAAATGAATAGTTATGTATTTCGACGTTCGTGTATTTTGAGATACAAAAATTGTTAAAATTTACTGTAGACATAAAACAATGACTATCACGATTAAATAATGGAATGGGATGATGCTAATCTTATATCTGACTTTAGATCAAGTTGTTTTGTAACCTCCTTTTGTTTGAATGAATGTTTAATAAGAAGGTTAATTTCCAGAATTTTAATTGTAGCTGATCTCCACACAGAAACTACATATACATAATGCTTTTGTTTAAATTTTTAATATTCATTTAGAAATTCATTTATCTCTAGCTATCAAATTTAAACTGCCAACATGGTGTTTTAGTGACATTCTCTAACCTTACGACCCCAAATTTCATCTAATTTGGAGAAATCATGAATTTCTACATTCTCTCATTTTCCCCCTTCGCAAAACAATGAAGTATGTGATACATAAGTTTATCTTAATTGGAAAGCGTAGGGAGACCAGGTTCAAGGAACATATCAGATGTTATCGCTTCGATAGATTAGATTCATCAAGTGTAGTACAACATATACACGAAACCGGGCATAAGATTAAATTAGAAAAATTGAAATTGATTAAGAATGTATCTTGGCTGCGAGAATTAGATGTTTACAAGAGGTCTACATAAAAACCAACACAAGTTTAATGAATAGAGAGAACGTCGTACTCGGTGCTGTTTGATTTATTGGAGTTTCAGGTTAAAATAGCAAGAAACCGTTTCACCTATTTGTCCTTAACTTTTAACATGTTTTAGTCTTACGGCATGTAGGCGGTAGAAGTAGATATTTATAAATAATGTTTTTTTAATGTAAGGATAGAACATGCAGGTTACATTTAGAGGTTTCTCGCTTCATTCTCTCACTGTTTATGTGGATACAAATATGGATACTAATGTGGATCATTCGTATCCACAATTGTAACCATTTGAAACAGCCGTACCGGATTAATTCATTAAACTTATGTGTGGTGCGGAGGTTGGCGATATTTTTGTGTTGTTTGTTAAGTGCATCTTAATTTACAAGTTTTTTTTCATTTAATTTTATTTACTAAACTTATTTTTTTTATCAATATATTTAATTTAGGTTACCTAGAGCTAACCATCGTAGAATGCAACGGCGCTGCTTGAAATATTTATCTTTCAAAATACCTAAGTGTATACCTGGAATGTGGTACAGATTACGATTCGCTGCTGGAAAGATGCACTCAAACACCGCAGTGATGCGCGAAGTTCATCTGGAAGGTCGTGCATAGCTGTGTTAATTCCCATTATTTACTTTCTTCTATTAATTTCCTTGCGCCCCGCATTTTCCCCGATCTCCTTCTATCTTTTACTCGTACCAACTATACCCGAAAGTTCCCTATTAGCAGCTATGTCTTGCAATGAAGAATTATTTTATGATGTAGTTTTTTTAATCAAATCATAATTTAACTTTCGTTCTTCTTGTTTTCGTTCATTTCGTATTTAACTGAGCATACCGTTAGAAAATATATCATTACCAGATTACTACACTACGTAATAAAAGAATAACATAGTATAACATGGTTCTGTTGATTTATATGATAGAGTATAATGAGAAACTATTCAAATGTGTGGGAAATTTGGAGTAACTCCAACGAACAAAACGAAACCTCCTGTGTTTATAGTCCATAACGTAATTGGAAAAACAGTTTCTTCAGTTCAGATTTAGTTTGATTATACACACATGGGCATCGAAAATAGTTAGTTGGTGTTTCTTGTGGAATTGCATTAGTAAGACCAAAAAGAAATAGAAATTTCTTCTAAACATGCATTATAACATACCGAAACTTAATGATTAAGAACATAAACTATTAAAGTGATAATAGGAGCTAAGTATAGTATAGTATAGGCAGAAAGAATACTAGTAAACAAGTTCTTATTACCATTGTTGCAGTTAGTGCAACTGCAATAAGGGTGTCTTTATTTGCAATTTTCTCTGCAAATTAGGTTATATCATGATAAACAAAGTTTGGATTCAACACAACTTCTCAACGTATTTTTCAAAGAAAGATCTTAATATTACAACAAATTAATAATAAACATAAATGCGTCATAAGAGAACTTAAATTAAAATATATAAGAGCGATATATGTTATAGGAAACTAAGACTAACTTGAATCGGCGGAGTGCTCTTGTAAATGTTCTAGCGATATGCGCGAAAACAGAATCTGAGAGAAAATTTAAAAACTCGTGAAGAGGAACTGAACAAGCAAAATTCGAGAAAATAAAAATCAAATTCAAATTCAACAGAAACACTCTGGAGTAATTAGATTCTTTTAAGTATCTGGGGGCACCAATTCAAAGCGACGGAGGTGTAAAAGAGGAAGTACACGAAAAAATAAACAATATAGCGAAGGTACACCATGCTCTCAATAAAACATTTATTAATAAGAAGGAAATGAAAACCTTTTAAATTGATTAGCAATTTATAAAGCAGATTTCGAGCGATTGAGATGAAATATTTAAGAAGAGTGAAAGACGTAATAAGGAAAGAATGGTAACATTAGAAAAGACTTCAATATATACCTCTAACAAAAAGAAATAGCAACAGATTTGATCATTTAATAAGAATGGAAGAACAGAAATCGGTAAAAGTTGCATGGGCAAGACCGATAGCGAAAAAAACAAAAGGATGACAGTAAAACGTAGAATAGAGTAATAAAGGATACATTGAAAGGAAGAAAGAAAGCTGAAAAGTTGTCGATAGACAGAAAACAACGCGAAAAATTAGAGCATAAAAGCTGAATAAGTATTTACCTTTACACTTAGCAATAAAAAAGGTTTTAATTAATCGTTGATGTCTAATATAAGTGGGGGATAAACTTAGTATAAAATTGAAATAGTTTTTTTTTCTGGTTCGTATGTAATAAAATAATAAAGAAAATATTTTCATGCTACAAGAAATTGAAGATCATCTAAAGTTACTTAAAAATTTCAAAATATTTCAACAAACAAAATAAATCTCATTATTTACAATTGGTTAAAAAAAGGAAATAGTTGATGGCAAAACTACAGAGTAAGGTTTATCAAACAAAGACTATCTTCAAACCGTATTCCGACAGAATTCAATATTCGGTGCCTCCTCTGCATAAATTAACATAACGATGCATCTGCATCTGCTCAGTGCCCTGGACCAACCAGCTCTCACATTCGAAGTAAGTTATAACCACGACTATACGCTATCTGTACAAGTGGTTACGTCAGAGAGTTAAGCCACGACAGGAAAATGAGAGGCAGGTGAACACCAACGAGACCAGCTTCTTTTGACTCACTCTCACTTTTACCAATATCGTTTTGTCGCGTCCTTTCCTTGTAAATACGGCGTTGGTACTTACGCAGTGAACATACAGAGCCACCTATCCGAATTTGAATGAAACAACCCAATAAAAGCTATTAGCTTATCTGATCCGTTGCGTGGTAATTACGTTTATCGTATATTCCACGTCAGAATTAATGAAAGGATATTTATCTTTTCGTAGTATTATGTGGTATGTGGAGCTTTTGTACATGTATACCTTGCCGGTTTGTGCTATAATTTACGCCCATTTCGTTACCACCACGTATATAACCCATATGTGATTTTTATCCGACAACGGATGTAGGTCACACTTGAGATAAGTCATTCACCTCTCCCTCTTCATCTTCGTAGCTAAGTTTCTCACAATTATTTGTATCTGGCTGCGGTTATAATGGAAGGGTTACCATCATTTACCTGCTCCTTCCTTTCGTAGGCCATGAATAGCTTTCTAAAATATACCCTTCTAAGCCGCAGCGTAAACGGAATGGTTGCGTCAGTAATTTGAATAAATACTTTAAATTGTATTCCGATTTGTAATACGTACCTGCTTTGATTTTCTTTTTTCTTGATCTTATCGGTTGAGCAAGTTTATTGTCCAGCAAAACAAAGTCTCATCTGCATCCAACAAATTCCCATTTAAATGAACAGGGCGATAAATTTTTAGAGCAAAGTACCTATATATGATCCCAATTAAAACTGTCGTTCAATTCATTCAATTTTCGTTCAATAAATTTAAAATAAGTATCAAAATAAAATAAGGGATTTTCATAGACTTATGTTAATTATTAATTTCATTGCAATAAAGACATTAATTAAAGGGAAGTGTTTTGCATCGTAATCTTATTTCCCAATATTATTTTTTGATATCTTGAAGCGATGCAAATACATTACGAAGATCTATAATATACAGTATGATCCAAATTTGATTAGCAGGGTCAGCTGCTGCCCCCAGCATTAATTATTTAATCTACTGGTTAAATTAACAAAGTATATAGCGGTCTTATTGATGACCAAAAGACCCAAAAGAACCAAAAGCGACCAATTAGATTCAATAGTTGTACTGCAATACAAAAGCTACACCTAATAAATGCAAAAGTTAGCAATGGAGCAATATAGTTAATATATATCTAGGATAGGAAAGCGTAAACTTCACATAAACAGTTTGATAACTACCTGCGCTTGGCAAGAAAAAAAACATGTTTATCCGCAAAATTCACTTTATTTTTCAAAGTAATCTTTAAGGTCTTTCTAAGTAATCTCTAATTCTTTAAGGTCGATACACTTAATCCAACGCTATTAAACGAAGGAGTGAAGAGATGCCGATGATATACTCACTTTGAAACCAACGTGTTATCTGAACAGAACGTGTTCGATTATATTCAGTTTTTGAAAGCATTCAGCGTTTATATTTTTTCATTAATAGGAAGCTATAGTCAAGTATGGCGGTCTGCAAATTCGCGGGGTTCTGGTACAGCACTTCCAAAAATAGAACAAGTGCTCCACCCCTGTGCCACTAGAACACCGAAACACTTCACTAAAACCTTTACCATAATACTTCGCTGAACGCATCAATAACCGAACCATCATCATCAGCAGTAAAACTAAACAGTTCAGCTTTACTTCCGTTGAAAATCTACTGGAACGTGCGTCCAGTGCGCGTGAATTATTGCGGTGAAGTGATTCAGTATACGAACATAGAGTTTCTATTGGAACATAGCAAATACCAGATTAGTTCGTTTTCCAAATTACAATATTCGTTTAAATTTCATCGATTGACATTTATTTCGATTTAAATTGCTGAAAGGGTATCTAGGACAACCCCGCCACAATACCGGTTAACAACGTGGAGCCAGCCTAAAATAGCAACAATTAACACTAAACAAGATATACGCGAAGAGTTATGAAAATAATGGCGCTCTGGTTGGAGTGCGTACCCTACGTTCCCTCCTAAATAGGAAGAAACATTCTGACGTATAAGAAATGCGAACAATCAATTTGTAGTCTAAGAACCTAAAAGGTTTTAGCTCCCTCAGACATCAGCAATACATCTTGTTAAAAATACTGTTAACGTAGTTTGTAGTATTCATAATAATGCATATAACAATGAGATACTTTTATCTTATCACTTATCACAAAACAAAGCAGTTTAACAAGTATCTCTCACAATATGTGATATATTTCATTCACGCATGAGTTATTATATCATTTTCTGGGATATATGGAGCTTTTCTAGTGTTCATCGAAACAAATACCAACTTGAAGGTGTTAAAAAGGGAATTGTTTAAATACTTCAACGTTTAAGGAATATTTGAATGCTTCAAATTAATTGGTTTTAGTTGGAATATTATTATTATTATTATTATTATTATTAAAAATGCCAAGGCTACCAAATTTGGTTTAACTAGAGGCAAATAGAAAGCCAATAACATATAATATGTATTGCCCAGAAATTATACTATTAGTGTTGGTTGATATCCAACGAAATTGAGAACCGGATATCCGAATCGAAAATATCTCCAAATACTCGAATATTGGAATCAATACTCACCGTCCGATGCTCACATCCGGATTCGTTGTCAAATATTTCGCTTGTAGATTCACTAGCCAATATATCGGATCCACGTTCCTTATTTTGGAATAGATCCTGCTCCTTTGAATATATCACATAACAGCTCTGACAATTAGATAACTAGATAGAAGTATACGTATTCATAGTTAGTTCATATGTTACTGTATTGATGTACATTTAATCACATCGTACTTCAAAATACAAAGGCAAGTACCATATTCTTTATTTTCATTACCAATAATGCTTATCGAGATCTATTCCTGTTCACTATTGCGTAGAGAGACTCTAAAGATATTACATGAAGCATCATAATCGCTCCAATTTTTTTCATTTAAACAAATTATTAAACTATGTGTATATTTGAAGGCTATTTTTGCATTATAGAAATTGTTTAATAAAGAAAACATGGAATCTATTTACGCAGAGTACGTATTCCATAGTTCTAGTGATTATTACACTCAGCCTATTGCATCTTTTTAAGATTTAATACAAAACGGAAGTTACTATTTGCTTGGAATAGTTACCGGTGAAGGGGCTGGATCCACGTTTTCAGATAATGGATTCGGACACATCCGAAAAAGGATCCAAATTGGACATTTGGAATTATAGTGTTAACTATAGAACGAATAATTGAAAATAAAGGTTACTTATTTAAGCAAATTGGTTAGCTGTTATAAGAGCTTACTTTTAAATGTCGTATGTAAGAACGTTACGTATAAGGGTTTACTTTAATTAAGCGAAAGGTATGCGTATCAATCTATAATAACTTTCATTCAACAGTGTCCTAAACTTTACACTGGCGTAGTTGGAAGGCGATTAACCTTGTATAATTCGTCAAAAAAAAATAGTTTTGATTCTAGAATGATTTTATCATACCGGTAAAGCATACGCGAAGTATTAAAAGAAATTTCAATAAGTTGTGAGTATAGAACTTGATTTCTCTCTCATCAACACGTAGGTATGGTAACGCTGAATAATCGAGGAAGTAAGAACTGTTGGGAGAAATCTTAGTAGGTCAGTATTATTTATGCAACTTAAAATCCAGGCGTGTTCACGAAGTTGCATATATGACGATATACATACCATTGTACTGTTTTCAGAAAGATCCTGAACATTCGGAAAACCTAGAGTAACTACATCAACGTAACGGCCTATTTCTTTTATCTGTAACTGCAAATTTCTTTCGGATTTTCAAACAAATGAATTCGTAGGGATGTCTCTGCGGCGTCATTGCGGAATAAATTACGCATCCCGATCTCAATTCTAGGCGGGGCGATCTTCTAAATCTTATATGAATGTTCGAGATCATATATTATTATAACTAATAATATATAAGATGTGCTCGTATATTTTGCGGTTCCATTTGCAGAGTAAATCATTCCGTAATACGCGTTCTGGAACCAGGCGATAAAGGCGTCGAGCTTCCGAGCTTTTCTAGTGCGGAACGCGACGCCGCGGAGCGCACCGGTAACTGTGCTGATACTGATGCACACTTTACGGGAAATATAGGTAGGCCATATAACCACGTACGTGTGAGATTATTTCATCGTAAGACTTATATCGCTAGATATGCATTTTGAGTTTTATATTACTTGAAGATCTTGGAAAAGCTATATAAACGTCGATATATGTAAGTTGAAATGGTGACGCATTTCACTATGACGCCTGCCTTTATAGACAATTATGCAATATACAGATATAATACTTTTAATACTGATTACTAGGTAAAATGCAACAAAAAGGAATTATCATAACTTAATGCATTATAGAAAGAAGTCGATTTTTTTTGTATCTAAGTTGCAACGATTTATTTGTTTGCTTCATGAGCTTCGACTACATAATACCAAAGCCAGTAACATTGTGCAGGTAATTTAAATAGGCAAAAGCAAGATGAATAGTGCATAAAATATAATATACTAATTCCCTTAAACATTCGTCAACGTTATGTGAACCTTACATCTTTTTCTATGGGTTCTTTGGTTCTTACCGAAAAATGCACCGAGAAGACAACCACTTTTTGGCGTTGCTAAGTCTGAGTAGAATAAAATTGACCGTTTTTTCCCTGGAAAATGGTAGAATAGTAATCAAAGGGTGAGCCGCACTAAACTTTTCAGTAGAGACATTATACTAATAAATAAAATCTGCAAAGTTTAAAAGCTCAGAAAGTAATATAATCGATGTGTTAATGAAATTTGAAAGGATCACGCCCATTTTTAAAAAAGGTATTGTTAAATTGGCATACAAGGCTTATTGAGAATTAATGAAACTTATTATAAAATTCATCTCTTATTTGATTTAATTTGAATGCAAATTAAATATATTTTGTTCTTGTCCAACACCTTAATACAAACTATATTTAAGCTTACTACATTTATGTTTAGTTTCACCGAAAATTTGCTTGAGACAGAGGGTGATAGTAAAGCAGCAGAAAGTTTACTACGGCTGTTCCAAAATAAGAAAGATTGTAGTGATTCCAAAACATCGAGATTTTAGAGAGAAATTAAACTCCGAAGATATACGTATTATATAATTTGTTAAGTACTAATAGTGCATCGAATGTTTTTTTCGGAACTAGTCACTCTAAGTACTTGAGCACACTAGTTAAAACTGTATGAAGATTTTATCAAGACGCAAGGTCCTATCGATTAACACTGAAAGAAATGGTTGGTTTAGTGTTAACTAAACTAATGTGCGATCCGTTGTACATCTGTTGTTGTACATTACAACATTACAGAACTTTGTAGAAAATATATTTTAATCAGTACACAAGGGTTGAAAGAGTTACTATATGAAACCTACTTTAATACAGGCACTTGTTGAAAACAACTATTATATACAAAAACATATCTAATTTGTTTGTTTTGTTTTTTATCAGTTGATTTTTGCCTTTCGCATGGTTCTTATGCTGAATTACCGTGATCAACTGTTTCTCGTGCACCTCTGGCGTGGTATACACGTTAAGCTACCGTGCTAGTTGTTGTCTAGCACCTTTCCGTCTCCTAAAGAAGTTCCATACGATCGTGGGAGAAATGTCGAGTTTTCGTTTAACCAAGACACGGTCCGAAGCTGAAGCACGTTTATTTTTAACTGACTCTGGCAGTGGAAGCCTACGCTATCTTTACAAGTATTGTTTATATGTTCACTTCTAGCATAGCATAGTATAAAATACTAGAACAAATTAAAATAACCTTCGAAAAACTATAAGCATTGCAAAAAAGCACATTAGATAGCCATACAAACAGATGCATCCGTAACGACGCCGCAATCTTAAGTTCTATTGCCTATAGCCTTGTTGAGTCGAAGTAAACTGTAACAAATAGCAAAATATCATTTTCCCTAACTCACGACATACAACGTATAAGATTACCAGTAACAAGAAATACTAATTATCAACAAATGAACAAAAATTTGTAATCACGCTTTTTTAAAGTAATGTGGTATATCTTTCGCAAGGTGTCAATATAGACAAGACGCAAAAAAATAACATCGTAATATTTGCAACTGTTCAGTTTTGCTTGGAATTATTGTATGACAATACATGTTCCCGCATATTTTTGATCTTGAAAGCAATCCTTGTAACGAGGATACAAGAGTACCAGAGGCATTCAGGATACTAAATGCTATTGTTACAATATAATTTCATTATTGAAGGAAAAGATATTTAGTATATAAAAGGCATACAGAGATACATATAGATGCGTTAAAGTTCTATTTTTGATTGTATTGAAATACGGAAGACAGAGGCACACTCACGATTCGCGGAGGATTTTCATTAAAAATAATTTATTACTGTTGAAAATAACGACGTTTGTGGTAACGTTCACGACGATGTCCGCAGCTCTTGGCTTCGTGAAATGCCTATGTAAAGCAGCGATTTTGCATACTACTACATACAACGCCCGTAAAAAGTAGATGCAGATGCTGAAATATTGATAGAGCCGTAACAAATCGTCTGTCGCATTTTCAATTTGCGAATGTATTGTTGTGGCATTATGCAACGGAATCGGACACGCTTATATTGTCATTGTTTGCACTTGAGCAGATACTCAATGCGTGCTTTGTCGGGAACCTCTAGAGACGAGTAAAAATATACTTTGCTTTACAGCGTTCAGGTATTTTTATATTTGCCGTTTGTTCACTATTCTATCTATTTATCCAACTCGATTTCGATAGCTGGTAATTTAAAGGAAAGTGTATGGATTTTATTTTAATTGAAGCAACATGTCCTAGCTTAAACGCCAGCGATTTCGTTAACAGATTACACAATTTTATGTAAAACATGCTTAATTTCAAAGTTGCTTAGACAACTAGTTAGGATAATTAGTATATTTGTTGAATAGTGTAAAAGATACATACTGCTACATTAATATCAGTCAATTTAAATTGCGCCTTCAGCAATAATCTGTTTCCATTTGTATAATTAGCAGAAGCGAGCGTCCAAATTAAGGGAAATTTTGTTCCTTTAACTGAAATACTCTAGTTCACTTATTGTTACAGAAAAGCCATGATAAGTAGAAATGACTAATATTTGCAAACTTGGCTCTAATAGCAATTATTACATTATGAAATTAACAATTGGTACATCATTCAGTAACCTTTTGGAAAGCCGAGTGGCGCGAAATTCTCGAAACAAACCATCACTTATTCAATTAATTTTTCTATCTAATCCAATTATTTGTTGTTCATGCTGAAAAATGTATATTTTACATGTATATCGTCATTCTAACTACAACTTGCAATTGGAGTAACCATATGCAAAATTAATTGAATATATCGTATTCGTTTCTTCAAATTAGGTATTCTATTATAATATCTTCAGTAAAATATTATGCCGAACACAAAATTAAATACACAAAAAGACTTAGTGAATGATTAATACTTTCAGTCATTCACTAAGTTGAATATTGAAATAGGCCCAACTAGTAAGAAAACAATCCAATATGATTGGATCAAAGCTTAGTAGATTTGTAAGAACCATCAAACGTAGCAAAATATTGCCTTCCATTTCGGCGGAAACCTAAGGAAACCTGGTCCTGAAATTCAGAAGATTACCAGATTTTTTTCAATTTACAATATTCTTATAAATGAAGAAATACGCCGTTTATCCATATCTCTATCCAAGTAGTTTAGATCGGATCCTTTTGCCATCCTAACCACTCTTCATCACCCACGGAATAGGTCAAGATTTGCCATTTACACCTGTATACATATGCACTACATTGCCCTTAACTACAAATCATCTATATAAATCAGTATCCACATTACTAGAGAAACGTCATAAATCCCCATGCATCCAGTAGTTGAACGCATGCTACTAGTTTTCTTGGAAATGGTCGGAATTTGAGAAGGCAATTTGGCCGGACCGTTGGCATTTCATGAGTCGAGTAGCAGAATTGTTTGATTACAAAATCCATTATTCCAGCTAATGGGAATGATCAATTCACACGAGTTGAGAAAAAAAGGCGACGATGTAAAGATTTATTTTCTTTCATTGCCAATGACATTGCAAACTCCAAATATTTGAAAATCGTCGGAATTTTAGGAGTAAATTTCACTCGGTAAACAACAGAAAGTCGTGCTTTAAAACATTCGCTGGCTTTTACAAATCTGCAAAATTTCAATCCGTTGATGCAGAAATCGATAACCTGGAATTTTTCTTAATGGAAGGTGTACAGTGCTTCAAGCCAGAAGCTTATTAATGTAGAAGTGGGCCCAACGAGACAAAGTATTAACGATAAAAAAATATCTTCCTACCTGCATATTTAAACTTTTACTTACGCTGTTTTCAGTTTCCCTTAGATACTCTCATATAACTGATATATCTGGAAGACTTAACTCTAACATTTTTTACAAAACATTATTTTTTCATTCCTTTCAAATTTGAATAGTCTCACCGAGAATTTCCGTCGTTTTCAGTTTGTTTTGATTAAATTCACTTGGATATATACATGTACCCAATGCATCAGGCGAATGCCGTTGCGCATCCATATGGCTATTGATGGCTGGCCATACTGAAGCAAAAGTACGCAATATAACGGTGGTCATTGAATGAATTCTTCATTAAGTAATGATAATAGTTAATGTATCTAATTTGTCGAAATACAATTTTCTACATTGGTGTAGTAATATAATTATTGTAGAAGTGCTGTTGCTTTTAGACATATGGCAGATCGACAGCAGTATCATTATCTTAACGTTGCCTTATCCATTATATTATCTTCCGCGCGGAGCCAATAAAACAAACGCACGCCCACTTACAAGTCATGTAACATTTAAATCTAATTAATGGTTTATAATCATTTTATTTGTTATACTGTTATTGCGCCACTAATTTTGAAAAAGTGTTTACGACAGAAATATTATGACGTCCATTAAAAATTTAAGATACCTACACAATAGCTACTTGCTTTAAAGCAGCTGTAAACTTAATTGCTTCTAAAATCTTTAATTACATACCTACACAGTATTGTTCACATTATATTAATCTATGTAAAAGCTAATTTGTATTTCAACGAATAATTATTTTAATTCTGTGTACTACTACGTATATTTTACTTTAAAATGGCCTTATGGTATAGAATTATGCGATATAACATTTAAGGCACATACATACGTATAAAATTTGCAATTTTCGTTCCAATGAAATGTATTGTTATCTTTCTCTAATTTGTGGGCGTATATTGTCCAATAAGTCGGTTGCTTTACAATTTCTTCTTTAAGTGCATAGAGGATTTCGAGGATGTTTAGTTTTAGGAGAAAAAAAAATTTGCTTACATCATTCGCTCACCGGTTGACGATGAGGACCATTCGTGTCCTCGAAACGGCCGTCTCGGACTAAGTATTATATTGCTATATAATAAGTTAAACTTGTGTGGTGCGGAGGTTATCGACACTTATGTGTTGTTTACCATACTACGCTACAGTCCTTGCTATCACTATTCACTAATGTGTGAAAGCTATTATTTGGTGGAATTCCAACATCTACGCGTAACAGTCATTTTCTTGGGTAGGTGCCTTATCTAGTCACGTGCAAGTAATAATTAGAGAAACAAGTAAATAAGCGTTGAATGGACACTGTAGAATGAAATTATTTAAGCCATCGCACAACAAAAGCAATATTTTCTTGTATTTCATCACAATCCTCTACATATTTTAGCAAACACTCATCACCATAGAGGAGGATACATTTTAGATAGAGGTATGAACACCCTGTACAATAAGTATACATAAATCATTACATACCATTTGTTGGGAGATAACAGTGTCGTTTTTGCGAAACTGATAAATTTTATTTTATTTTTTGACTTTGTCCCATTATGCTATCTAGCACGGTACCTTTCCCCGTTTTAGCTTCTAGTTTACCAGTGATCCAGTTCTAATGAGAGGATTCAATAGATTTACCTATTAACCTAGTAACATCCTTCAAAAATCAAATTTTGGACTCTGGATTTCGACGCATAGATTCTAAGATTCATTAGATGCGAACAGGATGGATGATGAGTTGATGTTAGCATCAACGCCATCAGGATATGCAGGGCAAGGGATAAAGATATTAAGCAAAAGTCTTCCAAAAACAACACTACTAACTTGTTGATCATTGTAACCATCATTAAGATAAACTTCCCGAGAGTAAGCATATTTTAATCCGTGAACGGTGATAAAGGGTGTTAAGGAGATTCGCGAGAATGAGGTGATTACCTCCTAAGAGGCTGAAGATAGAAGGCATAAAGATCCTGTGCGGTTCTTCTACAAGATGCTTCTGTTCCGTTTCTGATCAAAGGCTGACCTGGAGGTACACATGTTAGCCTTTGATCAGAACCAAAGGAGATTTTTTCACGGTAGGAGCTCACCGATGGTTTTGTTGTATCTTAACAGTATCAGCCACGACCAACAACAACAACAATAGACTGAAAATACAAAATAAGATTCTTAGAACTATTGACAGAGCTCCATGGTATATCCTGAACGTCTAACGAAGGACTTGAACATCTGCGCTAGCTGGCCAAAAGTATGCCGGAAATGGCGGTGAACTCTTCCAATACATTGTCGACAGATATAATTGACGAGCCCATGGATCATCCACCACCGCGATGCAAGGTGATCCGGATAGAACATACTAGACCAAAAAAACGATTTCCCCGTAGAACAATTATTCCTTTCGATTTTATGTATTAAATAAAAGACTCGTTCAGAAAGAATGTAAGTATTAAGAAAGCTTACGAGTCGCGGTGTGCCTTTCGAAAAGAAGCAGTATAGAATGCAGAGATTGCGTGTATTACAGTATCACGAGAAATGGGCAATTATCGGCGAGAAAAGAGGAAACGCCTGACATTATATAGGAGACGTTTGTAATCGGCACTGGCCACATAATCGTTTAGGAATTTCGTTTGTATTCAAATTTGCTTTTATGGCCCGCACAAGTAACTGTTAAACGGCAATAAAATATAATGAAGTGGTAAGCGTGTAAGATATATGCGCGTTTGATGGCGCTAAAATTTATTTCGTTTGAGTTTACCAATTCCGTTAGGCGTATTGGTCCGTTTGCATTCTAATTGTTGCCGTATATACATAGAATAATTAACAATAAAACAGTAACAAATGCCGTCTGCAAAGAGAGCTTGTTCTAATTAAATTTTATTATCCGTACGCATTATACTTTATAGATACGTAATTAAAACGGGGTCTTGATTATTAACTGGAAGCAATGGAGGTTGATTCTTTATAGCCCCCCGAAACCTTCACTCCAAATATTTAAAAAAATCCGTAATAAATTTAAAAAAAATTTAACTATTTTTCCTTATGCTTTACGGCAAATCCAGGAGAGCGGGTACTCCGAGGTTGTTACTTCTCAAAACTGCGAGTAGATGCGGAGACTAACAAAGCCTAAAATTTAAGTAAGACCCTCAATCCGCCGACATCTCGCATAGGAATATGTATACAGTACGTAGCGCAAACGAAGTATGTATACTGCGACACAAAATTACGATACTTGTACGTAGTAAATAACCACGTGTGCCAACGAAACATAAAACAAATGCATTTTTAAACAAATATTCGATAACAGATAGCTCGTTCATACGTATTACATGGATAGCTGTGGTGTCACATAAACGTGTCAGTACTGTCGATGAAGCATCACAAAGCAAACACGGTCGACCGCGGGCCAAGAAGAACGGCAAAGGAAGTCACGTACCGGGTATTCCGTTGGTTCGTATTGAAGCTCGGGGTGTGGACGACCCGCGCCTGCGGTCACGACGGCCACGCGCTCACCTCACTGCAAATTTGGTACACACTGCTCATAACTAATATATTTATTGTTCTCTCTCGTACGGTGTGCCACGATCGCACGTGCTCTTCTTGTACAGTACGTAGTTTAAAGGTTATTGACCGGCAGGTATTGCTTGATAACGTACTTGATCATACGCGCAAAACTAAATGCACACCCTGAATACACCGAGTGATCTTAAACATTGCCTTATAAACACTGCCTATCTCGCATATGGTCAAAAGATATATATATTTCTGTAAGCTGATGCTGCAGGAGTTGATGGGAGCCTCTACAATTACACATATTTTGAGCACAGTTAAGCGAGGCATGTTTTCCAGTTGAAAGGCTGAAAAGGGTAAGACCTGCGTATGGTTACTAATTCTTCGAAGATATTTTTACCTCGTATCTGAACCTGTTATTAAGGTATCTCTAAACCAATAGGGCAATATATAATAAAGAAGTAGTTGTTATAACATTTGTGGTAGTTTTCTTTCATTTAGTTCATTATAAAATGTGATCTTTCTCTTTTGAATGTATCAAATCACGACCTAGGAAGCTCTCGGGCTATTAATAGGGACTCATATAGAGAGACTGCAATATGGGTACCATGAAAGCTGACGTCCGAGCAAGAATTACCACCTCAGTAGCGAATTTATCGTCATCCAAAAGTATTTCTGGATCGGTTTGTTGCAGTCGATGAAATGTGGGCTCATCACTTCTATCTCCAGCTTAATCAGTAAGGCATGCAACATCGAGGTTCTCCGCCAATTGGGAAATTCAAGGAACTACATTCAGCTGATAAAATTTTGATTGTTATTTCCTGGAGTGGTGAAGAAGAAAGTTCTCTTCTTCTCCCTTTTTCTGCATTACAACTTGTACTTCTTTAAACACAATTTGTAATGCAGGATTCAAGCCGATGGAGTACCACCATACTCATCCGATCCAACCTTAAATGATAATAATAATGATATTGTTTAATACGTTAGAGACAGTAAATATTATACAGCCGTCGCATATGCTGTCTTATTTAAACATTGTATTATCATACTGCTACGAAAAATATTTTTCGGTCATTTGTTCCTTTTATTTTTTATATTTATTTAAAAAATAAATATATATCTTTTATATATTAATTTTTTATATTTTTCATCGAACTATTTTTTTATTAAAGGTGGGCTGTATTTATATATGAGATTATTGTAATTTAGTACAAAAAATGTAATTTGTGTTGCAATGAATTAATTCGCTTCGTTGTCTTTGTCGAACGAAAGTGCATTCAGAGGACAAGGGTTAACAAACTTTTGCATCACGATCATCGCAAGTTATCTGATATCAAAAACAATAATAAAACGTAAATTCACAACTCTCATAAAGCATTTTGGACATCTTCCACATAAAAAAATTTACTGCCCGCCCCGTCAATAACCACAAATTATCAACGTCATGTTATGGTTTGGTCAGGTTATTTTGCAATTTTACGTATAAATTTATCATTAACGATTCAGGAATCGTATTCATATAAAAATTTATTTCCAAGGTTCTTCAACGTGCTTATTAAAATGCTATAAAGCGTGGTATATGATATACCAATAGCGCCGCTAAAACGTTTCCTTTATTACCTACCACACTGTGAAATTTACAGTTTACAATACCTTCCATTTGGGTGCTAACTGCACTTCAGCAAAAGCTATCAGCATATAAAATCTGGAATTAACATTTATTCGCTCTTAGTGTTAATATAAGCCCATAAGTAAATCGAATAGGTACTAAAGTTATATCGTATAGCTGGAGCCAATAGTCTCTGATAATAACGTTAATTACTACTCTGCTAATTTTTAATGAAATGCATACTGATGTTTATTACAATGCCGTATACCTACTAATGTAGTACACAGTGAATATATTGTACATACGTGTGTATCTATCAAGCTCACAGTCGTAAGAAAAACTTGATATCGATACCTCCCTAATTAGATCTAGTAATGAAGTAATAAATCTGCAGGGAAGTTAAAAAATTAAAGTTGCTCGTAATGTGCTGGACTGGAAGATAAGACGTAATTATCAACTATAAATAGTGAGGGATACGTGAAATAAATCGAGCGAGAGATTCATAAGACAGTATTCGTTGATACTATGGTAGGGAATGTTAGGAAGAGTTATAAAGGCGACCGTAAATTAAAATAAATGGATGCATAATTAAATGTAAAATAATAAATAAAATTTGACGGATTCTTCATCGGACTCACACTGAATACAACTTAATTCACATATTAATGTCGCTAATTTACATTTTACATATATTATTACGTTGCAAACGTTTTCTAAAGTCAGACATTCTTAAAACCTGTACATAACTATAATAAAAAAATAGTGGCATTTAATCGGGGCAAGAGGAAACGCAGAAATATGTGAAGATCCACATAAAAGGAGATCCTCTTGCTTATTTGTAATCAATGTAGTTTACACTCTTACAACCTCAAGACGATCCGCTTCATCATTGACCCTTTTCTTCCTATCCAATGAGCAGGAGGACTTGTACCTGGAAGCTGTTGTACAACAGTGGTGGAATATGCAAGTGCCTAACCTTGTTGAAATGCCATTAATGCTTTAAACGGCTTATCATCATTGTCTAATGCTTGGGTTATTTCTGGGTCAGCTGATCCTCTCAGTAAATTAAAATTAAGCTCCCTACTTAAATCTCGCTCAGGAGAAGATGGTCCCACGACATATTCACTTAGAGTACTGTAGCGAACGTACAACTTTTTAGCATGAAATACTCAGATTGGATACATTTTAAAGATACGCTTTGTGGAGGACATAAATTTTGTTTTGTTTTGTTTTTGTCTTGTTTGTTTGTAAAAGGAATAAAAGAAACAAGCTCATTTGATTCGACACGTTTGACATAAAAGAAGAATATCAGGTCTGGGATAACGTACGCATTTGCGCATTTCTGAGAAAGGTGACAACACACGGTTCGAAAATTATGGAAAGTCAGGGCGAATATTATATGTGTTAGATTAAACAAAATATGAGGATGAAGTAGTAGATGAATGTCAAGGAAGTTTCAGAGGTAGAAGATCAACTGTGGACCACATATTCATATTAAAATAGATCCAAAATTGTATCTATAAGAAAAGGGGTGTATATGCTTGCAACTTGGAACTAGAGAATCTTCTATGACAGAATACATAGTATTGCTAACGCAGACGGCGTAGTTCTATTAGGACTCAAAGGAAAACTGTAAGAAGACTTAAAAGAAGAAGAGAACAAATTCGAACTATAGATAAATTCAGTACAGATGGTTAGGTTGGCGATATTGAAGAAATTAGCCAGTTCTGTATCCGGTAATGACAATTGTAGCTAAGGACCAAGATGAGAATGAAATCGACAAAAGATCCTTAAAAGAAATAAAGCGTAACAGCCTTTATTATGAATACTAATGCTACGAAATCTATCAAGAGCAGTTAAAATTAGAGATTATGAAACAATTAGCAGATCGGTCGTCTTATTTACAATCGAATCCTGGATAATAACAGGGCTAGATGAACGAAAATTCGCAATTTGGGTAATGTACATTTTAAAGACCATATTAGAAGAGTTAACAATAACAGACGGTTAAAGGAGAAGATGCACATACTACAAAAAAGAAGCAAAGATTACACAAACATTCCGAGCACAAAGAATGAGGTGACTGGAGCGTATTACTTGAATGCTAGAAACATAAGTTACTACAAGAGGGTTATACGAAAGGGAAGACAAGAAAAAGAGAATAGGAAGAACAAAGAAAAGTTGACTCAAGGAAGTGAAAGCTGATACAAGGGAGATAGTTATAAATAATTGTGAGAAAATAGCGAAGGACTGTAAAGAGTGGAAGAGGATCTCTAAGACCTATAGCACCATATTCTATTTAAAATAAGTCGTTTAAAAGGTTAGGGATCAATTCAAAAGTAAATGAAAATTATAGATTAGTGTGTTCGCAAAACTTTAATTTAAAAACTTTAAAGTTGAATTGTTTCAGGTTTGTTGAATTGCTTTAGAACTTTTTAATCTTTTTCTATTGAACAACCCTCGTATATTAATCTTAGGTAAAATTGGAAGATGTTACTACCGAAATGAAAAATTGATTTCTAAATTGATAATGATTTCGTAGCACAGCGTTCCTGGCGAGCGAACTTATCATATCACAAACTAATGGCTTGTACGTTAATTGCCACCTCTCCACTTAAAAAAATCACAGTTTATTAATTTTAATAAGTGGTTGCCCATTTCAAATGCGGGCATCATTCGATATGGCGATATCAAGCGGACAAAATATTGCGGCAAATTTTTAATTAACGCCTTTCGGAAACTTCGCTTTGCGTAACGAGGTGCTCCAAGAAACCACGGTATGCAAATACCTCATTAATTCAAACTAAGCCAGTTATCTTTCGAAACGGTAACAGGATAGCTGGTATTAGTTGTTTTCGTGTAGGTACAATGATGAATTCATTTACGATTTTACATATTTTTAATCTGTACTAAATAGCTTTCAATTAGATTTCCCTATAAATTATATTGCCGAGCGTGTTCTTAGGTTGAGATTAATATGATACAACTCTGTGGCTACCCAATCCACTTTAATGTGTATCAGGTTTAGGAATATCTATCAAATGATGCAACTTTACAAAAAGTTGTCGTGTGTACCTATTAACTTTGCCTCAAATTAAATTTGTGCGGTTATTTCTCGTAGCTCTAATTTCTATTTCTTTTTAATTGAATACAACTGAAATAGACACAAATATAACTTCCTGAAAAAAAATTGTTTAATAACTACCAGAGATTGTGATGTTAGGCTGTTGAAATTCTAACGTAACTCTCTTGAATATTCATTGCTTCAATCATCTTATGTTGTTCAATTAAATATTTATACCTTTCTAATAAAGCCGCCTGCATCGTAAATACATGTGTATCACACGTCGTTCAATAGGGCTAATGTTACAATAGCTAATTGACCAAATCAAAATAACATCTTCCAATCAAATAAAATAAAAAAAGCTGTATTAAACGAATTGTAATGGCAGATACTAGACAGAAACTGGCAAGTGACAAAAGCAGGAAACAATATGATTATAGAAAAACATAATCGAGAGGGCATCTGATACTTGAATCTTGCTGAAATCATGAGAAGATTGAAATTTCAATTACGTTTGATGTTTTCTAACAGTACGGATGCAAATAAATTTTTGTCTAAGACGTAAATGACTAATGTGCTCCTAAATTAATAAAAAAAAAACGATAGTAAAACAAAAATTATTTCCTAACAAATTCTACGAAACAACTATGTGACCGTACCCGAGGAGAAGAGGCTTCTGGCGAAATTTCAGTTTTCAAGAAACCCGCGAGACTCTCGATTTCGTTCCAATGCCACAGAACCAGGATAACTCCTCGATCTAACATGACTGCAAGTCGGATCGATGGAAGAGATTCATTCATTCATGGAATTCATAGATTTTCAGTTGCTTTGGTGCGTTCTTGTATTATGTATGGTGTATTTTTAAAAATAGTATTTATTAGGCATTAGGTATATTAAAATAATCTTAAATAAAGAAGAACATCGAATAAAATCTACTACAGGGTAATAAATAATAAAAATATTCACGCAAGAAGTTCATTGTTTGTAGTGCTTTATGAGCTACGGCATTGTTTTGTTGAATGTACCTGTTTTACAGCATCATCATGCGATTTGTACAGAAGAGGCTTCAAAAAGTTGCCGCAATATTTTTAAGTTTACCATTTCATGAAAAAATAATTGACCAATAGTTCTTCTTCGTGAAGGTGCTGTCCAGAAAAGCTGCTAATCAATCGTTTCAGAATGCGTAGTTTCTGTATCACAGTATGAGGATTTTCAATGGATCGTATCCATATGGTTTGTTTGTTACCAAAACCATCAAGTTGGAATCAAATGTGTTATGTATTTTTAAGCAAATAACCAGTGACATCATCAGAAGGCTATTGTACGACTTTTAGTAAATAATGGGCCATTATACACAAGAGTTATTTTAATACAGCTTAAAGCTAATGGTAAATAAAATATGTCGGTCCACTCATCAAGTCGTCCTGGAGAAAACAAGAGAGACGATACTTGAATGTAACATTGCACTGCATACGATGAATAAGCGTCATCATCAAAGACCGAAAGCTTTAATCAAGCAACTTACCTTTGAAAACAAGAAACAAATTGAATACTTTTTAAGAAAGTAATTTTGAACAATTTTAGGTCAAATTAAAAAAAAAATCTAGCACTACATCAAGCACGTTCTAATTGTTATCTTTAATTATTTGTATTATGACTATGTTGTGTGCCATCGAGGAAGTTCATGAACCGTTCTTCCAAAAGAGCGTTAATGTGAGAAAAAGTCTGAGTGAATATTGCACGATACGGCACATGATTACATTCACTTCCAGTTGTTGGTTTAAATTTTTTAAGTATCAAGGCTTGGACATTGATTTTCAAACAACATGGCTTCCCTGGTTATGTTGGTGTTATTCCTGCAGTACATAATTGCGCTCTTGAAATTAAAGATATTTTCTCAATAGTTCCTGCCATCAATTTCTTAAATTATATCCTTCTATGGTGAACTATTCAAAAAAAGAAATTTTCAAGACGTTATAAAATAGCAAGGATCAACTTAAAACTAATACTAGCGTATACGTTCCTCTTCCATTTGTAACTTAATGGAGCTTAAAAAGATTAAATGGAAAGATAGAACCCCGTCTGTGTGTATTCAGAATTAACTTCCAGCGTCCAATTCAATATGTCACATGCGGAAAGACGAAAAAAAAAACAACAATGCATATACAAGGAAAAACAACTGACGACTGGATATAAAAAGACTGTCGAAGAACTCAAATTACGATACGTCGTCGACGTCGCCCAGCCTTCGATTCTTAAGTGAATCGTCTGAAAATGAGGCGGCGGCGACTGTAGCACCGCCGGCGGTGGCTGCATGAGCTATCGTAACTGAATATAGCCTAGTTAAACGTACACTGCCATCTAAAAAGGGGCTAACAACAATTTGAGATAGAACATTCAATTAACCAGGTAATTATAACAAGCAGGCTGCAGTACTCAAACAAAGTACTTCTATTAAAATTATTAACAGCTGACGTTTTGCATACTTGCGTTTACTTGTTTGTTAAGTATCTCCATGGTCTAATGTATGTGTATATCTGCCTGTGTAATAATATCCTTTTCGGCCCCTCCTCATATGTTGTAATGTGCTCCCTTTACATATGTTTCTTCCAAGTGCCTTTATTATTGCATTAATATTGTTGTAGAACCCAAATACTTTTAAGACTTGCTTAAATACTAATTTCTGCATTACTTCTTCGAAAATCTATAATTGCAAGATTTGCACTTACTCTCACCGTTAAATTTTCTAATTGATCGTGAACCCGAACAGGATATGCAAAGGTCCAATAAAAGCAAAGCTTCCTTTAATTCATGTTTTAGATGTTTCATTTCATTTAAATTTCTTCAAATTTCTTACCTTTTTCATTTTTGCAGCGCTGACGTTATGAGAGTAATCTATTGTAATCTCTATCTACGTGTGAAAAATAGTCGTGTTTGTTTCTCATTTTATACATTTTTTGTATTTTTCGTTTACTATGAAATAATTGAGAAATATGTAAAATTATGCCATTTTTCCATTTCCAAAATTATTCATTAACTCCCGCAATGGGATGTGCGATTTTTTTCCTCAGCCTCCTCAGGTATTAACGGCAATTAATAAATTGGAGAAAACTAATCGGTTATCTTTATCATTTAAAGTAATCTCCCTCATTCCGCGCTCAACGTATATAAATCCTGTGTTTTTTAAATGGCTCGACATAAGTAAAATTACATTTAGAAATACATGATTGCATGATCCGGATGCATTAGATTAGATGATACAGATCATTCTGCGTTACTTTATCTATAAACGTTATTTTATTTCAAATTACTATGCTATAATTAGCATCTGAAACATGGTCTAATGTGTATATAGCTAATAATACATACAGTCCCTTGCAAAGTTTTATTAATATAATGCAGTACTACATAATACATAGGCATTTAATTTCCTGTAAGACATGTGCGAAGGTGTAATAAAACACAGTGGATAACTCCAGGGATGCATGAGTTTCTAAATACAGTTGATACAAACAAGTTAATCAATACTTTATCAACACAGCTGAAGATTTAGCATCTGAATGAGTTAGAAGTATACAACATAGTTGGTTCTTTGAAACAGGAGAATTCTGCTAGTACTGATATAGATTTAATGAATTGATTGAAATGAATTTAATGATTTAAATTTAATAATTCCACCTGCCTTTGTCATCTCTAATCATAAATCGATCTATTGCCGATAATATTTTTTTTATGTTTTGAAGATAGCTCGAGATATTTCTGTGTTGAAGGCTGAGGGCAGCCAATTATGGGCATATATCTTTACTTTTGGCCGTCTCGAAGGTATTAGAAATGATTGTAGTTAAAAAAGTAGTTATTTTTCCCGTACAGATTCTTTCCATGAATCATAACGAGGATTCATAAAACAATAGATCAACCATTCTTGCAGCTACTCAATTTTCTGACATTCTTTATAACAGTTTAAATTATGACCTCAAATGAGCTACTGTTGAAATTCTTAATGTTCTGTTAATGTTTTGAGGGAAGCTACTTAAAAAAAAAATAGCGGATGAGAGCTGCAAGGAATGTAATTGGCACTTATAGAATGGTCCCCTATTTTCGAAGACTTCATTGTAGATTTAGATATATTACTCTGCGTTTAACGTAATGAAGATGACTTTCTTAAAAGTAGAGAAACACATCAATACAAACACTAGAAATAGAAATACATTCATTATACAATACATGGGAATAAAATTGTGCAATGCTCTTCTTACAGCGATAAAATATTTAAGTGGTTTACATAGTTTTAAGGTAGCAACAACAAAATTCTTGTTAAATGAACCTATTCATTCGTTTGATGAATGCTTTCAAGCCTGCACGTTGTCGTTATTATTGTCATCTCTTACCTTAGCGTCACCCATCCTTTCCTCGTTGTATTCATTAATCTTCAACCAAGGTAAACTGCGATTATTTATCACAATTACATATAACTTAATTTATATCAACGATTTCAAGTTTTTGATTGCCAAATAGCTTCGCAGTGAAGTCTAATGATAATTGTAATGATATGTATTTATTGGCAATAAAATGGGACGGTAGACACAACAACGTACGAAAATATATAATTGCCAAGGGAATTAAATCGCCTACGAAACAATACGTTGTTGCATTGGCGTACTTCCATTAACTATGAAACTAAAGAGATACAACAATAAAAAGAAATTAAAACGAAACAAAATTTGCTCTGTAATATGTAATACATCATATGTGCAAAATAAGTTCATTATTCCCAAGTATCTATGTTAAATCTGTTATAGGTCAATAGACGACGCAACGCCTTATATCTCAAAGCGGAGATTGGTGCGTATATGCCAAAGTCCAGTGCTAGTATATGTTTATTCATCACCGAAACAACATTTTATAAATAATAAAATAAAGTCTCTTCCCTTCCCAAAATGTTCAAATACTTAATTAATTTCTTTTTAGGCTGCTATTATGTGTGTTATGTATTTTCCAGAACTGGGCGTACACCTGTTGGAAATAAATGTATAGTACCTCTAGAAAATATGTGGAATTAAATAAATAGCTGTATGTAAACAAATCACTTATATTTAATAAGTCTTAGTATTAATACACATGCAGAACCGTGAACCGTTAAGTCTCTGGGAATCCCGACAAGTAATTCGTATGCACACTTCTTGGTAGTCTTCTAAGACGATGGGCACTAACTTAAGTCTGCTCTCCGAAGTGCCGCACGTTCTATTTCGATTTTCATAAGTTTCTAGATGTTTTCAATGGGACTTAGGTCCGGAGAGGCTGCTGGCCACGGCATCGTCTAGACTCTGTTCTTGCATACTTGAGACATTTGGTGGCATTTGGAGTTATGTTGCTGTAACCTACAGGATACAAAGCATTGGCTGTTTGAGGAAAACATTTACTTAGACTGGCACCATAACGCGCTGTCGAGAGCACTGGCGATTATTTTCAACCAACAGCTGCTAAGACAAGGATCAATTATCAATTCTACGTGCTATATATTTAATACAGTGACATAAAAGAAAGATAAGTCGATGAAGATATATTAAACGATAAATATGGTATCAATGTCAATGGTTAAGCAAAGAAATTTTCATAGGTTAAAACGTGAATTAACAAATTTCCACTGGTAGAGTGACGGGAAACTAAATAAAGAAATATTACTTAAAGCAACCATGGATATAAGTTCATACGCTCTCGTATCGTATCGAATCCTGGTTGCTATTCTTGCAAACTTCCCCAAATAATCCTCCTTATTTTTGATCTAATGCAGTTGGACGATAGTGTAGGTTTAAAATCGAAGCTCTAGACGAAGAAAAAAGATAGAAAAACGCTGAAATGCGGATAATAAAACGCGGCAACGGATGTAGGACGAACGGAGGGAAATGGAAAAACATCGCGTAGAAGGGAGACGGAGCGAATAGGAACGGGTGTTCGCCGTTCCATTCCGCAAAGAGCGCCAATAATCGAATTACCCAGAGGCGGATAAACTAAACATTCGTTCCCGTGTCTCCCGATCGAAAAACATCCGTCCCCAGAACCACTATCAATAAGTGAACTTTCCAACTGGAAAATATATACTCTCCGCATATCTAAAATGTAATCGAATTTCGCGTCTCTCGTTCTGATATTTGAAGCGGCGGCGACACAAACGTAATTTATTGAATAAATAAGCTCCTTATTTCTTTATTCGTTCCATGCATCGCGTATAATATTGTATGTGGATATTTTAAGGAATCCGTTTAATACAACATACTCGCTAGATATTTATGTGCATACCTAACTAGATATGTACATTGTACGTACATATAAAATTATGGATATTGTTTTGAATTTTGTATTAAGCAAGAGTTCATTCGTTCATATTTTTCGGGACAGAATCCAATATAACTCTTTAGGAGAAACAACTTTATTGTTGTTCTCGTTCGTTTCTTGTATTGTAAAAGCAGAGTACAGCTGAACGTCACAGCACGTTTGGAGCATGTAGCCCAATTACGCTACCTTCGCTGATGGACACATCTAGTCGCTGTGCTTTATTGGCTGCATATGTATTCAAATAATAACTTTTGATTGCCGTACTGATGGCTTTCCTCAATTTTGCAGCAGAGTAACATTTTGTTCCTGTCTTATACGTGTCCAGGATACTCATTTTTATTAGAAAGAAAGCCAGCGAAGAACGTTTGATGAATAAAACGGAATTTACCATTGGAAACTTTATATTTCTTAAGTTCTAAACTATTTAAACGATGTATATTAGTAATTGCACTGATGATTGTATATGAGTGAGTTGTTAATTACTGCCTGTGCATTAATTAAGAATTACTAATAATGGTAAACATTGTAACTTGTCACATTCCATTCGACAAATCGCATCTCGAGAAAAGCGAAAGCCACTTTTGCTGGATATTGGAATTAGAAGAAGACCTTAACTGATATAGTAAATTTTGGATCAGGATAGGAAATCAAAAGTTTTTGTCTAAGTTTCAAGTAAATACGAAACTATATTGACGTTAAAAGTCGCCCCAATGAGGTCACTACGGACTATGGAGACTTGTATTTCAATAGTATAACACAAGAATTATAACAAGAACAAAGCTTCAAGCTTCAGCAGCCATTTTAGAGGCTTCTCCGGAAAACTGTGTTTAACGAAAGGAAATAATAATAAGAAATGAAATAAGTGGAATATGCTGCAGAGTATATTACCTCATAGACAAAGATAATATTAATACTGACACTTTTGTATGTACAACTTAATATTATATATTGTAGCTTTTATTACACATAAAATGTATTGAATATCCTTAACTGTTATATTGCTGGCCACCTTTTCAACTTGTTCCTCGTTTTAATGTTATTATCAGAAAATTTTAAAACACGTTCAAATCTCTACAGGGAAGTAGTTGAAAATTCAGAACTTGTACCTAGCGTCAAATGAAACCTTTACAGAGGGTATAAAATGGCTTCACGCCACTAATGATCATTGGGCGTGTTCAGTGGTCGTTTAAATAACTTTATATCTACATATAAAGCGCGAGTATGGAGCAATTTATGCGAAATTAATTCCATATTTCTCGTTTATGTTTGACTAATTATTTTCTAATTACATGTCTCCGTAATGAAGCGATTGTTTTGTCGTGCTATGGCAATATACCAGCCGGCTACTTCTTTCAAAACTACCACACGTCCGGTTAGAGCTATGTGAAAGTGGTCGTTATCTGTAATAGAAAAACTTTTATTTATTCATTAAGGTAAAAAAAGCGCCTTCCACGCATTCTTTAACCTCTGACTTGATTGTGTCTCTTTTATAAATAATAATATTTTATTTATTTCCTTAGTTCCTCAGTTTGTTTCTAATAGGAATTCATTAACGAATCTATCTATCCAGGTGATTGTCTATGTCTATATATGTTACGTGCGTTTGTTAACAATGAATTTTATTGCTATTGCAAAGAGATTTTAATTAAGAACTAGCAAATACGATTATTGCCTTAGTTTATAGCAACAATTAACTTTCAGTTTTAGAAGTGAACGTAAGATTTATATTTACTCGTAAAATTCAAGGCAACGTTCGTATTTATTGTAAAAGCAAAAACTAGGAGCTTATAATTGTATCAGCTAACAATGAGGAACACTTAGATGTTATAGCTATGAAAGTAGTTAGATAATATCATATTTAATAATTCTCTTATTATTCATAAATTGTTCATATTTTATATTCAATACTATATTTGTAAATAACGTTCATACGATTGAATCGATATAATTTTCATGATGATGAAACTATGTTCAATGATGCAACCCATGCCATAAGAAAAAAAAGCTCTTCTAGAAACAACTGGTTATAATATATGTATGCGGGAAAAATTACAGCCATCTGGTGGTAAAGACGATTATTCTCTTCATTAAATAAACATTTACTTACTATTCCAATAATACACAGCTGAACTAAAGGCATACACAAGCACATGCACAGCTACTGGCACTAACATGCTACTACCTACATTTAGAAGATCGTAAAAAAGTCGTACAGCCGTAGTCGTTAACTGACGACGGTAGTTCATTATTTAATAAACGGCCGTTAAAGAAATACCAACTACAAAATATAATCTCTACGAGGACCCTTCATTTTTCTAAACGTTAACTAATAATTAATAATGCGATTTAATTACAATGCAATGCAAGTGCGCTTAATGTATGAGAAGTTACTTGAAGCTATGTGAGTTAGTATACACCTAATAATTCAAATAATTATACTATGTGGGAACGTTATAAAAGATAAATGTACTTCTGGGTACTTTCAATAAAATGAATATATTAATCATTTTAAGGGTTTTAACGTAGCGCAGTTAAGTATAAGTGAATGTAAAGTACGAAGAGTTCGGCGAAATTAATTCGTCTTGTACTTGAATGGTTAAATTTTCGTATAGAGGGTGAACAGATTAGGTCCTGCTCTTTTGATTAAGGTGAATATATCTACTTAATTTTTTTTCTTGATATTGGCATAACTTTTTGAGCATTAATTGTTAATTTACGGTTTTAGGTATCTTCTTTAACACTTTCTTCACTAACTTTCCATTGATTAATTTTCGTCAAGCAATAATATAAAGAAATAGGCGTAGACTTTACTACTTGTTCTCACTTCGCGTAAGTTAGTTGAGTCGGTTCACTGGGAACTGCATCGATCAATACAGGAAAGAGTATACATTGGAAAAGCTTTGAAAAGTTGCCAGCGCACCAAAGCCGACATGTTCTATTAAACTAAAATATTTCTAATAGTCTGACACTTCCAGTTATACCGGATATAGTTGCCATCTTTGTTATTTTAAATGTAACACCCTATATATTGTTACATTTTTGAATTTCTAGTTCAATTTTAAGGTTTATTTGATAAAACAAATATGTCGCTATGTCTAACTGTCTTTAGAGTACTTCGCCTTCTTGAAAATTTCTGACAAATTTTGCGTCTAACTCAACAATGACGTAAAATCTGTGACCCGATCGTGAGGGCATGACTATTGTGTTGGTAAAAGAAAAAAGTTAATATTGAAGAAAAAACAAAAAGGTATTATAAGGTAAGGGGATTTCATTTAATTTAATATAGCTGCTCTGGCTGTAGATATCCAAAAGCGCCCTCAAGTATAACCTAATTATGTGATCCGTCTTCTTACAGTGAATTTTGGTGGATGTCCTCGTACAAATGCATTAGCATTAGCAAATTTTTGCAGACCGCAATTGCGTATCATCTGCAGCGAAGCCTTCCTAAATATCGATCGCGATGAAGATGATTTTCCATTGAAAATCATCATGAGTCACGAAGTATTTTCTTTCCTGGAAATTTGTTCATAGAAGGTAAACAGCTCCTTTGGATTGTAGAACATTGCAGAACAATTGAGCCAGTGTATGATACATTCCCAAAAATTTAAAGAGGACATTACAATAATAAGTAGTTATAGCCCCGACCTAAATTCTTGTAAAAGACAGTTGTTTATTGGAATATATGTCACCTTCATGTTAAATTTTGTAGATAAGTGTAATTTTTATTTTAGACGAGATAAAGCCGAAAGTGGGGCATATGTTAAATTTATTTCAAATACCCTCTCTCGGAAAAATTAAAGCGCCCACTTCCTATTTACGGTCACAGCAATTAACCAAATTTATTGGGGTTGATCTTATAGAAAGATCTTGATATTTTTACACAAACTGAAAATGGCAAGGAGGTACATTGCTTGCTGTATCGCCTATTTAATGGCGAACTACGGATTGCTCTAAAGAAAAAAGGAGCAACGTTAAGTAATTCAATAGGTTCGTTCCAACAGAAATCAACATTTATTGGCTAAAAGAAATTTGAACCTGTTCTCTAATTGATTTCATAATATACAATTGGCTCTGGAAAGTTATTTCTGTTACAACAAAGTTAAATATTTAAAAGATATGCAGTACACCTTGCATAAATTTGAGAAGATATAAATCATATCTTAAGGAATGCAAACCATACACAACGCCAGCGTTGGAGTGATCGTTTATGTTTTCTGATTTAATTTGGATAATAAAATATGTAAGTCGCCTAGATTTATTGAGTTAAGAAAATGGGATATGTAAGAGGGTGTAATTAAGGTTGTTAGAGTAGTTGGCTGCATATTATTATCTGAGGGATGACTTCCTCTTTTTTATGTTAATGTTGTGTATCCTTTTTTATTAAGCCATAAGTATCATTGAGACTACACTCCTTTGCGACTGAAACAATTAATTCTATTCCACTCAGCATCAAATATACGTATCGAAAACGTAAAAGACAACAAACAAAATAATGAGCAGTCCTCGTATCTTTAACAGATGCATATCTGTCAATTAAGGGGGCCTGGGGTGAATTCGGAGGCAGGCTCTAGCGGACGAGTATATGTGTACATAACGCGTGGGCCAACGCACACAATTATTCAAACAACGGAAGACTTTTTCTTAATGTTCATTTTTCTCTTTTTGTCAATTCGGTCGTATAATTGAACACTGGACCGAGTACAGAGTCATATGTTAATTGGGGTGATTGGATGATGACGGCGCTTTTCATGCAGCTGTCCTCAACTACATACGTCGTTCACCCTCAGGGCACTGATTCTAGGCGAGCTGCCGTCTTCTTACCTAAACCTTTTTCTTGTCGTGATGTCGTTACCGAATCATTGAACCCGATATTTGTCTTTTGACGACGGTAATTAAGCCATTTTACTTGGTATAGGTAATTACTCCTTTGATGGAAATTACAGAGCTCACGCTTGTTTCGTGTAGTGATATCAAATAAATTGTTTTATTTGATACCAGGGTTGATCCTTTTTCTAATTAAAATAAGATTTCAATTGTTACTATTAGGTACTAAAACTCAATTTTTTGTATTTAAAAACAAATGATATAAAGATCAGACGAATTTTAATGACTTTTATGTAATTACTGGAGCTTTGAAGTTCAATAACAAAATAAAAATTTGCCGTTTCTATTTCGCTTATAGTGACTTCTTTAACGCAAATTATTTGCAGAACATTTAACCAGTGAATGTAAGTACATATTCGCTCATCTTCTTTAACGCATAACATTTAACCATTTTCTACTTAAAGACTTCATTAAATATTAATGTTTGTTTTTGTCTTAAGCCGTTTGCCCTTAGCATTCGCTAAATTTGGTAGTAAGTAACCCGAGATTGCTTTCCCCAATGCACTAGGAACCGTATCATCGAACCGTTGCTTAGCAGAAGCTAAAATTAATTAACATTCATCATCAGGTTGAATTCATAAGAAAATATTTCAGTATGTCACATAATCAACACTATTAACATTTTTTAAAGCCGATTTTATACTTCTCAACTCAGGGATCAATTTCGAAATCTTAAAATTGATGAAATTGCAGCTCCTAGTCAGAATTTTCTCTTTTGTTTTACGTCTGTTAAGAAGTCCAAAGTCTTAAGATTATTCAACTTCCATTTGAAATAAATATTTGATCCTAATATTACAGCTATATAAAGAACCCTGTAGATATTAACGGTGGAAATTCGTCTCTTTAGTAAAGCTTTTCTCGCGTGTTTTTGCTTAATATTTATGTTGTTTTCTAGAGAAGTTAGAGGTTATATTTAATGACGTCTGATGCCAGCAGAAACTCACCTGTCGTCTAGAAGACAACAACAGAAGCGGGCATAGTTTCCAAATCAACTCCCGAGTAGTTCTTGAAATGTTTAACTCGAGATGCCGTCTACCTGCATGCTATGAGCAACTGCCCAAGCATTGTTTCCTTAGGTTTACCTTGACGAACAAGAAACACAATGAAAGGTGCCTAGAAGTAATAACCAATATAGCTCGTCATGATGCTGAGGATTCATTCAGCGCCATGAGGAGAGAATGATTCCATTCAAAGCAATATAGCATGGTTAGAAATGGCAAGAAATAATTTACATGTGCAATTTACCTGGTGTATTCAGACATGTACACGCCATCTCCAGTTCTGCAGTCCAAGTACTGCTAGAAAGCTGATTTAGGAATTACACCTGCCGTACTACTGCTTTGTAGACGGCAGCCACGTCTGTGAATGCTGATTTTGGATATTCAAGCAATCACACTGTTTCTGTCGCCGTTCATTTACCACAGCTAATTTAGCAATTTCGCTGTTGCCGTTTTAGGTTCGCAACTTTTTTGAAGACGTCACGCAATTGAAATTACGTTGGAATATTATGCGCGAGCAAACACATAGCAGATAGACCGAAAAAGTTGATTTAAGATCCGTACCACTTCTATAAAAACCTTTCTAAATGCGCATCTTCATTTTCTCTCCGATCTTTTTATATGTTCATTTTTACGAAACGTTACTTGTGAATGGGGAAAGCAAAACATTCAACTCCGTATATGGAAAGTTGTACATGTGTACGTACGGAGCCTCTGTCTATATACGCGACATAAATAAAGAAATGAAAAAGTAAACACCACACAAATATCATAAATAACGACACCGCGACTTCTTCTCCTGCTAAAGCTTGTGTTTCTTTCCATTCGCTGGTTGTGGGGATTTGTTGCAATTTTAAAATTAAATAACTTATACATACTGTACCGGTACCCGATATGTAATATATGAATTCATGTACATATATACGGTTTACGCGAACGTTAGCTTAGAATGAACGTCCTGAATAATATATCAGTAGAATGTTTTCTTTCAATCTTCCTTCATCGGCGTATCATATATACATATATATGTTGTTATTTTATTTGCAGACATACGGAACGTAAATCCAAGCATAATATGTGCGTGGATAGAGAAAGAATGTGATTTGATACGTGAGTTTTACTATGTATAATTAAGGAAGACCCTGAGGACTTGTTGAGGATTTATTTGTTTTGTTTTAAAAAAAATTAAACGGTACACATATAACAATTATATTCAAATAGAATAAGATGTCCAACGACTGTTTACGTGCCGAAGATAAAGATGTAGTGTAAACGTGAATTTGGCAGCAAAATAAACTATTCCACTACGAACAATAATATCTATAATTTGTCTATTCAGGATCTTACCAATCGACACAGGAAGTACAAAATATCTTCAATCGCCGAAGTGTTCAGAACTACATCCAAACACATATAATTGGTTACAGATATGGAAACCCGCAGCTTTAATTATTTTTTAGTATCGTCGATCACTTCGAATATCTAATACTTTATACAATGGACTCCTAATGTATAATTTCAGTTATGGTAATATCTGTGCAGATATAATGAAATCGATATATGTACTGGGCCATAGCTGTAGCTCCAAGCAGAACTGCAGGCGTATCATATTTTTTCCGTAGAGCAATTATAGAGGAGTGAATAATCTCATTAATGATATGTCCATATTTTCAGCTAAACGACATGCATAGAATTAGGATTGTAAAAAGTTGTGATAGACTTTTGAAGCGTTTTAGAATGTTCTCAAGAAATAGGAAGGATCCCATCTTAAATATGATATCAATTACAAATGGTTCAGATCTCCGTTAAATTTTATTCGGTTGAGAGTCGTGTGGAAACTAAATTTTTGAACTCTGTGAGATTAAAACACTAAAATCCTTACCACAACAGCGTCCGTCCAGTGTTTCACTTAAGAACTGTACCTTAACACGATAACAAATGATTTAGCAAAGGAAGCATCTTGTCCAAGTCGCTTCCTTCGTAATAAATAAACAAATACAACATTTTGAAATATCCCTGGCAAAATTACTGGAAACAGTACTGGAATAACGCATTATGCGAGAATCTGTCCGTATATTATCTCCACTTCATGGAAAAAAGTTTAGAAAACACTCGGCATTTATTACACCACTTCGCAGGACTTATATTCAATCATGACCAGTTTCCTGTTCGCTTACATAAACTCAACGATTACAACCGCTTGTTTGCGTAGAAGCTTGTGAAAATAAGATTGCAGAAATTAATCTATAATAAAGAGTTTGTTAGCAGTAGGCGTTGATTTGCCACTACCACAAAATGAATATACTTGTTGCACTATACTTGTAAACGCGTTTATGAGCAGATCCTAGCGTATCTACAATAACAAAGATTAATATCAGAACTTATAGGTTTATATAATCGTGACTTCCGTTTCTTGTTTTAATGACGATTCTTTTAATCAGTGTGAGAGTTCCGACCGATATTTGCCAAAGACAAGACCCGGAAGAAATGCGTTTTCCTTCTGTAATACCTCGTTAGATCTAATTCAAAAAGGTGCATCATGTTTTTTTTAATTAATTTAGTTACACAAAGCTTGAGAGTGATTAAGTTACTTACACTTTTATGCCGCACACATATACTTTAAAACAATCAAATCGTTCCGATTTACGATATAATTTAATAGAATATGCTCTATTTGCGTAAATTCTTTTAGGAAACTTTACCCATACATGGCTGGCTTAAAAGTTGCGCGTTTTCGTTGTACTTATAATGACGCGTACTACATAAAACTGGTCTAACTTTTATACTCACGAGCACGATCCATCCGATGTCGGTTTTTAAAAAACGCTCGAAAGAATTTGGTATACGCACAATACCCAATTTGGACGGTGATGTGCTAAAGAAAGGTTTGCGTTGATAAACTGGGCATTTCCTGCTCGAGGAGTGGATAGAGAATTTTTTGTTGCAACACGATCTTCTTTTGATTTAATTTTTCTCAATTTGGTATCCTCCTTACATACTTTGGGAACAATAGCATTTATTACTAATTGGACGTTAGCGAAAATGTTCTGAAAATGGCCATCGCTTTTCGGTAATACAATATCTGATAATACGTAGCATTCATTGTATGATTGCTGCTCTTGATACAAGTTGATGATCCTCCGTCATTCATGTTTCTTTTTAATTGTCTTTCTTTGTTTATCTAGTGAACGTCGTGGCGATTACAACTTCTTATTTTTGTTACATCTTGTTTGCTATATGTTAATGCACATAAAATAACCGAATATTTGCCTATAAATAAGAAAATGATCAAACTAACCAAAATGTGTAAATAAAATTTTTTGTATGCATCCCTTACATAAGAATAATGTTGAATTAGTACGCGTCTTAATAAGTTCCATACACTTGAAAACATAAATAAATTGAATAAATAATGATTCTAATGGAGAAAACGACTTTTCTTAGGCTCTAACATGATCAGAATATAGCATTAAGTGTGAGGTCTCTAAATCTACTAGAGACTGAAAATATAAAAAAGGCTTCTACGTGATATTCTAAAGCCTCATGTTCTAAAGGCCTGATGTTACAAAAAATGTTGATTATTAACCAAAGCCAAAATGTTTGGCAATATTTATTTCTGTTTAATTTTAAGTTTCTTTTCATATCCTGTTACTAATAAACTGCTTATTACTATTATTCATATAAAAAGTAAGCATTTTAAGAACCATTTCATATTAGGACATATATCTTTGCACCTCCAAATAGCTTTCGTCAATCATAAGACAAGTAGAGCGTGTTACGATGCTCACTTTGGGCTCTCGCCAAATTTGAAATAAGGACAACTATGAAAAACTGAGAGTTGCGAACTTAGGGTTCGAAATCGAGCCCTAGCCCGAGTCTGATAATCGAGCTGATAGTACCACACTCTTGAAGAACAAAATGGAAGATACGTTTTTGCAAATATTCCACCCGGTCTGACATTTACCGTTGGTTTATTTGGATTCATTGGAAGAATTCTAGAAAACGGTCAGTGCTGGAAACAAGATAACATTCATTCTTAAAGAGGACAAAAGCAACATGAACCCTTTCTTATCAAACGAATAGACACGAGTCTGTCTAGTCGCTGCAAAACAGGTATGGCTTCACTCGCTTTTGTCCTCTCTATTAATTACACAATTTGTATGGTAAGTTCCCAATGTTTACGAAACTGCGTCTTTGCATTCATTAGTTAACGTAAAACGTTTACTACAATAACGAAGTTTACAATCTCCAGTTTGGTTATAGCAGTAGAATGACATGGATCAAATCCTACTACCACAACCTAGCGAGGCTTGTATTCGATGATTTCCTTCTGACAATACTATTTCGCATTTAGTTAGCGCAATGTAATACCAAAAACTTAGACCCAAGAGATAATAGCAACAAAACGAACATTTTTTACATTTTACAAATAATTGTACGATATTTACAAACTGATCTTCATATGAATTAAAGGCAACGCATTTATTTATATAGTCCAGTAATAATAAAATTACGGGGAGACATAATAACCCATGAACGCAATACCTTCGATCACGTAACCTGATATCAGCTAAAATACGACTTCTGGTTTTAAGAAAATTCCAAAATATTAAAGACATATAAGAATAACTTTTTATACCGTTTTGAAAATATAAGGACATGCGAAGTCGAGCTCCGAGATCGAACAAGATAAAATTGAAGAACAGCACAGTTCTTCTTGGAATGCAACGCCAGTAATTGACCCTCTCGAAACGAATACAATCTTAAAACGATTTCGGAGAATTTTAATACCGAATGCATGTTCCTCGGACCATTTCATCATTTGCAAAGTTGCTTGGCTGAACTTGTTGCTTTGATGATTAAATTAAGATGATATAAAATGTAATTACTGGGACTGATTATCTTATTAAATTATTATTGTGCTACTCAAATTTTCAATTCGATATTACGACAGAATCAAAAAGGAATACGCGTTCATGGCTTACATATCACAAGCCAGTAATTAGAGCTACAGCATCAAAAATTGCAACATGGTACGTACATTGTTGATCTGCGTACTAAATTAAGAGTATTCATTTTCTATTGTATGGAATGTTGTATAGAGTGAAATACTTATAAATAATCTACGACCGCGTTTTATAGACGTACCTATCCTAATTGGATGAATTCGAAGTGGGGGAAGGAATAAATGAAGAGGAGCTCAATTAATGTCATGGCTGCCAATTGCTTGAATTGATATTCGAATTTTGGCGTATATAACGGATATATTGCGAAGAAATACATTGAAGTTAGGTAAAGGGACTGACAAGGAACAAAAAGAAATAGAAAGAAAAGATTAAGGCAAAAGAATAAGCTCGTATCATCATACAATCATACAATGCTTTACAATAATGCAGGAACTATAAGAGAAGTTAAGTCAAGAATTAAACTATTTTGTCCTAGACAGTTAGAAAGTCGTATGTTTCTAACGGTAGCATAAGTACTTTCCTTATAACAAATGTTTCCCAGGAAAACAATTCATCAGCGTTTTATTTTTCATAAGTGATGTGCTATATCTACAAGTTATAGTCAGTTAGCAAAAATTTACGGTGCGCATTGCATGCAAATTTTGTGCTGTAATGATAAGAATGACACGAATAGGCAACATATTCCATAAATCAACCGCTATGCAACAAATTATCGTATTTTGAAAATATGGAGGCTGTTTGGTGATGTGTTTCATACCATATTTATATAAATTGCAGAACCTTAGTGATGACAATTTATTATGAGTTAAACACTGTACTGCTTCTTTGTAATTGTAATATTTCGTCTGAAAGTCTTGTTACTTCTTCGTATTTAAAAACCGTAAATGTAAAAGGTTGTACTACAGAAGCTGTCTCCTTTGGAACTGTGAAAATATTTATTTTGTTAGGTGTCACCAAATTTTGCTCATCATTCGAATAACGTTCGCTCTAGGAATCCAAGAGCAAGCTACTTTCAGCTTCAGCATTTTGTAAATACCAACCTTTAAAATATTAAGAAAATAGTTTTTCCTGACGTTGAAGCGGAGATGTTCGCATTGTCCTCAAAGATCTGAACTAATTTTTGGTAATCAAAAACCATTTTTAAATTAAGTATATTACATGGATATTGCAAATAACAAGTGAGGGGACGATTGGACAAACCTTCTAACTGTAATAGGAACATTTAGAATCGTTTCTGAACATATCTAAAACCTAGTGCCACAAATAGTATATTTTTTATAACACTTTTTATCAAAATAAAAGTTTGGGCTGTTACATTTTGGAAATAAATCATTTCTAACTATATTTACCGTGAGTGAAGAACATTTAATATTGAATGTTTAGAATGATCTAAATCGTATTCGGGACACGATTTTAACACCAACGACCTTCACGTCGACGGACCACATATGGTTCACAAAGGTACCGATTGGAATAACTCGATTGAATGTAGGTTGCGGTAGTCTGAGTTATTGCTTCTGAACTTCTGAAACGTTAGAGGACATTCGAACATACATTTTGATATAAATTCTATTGGAATTATGTTTACAGTAAACACACTTATAATAATACCAAATGCCTGTAAAATTAGTAAAATTAATATATAAACTAATGGTTTCTCGCAAAACAAGGGATAGAAAAAGCTTGATTGTAACTTCGGGTTGTTCCTAATAAATTAATATTGCTTTCATATAATTATCTGGCAAATTTACAAGTTGTCGGTGTCCAACATTTAATAGAGGTTCAACTTTTTCTAGCTAACGGGTAGATCCGGAAGTCCGGCAATTGTTGTCACTATTAACTTCAACTATTAAATTCAAGTAAAACGATTTGGAGCGCAAACCTTAAATAATCTGATCTCATGTTTTTATGGGTTGTGGATGGGTTATATTGCCGATACTTTTATATTATGTGCTTAATAGACTTATGTGAGGTTAGATAGGATCTGTATGCATCATTATAGGAAGTAGGATTAATAGTACTAATAGGACAGCGTCCTATTACTAAGATACATAGGTGGGGCACAAAATTTTAACCGGGGGCGTGACTGGTTATTATTTTAACCAATTACTTTAAGATTTTGCTTCACACTTCACCTTTGTCGCCACATTTTACGAGTACTCGACACAGGTTTTGTTAACTTTGAATTGGAGCTGTTCTTGTACACCTTTCTGCATTGTTTTTGAATACCAAACTAGAGAGGCGCATGTCGAACATTTCCTCATACCTGCTAACGCTAAGCCGACGCCCTCAAGCTATTTAATCTCAGGTGTGCAGTTTCTCTATTTCTCTGCTTGAAGTTTGGAAATTGATGTTAAACTGAAAATGGAAAATAATATTCGAGGAGCCAATCAACCAGTCCCGACAAGCAGATGACGCAAACGTTATTTATTAAAGACTCACAGTTCTTGAGCTATTGATCTTAACCGGTATTTGTAGCTTATAATCATCAGTTGCTGGAATCGCCACCCAGTCAGAGCACAATAAATCACAATCGGTCTGAGCCAAATAGTGAACTAAGCGTAGTATGGTAAACAATACAAAAGTATCGACACACTACGAATTCGGTTAAAGATTGAGAATGAGGATCCTTTGCATCCCCGTAATAGCTTAGTACCTAACATCACCGCTGAAGGTAGCATAAGGAAAGTACGTGTAGAGATTAACACTATTCGAATGAAATAGTTTGCCTTTAAACGTTGAAAAGAATTGACCAAGAACTTAATACCAATCTAAGGATTATTGTGTTATTATATCGTATTATACATTCATTTAACGTGAGCGATGTTCACAGGCACCACCTTCTTCGCTTAACAAATTTATTGTTCTCCTACACACTGCGACCACTTAAAATTCTATCTCTGGATTTCGTTCACAGCATTATGCATTGAGACACTACGTCTTAATGTCATAGGTGTGAACATAGACTATAAAACACTAAAGCCTTCTATTTTCGATCTGTCTACTAAATGAGAGTGTAAATATGCACAAACAACTGCTTTAATTCCTTTTACCACATTGTGAAACCTACTCGTATTATACATTTTTTTAATGTAGACAAAGGAAGCCGTATATGCTTACACTGTCAAATGTTAAAATATCCCCAGTAAAATAATAGGTTAAATAATACTAATAGAATTCCATTATAAAGTAAATTGAAAAATAATAACGGGGTTCGGTGAATTTGCATACTTTGTTGAAGGAAACATTGAACGAAGATATTTCTAAACCTACGCAAACTAGACTTGTGTGTGTGCATCTACATACAGCGACGGCTTTGTAGACATCAATCACATGAGAATATTCCTAGAATCTTTTTATGTTAAATTTATTCTTGTCGTATACGAAAAAATGTTTTCTTTGAGTTAGGATCAAAAATGCCACATACATGTTGAAAGCGCACGATATAAAGATAATTTTCGGCTATAATTTATACAACTTGTACTCTTTTTCATGCAGTGATTATCTATTTATCAAGTTGGCATTAGTTCTAGTTTGTGGCTTTAAATAGAGAGCAATATCAACTGAAAAATGATTGTTATGAGTGATGTTTCCAAAGTTCTGATGATTTAGCTACAATTTTTTTTATTTTGTACAATAATAGATATTAAAATATAGTTTTTCTGCATAATATCTCAATGCTAAGCTAATTTTTTAAGCCATCCTCAAAGAACCTTTTCTGTGACTCCATTTATAACACGTTTTACGTCAATTAAACACTGAAATCGTAACACCCCGTAAAGGTTTTCTCAAAACTAAGAACAGACGAAAATCACTGGGCCGGCGAGATCTGGTGAGTAAGGTGGATGTGGAAGAAATTCCCATCGTAATTCCTTCAAAATATTCTCTGTCTTTCTTGCGGTATGGGCGTTTTCTGATAAGTGTCTGCTGTAATGGTCCGAATAATAAATTCGAATAATATTCTACGTTAACGGTAGTACCTTTCGGGAGATAATCTATAGAAATAATTTCTTGGTAATCCCAAAATACAGTAAGTATTGAATAGACGGACCTACACGCGCCTTTAGTAGAGGCCCTTCTTAAGTAGGCCTTAACTTAAGGTTTGAGCCATTCTTTGGACTGACTTTTGGTCTCAGGATTGAAGTAAAGAATCCACATTTCGTCAGAAATCCCTTGACAAAATTCATCACCGTAACGAACTAACAGCTCTTGAAGTTGACGACAATTATATTTGATTTATACTGATTTGATTCGATTTGATTGATTTATATTACTACTGAGTTTCTGTTCCGATTTCAACAGTCTTGATACTTAGCGGGCTGACACCTTGCTTACGCCCAAACAATCATGTGAGATGTCATGAACTTATCATGTGCCTATTTCTAGGCGTACACTAATTTAATGAGTCTGTAGAGTCTACTAGTACAATGGTGAAATATGAGGAAGTTGAGGCAACAATAGCTTTCAAATACATATTTATTATATTTATGAGTTTATTATTGCTGACAATTCAAGGAACAGAATATAGGGCGTCATCTATACTATCCGGATTTAGTGTAAATTTTTATGGATTCAACTTAAAAAATTGTATTTAAGTTTACTTTGGATTACAAACAACTTTTTTATGGGTATTTTGTCTGAAATAGTAAATCACAGCACTTGTGTAAGGTAATTTCCTTGGAACCCAGATTTTTTCATACAGAATAACTTTTCGTCGAATAATTAACAATAAGGGTTTTTTTCTTTTGTCAACTTTATCTGTGGACACACTGTATGTAAATGTACAAAATGCATATTTTGTGTATTTTCTTGCGTTCAGGCCTTTAATGATGAGTGGTGTAATTGCTCATGAGATAATTGCAGATGACACTTTCATTTCCCTTTTTCTTCATGGTTGCCATTCATTCATTCTTCGATATGAAATAAATACATAATCCCTCTGTCCATAGCCTAGTGTTTTACCTATTTACCGAACTACCGTGGAAATCTCTACAGTTTTTATACAATACGTCTAGCACTAAAAATCTTGTTATTTTCTTTTGCGGTATTGCTTTTTCAAATTAAAAAAAGTAATAATAATAGTCATCTTCAAAATTTATAAGGCGCTTGTATATAAGCATTTCCAAAAATTAAAAAAAACGAATTAATAGGTAAGATAATGACAAATTACACAGATATTATTTTTATCTACGGTTTGTTAATTTTTCCATTATTAATATATACTGGACTTAATGACTTCTAGTCAATCTATACCAATTTTCTACCTTTGTTACTTATTCAAATGCTCCCGTACGAACATGCGCACTAAATCTGATTCGACTTATTGCGAAGATGGGATAACAAAACAACAACGTAGAAGTATGTAAATTAGATTCATTACTAAAAGTTTAGCATTACTATCAGCGCATTCGATAAATAATCAATCAGTTTATTCCCATTAAAAAAACACGTGTAAGGAATCCATCTGACGGGGCATGTAGCTGGCTTGCATAAAAGCATATTCACGGGGCATTCTGTTTAATTAAAATGTTAAGTAGTAATTGCATGCACTTATACGAACGTCATAGTTAATTGTAGTCGTGGTAGCGTAGAGAAAATACAATAAGTACGTGAACCACATCGACAAAAATCGACTTCATAAAAGATTCATTACGGGGTTCGACGTACCGATATGAAGCATATAGTTATTTTTATTCCGATGGCATGCAGCTACAAAGATATGTAATTATTGAGTGTGGCGTGGCTTTTAGATTGATTTTGCGTTGTATTCATTTGTTTTCACAGTAGTTACCTATCATTCAACGATTCGCTGATATCTTTTTTGTATTCCTTTCTTAATAAATATTTAATTGCGGTATAATTTTACAAGATTAAATTACATCGTTGAAAGACGAGAACTTTAAAGAAGTAATAATCCCTTACAGTTACTGAAGTACACTAAGCGATGTTATTAATCACTATCACGATCACCGTCGAAGAATTGCATGAGACATATCTTATTGCATCTACCTGATTTTCTACTTTATTTCGTACCGATTAATTCAAACAGATGCATTGATGTACAAGTGAACTCTGTTTGCTTTCTTTTTTTCACTTCAATTAACATTAATATTCGTACTTCTGATGCTTTGTAATTATATACATTTTACAATTACATTTGCAAGACAATGCCAGTAATTCACACCTACTCCTTAGTTGCATGAGAGAGGATGTCATCTTCGATTTAAAAATTAACTTTATTTTATGATTTTGGTTCTTCGCGGAAGACGAGCCCAATAATGTACTGCAGCGTTTTATATAACGAAAAAATACATTTCTCGAAATTTATCGATTAAATTTAAGGTCTTCCCTTTCGGCGATTTAAATTAAAATAGATAACAATAATAGGATTTAACCACTATTAAAGCTTCAAACACGCATTACCTAGACTCAAAATCAGAAGATCTTTAGAGACCTCTCGCTCCTTTATTTAACCGGAATAGCGGTTGTTTAATCAATCAAACGCTTAAATTTTCAGAAATAGCAAAATACAAACGTTGTTTCTTCTTAGGAATTTCACACACTGTATGGAAACGAAGATGGGCATCTTGAGCACTTATGCTATTTTGTGTTTCCAATTTGGCTCCCTTTTCAACATTTTTTTTTTCTCAATACTTAAAAAGCCTTTACCATAACACCTTTAGACCGAATTAAACATATACAAAAGGTTGAGGATTGAAGCCACTCTTTTGAGCTCTTCTGATTGTTATCGATGGGTCTGCTTTTGCGTCTGCTATTTTTCCATACGTTTTTAAATTTTGTACTTCCAATTAGTTATTCCCACTGCCGCAACATCATTTATTGCTTGACTTTGAGTTATCCCAGAATCATCTTTAGGTGAAGATATATTTACTGAATAATAACAAGCACTCATCAAACTAATTCTAGCAGCGTTTTGTTTTTTTTATATAAAATATAGACTGCTTATTATTCATGTAATTCGCACTATTAGAAAAAAATTACATTTTCTTAGTTTACGAGTTGTGGTACGTATGTGAGACCTAAATTGTCAACTTTCCAAAACCAACAGTGAAGTACGCAAGAATGCAAAATATTTTATTAAATAGCTTTCGATCTGATGGCCTTTTAGGATACTGTTGTATTTAAAGAAACTAAACACATTAATGATAATTGCAATTATTGCAACATTACTTGTCATCGATGAGTACGAAAAATGGTACCGGAACATCATATAGTTTTTCCAGGGAAATTCTTCAAGTATTTGACCATCTTAAAAAATGTCCAAAAAACCGGAAATTTTACTTAAGTATTTTTAGTACGTTTAAGAAGCTCCTAAAAAATCAAGTGAATCAGAATTTATATCACTCATTGTTGTAAATTTGAAATTACAAAGTTACTGTAGTAAATACTACAATTTTTTAATTTGTTTAAATTAACAAATCAATGAAGAATATTAGACGAAATATTAACCTTCAAAGGAAAAATGTGAGTTTAATCTTGTATTTTAAGTATGTAGCTAAGCTAAATAATAACAAGCACACAATTCTATAATTATGTATCATTTCGCTCAACCTGGTCTCGTTTAATGGCAGATTCCAAAGACAATGGTTAAAACCTTTGATTAAACGTTTCTTATAAACTTTGGTGTCAATATAAAACATGTCACGCTTTTTCAGGAAGTGCGATACTAATATATTATTGGCGAATAATTACCAAATACATATGTTACACCTAAACAAACACATGCAAGTGATCTCTGACCTCGCTCGCGTGTATGTAGAGGCGTATAATCATGTAATTAAGATAAAAATCACATATGAGTTGCATTACAGCAATAATAATTGTTTACACAATTACACTCTCCTGCTGTATTCATCTAACAAGGGTCCATATAGGGATTGCGTTAGTTTAGCACAATAATAAAGAACTTTTAACGTGCATGGAAGTATCTTGTGTATCTGCTAATAACTGTCCATATGTAAGTAGATAGTCTACGAGCATATTTCGCGTGGGTCGCCGCAGACGCTTGTGCAAGTTTGCATAAGAAATCGCCATGCCTATTTTATATTTGTGATTGGATAAATTATTATAGTATGAGGCGATAAGTATCGTGAAACCGTGAGAAAATAATTCTTATATCATGTGGGGTCAGCTCTGGTTTACACCTCGAAGTGGAGTTTCTTTTCCGTTCCTGATAGAAGGAAATTAGCGTTTGCGTGTTAATGCATCAATCTTCTCTCTTCCGGGATACGAAATTGAATTTGTCTGCGGCTTTGATAATTAATCGATGCAGGAACTCCCGTTACAGATTCGAGTCTTCACATATTCTTTTTTGACAATCAATGTTTGCGTAATGAATGAATATTCACAGAAACACACAGAAAATGTCAAAATTATACATGTGTTCGTACACAGATATCTTGATCTACGATGAGGTTACCTTTGGCTTCTACCATTGTAAGTTGTTCAAACTTACTTAGATCCTGTAGATACTACGTCGTACAAATAAACAGGCTTGAAAAACGAATTAATTATTTGTTAAATGCAATTCATTCATAACCATGTGCTGCATTTACTATCGACTTTTACTTTATTTTACTTTAGCTACGTCTCAAGATATACTCGTTAATCAATTAATGCTCGCTTTATAATCATTAAAATTCTCAGAGAATTTCACGTAGTATAGAGATTTGTGCTGTAAAGCGTTATTAAAAAGCTTTAAAGAATCTATGTCAATTCTCTGCTGCCAACAATGTAACTTGTGCTGGTGTGATGGCTGTAATTTCAACTGAAAGCTGTTGAATTTAAAGAATTCGAAGTTCTGGTCTATTGTGGTGGTTAGAGAAAGGTGAATTCTTCTGAAAAGGTAAGGTATCACAGTTCATTTTCGAAGCTCCGCTAGTGCGGTTTAAGTTAAGTAAATCGGCGTCGCTTAATGTCTGTAGGTGAAACCTACACTCGTTAAGCTAAGGCGCAGTTGAGACTGTGGAAAAGATGAATCGGCTCTTGGCTTGGGAAAGTGGCGGTGACTACTTTTTAACGGTGACTTGTCGTTGTAAGGAAGAAGGAGTGTGAATTGATAGAACACCCACCCTATTCATCAGAACCAAACCTTCTCGCCCCCGCGACAATTTTCAATTTCGTACGCTCAAAGTTTTTCTCGGAAAACGGAAATATTCATCGACTGAGCAGGCCTTAACATTCGGAACTGCATATTTTCCAGAATTGAATTCCAACTACTATTTGGATAGATCAAAGATGGGAGCGACGATGAGAACAATATATTGACTTACATGTAGACTATGTTGAGAAATAAGGCTCAATTGATAAAAAGTACTCATTTCTGTATTAAACTGAACCTTTTCACCCTCTTGTGCTGTTCCAAAACAAGAAGTAAAGAATTAAAAATTATTTAATTTTTCTTTTCATTATCCAGATAATTAACGCGAATCGGTTTTAAACCGATACAAAGTATATTTACTTATTACTATTATTGAGATTACAAATTTTATTTTTTACCTGTTTTTGGTAGAGTTGGTCGTTGTTTTTTTTAATTGTTGAATTTTTCTTTTAATTGTTACACCCTGAAATTTTAATCGATCACAATCGAAAGCGAACGCTCACATATACAATGCGGAAATTTCAAATATTCCTAAAATATTTAAATTAAAATTCCTACAAAGGCGGGTATCTGGGCGTCAAAATTGCCCCGAGATTTGCCGTGTGGAAATGACGTTAAGTGTCGGTATAAGTTAACACATGTGCAGATTGCCATTCCTTGTAAATATTTGAGTACCTACATACAAACGCGCTTATGCGCATATGCTTTTATGCAGGCGATATCAACATACATTTGTTTGCAAGAAAAGCTCGTGGACGGGCAATGTCACTTTAAATATAACGATTTATAAAAGGATTATAATGAACTTCGCGAATGGATTATACGCTTCTTATAGGTAATCTCAACTATTTACGAAAGAATGCAGGGTAGATAACTTTAGCTTTATGTCGTCACAATATAAATCGGGATCTACATTAATCGCATTGCTGCTTACTTATATTAAACTTTAATTATTTAAAATTACATGTTTTCTGTTGTCTAATGTTAGAAATTGTAGGTTGCATTTTTTATTTTTGTGACTGCTATAAGTCAGAAGATATTGACCAGATTAGAAAATGGTAAAGGAATATTCGTTTCAGGTTTTGATGCTTAACGCTATCCCATAGTCTGTGCCCGCGAATTATGTAACACTGCGTATATGAACTAATTCAAGAGGAACCTAGCTTTCACAACTACTCTTGAAAAATCAAGTTTCGGCTAGATAATTAAATTTTTTAGAAAAATAAGTCTAACAATAAACAATTTTACAGGCAATTACTTAATGTAGTTCCATCTTTAGTAAAGAACCTGGTCTTAGTTCGCGTGTTTGACACCAACCATTGACTTAATTCTGAAAAAATCTTTCTAAATCCAGATTTTCTTTTGTTTTCTCTGGCATATATTTATCTTTATCAACAGTTATTTTGTTCGATCTTGAGATGATGTGATACATAAAAATTTTTTTCCTAGGTTTTGCCAAAAAATGATTATCGTAGCACTATTCAATTAATCGGTGTAATTATTTCAAGAGAATGTAGCGCCAATTAACGGCAACAGAAAATACGTCTTAATTCTAATACAATTATTAAAATAAAATGTTATATCACAGCTGCAGTTTCTAAAGATTATTCATTGTCCAATATTTCATTTTGGATTACCTTTCTACGCTATTTAATTCTACGAGCTTTTTTTGAAAACTGCCGATTACGACCGCTTCAACAATTTCATCAAGTGTTGAACCTCGACAGCGAATCTATTATACAACTTCCACATATTCTCTGTTGGGATATGTAGATAGATAGGTAGATAATAAATATCCCAGGCTCCGTTTTAGTATAAACTCCCTGGTGCAATTGTACGCAAAAATTCAATAGTAAAGGTTACGTTAGTGCAACTCCGTAATCTACCGAGCTAATGTTATTTGATCATAGTTATGGTTAAGTATAGTTAAATTATTAACCCAGTTATTCTAACATTTTTTTACATTTGTAAACATTTAGCTGCGGAAACTTTCATAAATACGTATTGATTGCGAATTTCTTCTGAAATGATGGCGATGATGATTCTTCCGGGCAATTCAGTCGTGGTCGGTAAGAATTTCTTCCGAACGTTTCGTTCAGCGACGAGATAGAGCTACCGAAAGGAACTCTTCGACATCGCCGCTGTTGATGTCTATTACAACTGTAAACGAAACATTCGAAAGAAATTCTTACCGACCACGACTGGATTGCCCGGAAAAATCCTGGTTACATGACCAAAGACCGTGAAGACCTACATTTTTCGATTCTTCTGAAGTGTCAGTACAGAGTATTTTTATTTCATTGAAACCTATTTCATTATTTTAAACTTACCTTTAATTTCCGCCGATATAAAATGAAGCATGTAATAAAAGAATAAAGAGGGGAGCAGTGTTTACACTTATATCAAGGAAAAATGTTAAATATAGATTACTTTAGAAGTGATATAGCGTTAATAAAATAGAATGACAACTTCTGCCCGCATTTAAAAACATTACAAGTGAAAGTTAATTGCTACAAACCTGCCTTCGCCTTTGCACGAAAGCAAAGGCGAAGGCAGCTTTCTTAGCAAAGAATTTAAAGGAAATTATGAAGAAACTCCGTCAAAATCCGCCCTACAGGAAGTAGTATTACAATTAAGAAACGACGACTCCAAACAATTTAAAAGAACACATTCGAAATAGAATAAGGAAATGAAAATAACTACAAAATTAGTACTTTTTTTCTTACTTCTTCCATAACGTTTAGAATATTTTTGCAAAATAAAAATTATTTTAATCACTTGCAGTTGAAATGAATGCATTATAATATTTCATGCGCTGAAAACTTATAGTTTCAACCTAATCAATGTATTAATAGTTGAATAGGAATGAATGTACAGCCTAAATCCGTAATATATTTTACATATATCTCAGCTATACGTGTAAATTAGAAAAGGATATATGCATATCCTTTATCTTTATTACAGCAGGTAATTAATGACTAACGGAAATACATTCGTGATATCAACACTGGTAAGAGCGCCGTTGTTTATTACGCGGCGCTGTAATTGGGTATTTTGTTGAATATTTACTTGAACTTTACAAAAACTTCGACGCTCGTAGAACAATAAGCGACTAACGCGTTTGTTGCTCTACAATTGTCATTTATTTCTTGAAATAGGTTTGGAATGGGTTAAAGGTATTCTCGTTAAGCTGTACTGGTTAGAAACTATTACTACCTGTATGCCTTTTGCATCTTTCAAAAATATTAATTAACTTCGAGTATGTATAGACACACGTGCAGCAGGTACAGGATGTATTTCTTGTTTGAATCCAGTATCATCTATCATCAATGCCAAACTGCATTCCACATTGCATAGGAGGTAAGGGCATATTTTTGTTTATTATGGGACAGTTGGTTATACGCCATAAGGAAAGCAAAAACTTAATTTCAGTATGGATTCTTATAATCAAATCAATTAATTTGTACGAAATTAAATGTCAACTAGGCATCGGTAGTGGGCAATTCTCGCCGCCTACATTGCTCTTAGCTTGATTACAGTTCTGCTGTAATTGATCAAGGCTCCTAGTATATTAGAGATACACATAAATCAATAGCTTCACAGGAGATGCTATTAGGTGTATTATTATGATTGTAATTAAACAGGTAAACGTGACTGTTAATTGCACATGTTGTGTAATAGTTTAGTATTACATTGCAGCGAAAGAGTCGCCATAATTTCCTGGTTATTCAATTCGTTTCTTTTCCCATTCGATTTTACATCCACACGTTTCGATACTTATGACAGGAATTTATTAGTTCTCTAATTGCAGTTTTAACATTATAATCATATTGAATCCTCCTTTTTCTTTAAGCCAGGACATGAAATGTCTTAATGTTAGCGCTCTTCAGTATTCAACTCACTTCTTTCGGCAAGCTTTCTTCATGTATACGAATTTTGGAAATTGAAAATATTCGCATTTCTTAAGTCTAAACCATTACTTTGATGAAGAAATTGGTCAACAAATGGAAAGTTGTTCTAAATTCGTCGATATCTTGACCAATTTCAATCCATTAATTTATTGACCAATTTAAGTGTATTATACACGTTAAGAAATTAAATGTTGTCAGGTTAAGCGATAGGTGTAAAACATCATGTGGAGTGACGGTCCGGCAAGTGGCCGTATCTGTCATAGTTAATCCGTTCTGTCTTTTACAGTTTCTCTGGCGGCCTATGTATAGCGTTTAGCCTTCTCCCTTTGTCATCGTTCTATCTTCTTCGCTCATTCGTCTCATTTTTTATAAGATGTTTTCTTTCAGATTTTAGACATATATTAGAATTGGTTTCATTACTTTATTAAAATGTTTGCCTTTATTATTTGTATGAACTTCGTACAGTATATGATTGCCCGTAAGAATTGCATTACTTAGTTAGAACCGTGAAGCATAATGTGTAGTTAAATTATTGATTTTGTTTTTGTCATCTGATTTATGCAAATTGTGATTAGCTCAAAAAACTAGTGACGCTGCGATTTATGGAAAACGCGAAAAAACAGTGAGATCATATCTAATAAAAACAGAACAAGAGAGTCCTCCCTAAGTAACTGAGAAGGTAAGACGTTTAGCCAGCTAATAAGCGAGATGCTCGCCGAATGAAACTGTCTGGTGTTAATAAATCAAGCAAAATGTTTTAATGGGAACATCAATGTTGTTGAAATATTATAAATTACGGAGTTTTGTGTAATCGAAACGATATCCGGTACAAAAAGTGAACCACAAAAGAACGGTGTATATCATATCCACAATAGTGATATAAGCATAAAAAGAGCTGGTTAACGTCGCCATCGAAAGCGCCAAACGAGGTCCCGACAGCCGAGGGAGAACCAAAGGGAAACCGCTTCCGCTGTCGAAACTACACGCTAAGAACGTGCTAAGTTTGTAAACGCAATTTTGCTTTATTTTGGCTATTTAATCAGTTAATTCATATTTCTTATTTACTCATATTTGCGTGCTGACTTTTAGTAAACGCATTTCTTCGTATTCGAAGCTGAGGAGCTAAAAGGTATTAAAAATCATTATTTAAAATATTTCAAATTCATTTAGTTTGTAATCATCAGTGTTGCAAATGAAACTTCATTATGCCAACATAACGTCAAGCAGTTACATGTTATGTCGGGAACTTTTATAGGTTATTACAGGTTGTAACTTGTATCTTTAGTCAAAAGAAAATTTGCTCGATTAAAGTTTAATTAGTGAGAATGTAAAATGTTCCAAAAAGCGTGTATTGTGTGTTTGGGAATTGTTATCGGGAACAAATGAATGACGAGACGCCTGGGTAATCTGGTTCTCTAGTTCGAGCCACCTTTCAGTGAAGACGTACTTGCCTAATTGTAAAAGCAATTTCAAGTGTAGTAAAATGTATCAAACAGAAGGCACATAGTTATCAATTTTTTCCTCAATCAATATATTTTTCGAAAACGTTATTATTTACAATTCATAATTTTTCAACTGCTGAAAGAGCATCGAGGTGATATTCGCGAAAATACGATCGTAAACGTTATCCTTCCATTAGAAACCCATTTCTCACATTTATAACGATACAGAAGATAATGAAACTCGAAATTTGCAGAATTACTTACGTATGAATTTGGTTTTATTACCGTTACTTTTAAATTAAAAAATCCATTAAGATGGATATGGGAAACAACTTAAACGCGGGAAAATACTAGCTGTAGATAAATAAACCAAGACAATGTTTACCTACTGAGCCTTGCCGTATTTTGTAATAATACATAGACATAACTTAGCCATTTAAATTTTATTACTCAATACATTCCAACAGACAACATACCATTATATGGACTTTGCTTTAATTGAACTGGTGACTACTTGGCATTATCAAAACAGTAACTATAAAATATCTATATATGTAGTAGTGAAGCTGAACTTTCGAAGCACATTAATAATCTCTGTCGGTAAGATTTTGCTCGAGTACATGTAGGTATACTTCAACTTACTGCATAAATTTTCTAATAATGTAATTGTTGCTTCAGTCGATGTTAGCGTTTCTGAATAAATGGAAAAAATCGCACATCGAATTGTTGAATTCTTAAATGTGAAAAGCTCTACCGTCATATACCACACCAAAATTTTGCGCGGCTGAATTTAAACGCAATCGTACCAGTCTGATTGAAGATGAACGCTCGGGATAGCCATAAACTGCAACCCATAAAAGTAAAGGTAGCAGAAACTGTGGAAATCGAAAGAATGTCTTCGTCGTAACATATTGACTAAAGGCTTGAGCATGAAATTGCTAATCGCGTCCTAAGCGCAGCCCTTGCCCACTTTCAGAGCCAAAAACGGAATCCAAAGATCTGTTGAGGCAGTTTAAACAAAATAGGGTGGATGAGAATGGGAAGGACTAAGCAGAAGGTTATGTCGATTAATAACTATGGATTAAACTTAGATACATTCCTGAGGCCAAGGCATAGTAGTGAACTAGGATGGTGAATCAACTCCGAAAGGAGCCGAAAAGTGATGGCAACTGCAATGACGCGAGTACATTACATTACTTTACAAGTTGAAAGCAAAAATTGTAGAAAAGGAAAGTCTGGTTCGACCGTAACAATCTCACATTTCAGCGGTCGCTGCGGGAAATATTCACGAATTAAGAACTTTCAGCTACCTTATATTTGTCACATCTGATCCTCTGCCACTTCATCTATGTTTGCTATATGATATGCTAAAGAAGGTCATCGCTAGGAAAAGTTTATAGACTTACAAGGAGACTACGTTGGCAAATAAAACTGAAGCTCATAAAAATATATTTCTTTCTACGTGGCTACTTTCGTACAAGTTATCAATTAAATGCTACATGCGTATCTAGCAAAAAAGACGATATTTCCTGGGAATACACTTGTTGAATCACCTTCGGTTGATAACCGATATATTTATGACCCAATCTTAGAACAACTCATAATGGTACTAATTGAATAATAAAAAAAGAGAAGTATTTTACTTTGGAGGGGCGTTCTTGACTTTTACTTATTAGTTTAGTTAGAATTCATCTTAGAATTAAATTAGTTCGGGCACATGCAATAAATTTCAGTAATTAATTGTCGTTACCTAAGTAGGCTCCATTGTTCCACGGAACCTAACCAGCCGTTAAACTCTACTTATTTTAAACTTGTTAGAAGTTACTTAAGATACACTCATGTATGTATATGTAGTTCCATAAATATTTAGGTGTTACAATAAATTTTCAGGAACCATTAAGGGATCGTTGCCTGGATTGGTAGTAGTACATCAAAAAACTTCCTAAAGCGTAACACAATTACCAGCAGTATATCGTACCGGCTTGTCCATATAGAAAAAACAAGCTTGATGAATACCAATATTATATTTAGAAATGGTTGTACGTGTACCGCCGTAGTCCTTGCATTCTTTCCTAAATTTATGTCTACAGCTTCCGTTGCAAGTAGTTGCGTATGCATAATATGTTAAAAATGTTATATAAGGACGCTGTAGAGAACCGGATATATAAACGCATGAACAAATTAAGAATATTTATGCTTTCATACAGGACATGTAATGGTATGTATTTACGTATGTAACCATATTGGAATGCTGCGCGGTTGTAACAGGTACTTTTTAGCTTCGTACGAAATAGTAAATTTGATTTTAATTGGTATTTAATATTGTGGTGGACTATATCGTAGTTTTAAACCGACATTTTCAAGCATATACTTTTCCCTTCGATAAACAGTTGTTTCAATTAAACGATGCAATTGCGAGCAAGGTATTTGCCAATATACGAACTTCCTGGATAATTCAATTTTACGATTGTGTAAATGTCAAAGTTTATCTAAATTTGAGGATTTTAGATCTTTTTAAGTACCAATACGGACATAAAATATAGACATATGGGTAAAAATGTTAACTGCTATTTTAGTAATTATAACAGTTAAAAGACAAAGAGCAACGCACTGTACATAATATATGTGTCTCGTCTTTCTAGAATTGTGTCTACTGTGTAAATACGAAGCTAAAATTTTCCGATAATACAAGAGTATTTTGCAAAAATATTTAGGTCCTTACAAGGTAATCTAGAAATACCGACCCAGACGGCTACTTTATTATTTCAAATAAGATGCCTCGTTTTTTTTTTTTATTCAATCTTTTAAGTGCATGATAGTTTTTTCAAAACATCCGGATTACATACTTGGCCTTACTTAGACATGGTATTAAAACTTCGACACATACAGCGTGCTCAAAAATCAAATCAAACTTTCTCAAATACAATTTCTTTAAATCGCACTAATAATTCTTCTTTATCCACTGTATATCTGTAACGTTTTTGTATACTAGGCAACTCTTGAACACCTCGATACCCAATATTGCTATAAAGGATAAGGATAATCAATAATTCCCTTATCTGTAATGGAATTATTGATTAATTGACGTTAATTATTGATAACATAAACTAATGAAAACGAAGTTCGGAATACAAACAATTTTTTGATCTTTGGTTAATAGAAGAATAAGAAAAAGATACAAAAATACCTGAGGTTAACTCTGTTTTACTAACAAGAGGTCACATTTTCGGTCATTAATGTCTTCATCAAGAATAATTAATAACAACAGTGGAAAAAATTAAATAAAAATACAAAACACCTCCTTTGAAACAATCAGTACATGGATTATTATCGCTCATTCATTATTAGCAACAGCAAGAAACCTAATAAATTCGATTAAAAGTAGCATGATAAAGTAAAGACTGTGGGGAATATGCAAAGACTAGAAAAAGAATACAAAAATACTTACGCTAAGTGACATTCGCGACGAAAATATAAAAGTAGCAGGAAGACAACGGCAATCCTTCATTCAACAGTCGATTGAAATTAATCCGTTAACAAAATCCTGTAATTAATAGATTTTTCTGCCCCATAGCGTGAACATGACAATGAAACTACTTATCTATCATAGTTTGGTTACTGTGACAATAGTGAACAAAACATGCTGGTATTAGCGACCTTAGACTCTTGGGTCAATATTTTCTATCTAATCCTATCCCAGGAAAGATAATAGATTCAACCGATACGTTACTGAGTAAAACGATGTATTTTGAATAAAGGAATGCGTAAGCTACGCATTTGTCCAATTAATGCTAAGATTTTATGCTGTTAGAAACTATAGAAACAAAGGAAAATCTAAGTCTAACAGCACTTGAAGTTGACGACACGTGTCAGACCTATTGAGTTTCTATTCCGGCCCAACAGTCTTAACACCCCGTGGGCTGAAATCTGGCTTATGTCCAAACAATCATCCAAGACGTCATGAACTTGTCGTGTACCTATTTCTGGGCGTACACCAGTTAGACGAATAGTCATTATCCTGTCCTCTTTCAATAGGTCCTCCACAGCAATAATTTTTTCCTTTCTTTCGTTTACTCTCGTTTAATCGTCTTCTAACGATTTTCTACTAGTTCTAAAACGATCGATAGATCGACGTACACCATTTTTAGATTCTGCAGACTCCCCAAACACTTCTTGCAGACGTTAAATAATGTCTAGAGTTTTCACACTCTGTTTCCAGAAAAAGAAAATTAGTGTTCTTTGAGATATAGCCGTGTCTTCCATGATTACAAAAACAGGGCATCTATATTAGACAAACAGCTGACTCAGACTGAACTATATTGGACTGAACAGCTGCATAAATACCTCAAGTCTTGCCACCAAAGTTCTGCGACCATAGGCGCTCTAGGTTAATCTTTTGCTGAATTCATGTTTATAAATAGTATAAGCCTTCTCGATACCAACAAACATTATTTTGCAAATCATTTTTGATTATATGTAATTTATACTTTCTTTGGTAAACTTCTTTTTTCTTTGGAAATGCTTGAATATTCGGTATATTTATTTGAATGAACAATTGTTGCTTCAGAAACGTACCGGCTATAACTTACGTACCTGTCGTAATAAGACCAGACCAACCAGATAGAAATGGTTTGAAGTAATTGATATTGATAGACTATAGGCTTGCATAGAAGTAATTGAGGAGCTCAGAATACGTTAAGGGGTACTTTTCCTTGTACCTCGCATGCTATAATGAATACTCTTTAATACTTAGTAACGGGTCAATTAATCTCTCTTGGCTTAGAAGGGTTAAAATTCTTTGAAAAATTATCAGCAATCCGTTAGATTCCATGTATTAATAAGGTGATTCTGTGTAGATAAATTGCTAAAATCAGTAGAGAATTAAAACGTAATATATTAAAGAAGATAGGTGAAATTAATTGCTGCGTAGTAGAACAGAATAAAAAGATAAATACCACTTAAGGCAATGGTAATTTCGCTGTTTGTCGATTCCGATAAATTTCGTACTTTCTGAATATCTCAACCATTAAATAGGAGAATTCAATTTTTTTCGATTAGCGATAGTAACCGCGCTTATGCATACGTTACGTCCACGTATGCATACATTCATATATTGCACCGAACATGTTATTAACAGCAAGGAGTTGCAAATTTTATTTATTCGCAAATGGAAACCTTCGCTTGTGCAAGACACACCTACCTTTGTGTAGCAACCAATGCAGGTAATTGAAATCCGAGTCTTTATCGCGACTGTGGATAATTATTTAAATTATTGTGTGTTTAATTGAACGGGCTCCTTCGATTTATTGCATGCAAAATGATAGGCGCATGGGATTGGAATTTATATACGTATTCAACGGAGTAGGAAGACTGCCTGCTTAGGAAACCCATTCCTGCTTTAAGACAAGTAACAGGTTGACCTATTATTTACGTAGCATTAATTTCGAATCTGCTCAGTTTGCTCAACCGAGTAAGACGTCAATAACATATCGTACAAAGAAAATGTATGTCTCTAGATATTTAAATAGCGATACGTTTGATTTAGTTGCGTTTTTCGAGCTTTAGTTATGATTTTTTATTTATTTTATATTTAGTTAATTTAGTTATATTTTTCGACGATGTTATTCACGTCAATTCACAAGATATCGTTAATGGCTTGGCAATTTATTTCAGTATTGTATATACCAGCAACACTGACCAACCTATCTTAATAAGTTTCACTATTCTCATATTTGTATTTCTCAATAAACGGAAACAGAGACCGATGCAACAATTAAGACGTTAAAAAACAAAATGCCTGCTGGGCCAGACAAAATTCCGAGCTTTCTGGTTTTCTCCGCCTACAATAATCTTCAACCTGGCGCTTTCAACGGCTACATTTTCAGCTTTCAAAGTTGCTCTCTGCTCTATGCACTCGTATACCTATTTGTTTAGTAGTTTGTAAGAATTATATATATTATATAATTATATAGATTAGCGTGGTTTTATGGAAAAACGATCAACCATATTCAACCCAGCTTTCGAACCGGGAGCGTCAATCTTATTATACATTATATTTATCTTATTGTTTTTTTTACGCATATTATTTTGCATTTGTTTATTATATATAAAATGTGCGAAAATATCCAGAGCTGTTAGTGATTTATCGTCGTTGCCTAGGGTTACCTACTTTGATACTGGGTGGGGTAAATTCGGTATTATAGTCTTATTATTATTATACTTCATTTCTTTCTTCTATTACAGCCTCAATTATTTCGTCTTGGCCATGTGAATCTATATCTAAGTATATGTATACTGCTGACTATGTTGACATGCTCTTCATGGTTTTCATCAGCGAGTGTACTTTTATCTCCACCTTTTGTCGCTGTTGCCTCACATTTAATACCACAGCTCGAAGCCGCGCTGATGACGCCGGGTAGGCAAAAACATGTCCGCGTGCTACTGTACTTTTTTTTCTCCTTTTGTTGCGTTCGATACCTTACTTTACAATTTATTTATATTTACACGTACAAAAGAAGTTTATTAACTTAGTCTTTAACAACATTGTTTTCTATATACTATTTTCTATTCTATTCTTCATATCTCCATCCTTATTCCATATTTCTCTCAATGTTGCATCAAAATAATGATAAAACTTAATGACAATGTCTTGCTAAAACCAAACATTAATAACTTCATTATAGACACTATAGACAAGAGCTTGCATAATCTCAAACTTGAAAACATTTATATGGCGAATAGTAATTTTTCAATCACTAAAAATTTAATTATCTTAGTTGCAGCTTGTCTCAATGTTATCCTCAATTTTTTTGAGGGCAATGACGATTTCCCCGAACATAAAATCTTGTTTCTAATGATCTGCTTAGCATGACGTAGCCTTTAAAAATACTAGAGCCAGCAAGCATTCTTTTACACTTATGGCTCCAACTAGAGCAGCATTCAGGGCGGGGTATGGTAGAGATCCACCACAGTTCTTACGGAAAAAACCGCGTAACAATAAAATTGTTACATGTTTTTCTTTTACTACCTTCTTGAGTGTCTTATTTTTCGCTAATTAAAACGATTGTCAACTAGTATGGCTGAACGGAATTTGCTCCTTTCTATTTCTTATTAAATCTATTTAAATTCCTATCCATAATTCGTATTCGTAAATGCTGTAGCTATGTCAGGAATTGTTCGAAAATACCACCTGATATGGAGTTATTTCACGTTGTGATTAAGCAGTTATACGTTTCTTGCAACACTCATAACTCATATTCTGCTTATCTGTATAATTAAAGTGTTCGTGTCACGACATTGCAAGTAGAGATAACTTTATACATAACACAAAAATATACATTGAGAAATTAATGACTTCTCGGCTGAGTTAATTTATTTCGGATACGACATTAACCCATATAGAGAAATTCAAGACTGATGTTGTAGACAGCTTGAATAATTTATTAACCTTTCGTAATTCAAGGGCCTATCTAATACGATCTTACCGGTATTTAATAATATCCGCAGAAGGAAAAAATAAATATATTTCGAATCGTCCTGAGACTTTTTATTTATAAACATTTTGTTTTAAATTTAAATTTGCAACCAAGCACGATTACCAAGCATTTATTAGCTAACGTAGTTTGTTTGGATGGTAATAATGTATTTTTATTCAGTGCGTTATTAATTAACAAAAGAGAATATACAAAACTAAAATCAAAAATTATATAGCCTCAACCCGCACTAAACCTTAAAAAGTAGTTGAAATGGCTCACATAAATCCCATTCCTTGCTTTTAGACTGTCCAGTGGAACTGACGCCACTACACGTACATATATGCCTTAAACTAAAATCAAAAGGCATAAGACGAAGTATGTACATAGATGATTAAAAAAAAAAGAAATTGAACCAGATATTACCTTTTAAACATATATCGCCAGAGAGCACGTTCAAATGGTCGCATACCCGATGCTTTGAAACTAGCTAGTAATGAATAGTAGGGAGAGAGAAAAAAAATATTTTTCATAAAACGCAGTCCTGTACCCCAATATGAATCCGTCCTAAAACGTATTTTATCCAGGAAGTATGATTTAGCATAGTTACGAATTTCAATTCCACAATTTTATGCGATATTCTTTCGTATTTTGCGATGCTAAAAATGAATCTCATCGAAGCATGCCGAAGCCTCTGCACCTTATCCCCGTCGGCAGCGATTTTCTTAAGGAATTCGTCCGGTCTCAAGCACTTTTCCAACAATTTGTTCGATATCTAATCCGGCACATTTACGTCGCAATTCCTAGTTAGCCACCGCAATCGCGCACTTATTCCAATGGAGTAGCTGAAATGCACGTTTAGCAACAGCGAGCACACATAATACCGTTAAATCGGAAATTACCTAATTATATTTACGCAACAATTAATACGAGCGAGTAGCTGTAAATTTAATGATGGCACGATTTTGTACGTCGAATTACATCTGAATGCTTCAATTAAGATAAATATTAAATTACGTTTCCTTCATATCAAATCAGTTGCATATTCAAATTTTCATATATAACCATTCTAGAAGATGTCTTTATAAACAAGTCAATATAGGGGAAGACTAGTTAGCGTATCCCAAATAGTTCATCGTAATTTTGCATTCAGAAAATGGGTATTACAAGTTAATTAATAGAATACTTCTTAAAGATATTTCATTAAGTTCCAATTAGTGAAATTCTATTCAAAGGATAACGGCATCACTGAAGTCAAATGACTATGCAGGTTGTAAGTGAGGAATATCAGATGGCTTAAGAAGAATACAGAAGTTTCGCGTTAATGAAGTAAGTAAAGGTTCTAACTACTGAAACTGAAGATTCGTTTAATTAAAAATACATCAATCTTCGTGTTTATATTTATAATTTTCACTTTATTTACTTATTCCAAAGCTCGTGTTAGGGATATAAAATTACAACCCAAAAAAAAATTGCCGGAAACAGGTAAATACTTCAAGATTTTTGATAATAAGGATTACGCATTCATTAGCAGCGTCCTTCTATCAAAAACACACAAATACTAAAAAAGAAATGCAAAGGTAACCTACACTATGTTTACGCAATTTTCACCAATAGAGAATGAATCAATTAATAAAGCTTTCAATTTGTTGAGAAATACATCAAGAAAACTTTTAGCTGGAAATAAGCGTGGTGAATTGTATTTTCAATTATTGTAATGATTTCACTATTCAAGCGCTCTTGTACTAGTTTAAAGAAATTAGATTTTAAAAGTTTGTATGTACGAGAGTAACGTCTTCAAATTTTACAAACGACCATGATCTGCTCCCGATGGATTCCGCGTGATTTGGTTGAAGTACAAAAGGAGACTTGTGTCAATTGGTGTGAGGAAGGTTGCCACAAATTCGATAGAGAAACTTCAAAATCTGTGGAATTTATGTATATTCGTCTGAGTTGGAAACCAGATAAAAATCAACTGTTTAGCCGTTCCCAGATGAACCCAATCCATTAAAAGTTGTTCGTTTATGAAGCACTTCCGAAAAAGTGATTGCTTGTTTCTTTCGTTGTTTCGTTCGTGTGATCTTGTTCTTATCGCAGACGTTGCTTTCGGGGATCGAACAACGGTTAACGCACGCTCAATGGTGTGTAAAAATTTTTTTACCGTAGATTAGATAAAGTGCATTATAAATGACCACCAGATGGGAATACAGAGCGCAATCATAACTATATTCAATGGCTGTCAAGCAATTTTAAATCTATCAAAGCTTACTCATACAAATTTGGCCGGATTCACGAATGTATAAATGATTTAAGGCGATTGCAATACAAAAGCCACGTTACTTCGCGAAGAGTTCCAAGCCATCAGGGGATCGAAGGCAGACAAGCTGGTTAGAGAAGTAGCAAATATGCTCTTCATCGGTTCTAACCTCTTTTGTAGCTACAAGAGATCCACATAAAATAAATAATCCGAGCATGGGAGGAAATTAAAAAATCAACTCTTATCAGGACAAAAGCAGGCGAAAGCGAAAGGTCATATCAAGCTTGCCTAATTCCACGAAGTTAGTGCTATCGTTCAACAAAGAGGAATTGTCGATTACTGGCGGAGTTCAGATCATACAGACTTAAAATATCGCCTATTCAATCTAGGAAAGTTTGAAGATCAAATCTGTCGTCCATGCCAAGAAAATCTGGAGACGACACAACACATCCAAATATGCAAATGTGTTGCTATCAGTTGTACTCGACAACAACGTTTTAGTAAACCATTTCCGATATTAACTAAACTGAAGAATGGAGATCTTAAAATACTGTTAAAGTTTATTAAGAGCTTTCACCTACTCGAACGCATATAAAGACATTTTGTTACAATAGATCTATCAAGGCCGCAGCGACTAAATGCCCAATGATACTAATATTAATACTAGTAATAACACTATATCAGAAGGAGAATTCGAAGAAACAGTCGACAATAATGCACCATTCTTTATCGTGGCAACGCTAGCTCCCATATGGCACCTCAACTTGATAAAGAAAAACATCGAATTTTTTTAAACGAACTTTAATTAAAGTCGTCTCGTTGCTCGTATTCACCCGATCGCCTAACAATTTCTTTTTGTAATACTTAGTTTATCCTCCTTTCATGAACTCCCGTATTCGTTTAGGTAAAGGCTTTCATTCATCAATCACGTATAATTCACTTGTAACTACCCTAAGCACTTATTTAAAGATCAAATTTTCTCTCTCTTTGTCTCACAGCTACCTCAATTCATATATGAGGGACACTTTGAAAAATTCTGAAAACTTAGCAATGCACTAAAGCCTACAATACTATTAAACCAAAATAATTTCACTTATTCAAAACTACCGGGTATATGTCGACTTTATTATATTAAATAAAACAGCTGCATATTGTTACATTTTTGAATTCCTAGTTTAATTTTATGATTTTTTATGTGTTGCTTTTCCTAATTATACTTGTTCATTACACGTGAAATGGGAAAATATGCATTGCCGCATACTTTTCTTTCAAAAGGAAAATACTCAGCGAACCTATTTATGTAATTTTTTAAATGTCATTTCACTTTGGAGATATCAAAAGTTAGTAATGACCGTTAGGAAATAATCTAGCACAGCTGAAATGTTGATTTGTCTACTTATTCGGCTATGTTTATTCAGAAAAACTATGATTTTTGAATGTTTGCATTAACAACATTGCATGTTTTTTTTCTTTATCAAAGCTTCCTCCTTATCCCTTTTTACGTATGCATCTTCTCTTCATTGTAATTTCTGCTGCAACAGATACATATTAGATTACAATTAATTTAATTTTTTTCTGGTCACAATCTGTTGTATAGGTGTTTTACTTAAGGCAAAAGTTATACTGCTCGATTGGAATTTGCTTCGCGGAGTCATCTAATAGTTTTTAATAGGCAGTTTACGATTTTAATTGAGTAACATGTAAAGAGGCAATTATACATATGCCATAGCTGAAATTCCTCTCTTGTCAAATACAAAAATCTCAATAGATAAATTATCCTAATGATGACATGCAGCTTATCCTCTGAAAATTGAAAAAAGGGATGTACATAAGTGCAGCTACTGCACTTAATAAATAATTCATTACTTGGTACGTTCGGAAAAACCTTGCTTTATGGGCAATATTTGCCATAATATTTATAATTTATCTCACACGTAATAGACTCCTTTAGCGCTTGATTAGCGGAGACCACATAATCATGTAATTATTGTTTTCAGATAAGCTTGTAGTTTCATCATTATAGGTAATAGCAAAAACCGGAAAAATCTACTAATGAAGCGTTTGCATAATATATGCACGTCTTCATTGCATATTTCACTACAAATAATTACACAAGGAGTAAATAGACAAGAGTTTGTAATGGATAACAGGTATATAAAATATGATTACTCCCTAATTGAAAATGTTGACGTATAGATCGTGGTAGTTTTTAATATTTGGTCTACAACCATTCAGTTAGTAGCATCTTTTGCGTAAAAAATAGTAGCTATGATTCCATTCTATTCGCTCAATAATAATACAAATCAAAAAAATCACTACATGGGCTACTTCCGATAACGGGAGTAGGTACCGATTAACGCCCTTCCATTTTACGTTAAAACATATCAGTAATAAATAAGAAGAATGTGTTCCATCGGAAATACTTCAAATGGCCCTAACAATAATCAAGCAACTTCCCCCTCCATTCAGGAGAGCCAGCCTATGAATCTATATACACTCCGCCAAAAAAGTATCGCATAATTTAGTTTTGAATCATAAAAGTATCGCATAATCTTTGTTTGTAGCATAAAGTTGTAAATATACTTTAATGCGCTCTAAGATATAATTTTTATGATTGTTTAAATAAAATACAGGCCAAATAAAAACAAGAACTCATACTTGAGATTTTTATTAAAACAAGAAGTTATAATTTTGGAAAGAAAAATGTCATAACAGTAGCTTTTAATACTGAGTATTGCCACCTCTGGCTCTTATGACCGCTCGCATACGGTTTGGCAGAGATTCGATTAACCTCGGTATATAAGCCTGATCCAAATTCTCCCACTCGTCACGGAGAGCATTTTCTAGTCCATGCAGGTCCGCTGGGGCAACATTTTGGGTTCGTATCCGTCTGTGAACGGGGTCCCACACGTGCTCGATAGGGTTCATGTCCGGACTTACCGCAGGCCAATCTAAAACTGGAATACCAACATCGTTAAGGTATTCCTGGACGATTATTGCAACATGCGGTCGTGCATTATCGTGCATTAACATGAATTCGTTTCCTATAATTGGCGCATATGGTACTACATGTTCTTCTAAAATGTCTGTTATATACCTGTGGGCGGTCAGTATACCTCTGTCTACTGGTACTAACTCTGTACGACCTGTTAAACAGATGCTTCCCCAAACCATAATAGAGCCACCAGCGAAATTAGGTCTAGGTCTGATATTACACTGCGAATAGCGCTCACCGTCTCGTCTGTACACTGAGATACGCCTATCTGAGGTGTAAAGACCAAATCCTGACTCATCTATGAAGAGTATATTGGCCCAGTCATTAATGTTCCAATTTACATGTTCTCTGGCAAACCTTAAGCGAGCCACTCGGTAGTTCCTAGTGAGACGAGGGACTGTTACAGCTACTCCAGCTCTTAATCCACTCTGTCGTAACCTATTCCGAATAGTTTGAGTACTCACATGAGTATTTCTGACTCTAGCCAAGTCGTTCTGCAATTGTCTCGCAGTTACATGTCTTCGACGTAATGCTTGTAGTAGTAAATAGCGGTCATCTTGGCGAGTAGAACATCTTGGACAACCTGGTACAGGTCTTCTACTGTAATTGCCTGTTTCCCTATATCTAGCTACGGCTCTAGGAACACTTGACTGATTGATGTTCATCAAATTAGCAACGTATGCTTGAGATCGTCCATCTTCGATTAAAGCAACTATAGCAGTCACTTGTTCTGAAGTGAAATTGCTCAGTTTAGTTTTAAAAGCGTTGGTACAGAACTCTGACTTCGCACTTTAAAATTTGTCCGTATAGGAAGACTTTCAATAAACAACTGAACAAACCTTACGCATATGCATTTTTCTAAATGTGCTCTTTTAGAAAAAAAAAAGTAAAAAAGCTATGTTCCACGATTTGGTTAGTGTTTTTATAGTTCACATACACGAGGCAAACTTTTTGTGAACGTATAAAAATATCTTGGTTTATGAATGCCCTTTTTTAGTTTATGCGATACTTTTTTGGCGGAGTGTATAAATCTTTCATATGGCGAGAATGTGTTATTAAAGTTAATAACAGAATTCTGATGATTACCTAACAAAGAAAGGACAAACTTTCCGAAAAAATAAATAGTTGCATTAAAAGTGCTAATAACAAGAAATATCTCGTCACAAGGGTAAGTAGAATTTAAATCATCTGTAATATTACCGATAGTTCAAAGAAATCAGCATTGGTAATCTTGAAGATCGTACATCAATAATATTAATAAATGTGTTCAATGCAAAAGTGAAGAAGTTCGAAACTTTACTATAATTGAGAATTTCTATAAAATTGTAGAAAAATACATCTGTCTACATCCTCCGAATGTTCAATGTTCAAGTTTTCGGTAACGAGAAACAACCTGTCACCTATCTAAACCTTCTTGGCTCACAATTTTCTTCAGCGACCTTCTAGTGGATGCGGGAGGTGACATCGGAGCCCTAGAAAATCACGGAGGTAAAAGTCAATTACAGTTGCAAAAGAATACCACGTTGGTTGAAGATATGTCATATTAGCTGGTGTCTAATGGCCGGCGGTAACATCATGTGGTGTGTGTGTAACGTATTATTTATTAAGGTGGGACTTACTTCTACTTAGAATGGAAGATATTTCCATCCATTTAGTGATTACGCTAAGCTTGAAGTTCAACGTACGCAATGACATTTTGTTACCTTTTTTCAACGGTGATCAAAAACAAATAATCATATTACAGTAATACCGACATAATTTTGTTTGTAAAAGGGCAAAAATAATAATTTCTTTAGTTACTGGCTATCTAATAAAGGCTTCAATATTATTAAGTAGTTATTTGTAACTATTAAGGAAATTTCACTGATAATGAGTTGTATTCCTTGCAACTGGAAAAAGAAGGAAGATATCGCTATGCGATTTTACCCACTCGTCTTAAAACTCTTTAAATTCGACGTAAGTAAAGAAGAGCCATGCTGTTACATTTGAATTTTTGAAGATAATTAAAAAACAATTCATGATTTGGCATATTTCTTGAGCATTAATAGTTGTTCCAAATTGTAGCATTTAAAATATATAAATAAATAAATAAATAAATATAAATTTCTTTAATTCTGAAAATCTGCAGAAGCTATAGTAGATTGAGTCGGCAACGACTACTACATTTATTACATACAATATGACAAAACATCTTTAACCAATGTGGTGTACAATTAACTAGACCTTTTAATAAATTAAGATTATTGTTAATCCTACAATTTTTACCAGCTAATTTAAATTTTACAGTTGACTGTAGCTATTACGCCCACTAGCAGTCATGTTCGGAATTTAAAAACATCCTTCATTAACTTACCATTTTAGTTATGAAAATATTCATCATTATAGGCTATTATAGTTTCTAAGATATTGCCAGTTCTTTCTCTTAGCAAGACACAATATGTAGAGTCTTACGAGAGTTATCGAATCTAATTGCTTGATATGTATAGAAAAAGCATATTATCACATTCGTGATTATGGCCATTATTCACTCAGATGATTTGTGCTATTCGCCCGCTGCTCGGGTCTCAAACGTCATCTTCGTGAATAATGGTTGTCGCAGTCGCTCGCGCAAATAATATAGTATCAATACCATGTACGTTTTCTAATTATTGAAATATCTTAGAAATGTTAAGTTTACTAACCCCGATCAAACTCAGCGCATATCGTTAGAAATTTTCATAAATCGTTCGACAATAAAACGGGCAAGTGTGCACCGTTCTGAATGATAACGGTATCAGTTTTGGCAACGGTTCCTTTCATTCGTAAGATACTAAACGTGGATGTAAAGTATGCGGCTGTGCCTGGGCCATTAAGATTTGATATAACGTCGTTTATTGCACATATACATATATTCGTACATTGACGACGTTATTTATCATTGCCTTTATCCTCATCGCAGGCTGATTTGTGATTATCTTTTCTGGCGCCGTAAGCGTTATATTTCAGTTAGCACGTACGTTATAAACACGTTTTGTATACACATAACCGCACTATTACCACAACTATTCGTATATAAGTGGAGTCAACATGTACACCGTGTGACAAATTTTCAGTTTTAACAAAGAAAGCAAAATAATTAATTTTGTGGTGGACACATTTTATGTTTTAATTTCGCAAACAAGGTTTCATTTGTGTTTGTGGATTTAACCTTTCTTTGAGATGATAATTACACCGAGATACAAAATAACAAAATAAATAAATTATTAACACCGTTTTGTCTAAATCTTATTGCAGGCGTTTGTCATTAAAGTTACAAAAATCTACTCCGCAAATAATACTAATGAATGAAACATGTAGGCAGTGGCGATAAGACTGTTACTCTCTGGTAGCAATGCTATCTACATTAATCTATTTGCACATGCGCGTTAAAGTAGCGTTCACAAAAGATAGTGCGAAATTAGTGCAATACACAAATTTTTATATTCAGCATGCACCACCTTATGGGAACGCACTCTTATGCTAACCAACAGCAGTCTTTATTCCTTGTCTTACTCTTAGTTACGACTTACAACTTACTATTGGACAGTTACTTCTACTGGCCAAATTAAGTTTAAAACCAGGCAACTGTGACCTATAGCATTGAGCTACATTCCACAATCAAAGATGTTTGCTGCGGTAGTGCAGAATTAAGCTACCTTCCTCTAATCTTCATCGGTCTTATCGCTTATCGCGTAGGCGAAGCTGTATTATGTGAAGCGAGAGGTGTATGAGCAGCCATTGTTATAATCGCCTTAAATCGTTCAATAAAGTATGCCTGGTTATTATTACCAACAAGCTCCTTGCTACTGCAAACGGGCCGCCTTCTGGGCCGACTACCTTAGATTCTACGCATCGAAAAGTGTACATTTGTAATCGGTAGCGATGGTTGACGAAGTTACACAGTACAATATATACGATGTGGATAATATTTGTGTATGTACCTGAACTTCCGCACGTCTTTGAATCAAAAATAATCAGCATTAGTTTCGCAATAATCGTCAAATTGTATCTCGGAATTATCCTATAAGTATGCTTGCATAGTAACTATTACGATGTGTTATGTATGTACGTACATTATACTAATAACTCCATTACAGTATTAGCCGTAAAGATCCTGACGTCAACATGTAATGCCTTTGCCACCTTTAACGCCTACATAATTTGTAAGATGATTGCAGTAATTGTCACTTTAACTACCTACATTTACGTGCAACATTAACTTTCAAAGTACCAAAACTTTTTGATATGCAGATGTATAATTTGCATTTATAAATAACATCAGAAGTATATGAACGACGCAAGATAAGTAATCCAATATATTTCAAATTGCTGGATTTTAATGAAATCATCAAAATGAGAATTGTTTATACATTAACAGCGTAACTGTCCATAAAATTAGTGCTTCAAAAAGGAAGGAGAACAAGCGACAACAATCATGCATTAATTCTTTTTCAACACTGAAACAATTTAAAATGAAATTTAAATAGTGTTACCTTTACCGCAAACCACGTAAAATTATTGCGTTAACTTTAATACTATGTAAATTTGACAACAATTATTATTTTACTTGCCGTCGTTGCACAACAAATGTATCATTTCAATTTTATCCTCTGTTAAAGTAGATGGCTATGTAGATTTTATCTTATGTATCCTCAGTTAGTGTGAAATTCAAATATTTCCGCTTGTACAAGGGTAGTGTTTATAAATTTCTACTTCGTGACAAATTTTGACCAATTCAGCGACTTTTGAACATTCCAAGTCCATGTTTAAGAACTGTATTCCTATTAGTACTTTGTGGTCCCATCTTCAGTCTGAAGGAGTTTACTCTGTCAGGCTTAGGTGGCTTACCCCTGTTACCGGGCCTGCTATTGGCCTAACAAACTAGTTAGACCCTAGTAGACCTGCTATAAATTTATTGTATACATAAGAAATTGTTTGCTTTGACTACTGTGTACGTTATAACTATAGAAAGCTTGAATAAATTGCAAAAGTTTATTGAATTTTATCCGAACTACTTTAATTTACCACTTTTGATTAAGATAGTAAGCACAGCACTTCAAGAGTGCGTATTTTAAGCGGGATCTTACCAATAAAACCAAGTATGAAACTTTTGATATGTTTTGCGAAAAGACTTTGAGTGTCGAACACCGCCTTATAAATTGCCTAAATCTGAAAACTATTAGATTTAGTCTCCGGATAGAATATATAACGTTGCAGTTTACTCTTCAGATCGCCCTATGCGTACTTTCGAAAATTTTTGAGTTATCTACGGACCAGTTATCGGATACCAACGATATCATTAGAGCTTTGGCAGGCTCTGAAGTTGTGGTACAATTGTTTTCAATTAATGTGTTGCAATTGTTACTCACTGACTGCAATTGGTTAAATATCATACAAACAGCTGTTAAATTATCATATCTTTCCTTATCGGGACAAAAGAGAATTCCTAAAATTATTCAAATGTAACAAGGATGTTGTTAATTTTAAATATACGTGTATTTGCATTATAATGATTGGAATAATTTCTTAATAGCACGGCATATAAGAAGTTTATACTTCTACTGCGCGAATTCCTACAAAGTTCCCCATACTAATAACTAGTCTCAGTTAAAAGGTCTAGTGATATTAAATTTTGAAGGTTTAAGTCAAACCCCGTTATTATAAAACTGTTTTAGTAAAATAATGCATTGTCTAAAACATTTAGCGTTGCTATATCGAGTTTTCTACTTCTAACAGTTTTCCATTCGCTGACAGCTAAGGAAGATCAGCTCGATATTAAATAATTTTTTTGTTTTATAACGTTTCAATATATTGTTAGTGGAATGGAAAACATTCGCAACGAAGAGAAGAATAGTCAAGTTTACTTGTACTATTGTAAATTTACTATAAAATCTGTCAGATGTTTGTATAACTTAAGAGTTGCTTCTGCCTTGTCACTGTCGGCATATATAAAAATGTTTAAATAACTGTTAACACATTTCCCGCGTTCTTTAATTACGCTAGTGACTGCCTTCTTCGTGTTCCTATTAAGCAACTTGTGTAATAGATATTGCTAAGATTTGGTACAAATGTATAAATTCTATTACATCTAACATCTTACCTAATAAACTTTATTATTATTACAAAACTTACATGTAGTTCTACACACCCTGAACATGTATGCTTGGCTACGAGAAATAAATATTACAACACCGTACCTATATTACAGGAAAAAAAGAAAGAAATAAACATCCGCCGTATCTCTTATCAAAATAGCGTTTAGATGCTTCAATACTAAACCGTCGAAGGCGCTATTACGAAATAGTCCGCTATCGGTTTGTCCCACATCAGCGGACAGGTTTGAATCGTTCGACCTTAAATAATAAAATTCTTCGTGTAACTCCTAATTGGATTTCTGATTAAAGTCACGCTTCCAAAAAGCAAATTTATGTCTAGACGCTATCATGCGATCCTCACATATAAGAAAACTGTTTCTTAGCCTAGAAATTCGAGTTTAACGAATAGTTTTATCAAATCTTAGTCAATGAACGGTACCGAACACGTTGTACAACCGAATCTTAACATTCGTGCTGTTGAATAAGTTCTATTTAATCTATTAGTATCATATATAACACCGTCTAATTAAACGAATGCTGTGATTTAAGTTTATATCTACATGGTACATTATTTATAATGAAAAAAAGAAAACACCAAAATCATTATAGGTAGAATTACGAAGAGATCTATATCTAAAAATGTTCCTTTAAAGACTCAATTGTTATTAATTATTCATTAATATTTAATTACTAGTTTTATATTATATAATTTATTTCATTTATTCAATAAATTGTTAATTCACTGAACAAATGAAATTCATTCGGCGTGTGATTCTCTCGACAAAACACTGTTTTAATGGCCAATGGGTTGTAGGGAATCAGCCAGTCTTAATATATTTTAAATATTGAAGACATCGATATTCAGGTTACAAGTCGCCGAAATTCTGCTGCTGCTGCTGGAATTCGCTGCCTGGCAGCGATTTGTTAACTTCGAAGTTTGAATCCAACTTTCAAAGTTGCCTACGTAGAATCACAAGCTAATAACTGAGCCATTTAAATCAAATATTAACATCTGATTCATCTACTATTCCTGCTTAAAACCCAGTTAACGTGAGTAAATCCGCATACATTGGAGTGATAAAGAAAATTTGGGAAACTGCTAAGCAGCAACGAAGTAACAATAAATATAGTTCAACGTTTAAACCAGGACAAAAAAGATGACAAAAAATTAAAAATTGAAAGTTTTCTTCAGCAAAATAAGTTTACGCCAGGAGTGTGTTCTAGGTTTGCTTTTGTTCTTGAGTAGGACCTGATAACCTGAGTAGGACAGGATGGGATACTGTAAAACTAAGGTAATGACAATAACACACCTGTGCTATGCAGATAACCCGATAATTATAGGAGACAAAGACCAAAAAACACGACGATATTTAATGAAGCAAGATCTTCAAGAAGGTCAATATACAGAAGGAAGCATGGCAGTTGGAAATCAGGAAAGAAACAGGTTGTAAAGCTTGTAGTTGGAGTGAGCTACAGATATCAGGGAATAATGATTAACAGCAAAGGATATTCAGTAAATGTAATAACCGAAATGGTGGTGAAAACGGGCAGACTATTCAATGGCATCGAAATAATTTTTCTGGGTATAATAAAAGCTCCATTTCCCAGTAGTAAGATCAACAAAGCAAATGTTTGAATCGAAAGAGCAAGCAACAAAAAAGGGAGGAGTTCCAGCTGTTGAAAAGTGGGAAGTAGTAAATAAAGTTTATAGGAAACAAAAGGATGATGTTATCTAGTCGGTTACACTATTGGGTGCATTAATCTATATCTTTAGAACACCTTAAGCTTGATTTTAGCCTCTAGCATGGTTCAAATACTAAGTTACAATCGTGATCAATTACTGCTCGTTCGGTTCGTTTCGCCTTTGGCGCGGTTTATACGCTGAGTTATCGTGCTAACTTTTCTCGAAAAAGCATCATATAATGTCCGGTTGTATCTATTTATACATTTTATTATTGTTTAATTAATAGAGATAACCAAAGTAGGTAAAATTATTATTTTTTTGCAGCGACTAGACAGACTCGTGTCTATTCGTTTCGTAAAAAAGCGTTCGTGTTGCCTACAAATTTCCTCGAAAGTCGACAAAACGCGAGTCTGTCTAGTCGCTGCAAAAAAGTAATAATTCCACGTGCCTTTGTCATCTCTATTAATTAATTAAAACCAATCACAGGAAGATACCTGTTACGCAGATGAGAAAACTTTTTCGTAGCTTAATAATAACACTCCAACGAAGAAACGAATTTTTTGCTCTGTATGAGATTACATCATCGCGTGTGAATAACGTTGTCAGCGTTCTAGTTAAGAAGTCAGATGCAATTAAAGGTAAAAACATAATATCAATATCAGAAATGAAGAGAAAAGGAAATAATTAGTTAGCATAATGGCTTACTTAAAAACAACAGGTGCATAATACCGTTTACATTCGTTAAAATTCTTGAAATAAATCTTGATTCACAGAAGTACCCCGGACGCCAGGACGGTCCGAACGGTCAAGATATGAACGTATGTTTCGGTTCGCGCCCACATAAAATACGTTCTTGGTAATCCGAAACATAAACCTAAAAAAATAGGTTCATGCAATTTACAAAATTGGATGCAGTGACTCCAATAAAACCTACATTGGTCAAACGAAAACAGCGATTTTAGGAACGTATCAGGCGCTACCGCTTCGGTAGATTAGATTCGTCAAGTGTAGCCTGACGCATAGATGAAACCGAACATAATATTAAATTAGAAAATTTTAAATTGATCAAGAATGTAACTTCACCGGAAAAATTAAACGCGTACGAAACGGTTTACATAAAAACCGACAAATGTCCGAAGAAAAAAGGTAACGGATCGTTGCTGTATTCATTTCTATTCGATTTATTCGGGTAGGGATTGCACATGCTTTATGTCTCGAGCTGCAATAACAGGGGATCTTCCTATCTATTTCTCCGTACTCCGTACTCCGTATTTTTTAGTTTTAGTCACGCACGTCTTAGTTTTACGTCATATAGGCGGTAAAAGTAGGTACTTGTAAGTAATATTTTTCTCGTAAGTAGGGATAGGACGAGTATGTTAGTTTTAAAGGTTTCTCACATCTTCGGTCACCGGTTAAGAACGGGGTCATTCGTATTGTCAAATGGCCGTCCCGTATTAGTTAATTATACTTGTATGGTGCGGAGGTTACCGATACATTTGCGTTGTTTACTGCAATACACTGGTGAAATGAATCTAACATAAAAAAATTTATTTAAAAATTACGATAACTACATTAAGAAGCCATAAAAAACAGAAGTTAAAGCGTTACTAATTAGCTATTATAAACTAGAAATATTTTAATTCGTTTCATTCCATTCTAAAAGGAAATTGCAGCATCAACGTTTTTGGGGGTTTTGAGCACTACTCGACAGAATCGTCACGATCTCAACTGTGGCAGAGAGCGAAAAGGAAGACTCTGTAGAATGATATAAAATATTCGAATTAGTACAAGATGTTCATATAGCAGAAATACCTTTCGTCATTAAATTAATGATAACCTAGATAGGCAACCTAAGTGGCATATGACAATTTCTGTCTCGTTAAAATTTTAACTTTAAATTGGAAGCTTTTTGGATCGATCAAGACCTATATACAAAGCGGCATTATTCGACCAAATTGTTTTGCTTCCTCGAGCAATTGCTAGTGGTGCATTTGCACATAAAATTTAGCGTTGATGGAAAAATAACCAACAATAAGTTTTGTTTGAACTGAAAACTAAACTTTCTAGCTGAAAGTAAATAGGAATTCAATAAGAACACCATGTGTTTATGGAATAATTATCTCTCTACTTACGCATTCCCTTATACAAATCAACATACATCATCAGGTGTGCCCGTAAAAAGTAAGGTATTTGATACCAGTAAGTTTTTGGTTATAAATTTACAGCCTGTCGGCTGGCGTTCCTAAAAAAACGACGTTTTGTAAGGACACCGTCCGAGCTGACACACGTAATAAATTTCGGTAGTAATATGTGGGCAGTAATTTAGTACGTATGCTTTTGCTGCCGCTGTTACGATTTCCGTACGTAGTAACGTTTTACTTTAATCAAAATTAACGATTTCTACAACACGTTTCTGCTTTTGTTTTGAAATATATTGAAAGAGTAGCATTAATTTATTGGAAAATATTCCTTTTCCTTGAATCTTTGAAATATTAGAAATGAGAAAAAAAAAATAAATACACGTTTCATATAAATGCTTAAACATTTTAGTTTCGAATCGTATCTGAAATGATGTAACCTTTATCTCAGCAAGTCTAATGTTCGTCCAAAGTCAACTTTGTAGAGATTTTACGGATTTTAATTTATATCTTCTCACTACTATTGGTAGTTGCATGGAAAAATAAATATAACAATGAACTACTTCTGTGTTGATAAGAAGTGCACATTTAAAACTAAGAACCTTCTTCTTTTAGCTCAGTAAAAACTTAACTATGCAAACCTGTTAGACGATCTTCCTGTTGCACAATTCTAGGTTGTTGGCTTCATTTCACGAGTTGCTGTCGTGCCCTGCAATACTCGCTTTTATAGTTCGAACATATTTTACGCCTAAACACCAATAAAAACTAGAATTACCATTGTTTCCTTTAATATGTAACCCTCCTTACCTGTTAAAAAGCATCTAGTAAATCGACTTTAGTCACTTACTTTACATTTCAAGAATCCAGAGAGACAAAAAACGAACAGCCGCAGCCAGAAGAACAGCAAATATGCTGAATTTGGTTCTTCCAACCAATAGTTAACAAACACGATGCTTACGCCAGTAATGGATCACCGCCTGTAGCATGTTGCCCGTAGCAAGAATGTTCTTTTCTGAGATATGCATAATTACGTCAAATTCTTATACTTTTGTTATACATAATATTGGACATTAGTAGAAAGATCTATAGCAATAGTAGGTTGTTATTGATCAACTACTTTATTACAATTTTTACAAGTAGTTTGTTTTTTGCAGAAGGTTGCACTTGAAATTTCAAAATATATCCAACAGCATCTTTTCCCATTAACCAGAACAGTAAATATAATAATATAACAGCAAATATGTATAAATATATAATGTTTGCAACATTTCTTGAACAAAAAATTACTGGTATGAGATTCCTACACATACACACTTTATATAGCAACTCCAATTGTATTATTGTAGTCCTAGAAATATACTAAAGCACATTTTACTTGCTTGTTTATATCTAAATTTCAACATTCTTCTGTAGGTTCTTCTTTTTTCGACGGTAGGTAACATATTTTATCTCATACGTTGCATGTATCGCTGCTGTTGCATTTATTGGCCAGTCACGAATGTACATAATAATAATTTAATACCGAGATTATCGCAGAAATCTTCTTGAATTTAAATTCACTACAACCGGTTTCAATCCTGAATGGTTAATGAACGTACGTTACGTAAGACGGTGGTGTGTTAGATAATAATAGGTAGTGTGTTGCGTGAACGCGCTTGTTTGCGAAGAAATATGCATAATGAGGTTACTATTAAATAATTTCATATAATAGATACCGGTGTGTAGTAAGTTCTCCTTATTATTTAAATTTGCATAGTTTGCCTTTAAGTATATTCTCGTAAATTAGGCACGCACAAACGCTTTCCGTAGCGTTTCCAACACTTTACGAGGAACATTTTAAAGATCAAATTTAACTCCATTTACGGTGAAAAAAGTAGTAGGTATTATTCGAAAAAATACTTATTTATTACTATACGCATACACGCATTGTCAGATCAGCTCTTGATCTCTTTATTTGATCGTGTAGAAAGATATTTTCAAGCGTATGTATAAATTGAGTAGCTGCTATGCAACTCCCGAACTTCTGGAATTGTAAAATTATACTTGTTATATAAATAGTAGGAAGCTAAAATTCTCTAATAACATAACATTTCCGTTTGTACAGGTTGACCAGGCAGCTACTTTGTTATTTTAAATGGAACGCCAGGTATATTACTACGGAATTGTTTTAACCACCCATAAATAAAGCAACGTAACATGATTTTCATATGTCCATAGATTTCAAGTTTTTTCGAATCAACTTATTTTCAATTTATTTAAATTTAAATATATTTATTTCAGAAAAAGGAGGAGAGGTTATGTAATACTTATAATATACATACATATCAAGAAAAGGTGAAAGAAATGCCGCATCCTAGTATTAGCTGCGCTGTCCTGGCTGGCAATGTCCTCAACTGAAAACATTTGTGGAATTAAAACTAAGATTTGTTAATTAGTAGAAATTGAAAAAACCGGCATTCTAATGTTATTAAATCATCTTTTTATCGAAAAGGAGCAAGACCTTGAAATATATCTAATAACTGTTGTCGTATTTTTTGATGCAATAATTGTACAATGATCGTTTCTTTTGATACATTTGCTTAGCCATTCAACAAATCATATGTATTAGCTCTTCCTTGTATAATTCATTTCATAAGTAGCATAAGTTAAAAACAGCAAGTGAATATGCTTTGATTATTGTTGTTGTAACAACCAAGCAATACTAACAAATTGGATTTGAAATATATTTGAGTGTTTCTCCAATTGATTCCGAAACCAGTAATACTGCTTATTAGAAATCAAATATTGGCCAATAAAACTCCATAGCTTAGTATTTTTAACATGTAGAATATATTCTTATATATTGTCTTTCCGGGAAGATGCGTTGTTCTTATTTCATCTGCTCGAATAACTTCTAATCCTTTTATCACTCTGGTATTTTCTTGAGACATATCTTAACGCTTTCTTTAGCTCTTCTTTCCTTTTCTTTTCTTTCATCCTTATTCCATATCACAGAAGTTGTTCTATATCCTTCCATCTTCTATTCTGTACATCTTTTCATTCCTCTTCTAGTTTTTTCGTTCGAGGTGTGCCTCAATCTGGATAGCTTACAAGAGCGCAACAAGAAATCAATTCCTCTGTCTAATTATTTCAATTTTTTATCGATAATCGTTCTAAAAATCCCTACGTTAACGTTTGAATTGCAACGTTAGTTAGGCCAAAGTAATGAGTTGGGAATCTATACACATTTTTAACCCTACCGAAGCGTTTACCTTGCATCTTTATTTAAAGTAACTTCGGATTTGTAAAACTCGGTCCTTTTGTTATCTCCGTGTATTTCTTTATTTTAAAAACTTTTAATAATGTTTAAGGCCGTTACAGATTTTTATCTATGAGTATCGGCATAACCTGAAACAACATTTCCAAATTTAATATTTGAAACAAAGTAATACTTGGCTCAAGTTCGCCTTCTTAACGTAAGCAGTCTTCTCTTTCACGTAGGTAAAATTTCGGGAATTTGTGTGTCACTCTCCAACAAGCGTTCCGTTATATCTACCATTTTTTCTATAAATATATTTGTCCACACCGACGAATTAATTTTATGCATATGCATACTTACAATATGTACTATTAATGTACGATCAACTAATTACCATAACGAAATTTATGTGAGTGCTATAAGCGCATGAAAAAAGGTACTTTCATAAAATAGGCAATTTATGGCAACATTATGGTTTCCCGTGGAAATAAAGTATTATAGTGCCAACAACTAGATATGTTAGACGCTTACTGAAGAAGGTGAATACTAATTTATGATAAATAAATATCGTTAGGCAGTTGATGTTGTCTGTGGTGTATCCCGTATCTAATAGCAAATTGAAAATTGTATTTGCCGAGACCTTTGTTCGGAGATTTGTATATATAAATATATACGGGAATTATGACAGTAATTAGACAAAAATATACAAATCGCAGAGATACCCATTTTACGTGGTAAGAATAGCTTCAGTAAAGCATTTTGAATATATTGAGATACCATAAACGTTTCCCTTTAGCATACAACATCAAATCTATGACAAGGAATGGAAAGCGATGACGCCGTACGTATTATAAGTACAGTATAGGATATAATAATACGCAATATGTACTAATTTGGTACCCACCAAGATCTTCTTCCATTCAATTTTCAATCTTGAAACGCTTCCTGCAAAATTATGCAATAGAAAGGAAATTGTGACCGACACTTCAGCCTTTCAGCCCTTTCAGCCATTCGTTTTATGGATGAGTACAGATTAACTTTAAATAGTGAACGAAATGTTCAAGATGCTCGTACGCGTGCCAAAGAAGATCCTTGATTATATGTTGTAATACACAATATCCTCACAAAATTGATATACACATTAGATAGTTGCCTTCGAAGATGCAGTTTGTCCAAATCAGGATATTTGGTTCCAGCAGGATGGATATTCGGGACTTCCCTAATCGGTGGATTGGTTGAAGTAATGACGTAATTTGGACAAAAGGTCTACAGATCTAACTCCTTTACATGTTAGACGTAGGGTTTATGACCGCCATTTTCCATTTGCTCGTTTCCAACCAACAAACCAATAAACACCTGTTACACGCTGAACACCTCACACGAAACCCATTATACTCGAAGTCTGGATATTTTGAAATGATAATAAATGAAAACTTACGAACAATGTTCACCATGTAATAATTTATGTCTTCGCGTATTTGTGATGGCGACGAATAAATCGAAATATATCGGCAGACTAACATTCTTTCTCCCATCTTAGGTATACATACGTAATTTCGTAAGACATCTGTGGTCTGTCACTGGTTTTGCCAATCTAGCGATTGACAGTTTCGACGATTCTCTCTCAGTTTCATGGAGCTCCTTTTGGACTGCCGCATGTTGTATCGCTGCTGTGAGCTCCATGCAACCGGAATATTAAGGTTTGTACAAGTGAAAATTTAGTTATAAATAAATTTTTACCATTTCATTTTGTTTTTTACTATTTTCTTTTCTTCCTTCCTTGTCACACCTCGTTTTTTCAGATATTCTGCGACTGCTACGTTTTGTGGTGTCTTAAATTTATCTTCTCTGTAATTTTCATTGTGGTTTCGCTTGTCTTCTTGTTCTTCTTGTTTTTCACTTGTGCAGCGTGGCCCAACCATGTCAGGATGCTGCCTTTTTTACATTCTTCTACATTTAGCACTTTTCATACTAATTCATTTTTCATTTCCCTTCTTTCTTTCAAATATCCAATCTCCAATACTTGAATCTTGAAAGGGACCGAACTCTCTCATCTATAAGTAGAGTAAGCTTGAACATGATGTTACACCATTACCTTTGCTTTCTATAACTCACTGCATTTTCTAGCACTTTCCTTTGCTCTCTTTTAACACTTATTTTAGTACAATATTGAAATGTCTTGGGCTCAGGACATTATTTTTCCTTAGCCCTTCATTGTTAAAAGATCTTATTGATTCCTATGTCTCTATGTAGTCTCTTGTGGTTTCGTAGAGACTTTATTTTTACAAACAATTCCTTTTAACTGTATCTAATGATTCTATTTCAATTAACTCACTTGTGTAACTTATGTTATTGTTCCTCGGCTAATCTGCGGTATCTTATTTCTTCAATAAAATAATTAATCACAACACTTAGCTTCGCATTAAGTCGCTTTAATTTAAATCTCCTAGAGATTCCACTGTCATCCAGCGTCAGCAAGCTGTTTATATGGGAAAAAGAATAATGCAACGTCGACAAATTTATTTTTACAGCTATAACATACTATTTATAATTGAATGAAAGTATAATAATTCGATATCTGACATGACGTATACCTTTTACTTCTTGTTGGACTTCCGTTACACGCATTATATTAACAATAATATCTTGTTATCTGAATGTCATGTAGTTGTTTATTAATGGTCAATCCACACGCCATCTATAGTTACATACCTTTTTATTCGGGTATATGTGTTTGTATGACTGTAAGCGAAAAGAAAAATCGAAAAATATGACGAAACGTCGCATACTGCAAAACAAGCAATCGACTTTACGAATTTAAGTGTTTATTATTCAAACGTGTACAGAACGGATTTGCATATATGTAAAGCATTAATATTTATTAGACGACAATGGAATTAGCGGTTAGGACGAAACTATCGTGTGCCGTTTGTCGTCCACGAAGTAATAATAAGCAATAAATGTACACGTACATACTGTACACTTGATCGTATTGTACCAGAACGCTAGACGCTATCGTTAAAGAAAAAGAGTTAAGCGATTCCTTTGCGTGCAATACTAGGCGGAAAATATCATCAATCTTCTAATCGGTTATAGTTGCAGTAATTGATACCGTTACTCGCGTTGAGCAAAGACAAGCCTCAGGTGTTCATTCTGAAAACTAATAACTCGTACTTAGAATATCTCGTCTGCTTTATATACCTAGCGAATCTGTATAATTATTTAGTAATTTACATCTATACAAATTTTACATTCGGTACTTCTTTGTATTATGTCGTTGGTAATAATACCATTAGTATTACGCATACGATTGCATGCTATTCTAACCACTTTCGGGTTGAATCGGAGAGCCAGATCAATTGTCCCAAAATTCGTAGGAAGTTCCTCCTGTTATATGAATACATGAAAGTGAAATATGTTTGGGCTGGCGTTTCGGAACAGCGTATATAATTATTTAATAAGTTAATATCAGGACACCAATGCCCCTTCGTCACTAATCAGGATAAAGCAGTTTCATTATCAATTAAATTAATTCGTGATTAGAACCAATTGTTACTTTGTCGCCTATCAATGTTAACACAAAAAAAGCAAAATGCCAAGGGCATAGCCATTATTTGCATAAATCTAACAAAAATTTCTTTAAAACGAAGCAGATAATCAGCCAAACGTAGCCGTTAACACACCCTAAAGAATTTTGTGCTACCGATTGCCCGAATTATCATTTTATATAAATTAATTTTATATAATAAAATTAATCTCGAATTAAATTTTAATTTGAGGATTAACTTAATTGAAGATTGAAAAGTATTTTTAACACGGGGTAAATATTTTAATTTTCAACCCTTCAGTACCGCTGATTTGTCATGGATCATTGTCAAATTAATACATTACCCCGCGATTCACATAAAAAAAATTATTTTGGGTATCACTAATTGAGATTAAGTACCTCTAATCATTAATTAAATTAATTCGTTACTGAAACTACACCTTACCTTGACAGTAACCTGAAAAAGGAAAGGAAATATCGAGCAAATGTCATAAGTAGACGAGCGACTAACAGACTCGTGTCTATTCGCCTCATAAAAAAGGGTTCGTGTTGCCGACTAGTTTCGCCGAGAGTTTCCAAAACATGAGACTGTCCCAGTGGCTGCAAAAAGGTAACAATTCCGCCTGCCTTTGTCATTTCTAGTCATAAGCTAACATATATTTTTCTGATACCGGCTGCCATGAATATTGTTTGATTCTAATTAATTAATCACGAATTAAGCCAAGAGCAATTAATTTAATCCCGGATTAAATTGCACTTAATTCAAAGTGGTAAAAACGGTTTTATTGATATTAGTGGAGGTGGTTTATTTTGCTTTGACTGCGTAATTTTAAAAAGTAATCAAACGTGAACATCTCGCAAGCGAAACGTGAATGGGTAAGCACGCTTGCTAAGCAGATACCGATAGATAACGCAAAATGTTGGAGTTGGCCTAACATTCATCTGCAGGATTATCAAATGGAATAAAACGACAAGAGTTGTGGATATCAGAACAATGGAGGAATGTGGTTGTAAGAAGAAAGCAACAGCTGAGAATGATCGACTTCTGATACATAAGAGTAAAAGGAATACACGCACGAGTTCAGTAGATCTAAACAGAGCACCTCATGAGTCTGATGTCAATATTGACGTGATTACAGAGCGACGAAAACGGTTTGAAGTTAACCGAAGGGCAAGAAAGGTGATTAAGAAACAGGTTCTAACTATTGCAATTATGAAGGAACGGCTAGACTGGGCCAAAAAAATAGAAGAAATGAAAGTTGTTACTATTTATAAGCACACTATTTTATAGTCAGTCTTGTCAGTTTACAAGTCAGCATAAGTAATTAATAAATCCATCAAGTGATAATTCCTTTTCTTCTGTACATTTGGTACTGAGAGATAAACATCCCTTAAAGAAGATTTATCAAGGCTACTTCTCCTATCGTGGCATTGGATACTTAACTTATTCAATTACTGCGATAATGAAATAAAATATATTGACACCCTATCAAGTCGTACGATTCCAGAAGTACACGAGGTGTATGATCTAACCTCATGTCACTCTTCTTCACTAGATTTTGGTGTAATCAAGAGTTCGATACATTAAAAATACTTTTAAGGAATTGATCTTCATCCGCAATATCGTTCAGAAAAATTAAAAATAAATAAATAAATAATTTTAAGAGCGTCATAGGACATCGCTTTAAATGCGCTTGTATATTAGCAAAGAAATACAGTGGTGCATACGCACATTTAGCGACAAGGCGTCTTACTTGAGAATGCAATGTCAGCGTACTCGTGCTAATGCCGCTATGTACATACATTTAATTAAGTATTGGCCTTATTAGGTGAAGCGTAAAGTGGGATATGTCCGAAAAACACCATATAAACTCGGTACATATCTCTATAATTGCAAACGGACTCGACCCTATAAATCGCAAATACCATGCTGGAAGAGAATGTCAGAGCCATTAGACTTTTCCGTAACACGCAGATAATACGAGACATTCTCATTTTTGTCACCGCTACCCTAGCACCATATAATTTTGTTTTCTCCGTAGCGCTAATTTCATCCGAGAATGTGCACTGAAAATTAAGAGAAAACTTGCTGTTCAGCTAATTTCATTCTTTTACATACCGTTGCCTAGTTTACTAATTGTTACTGGGCTGCAAACGTTTGTTTAAATAATGACTGCACTTGCTTAATTTCACGCTATATCCACCTCGTTATTCCTAGAATGTGAAGTAAGAATTACAGGTCTTTCCGAAAAAATTCAAACGCTTGGAAATATTCCAAAATGTACAAAGGAGAAACTAGATGTGGACAGTATCATAATTATAATGTTTAAAGAACTTCATCTTACGTACCACATGAACATTTTTAAAAACATTAAGCATTAAATTGCATTCGCTGTTTTGCTCTGGGAGTTAGATGTACATATGTATGTCATATCGTAGATCACGTTGTACTTCGTAATTGATATTTTAATATATTATCTCACTGCATTCAATTAATTAGCATAATAATAAAACAATATTTCTACAATTATAATAATCATATAATTTACATGTCCAAACGTCCACCACTTGAGCACAAATATGTTTCAACATATTATGATTTCTTTATGGGCTGGCTGCTGAATTGCTGAAATCAATTACTCTCCATTCGAGAAAGAATCTTCTGTATGTGTACGGATCAGGTAGTACACGTGGTGAATAAGGTGACTAGTCCAAAAATTATTCTGTTTCGAAAATGTTTATTAGGCTAGTGTGTGTCTGACCGTATGGTTTGCTTCTCCATCCCCTTGAATCAATTGCTTCATCATCTGTAAATTTCGATTCTTAAACATCTCGCAAAAGGCGTAAGGATGTTCTATCTGTAATGCTCCTGGTGGACGGCAAAAGTCATCCTTAACAAAACAGTAGCATGTGGAGCAGTAGCATGTGGATGTTCAAATACAAAGAATAAAGTTGTTTGTCTATTAACGTATCCATTAGGTTGAACGTTATTTTCCTCTGAAAATCATTCATTTCTCAGTAAGTAGACATCTCCGTAAGGTAGACACTTCCACAATAAATTCCCCTTGCACGTTTGTTCACGCCATTCAGTCGTTGCCAAGTTTGAATGCGATACGGGTAATAGATTCGAATATGCGATGTATCGATGTTGACTGCAAGTATTGAGAACGCATCCTTCATTATTAATAGTCCATACTCTTCTTCGACGATCTAAGGGACGTTTGAGCTGACACAGTGCCGCCAATTAATTATTGATAAATATTGTTAACATTACACTTCATATTTGTTGGACTTTTCTTAATATTGTTCAAAGTTTATTTCAAACTTTAACCATTTAGCCCATCCATTCCCTTCAGTTGATTCAGTTGATACGATTCTCAAAATGATTTTAACACGACCAAAAAGATAGTAGTTCAGTCCTCATGGGTTTGTATTTACTATTTACTATTTCATTATTTACGGGGTTTTCCTGTTTGACCAAGAGTATTACGAACACCCTTGGTCAAACCGGTCAGTTTAAATAACTTTCGTGAATGAAAAGCTAAAAACAAGATCAAACCGAAGATATTTTGAACATTTTAAATTTTTTACTTTTTCGAAATTTCTACTTACTTTACCGACATTCCCCTTACATGAAAGGGGAATTAGAAAATTACCTAGCCTGTGCAAGAGCTGGTACTACTAGAATTACGATAACGCGATTTTTCGTAAAAGTAGTCGGTGGTTCATAGGAGTCATGTCAACTTTTTAAAAAGATACATTAGCTAGCTTGTGAATAAAGATCGTTTAAGGTGAACAATTTTTGTGATTTGACAATAATGGCAAAAATAAAATATAAAGTAGTGACTAAATATTTGTTTTGATAAAGAAAACGAACGATGAGATAAATCAAAAACTCGGCGAAATTTATGTGTATCCGAGCTTTCGTTATCGTAAAATTTGAACAGCTGAATTTAAGCCTGGCCGCACGAGCATTTTTGTTAAAATATAATGTCCGGGAAAAAATTGGCAATATGGTAATGAGTGATCTCAATTCATCGGAGGCACTTTAACATATTAACTCATTTGATTCTAAGAAAGATGGTGGTCACAAGAATGTGACCACCCATTCCATCTTTCTTATCTCATTTATGATTACTATCATAAATACGCATGTGTGTTAACTTTAAAAGGATATTTAGTGATGTTAAAGCGCAATCCATATTTGTTGACGAAACATAGATTCGTTAGAGCGCAGCAGAGACCAAAGTGTGGACTTTTCGTATCCAACCAGCGTCAAAGACCAAAGCCACTTTATTGGCCAACAGAATCGTGGCCACAGTGTTTTTAGATGTACACGACATAATCTTCTTTGATTACCTTGAAAGAGAAAAAACTAATAATTTGGAGTACTACAACTTACTGGATAGCTTCGACAATATTATAACTGAAAAACGTTCACCTTCGGCGAAGAAAAAGGTTCCGTTTCATCACGACAATATATACATGCACACTTCTCTCGTCGCCATGGCGAAACACCATAAGCTAGGATATGAATTGGTTCCGCAGCCATCATATTCGTCGGATATAGCTCCTAGCGAATATTTCTTATTTCAAAATATGAAGAAATGGCTCATCAAGAAACGATTAGGTTCAAGCGGCTAGTTGGAAAAGTCGTATTCTTTAGATGGGATACGAATCGAATTACCCTCGTATGACTTCGAAAACATCAACTGAAATGTTACGTTTATGAAATATATACGTATAGGTATACACGATCCTTTTGATATATCACGCAGTTGAAGTGAAATATTATAATTTCAGGTAAAATTATACGTTATGTATGCTGCATTAACTTCCTAAGTAGTTGCCTCTAAAGGAAAGCAGAGTTGTTTCCAGATCACTGGATAATTAGAGTGGTTGTTAATCTAATTTGTTACGATATTAATAATGCTCCTTAGCTTTTGAAATATATGTTAGCTATAGTTCGTGGCATTTTTTGTTAAATAAAACGTATAAAGTTTGTGTAATAATCACTTGAAAGGATGTAGATTTGTTACATCACGAGGAATAGGGAAGAAGCATAAAAGAAGATATAGAAGATGTGTGTAAACCTGTAATCTAGGGCATGTCTAAATAAGAATATTTATTATTAAATAATACTTCTATCACACAAATTTCTATAACTATTATATTAATAACTTTTATTATGGTACTTCCTTGAAGAACAATTGTGCTAACCCCAATCAGATGCTAAAATTTTGTTAACATTGCCAAAAGCAGCAAGTGTATTTACTACTGATGCTATTTTTATAATTATAGCCCTGGAAAGACTAGATACCCAATTTTGTAATCTTCGCCGATTCAGAATATTTTAGAAAATATTCAAAACTTCTACTTTAATTCTTTTCCGTGAATTTAGCCAAATCGTCTTTCCATACAATGTGTTACATAACATAGGCAATAATGCAATATTTGCATAGGGTTCCTATTAAATAACTAAATAGTAGATAGTGTTGCCAAGGAAGCAGAAAAATTGACCAACAACTATTACTCCTGCTGTACCCATACTTAAAAGCGTCATTAGTTAGATAGGCTGAGAGTAAAGAGACTCAGCAGCAAACGATAAATATGAGCAATGTAATGAAAGGGTTGATTACAACCATATCATCAGAAAGCTTAGCAACAACCTTCACAAAGATGAGATAGGATTAGGAGTGTACATGTCTCTTAACATGTGTGTAATCAGTTGTTGAAGATAGATGTATTTACGTGGTCGCATAATTTTATACTAAAAGTTAGGCCACAAGGTTAGACGCTTTTCCTTCTGTTTCCTTAATAATCTGTGTAGATGGATACTTTTTTGTCAACAGGAATATGTGCGTTTGTTCTATTAGTCCTTTCGGGGTGCTAGATGGCTAACCTTGGTAGGTTAAGCTAGCCAATAATAATAGTAGTAGTGTTAATTTAATGATAGTGTACTGATTAATATATTCAAATTGCATGCTATTACCCAGAAACGGAAGTAAAAGCAAAACCAACATTTCCTTTATTAAGACCAATTCAATTGTTCACCTAATTAAAAAAATTGTTCACGTAACTAAAAACTGTAAATACATAGGTTATAAAGCAAGCACCTGGTTTGTATTTTTTCTTCATAAATAAGAAAATGAAAATTAATATTACTTCTATATATAAGTTTAGTCCTTGAACTCAAATAATTATAAGCAAAATTGAATCATACCTGAAATAGGAAAAAAAGCCTATGAAACATGATATAATATATCAAGGTTAACTAAACGAGTTAAAAGCTACTGGAAACATTTCTAAAATAGAACTTATGGAAGAAGAGATAGCAAACGATGATGTGTTATATTTAATAAAGTATAAAGCAGAAAGTCATCAGTTCTAAACAGCATGCGATGAAATACGTGTTTTTTTGGTTGTTCGAATCCTCGATCGAGCAGTTCGAGTGACACTATTGCAATTTTTATAAACGCTTGATCGTGGTGAAGAGTCGTTTCTTTTTTCTTCGGGATGCTTCATGTAGCATGTATACGTACTAATGCTGAAATTATTTTTCGTCTGCAAGCGGTGGGCCTCGTACGAAACAATTTCCTTCAGTGGTAATAAATAGCATAACAATACGCATTTATTGCAATCCTATTGGTTTGTAAATTACACTTCGGTATTCATTGCCACTTAATTGATACCTACAGATGTTTAAATGTTAATAAAGTACACGTAAGAAGTGAAACCTAATATTTCGAGGTATCCTCTTGTGCCATTATATTAATTCTTCGTTGCAGCAGTCGGACATTATGATCCAACCAACAGTAAATGTACTTTATTCCAAATACAAAAACGTTATTACCTATTCATAATGGAAGTGTCTATTGAAAGCAGCAGCATTTCTTTTGTGTTTAATGAGAATATAGGTATACAGCATTAGTACAAAGTCGCAGGATAAACCAATAATTTTATTGTTCGAAAAGTATCCTTTTATAATTTGCTTTGTTGATTGATTGCCATTGCAAGAGAACTGACAAGATGTGAACGAATTGACATCTTGATGATGCGACCGCCAACGCTCCTTTATAGAAGGTAACACTTTGTTCAATACCTACCGTTTGTTGGGCTCTTCAAGGAAAGTCATCGCGTGTCTACAACGGAATTGGGATCAATTTTTAAGATCTCCCAAAGTTTGCTCACAAGTTCTGAAATTTACAAAATTAAAACCCTTTAAAGTGTTTACTGTTATGAAAACAGCATAATCTGATGAATCTAGTGAAGTAGCGTTTTGCATTGCCTGTTAGCATTTGCATGCTAACAGGCACAACTATTTTTTTTTTTGTCAAACAAAAACCCTCGTTGGATGAAGGAAGCCCATACACAGTTGTGAATGTGTGTGCTGCTCTAATATAGTACAAGCATTTTTGCTAAAAGTAAATTTAAATGGTGGCGATTCTTAACATTCGTTCAACGAGCAGATTGATTCACAAAGCTCTGTTCCCAAATTCACACCCTTGTAATCATCCAAGCGAAACTATTTGGCTCAGGATAACAGGATTGGACATATTTTGCGCGTAACGCCCATGATTATTTGAATACAATATATCATGTAAGCTGGGCGGATACAAAACCTACCACTTCTGAACTTTTATTGTGAGATTTCCTAAAAGCGTACCAAAGCCGACCAAAATAATTAGAAGAACAAATACGTGAAGAAAACAACCGCATTATGCCAAGTTATACTGAATTTAATCAAACCTTTTGTTGATCGATGTCATCACTGTTACGTTATAAACAGAGCACAGTTGAAATATTTATTATAATCGCAATGAAATTTCATTATGTTATCAAAGATATTTGATTTTACATTATTGGTTGTTTTTTTTTCTTGCGTTTCCAACAATAATAATACTAATATTGATATTGCAGAAAGCAGTGCTTTAATCTGCTTAATCTGTTTAAAATGTAAAGCTGCTGTAATAAATTCGTTATTTTTTTTACTATTTATCCAAGAACAAATGCAAACAATAAAGTTCTTCGTGCTGGAACTTTGTGCTAACCCTGTATATAGGTTACATACATATCGATAAATAAGGTTCTCATATGAGTAATAAAGTACGTATTTCGGGTATATTCCTTAAACGTACTTGCAAAACCAGTTTAGATCTGAATTAAAGATGTTATTGGAAACCGAATTTAGAACAATTGAAAACGATTTGTTCCACAAAAAGTGAAACACCACTGTCGACGACAGCGAGATAATAATAAATCTGAAACCACGAACCAATGATTTTTTGCAATTAGCCTGCTTATTTTAATCATTCCTTTGCGAAATAACTAGCGGTCTCTAAAATTCATAAATCACTAGATGAAATATCGCCGTAGCACTTTTGCCTCGCGAGAACGTTTTCAATAGAAGTGCGTAAAAAATTAATATATTCAGAATAATCCGTTTACATTTTCGGACATGACTGATCATGTACATAAATACTCCACAGCGGTACATTTCGAAACGATTCGTAAGCGAAACGCGTACCACAAAACGGCATACCAACAGGAAGACTATGGTGTCGAATAACGATCAGTCGCCATGAGTGATGCCATTCGAGCCGTTCATGCCATCAATGGTCATTCAGACGGGTACAATGGCTTCGACGTGGATGTGGATGAGTTTGATGATAACTCGAAATCGTTGACCTCTTCATTCCTCCTTATTTCTTCTTCTTGTTTTGTTGCATCGTCTTTTTCTTCTTCTCCTGATACTTTGCCTCGGGGCAACGTTTTTTTTTTTGTGCATACGTATTCCGCCAAAGCATGGAAGTACTTCTATGAAATTCATCCTTCGACTTAGCCGGAAATAACAGGAGATACAAAATTTCAATTAAAATCTATCGCGTGGTTTTAAGTATAAAAGCCAGATATACGCGTGAAAATCTTATTTTATATAGATACGTTTGTTGAAAATTTAAATTCTTAACTACTTTATGTGCGGTGCGATAACCAAATATACATTAGAATTCACAATTTTGTGTATAATCTTCTTAAGAAAATTGATCGGGTACGTCATTTGATTTTAAAATGCCATTTTCATATTTTCACGAAGGAATTGTTCTTCTTTTATGTTAGTTTTATAAATTACATTACATGTAATTCCCTTCTCCTAATTATGCGTCAATTGAGGCATTGAATCTTGGCTTTAATTTAACATATTGAACATTGGCGGTCAAGCCAACTTATCCATCCTGCTAACCGAAATACAGGGATCCTTTTCCATTTTTCACTTTTCCATCTTTCCATTTTTCCATTTGCAAGTTGTCAACTATACTCAAAATTTTTCAATAAATACTATCAAAAAGTCAACGTCAGTATCTTCTCTTTAGTGTTCGTGTTCAGTATCTAAATCCGGGACTTTCGCTCAACTGTAAATATCTCTTATACTTTCAATGTTAAACATACGATAGAGAAAGAAATTTATTGTATGACAGATATAGGAAAAATATATTGCGTTGTTTAAGAATACAACGTGATAGAATGTCTAGATAGGAGAAATTTAATTTAACTTCATAAAAATTACGTTAAAATGTATTTGCATTTCAAATTTTTTTTTAAGAAAATAAGATGTATCCTAATTTAGATAAATGAGGAACAAAATTGATATTTGTTAGACCAAACTAATTTATCCAAACCAAACCAAAAATTTTAAATAACAAATAGATGTCTGCTTCGTTACTTATCCATAACCCTGTATATACGAAAATATTTTTGGAAATGTATTGTATAATCGAAAAATTTTAACATCCTGCTATTTATATAACAACTCACACACGCCAAACACCACACAAATGTTTAACAACTTAGGAACATTTATTTTGATCTTTTTCGATTGTTTAAACGAATTCTTTATAACTTGCAATGTTGACAATGCTAATATACTAAAATTTATTTTTATAGATTTGTATATTTTAAATGATCTAATATTTTGTCCAAGAACTTCTGTTTCTAATTAAATACTATAAATGATTTGACTCGACAAATGTTAGGTTTGCAATACACACATTTGTTGCCAAGCTTCCAAGCTTCTTCTCCTTGTTTGTCAAAGCTCCTTCCTATAATTAGAACTGCAACTTTTAATTAATATTATTCAAACATTTTCAATTAGATTCAAGTCTGCACTTCTTAGTCGCCAACGTTTAACTTATATTGTTGTTTGATTAAACCATTGACAAATAGCACTCCATGCATCCATAGTGCACTAGCATTATGGATTGGAAAGCAATGATATATTTGTCAATACTACAATACTCTGTAATACAAATGTATTACAGAGAGCAGCAGATTATTTAATATTTTACCGTACCAGACTCCGGTGATCCCTCATCTACTTTTTACCATATATCCTTCCAAAGTAATGCAGACTCAGACAGATACGGAGAACCAAACGTTGTTGCTTAACATTATCCACTCTTTGGAGTTCTACATTCGTGAATATTCCCATAAAACTACGTTTTAATCTCTATTTCGCTTGTGATGTTCAGGTAAAGCACACTTTTCGGCAACACCAAAAGTTGAAACGTCCGAAGATATTATTTTTCTAAGAAGTCTAGCATTTCCAGGATTTCGAGCTTTTTTAAAATGGTCGATTGTAAGACCCATTTCAATGAGAGCGATTACTTGCGTCTCCTGTGCTTTTACCATTCGTAGGAATTCGTGTTATCGTTTATGACAATTTGAAATCCTAAATAGTAGAACTTACCCTATTGAAATAGTTCGTTTATTTTCATTTGTTCCCGATAATATATATGATCAAAGCATTCTTCCACGTTCATCTACATTATTATGAATAACAGGTACAAGACCAGCCAAAAAACAGTTTAGTTTTTGAATATATAATATACATAGACTAAATCAGCCAAAGATATTTTAACATTTCAGAGATTTTACGTAATATGGTAGAGCTTAAGTAGCATGGGAACAAAGTTGTTGTACTTCTAATGCTTCAATATTTTATTGAAATATTTAAAAGTTATCTTTAACCGATAACGTTGATTTCTTTTAAAAATCACAATCTTTTCAGTTTCATAGCTATTGCGATTGCATGTCTTGGCGATTTCGATGGATTTATCGATGGCACGTCTATTATTCTGAGGTTCAAAGAATCATAGAAGTATTAGTTATAGTGTGAAATTGAAGAAAACGAACGCTAATACATTGATTGGCAAACTAACAATAAAAGAATCGTGATGAGAGCCTATCTATTACGTTTCTAGCGTAGGCTGCTTCTTGAATACTTCTTCGGTACTATCTGAATACAACTTCTTGAATACTATTTAAATGCATCCGCCCGCAATTCTGTGCTGACCCATGAAACGCAGCAAAATGCAGCTTACCTTGAAGATACAATTATACTGTGAGTAAAACTTTAATCTCTACATTTCGTAATGACAAGGAAATTTGTTGATAGCTATAAATCTAACATCATTTATACAAACATTGATGAAACATTGAAACATGAAACATTTATGTCGTAGCCGATATTACGGTTAGAGTTATTGTCCCTAACAAATAGAATTGGACGGGAATTTCACCGAATACTAAAAATTCTTACTCTGAATCATCTACAATCCACTCAAAATATGTACAGCGATATAAATTATGAAATTATTAAATCTGGGTATTGTGGTAGGTTCAAAATTTTAGAAAGGTTTGATGTAATAAGTAGAATAAATAAATATGCAATAAAATAAAATAAATCTTATGTATAAATTTGCTTAATTGACAATTATCCATTACTGAAAATGTCATAGACGTTGCAATAAAACGTGGATATTTTGCGATTATTTTTTTAACAAAACTAACTAAAAGAATTGATGTCTCGAATAATTTATGTTACCCAAATTTAAGGTTAATGTAATGTTTTATAAATGTAGGTCAAAACGAAGTATACCATTCCTGTCAGGGAACTTTGCGATAAAATCTGTTGTAATAACGTAGTTCAGAACAACTTGTAAATTTGAGCTTTTATTATAGGCGGAAAATCGAGTAGGTAATTATCAACATTAAATTAGTTTCGTAGTGGAAGATTAGATAAAACCTACCATGCCACTTTCATATTGGTTTTTACATAGCCACTTATCGAAGGTTATTTCAAAGATCAACTTTTTGCTTATTTCCTGTTAATAGATAATTTTGGGCTTTAATTGCCTGGTTGTTTAATTTGGAAGATGACGACTCGTATATTCTCTCAGAAATAGTCTGCGAAGTCAATAAATGACATTTTACCATGCTATACTTATATTGTAATTACTAGTTAACTGTAAATAATATTGTGTTAAACCTTGGCGAGGAAATTGTAGACAACCCAAATAGCTGCGATGTTAATGTAGGTATTACTTGTTAATATTTTTAGGTTGATTATTCATTTCCAGCTTTATTTGTTCAAAGAAAATAAAACTAATCTCTTTGAAGCCTCATATCATTACTTATTCAAATATTTACAACTTTGTGAAGATACATCGCGCGCACAGGATACTAATAATTTTCGAAAAGTTAATAGCTACACATTCTAAGTTGATTAATTTACCAGGGTATTAAATAACGCATATTTATATTCTTAATTACTTCAAATAAATGAGAAAGCTTCTTCACCACCACGTATTAATGTACGTCCTGCAATTAATTAAAAATGATTTTATTCAATGTAATTCATACAGTGTACAGAACTTTTTTTTCTTTTACTCTACCTCACAAAATCTGTATTTCTTAAATGTACACTTTAAGCTGTTTTCGGGTATTTACGATAGACTTTCTATCATTTCCACTATGAGTTCGCTGAGTAAATTACAGCATTACAAATATACCACCGAACACTAGATCACTTGTCAGCAACAATAGAATGAGCAACAATAAAAATAGGTGAAAAAGTCGAATTCTGAATGAATTTAACAACAAGTAATTTGCAAGCCCGTATAGGAAAAATTTGTTAATTCTCCTATGAATAAGCGCTTTCGTGTAGCGATAACAATGAATTAGATTGTTAATTGAAATACTTTAACGGCATTAAGGTAACCCTTTTCTATTATAACGGAATTCTACCTTTATTCCGTAATAGCCTAACGAAAGTCATCGCCGTACACTGAAAATAAATTATATTCACCATAATAACGGCAATAATTCCAACCATACAAAACATAGATTAACTTGAGATGTCCCACTGCGATCTCCAGCAGCGACTTTACACACTGCCCACCTGACTATCTTCGGCCCTTTGAACCCAGACTGGTGCCCACATGTCTTTATAGAGGAAGTCCCGGTACTGCTTCCATTATTGCACAAAAGGGTTACAATTAACCTCACGCACTAATACATTGATCAAATGAAAAATTTAATAACTGCCATCTTCGATGTGGATTTTTTTGTCTGCATCTAAAACAAAATTATTATGACATCTGCGGTTATAGTTCGTCAGCGAGCCATTAAAGTTTCATGCTCTAATACAAGAGAGAGGGATACTTAAACGTATCGCACATTTAATGGTTAAATACACATGATTATATATAGTTTAAGGGAACACGAACATATGTATTTCTTTTTGTTACAATCTCCCACACACGAGTATCAGTCCGCAGGAGTACGGTTAGTTATTTTATTGACTCCATTTATGGTACGCTTGATGTATTATTGTGCAGCGTTAATGACAACAATAAAGATACACGAAAACCAAATAACACTCTGCTTCGTCGAAAGTTTTAGTTAAATAAATAATGCTCTAACCAAAAAATATGATGCTAAGATAGCTTAGTTTCCTCATGGTATTAATGGAATAATTGGGGAATAATACTTGCTTTATGTCGCTGCTTCCTGAATGGCAGGCATGCGTTTCTTTGGCACTAGAGGGCGACAAGAAATGTCTTTCTTGTTTTGAAAATTATGGCATTAACTGTGAGGCAACAGCGATAGAAGGTAGAGATAAAAAATATTGTCGAAACCACGCTGATGACGCCGATTAGGCAGAAACAAGTCCGTGCGTTATCCTATTTTTCTTTTCCTTTTTTTGCGTTTGTTGCGGATTACTCCATCAATAACCATGAGGAAGCTAATCTATCTTAGCATTATATTTTTTGCTTATTGTTTCTAGGCTTTTTCTGATGTGTTCTGTTTAAATAATGCTCTAAACATTTTTCTTTTGATTTTATGTATCTCTTACATAGTCCACGATTGAGACACGTAACATTTTGGAATCTTGTTGTTATTATAGTTCCTATAACGGGATGTTCCAACGTCTGTTAGTCAAATTTAGTGTAGGAACAAGTAGCTTGGGTATTCAAGCATCCAGAGAAGAGAGAAGGTTGAAGTTCACCCAACAATCTCGCAGAGTTCATTCTAAAGTCATCATATGTGTAACAGCACAACGAATCCCAAAACCGCTTACTTAATTCCAATAAAGTTCAATAAAGTAAAGAGGCGACAGCAAATCATATGGATAAAAGTTAAAACGAGATAAAATAATACAATAATACAGTAAACAGTAAACAAAAAAATAACGTACGTAGTTTGACTATTGTTATGATTACTTTGCTTTGTAACGAGATCATTGAATTAATTTGATGTTACAAAAAAAATTGGCACTCTTTCCTTGCCAACTTCGCGTAAACAATATAAGCAGATTGCTAAAATATTTATTGCTGCATATTGCCATATTTTTTATGTGGTATGCTTGGATTTACCTTTCGGTTGTCTTTCAGGTAATGTACAGGTCCTATAACAGCCAATGTTAGTTCAAAAAAATAAAAATTAACTCACTTTTTTCCAAAAACGTTATCCTAAGTAAGTATGATTACTATTCTTGAGTCGTCGTTCAAGATTTTAAAAATATTTTTCTCTATTAAGACATGTATTTCGTTTGAATTTCATTGAAGAATTTAAATAATCGACATTGAACGACGTATTGTAAAATTACAATACAATAGACATAAAAAAAACTTACAATTATTACTATTTTGTTTAAAACTTTAGCAAAGGACGTCAGACACATTTGAACTGGGATACAACTTAAAAATCACCGAAGCCAACCGAAATACTGGTTATTCCGCGAAAATGTTTAAAATAGGATTTGTATCACTCTAAGCAAATTAAAGAGTTGAATAAGTATACTTAAGACGACGGAAATGAAATATTTAAGAAGGAAAAATGGTGCAAAAGGTGAAATAAGTAATGAAAAAGAAGAGGAAGAAGAAGAAAAAGAAGTTAAGAAAGAGTTAAATATCAGTCGTCTAAAAGACACTTCGTCGTCTAAAAGACAGAGGAAATTGCAACTGGAAAGGTTTGCTGATTTAATATGGCTGAAATGAAAAACCATAAAAGCTGTATGGAAAACAATACCGGCGATAGAAAGAACAAAAAACGTGAAAGTGCAAAAAAGGATAATATATACAGGAAAAGTGGTAGAAATTGTTTTGATTGACTTCATGAAATATACATAGATGTGCTATGCAGTATGTATATATAATGACAATAATTTATTTAGTCCTCCGCACAAGAAGATTGAAATAAGAAGTAATGTATTGACAATATAGTAATAAACATATAAAGACATAACACATATGTATTTTAAAAGTAAAGAATAAGGCAAACCGGTTGGTAACCGATTATCAATACTATCTTTTTCTGAATCCCAGAAAACCAAGAGCGCAGGCAAATGGAAATTATATGTTCTATCATACACTTACTTGATTACGTTTGATTATTTATATTCTCTTCAAGTTTTAGTTTACGATTCCCATAGTTACATATGTAGATTTTCCCTTAACTTTCGTTAAATCCGTGCAATTCTCATATTATAATTATTATCTGATGCATATACAATTAAGAGTAAATGCGGCATAATTAATAATTCTAGCAATTGAGCTTGTTTTATTTTTAAAATAGTATGTTTAATGTGAGGGGATAAATATACCAAGCTACATATTGTTGATTAAAATATTAGATATTTACATCAGGTTCAGAGCAGTCTAGGAAATGAGAAATAATGTCAATTGTAGCGTAAAGGGGAAAAATTAAATTAATTATAACTGCGTTTGTATGTTTCTAAGTACTACAACGGAATAAAATAACATATAGCGGACTTTATGTGGTATTAATGCAGTTAAAATTTATTTCATCCTGAGCGGTGTCAACGTGAAAAGTATTCGTACATTAAAAGAAACGACATCCAGGAAATGGTAGCGCTCAACGCTATGTGCTACTTGTAACTTGTGTAAAATTAATTGACATCTTAAACGAACTTTTGAAGAATAACGCATATGTAGAAGTTTGACAAGGAGATTATATAAACGCTAGTGCTCATCTTTCAGGAACCACTTGATAATGCATTCTAATCTTATTATTTAACACAAACGGTCGAAACTGTTCACAATTGAAATGTAAATTTTAAAAATTCGGAACAAAATAGTTAATGGTTAATTAACCAAAAGAATTCTTTATTTTTTACTATTAGCCTTATTATATTTTCTGTCGCTAGTGTTTACGCTTTTTAGTATAAGTGTAAAGCACAGTATACAAAACTTAAAAATCGGATCCTTTTAATTCAGTGGTTCATCATTATTGCTCTTTTATTTAGTTATCTTATTTGTTTAGGCGGTTTTGAAGTAACACAAATTTATAAAAAAGCTTACTGCAACAATAAAAATTAATCAAAGAAAATATTAGTGCGGTTTATAGGATGTAGATTTTAGTTTTTTTCGTTAAAAAGAACTTTGGAGAACGGACTGAAATTATATACGTATATGAATGTTGATTTTTTCGCTTGAAATGTGAAATGCAGTATTCACTACAGCATCCGCACTGCCATTGCAGGAACCTGCAGTTTATGCCATTCCTCTGAAATTTTAAAATTGCTACCGTGTAAGGTCAATATTTACAGACAATGCATCAGACGTCTTTTAAAAAATATTTCAGGATATAGAGGTTGATCGATAAGTAGTTAAACGAGAACTTGCTTTGTTATTTTAAGAATACTGTTTTTTCATCTAGAAATAAAACAATGTAGCATGGGTTTCTCATGCCTATTACCAACAAATTTTGTTATATAATGTTATCCCCAATCACCTAAATATGGATACATCTATATCCTTAAAAAAAAATAAGATTTTATGAAATATTTTCTGTTGAATATAAATTCGAATGTCATAGAAAAACAATAAATAATTCAACGTAACCTTTACTTACTTCCACACACTTTTTTCCACACCTAAATTCTCCGTAAACGTGACTAGATGTTTCTATATCAATCTCACTAAATACTGTTCGTATTTTATTTTTTAATGCTGTCAAATTCATGCATCAAAATTATTATTTTGGTACACTCTGTGTGTTCCCAAAAATAAAAATCCATCGGTGTTAAATCGGGCAATAGATCTGGCCAAATAAGACGACCAATCCATCTTTCAGGAAAGTGGTTGTCAAGCCAGTTTCTAATCAATTAGAAACAATTTAATTAATTAGAAACAAACAAATTTAAATTATTTGAATGCGCAGGGCATCCATCTTGCTGAAAGTTTACTGCATCTCTTAATGCATCTATTAATATCCCCCAACGCTGGTAAAAGCAAAGTTTCAAACATATCCTAATAAATACGTTGATTTGTTTTCGAAAAAAAAAGGAACCAATAATTTTATTGAATAAAATTTCACGCCACAGAAACGCCTTACAACGCTGGTTTTTCCGATTAATATGAACATTTGGATTTTCTTCTGCCCAATATCTCCAATTTTAGGATGACACATAACCATTAGTATAAGTAGCTGCACCCGAAAACAAAGTTTTATGATGGAGACATTGATCCTTCGTAACATTTTCTCCAACCTATCCAAATTCCAATCTAAACGCATTGTCCCAGGGTTGCAGAATATGGATAAATTTAGATCTGAATAGGTGAACCTTGTTTTCTTTAAAAGCATTTTGCTTAAGCTCTTGCTTACACTCAACTCCACCGCTTTCTTCCGCAGTGATTTTTGCTGGATCTTTTGGTAGAGATCCCATAGCTAAAACAGTAAATGCATCATTGTTTCTTAGTTTCCTTCTTTCTAACACCAGAACCAGTTTGATCAAATTTCTTAACAAGCCTTTTCAAATTAAAAATTGATACCGATATTAATGCCGGGACGCTAACCATAACTAAAACAGCTTATTAAATTAGTTTTAGCGTATACATTCATTGCGGATAAAGTTAAATCGGTGAGTTTATTAACAGATAAACACAAGTGAACGCAAGTGAACTGAAATTGATAACTATGAGATCGTTCAATCAATCCTTGGGCCAAGATAGAAAAACAAGGTGTTTTCTCCAGATTCCTATCTATTATCCATATACTTTCCCAAGCGTTTCTTCAAGATTTTTAAGATTTAGGATTTCGGAAAGTGTTCAAAGTTGGCATCTGTCTGGGAGACAACTCAGTCGTTCGTGGTAAACCGTTATCCAGCGAGCCAGTTTTTTCCAATTCGTAAATAAATATAAGTGAATTAACTGATTCCGCGTGCATCCCAAAAAACCGAGGCTATCATCTTATCGACCGATCTTACCATCTTCGGCCTCTTCGAAACCCGCTCGTCTTCAAAAACGCACTGGTTCGACCGTGTCCATGTCTCGGAAATTCATGTTTCGCCCATAGTTGTATACCGGCGAAAAAACTCGTCGGAATTGCGATGGAGAAACGTCAAAAATCGCCTCAAAGTCGACCACACGATTGCGTTTATTCTCCACTGAGAGCAAAACGTGGCACCACCCTTGCTAATTTTTCGTACAAAATTGAAAACAACCTGCAGGCAACACGAAACGCTACAAAAAGGTGATAATTTCCTCTATCTAGGTCATCTATAATGATGTGTAGTAGCTCGATAATTTGACGATTATTGAGGAACAGCCTCTAATCGCAATCACGGATAATTGGAAAATTTTGATTCAACTATTTTCTAACACAAGGTTCGTAATAGTTTTAAGAAATGAAGTCATCAAGGTAGGAGCTACTCACGCGTAAATCTGCAACATTATTTTAGTTTTATAGAGTACTATGTACCTTTGCAGGGATTCTGTCAAGTTTATGTCGGTATACAACCTGTACTTTAGTGTGATATTATTCTGTAATGAGTGTCAGTTAAAAGATGTGCTTCGGGTAAATTGTATACGTGAATACCTTTATTAGGAAAACTATAACTGGCTTTTTATTTGGTCTTTAGTGCTCTATAAAGGGATATATGGCATAATAAAACCTGTTTTCAAAATAACAACGTAAATATTTACTCATTTGCATTATAAGTGTGTAGACCGTGTGCTAAAAGTATTCTATTATAATAATAGGCTTGATAGTAAAATTGAAGCTTACAATTTATGACATATTTAGGCGCGATATTCCTTACATAGATTTCCAAACACTCATCAAGCTTACCAATAAAAAGAGGCATTCAATTTTAATTAGCGTCTACTTTACAGTCGTTGCGCTCCAAAATGGGAACTGCACGCCTTTATGAATACTTTAATGCATTTTAAAAATACCCACGATTTGGATCCAATAGCGCTGCGTTGTGGTTTCTAAAGCATCACAACGAATGTAGTAACAATGTAGTCTAATTTCACTAGTAAAATCATAGTAATAGATTCAAAGCCATTCTTTAAGACTTCATCTCCTATTTTTGTTAAATGCACCACAAAAAGATAATAGCAAGCTCTAGATACGGTACGACAACCAGAAAATTTATATTTAGAGGATACAAAAACGGTTATTATTCGAGAGAGTCTTCCGATGTCCATCCTTTCTGTGGTGACCGTTTCCTACATAGCCACCGCACTGCCACGTATATAAGTACATTTGTAAACAACTTTACCCAAACACATTAGCTACGCTCAGATTAACACTCACTTAACGCCCGGAGATTGTTGTGAGAGGTCCATTGGCATTGAATCCATTATTTTCTCGTTTCGAGTGTCAGCAGACACCCAAACAAACGATTAGCACATTCGGCAGTGGCGGACCGTTAAATTAGTCGCCTTTATCACTCGGGCACAAATGGCGTTCGGCAAAAACCTGTAATACATTGTTGAAGGAAGCCATAAATTTACTACCTGTTCAGTAAATATAGTATCTTTCGCCTTTCTGAAAATCATAGAGGACGGTATATCGCCTTCAAGTTCAACACTTTGGACGGTTAAGAATTAGCTTTATTACACTTCTATAATCCGCACATCTATTTACGTTACGATACCTTGTTGGCTAAACCATTCGGGACCATTCATAACGATGCACTGTGTCTTTCCATATACTTGATTGTTAGAACCACAGCAGACTATATAAAGTTAGAACAAATAAAAAAATTGAATACGATTACCTACATATATATTAATTAAAATACTGTAAAATACTAAAAGACACGTGGATAGTTTTTCTTAATTGCAGGAAATGTAACAAGTGCGTCAAAGCTCGCGCGCTGCTTGAGAACCATAACAAATTGTGGTTAAAAACTTATTTTAAACTATGGATGATTAATAAGTATACCTCAAGATCAAGAAAACGTTATTAGTTTCCTGAAAACCAGTCGGGAATAACTCCGAAAATCTTTCCAAGAGAAGAGAGTTCATTGGCAGACATTATACTTTGTCAGGCTTTCGTTTCGGGTGAACCGTTGGCAAACAAGTATATCTTTCATTGAAGCAATAACAAAATAAATAATTAATTCCGTTTTATTAATTAAATAATGGTGACCGGCAAGTGCGCCATGATTCATTAAACCGCATAAAGTAGAAAAACAAAGGCAACCGACCAGCTTGTTCATAATTACGGCATTAATCACGCTTTAAAATTCTTCATGAGTAACGTAAAAAATGTTGCAATAATCCGCACATGCACTCATCGTTTAGTACGTCATCGCATTATCGTTAGGTCAATCTACACGATTTTGTACAGCTGCGAAATGCATATTCAAATTGCTCGGCGAAAGATTTCTATACATGGATGAACTTACCTACATTAAATGCATGGCACTTTGTGTAATTATATTATTCATACCGAGAATCGGCCAATAATCACTGTATTGGCTAGCTATAAATATTTGATGATTGCTTATGTAACGGAAAAGAAAAAAATAACACTCTTTCTAAGTGTTTAGTATCAAGGAAAGATGAATTTCTTCGAACAAGACATTTATTGCCCAAAATTTACAGCATAATGAGTGGATATATAACCATAATATAAGAGAACAATTAACCCTTTCGCTGCTGTTAAAAGTGGCTGCTTCTTTTTGCAGAAATATTGTCTTTTGTTTGAATTTTCGATTTCCGTTGTTTTTATATATTTATAAATTCATATACATGATTTTTGCCTTGTGTCACGTATGCTTGCCGTGCTTATAGTCGCGGATCCGTGCCATCAGCAATGAGTAGGTTAAAGAAGAAAAATGTAATGTAGAAAAAAAAACTTAAAGAATCTCATAAACTACAAGGACTAAAATGTGAAAAGTTTAAAATTAAACACAACAACAAGAGTTCAATAATTCAAACGAGTGGAAAAATTAACGTCCCGATTAATTATATTAAGTAATAGATATCCAATATATTGATGATTCAATCAAAATGTTAGTTTTAGCAGACGGGTAATAAAATTATGATTAATGATTATTGCGTGAACCTTTTGATAGTTTAATTTTTTTCGTTACATTTTCTTGCAAGTACTAAAAATATAATAAATAACCGCTTATTAATTTTGTGAGATGTGATACAAACTAGGGATTTCGCGCTAAACATTAACAAATGTATTCTTTATTTCAATAAATCCATTTATCGTATGTGGCGTAAGTACGAAAGTACGTGTTCCTCGATGTAATAAACAACCATTCTTTGAAATCATAAATTCTTTAAAGGATAAATCTTTTTGGTGTATTTACGTAAATTTTTCGTTCAGTGTGATCTTGGTAATTGTGCCTCCATTATCTCAACCACAAAATTACTATAACCGCAGATTATTCTTAAATTTTGGAATTAAACTGTTTAAGTCCGGAAATCTAAGAATATTCAAGTACTTGATTAGTTAAATTAGTTAAATTGGAACGACAATTACCGTTCACTACCAAGAATAATGGGACGTGTGGAATTTAGAGCGAGGTTAGGTAGAATTCTTTAGCTAAGAAAACTACAAGATTGTTGTTATTGAAGAAAGGATTCGAACTAAAATTACAATTCAACTCTTTGCACTCATCGATTCTATTTCACGAAAGATTTTTGGTACTCGGCGTTGACCTCAACTATATGTTATCTTAACTGGTTTAGTATTGAAAAAACTTTTTTGTACGCTTACTACGGTCCCAGGTAAAGTTAAGAAAAAACCTGAAGACAACCATCGCGTTCCTGTAAATAAAATATTACACCTCGTTTTTTTTTGCAAATATTTGAACAGTTCTGAAAAGGTCATTTCGTTTGTCACGTTCTAAGCAAACCTTTTAGTTCGTTCTTTAAATCTGTATCATTAACATCAGAGTTTCCACTATCTTTAAATGGCAGATAAAGTGGATTACAGATTTCATGGGGAAACTGATTTATTCTTTTTCTCTTAGAGAAGGCTTGCTTTATGTTCATATAGAAATTGACGTTTCTTACGGCGAGGGCGAATGGATTCAACATATTTAAATTACGAAACGATCTCCAACTCTTTTATAGCTATCTCCATTTGTTTGAACCCATCTGTAACCCCTTAAAAATGTTGTCACACACTCCCGATGTATCAGCGCATTCTTTGTTACAACGTTCGGTGATTGTATCAATGAAGATCCTCATTAATTTGGAAAAGAATATCATACTATAAAATAATGCCGCAAAGGAACTTGTTATTCAGCAGATTCAACTGATTTTTTCTTGACATCATCATTTCGGCTGGTATCTAAATAGTGCATCGTAAATTGCTACTACAATTGCATCAATATGCAATTAAGACCATTGCAATCAATGGTCTTAGATCACCTATTGTATACGACCAACGTATTGAAATATTCCACACTTTTGGGAGCCGGAAATAAATAAGCAGTTCACGAATTATTAAAAAAAAAAAACACCCAATAATTTGCCCACAGCACAAGCGGTAGCATTTTTTCCCATCAAATATAAAGAATAGCCTACTCAAAAAAAAGGTTAAAAAGTGGCAAAAAAAACTGGTAAAAAGAAGGCTTCAAAATGGATTAGTGGCATTCTATTTGGTACACTATTCTATACTTCCTTCAAATACGATCTATTGTCACCCTACTCCCTAATATTGGTAATATCAAAGTTTAGCTGGTTGAGTTTTTTCCGAGTACATCTATCAGCACTTTAGTCCTTTAGTGTAAAGATCAAAGAATTCTTCTATTGCATAATACTCATTCATTCATCACACTATTTATTGGAAGTTGAACCACCATTCTTTCACTTTGTTACATCAATTTCACTGCTATGAAGAGTTCCTCTTCTATTTTTCTTTAACCGATTTTATAGATAGTTTAAAGCGTTCTATTCCTTTTCGAAAATGTTTATTTAGAAGCTCCCTATAACATAAATTTTACAATATTTTAATTTAATTATTGATTGTAGTATTTTTTTTATATGTGACTTATTATTTGTTTTGCAAAACTTTATGAATTGTGTTTGCAACTAGTTGAAAATTTTACAAACTTAATGATTACGCCTTAATATAATGACTATATACTACAAATAAAAGAGTTAGTAGCTCACAGAAACACTAGTTAACTAGTGAATAAATAAATAAATAAATAAATAAATAAATATGCATCCACAGCTTTGTTGTTATTTTTGTTTTTTTTTTTGTTTGTAAATTAAAGCATGGAAATGCCGTTTAAAAATTTAAAGATATTAATCTTAAAAGTAGGTTAAGTTCGTTGCATATTTGTAACGCAATTAAAGCATTGATTCTGTGGAACTTTTTACCTTGCTTGGAGTAATATGCGTTTAACTGACAAAACTACTTACATCTGTGGAATATTTTGCAGCCATTTAATGTTAATTATGCAAATATCGTAGAAAAAGTGAAGGAATACGATACGTTATGTATTACAACCATTTACATTTATCTGATTAACAGATTTTGTATCCACTTACAGTTTTAATTATAAAAAAGAAACCGAAGATAAACTGAAAGAAAAAGAAGTCATGTAAGTATAACTTAGCCGGGATAAGATTGCAATTACACCTGGTTTCTACGCACAAGATTGTATTGCAATATCGTTTCTCAATTTGTTCTTAGCAACATCCGCGTAGTTGGTATGCCTATTTAAATTCATGTAAATTGAAATAATACACGTTGTACATTTACATGCAACCAGCCTGTCTTTCCTTCATGGCCTGTCATTATGATAGATGACTTGAAGATTACTACTTACAAAGCGTTTCTGTACTCTCTGCAATTAATAATATGTAAATACTACGCAAAAAAGAATCATACCAATTCAGATACAGATTTTTAATTATTTACTTTCCTTATTTTGCTTACAAATGCATATCTTTAATAAAGTAGGCGTGGGTCACTGCTTCAACTAACGTTAATATATTGTAGACACACTAACTAATAACACTATAAGTCTAAATTGATTCAACTTCTGGAAAGAGAGAGTGTTTTGTTCATCATCGAATTCGCTAGACCGAGCTGTAACTTTTCCAGCATCTATATATGGAAGATCTGAAAAAACTTCTGCTTACTTGAATTATTACGGAGAGATTAATTACATACTACTGGCATGTCAAAAAGTTATAATGTAATTATGCGAGCAGTGAACTGGGTATCAATTATGCAAATTTTATTGGCTGCTAGCTATATTTCCTGCTAAGCAAATTATAGCAAATCGATCTTGTATGTTGTTTTATGTGGATATTCTTCTAATTAGGCGCATGGAGAAGCAATTGGGTACGTAAAGGCCAAATGATCACTGTTTTACCATAAACGATGCAGTCAAACTCTATAATATTGCTCAAATTTAACATATTTTTCTTTTCTCAAGTTCTATAAATGCTCTACTTCAGTTGCTCTTCGATAAAGGAACTATTTTGTTTTTAGAAATATACATACAGGCATTTTATCCTTTTAGGATACTTTCTTATTTGGTTAGCAAGCTAATATTTATGAGTCCTTGCATCAACACGAATAGAATTTAGCCCATATCCACCTTAAAAAACACTAAACGTTCTGTAGACTATTCTCATTTCTTTCCATTAACAGAATTTGTATACATATACATCTTTTTTAGCACAGGCACTGTTTCAAGACGTTGCATATAATTTTTATTTTAAAAGGTTGTTTTTAGTTTTGTCATTTATATGTACTTGAGTGCTTGATTTCTCTCTTTCTCCTCTTTGATAATATTTATTAGTCTGAAAAACAATTCTTTTATGGGTTATTTAATACCCCAGATTTACAAACGTGTAAATAATATTTGTGAAATGAAGAATTATATCGTAATGGCTCGCATGTGTTTTAGTGTATAGATGAAGAGAGATCGAGGCGAAGCGTATCGCAGAGAAAAGCAGCCGATTGTGGACGCGATTTGCTATTTCAGCAAATCTTTGAGTGTTTCTGCTTATAGCAAAGAAACATTTAAGGCGTTGAGTTTCGGAACGAGGAATTACATAAGCAATAAGGACCTATGAAAACAACGCCAAAGACAAGCCTGAAAACGAAAGGAATTCAAAAGAATGCCCGTCCACAAGTACATGATGGCCTGATTTAAGTTGTCATACAACGTAAGGTACACAGTAGTAGTATTTCTCCTACGTTTAACAGTCTACTAGTCTCCGTCAAAATGAGCGAGATGACATTATAAGATGGAGGCATAGTTATTTGAAAGATATGAAAAAATACGGGCAAGGAGGACGAAGCATGATTTACACGAATAAATCGTGGGTCAATGCAGGACCCTCCAAATAAGGTGTGGTCTGGCAGCTCTATAAATTTAATATAACAAGCATTGCTAAAAGATGTGTCGATGACAATTACAGCACCGCATCATCGTGGTAAAAGATCAAGGATCTGCGTTAACTCTTCCACAAAATAAAAATGGTGTTGTGATACAAAGTTTACATAAAAATAATAACGTGTTCAACTGCGACAGTTGATTTTCGCCTCTAGCATGGTTCACATGCCGAGCTGCCATGGGCAATCGCTTCTCGCTTACCTAATTTCACCTCTAGCGTGTTCTACTGAGTTGCCGTACCAACTGTTGCCTACCATCTTTCCCTTTCCTGATGCTGCCAGAATCAAATTGGATAAGGGATGATGATATTCGATTGTGGTTGGAAAATTTTCAGATTCTAGTATATGAAATTCTAGAAACTGTAAGGAGTGAGTTAAGTTAACGATTTGGATCATATATTAATTCTCTCCTTCTTAATGTTTACCGAAATAATAGAAAAAATAGCAAATAATTGCTGTTTTCTTCTATTATTTTTTTCTCTATCATTTGTTATATAAATTATTTCATACATAATGTTTTTAATTTGATAGCCAGCAAATAAACATTGGAATTGTTGTACAACTTTGTAGTAGCTTTTTCGATTGCATTGAATTTGAATTGAAATTGAAATATAAGTTCTTGCATTCATTGATACATCGATTGATTTGTCATTGCTTAACTAATATATAAACACAGATATACCATGATTGGTAAATCCATTGAAGAATAAAACAACTGGCCAAAAGCCTCAGTTCCATCCTTACTTTATCAAAAAGCTGATAATAATTCATCATCTTCTCTAAAAATAAAATGCATGGTTTACTCTCAGGTTATGTAAGTCATGCGAATATAAACCTGCTAAACATATAAAGAAATAAAATGATCAATTTGCCATTACTCATTACGTCAATTGCTAACTGCAGAATAAAATGTTTCCTTTCAAGGCATCTTTCAATGCAATTTAACAACAATGTAAGTACTCTCCATGTGAGTTGTTCAATGCGATTAGTAAAATAAATTAACGTTAGTGGGAAGTGCTTAATGTGTATGTTATGTTTGGTGTTGGTAATAGTGTGATTGTTGCTTAGTGACTGTTAAGTGCAAGTCATGTGGTTCGCAAGAATTTGACGAAACAAGAAGAACATACTGAAGCCGGAAGAAACCAGCTTCAGGATTTTGCAACACACAAATTGGCATGACTCTATTTATTGTTACATTGAAAATCGCCACGATGTTTTAAAGCAAATGTTGAGTCAACTAAGCGCAAATATTTGAGGAACGTGGAGTAATTACCTTACTTTTGCTAAGTGAATTGTTTACACTATGGTGACAATTCTAAAATTATCTTTGTGTCAATCCGAGGATACTATATTTATCCAAATCAAAACTGGTGAGAGCTTGGCTCGACGTCACAGCCGTCTATGAAGATATCTGTTTCGCGTGAAAAAGGGCGAACCTGGGAATTATAGTGATAGTCTTACTACTGTTATTTTTTATATACAGCTCTAGCCCAACTAAAATACGAGGATCCAAATACTGTATTATAATATATAATAACACGGAAAACTAAAATAAATTAGAAACGCCACTACCACATATCCATTTATTTTGTTACGTGTTCCATTTTTAGTTGAGATTATGGCTTATCTAACTCCTTTCTTTTAATTTCTTTTCTTCCAGAAGAAGTTATCTTTTAAACTTAACTTTCAGTGATTAGAGTACTTTTAATTAGCTATTCTCATTCCAACATGTTAGTTCTATCTTAGTATATATATGACAAATTAAATTACAACTACTGAAACTGAAAAACACGCGGAAGTGCAATATTGTAGCATCTCCGTTTTATGTTTTTTTTTTACAAAATAACACGGTGTATGTTTTTTTACAATGTGATACTTATCCATACAACAACAAAAATTGTCGTTTTCCGAACGCAGATTAAATGTCTAATTACTTGCTCACCCTATACAAATACCTAAATGCATACACTCGCTCTTGGCGTCAGCTCAACAAAATAACACAATGTATAAAGTCTGTGTGCCCTGTTAGTGCGTATTTACTATTTCCTGTTCTCTGATTCTCAAAATAGCTCTCCCTGTCGTGCTGTCCACTGCACTTGCCTTCATAACACGTAGTTTTCTCGGATCGTCACAGTAGTAAACGGTTGTCTTCAAGTGCGATACGTATACCAGAGACAGGTATGTTGACTTGCGTCGGACGCGTATACCTTCTTGCCACACTAATTTACAGGATTATGGAACCCGTGACAGTCGACATGAATTTCAGTCAAGTTTAATTAGGGAGCGCGATACTTATTTTTGGTCGCTGTTCATTTTTCTCCGTCATGAACGTTATGTTCGTGTTTTAGAACTAGACAGGTTTCGCAGTCGCTTCTAATAAGAAACGTAAGAATTAAAAAATGTTTATGAGGCTTTATTTTTCAAGAGGTTCTAATGCACCGAAGTAGTATGCCGGAAAGTTCAGAAACTTAATGTCTTTGCATCTCGACGAAATTCATATACATACATATATTCATTTAATTAACATATTGGTGACAGAATATTAACACGATATGAATATAACATGATGACGTACGTAAAGTGTTAGATGCCTATAAATGTCATAGCCATATAGCATAAAAGTGAATAAAAGCAGGTGGTTTACAACCTATCAATATCCAATTTACTGCAGTCACATTCTTTGTCCAAGTAATCCCATTCTGTAAATTGTAATTATTATACATGTGTAGTTATCGATAATGTTAGCTATCTTATTGCATTATTTATTTATTTATTTATTAACGTTTTGTTGGTGTAAAATAATCTCTAGAAATACAAAACATTGTTATCGTTCAATTACCCATCTTTCAGTATTTTTCCTTCTATTGAACTGTTCCTCACTTTATTGTCTGCAAATAGCTACACAGGTAACTACATCTTCCTCAATTATATATCAACTGTGAACAGTCAATGTGGATGCGTATACTTATACGAATGGGAAAACACGAAGACTCGCAACTCGCTGATAATTTAAGTTTGCTTATAAATTTATCGTAATAATGCAGGTTCGATACCTTGTCTAGGTTGTTAGCTTTTAATTACGGGTAAAAGCGAGAATATGTCTTCTTGTAAAGTAAGCTCATACCGCTTTTGTATTCAAGACGAACCTCGTTGAATTTTCAAATTGGGAAGCTTCTTTACTTAAACGTAACTCACTGTAAGTTTAAATGTGAAGTAAAGTGAAGTAAAAGTTCTAGTTTGGTTGTTGAAAAATACGCGATGATCGAGTACATACGTAACGTATAAACATTTGTAATGTAAACTGACGAAAGAGTGGTTAGTAAGACTTCCGGGCCTTGTGTTATACGATATAACAGAATTAATGAGAGAAACAGAGATGACAGAGGCAGATGGAATTATTCCTTTTTTGCAGCGACTAGATAGACTCGTGTCTATTCGCCTCACGAGGATGGATTCGTGTCGCCTACTGGTTGCGCCTGAAAATACTACCGCTTCATCCTCCGCTGATCACTAAACTTCTAGAGAAAGATAATGATTTAACGTTAGAAAGTAAGGTAAGTTCCAAGGTTTCATTCAATTCATCTTTCCTATTCTTTTAGTCTTTGATGTAGATACAGTAGTCTGGTCAACTTGAAGTTGTTGTAGTTTTCTGATGAAAATTTTGAAAAACATAAATATCATTTTTTTTTAGTTTTACGGTTTTAAACTTTACCGTATGGATGATATACAGCGTTAGTAAAAAGTCCCGGAACGGTCGAATAACTTTGTTATTTGAATATTATGATTTCTGAAATTTGGTATGGGGGTATAGTTAATATAAATGCATTTTATGCAATACAGTTAATATTTTTTTAACCAATTCTTTCATACCAAATTTCAGAAATCATAATTTTCAAATAACAAAGTTATTCGACCGTTCCGGGACTTTTTACTAACGCTGTATTATCCATACGGTAATATATCATCATAATATACATACGTACTTGTACGAATGATTCTTACCTCTTCCTTTAATCCAAGATTCAATTAATCCAATTAATTGAAGGTTCAACTCGGTATGCTAGATTATTTGGGCAGAACCAACGGTGGCCGCAATCTCATAGGTTTCATCATGCGCTTTTCGACATATTTTCGCATATACCTATAGTTTTTCTAACAATCTCTACGCTATAAAATTGCATATACGTCCAACACGCATGCATCAACGATCAGTTTTTCGAACGCGATTAAGCGGATAAGGGTTCCAACAACAAATTTCACCTAACAAATTACTTTCTCCGGATAACGGACGTGTCAATCTGGCTTCATTTTGTACTTCGCGGAACAAATTTTCCTTCTCCGTTGTTTCTGCCTTACGCGGGCCGCTTATCGGACGAAGACGGTACAATAGTGTCGCTTCAAATTGCAAACGTCGATGGATGCAAATTTCGCATGTCGGTTGTTGCTTAATCCCTGGCTTTAACTGTCAGTGGTACAGAGGTCGTCCGATATATCAGCTCCCCGACAGTTACTCGAACGTTAATTAGACCAGATTGTTTCCAATGAAATGCAAATTGGGTAATGCAGAGAATTTACTCAGTCGTAAATTGAAATAATACCGTTGATTTGATCGCGGGGATTTGAATGAACGCTACATTTTCTACTGCGGTGGCGTTGCTTTGTAAGGTATCTTATTGGCATAGGAAGATTACCGTGGTCTAATGTTTAACAAACAAGGCACGAGTGGGTAGCTGACAAATTTATTACCTTAACGCCGACTATACATTGTGCTAAGCATTATATTGTTCATTATTTCGTTAATTAACCAAACATAGTTAAAGGAATAGAGTCTACCAAAAGGCGTATGCGGTATAGAAAGAATGTTTTAGGGAAAATAGAAGGTACTTTTATTTTTCCATAACCAGAGACAGTGCGAGGAAAGCGCTAAGCTTAACATTGAGCAAAACGTTGTTGAAGACATAAAAGAAAATAGCTAAATGTAAATCTCATTGATAACTTATTATTACGCATATCACTACACAAGTTGTCGAAAATATGTTAAGTATCCGTAAAACTACCTTTGTTGTTGATTTTTACAGAAAAACATATAGCTTATCATCCATACATTCACAATACACAATAACAATTCAAAACATCCGCAAGATGGAAAAATACATCCGTTTTTCCCAGATCGCAATCGTATGTGGTTAATAATATTTTTATAAATAAATTATTTTATATCATGAGCATAAACAACAATGTAAACGTACGACAGTTCTTTTCTTTTTAATTGGCAACATTTAGATAATTAAGCACTTTTAAATTGTCCCAAAATCCGAAAAAATAAACCGAAAATAGAAGAGATGTGGGGAATCTATAAAACTGCATGTAATAAAGCCTATATTGATCAAACGAAAAGAGAGGTAAGCACCAGATTTAAGGAACACATCAGGTGTTATCGCTTCGGAAGATTACATCAATCAAGTGTGGCCCAACACATGAACGAAGCTGAGCATTAAATTAGAAAACTTAAAATTGATCCCCGCCGGGGAATTTAGACGCGTATAAAACGGTTTACATAAAAAGCAACAACATGCTTTCTCTAAAATTACTAACGCTGAAATTCGGTGAGTAACTCTAACGTTACTGAGTTATATAAATTCACTTTCCACTACTTTTATCCAATACAATGTTACTATAAAATGATGTGTCAAGTTAATTAATTCAGATGCCGGTGAATATTTCATAATACCAATATCATGCCATCAAAAATAAAATCCAGCTTATTCTCGAAGAGCAATTATTAAAGTTGTCACCTTCGAGCGGACCGCGTGTGAAAGTTTCGCAGTAAAGTAAGCCGAAAACATATACGGACACTGTTGCAAAACTTGCTTGTAATGAAAACAAAAGGCGGAGAGTTGCGAGACGGCAATGAACCATTTAGTTTAGTTACAAACTTTTGGAGTTTCGGGTCTCGACGAAGCGCGCTACCTGTTACAATGATCAACGGACGTGATCATTTATTAATCTAATTCGTAATAGTTCTAACCTTACAACTTCTATTTTTCAATTTCTTTATCGATATTGTTTTGTATATATTGCAACGTTTTTAACGGTATGAAATTTGAGAAATATTCGAGAAATTTATGAAGGGCTTATGTTTGTAGAAATTGAGGGTCGTGAATCCGGGAATGTCTTTAGACGCTCTTTAAGTAAATGAGAAATTGTTAGATGAGAGTTTTAAGACGTAGGAATGAAAATAACTGCTAACCTTAAATCTTGTAACTTTCTACACAAATAAAATTGGCGTTGTTTCTAACCGTTATTCGATTACGTCAGCTCCATTGTCATCTATGATAATTTTTAACAATTTAAAATGTACCATTATAGAAATAGATGCCGAAATGAACGACTTCTACTGTAGCGTGATGCAGGGAAGCAATTGATGCTGAGAGTCTGTGTTCTTTGATGACGCTCTTAGAATTTAGATGAAAGGGACCGAAAGACTTTTAATGGACAACGATATCTTTTATATGATTAACGTGTGCACTGGAATTTGCTGTAGAAATTTCTGACATTAATTTAATAAAAGGAGAATAACGGATAAAAGTAGTTAATATAAATCTTCCCCACGATTGTCGTTTACTTGACTTGTATTCATTTTTATATTACTTTTATTATTTTTTACGCCTCTTAAATATTCGACTGAAAAGCCGAATATTTCAGCTTTGTCAGCTAATTGTCAGCTACGATTGATTTTTGCAATTGGTTTTCGCCTTTGATATTGCTCACGTGCTGAGCTACCGTGATTAACTGCTACCTACTTAAGTTATCGTGCTAAGTATTGCCTACCACCTTTCACCCTTTTGAAAAAGCCCCATATGATTGTGGGCGAACCGTCAAGCTTTCTTTTAACGGTTCGAACCCGGAATTTTAACAGAGGCTCTATTTACTTTTCATCATATTCCCTTTTAAATTCAAGTCGATTTCCTTGCTTCATGCACAATATTATCTTTAAGTATTTATTTGGAAGTAATCAATGATTAAAGTCCATCAATAGGATAATAATAAAATAAAATGTATCGGGTATTTCCTAGAATCGATCTTGAGCTCATAATCCAAACATGTATGGTACGCGACTTGCAAGTGGGTGGACCCGTGTGGGACGGAGGTGGGTTATCCGTATTAAACATAGAGGCGAACAAAGTTTAGTTCAAGAACAATTGGTAAATTCACAATTTAGCAGGAATAATTCGTAGTTCTGATTCTTGTATTTTGCTGCGTCTATGATGAATTAAATTAGGCACACGCTTAAAACTAAATTTATTTAGTTATTTAGTAAAATTTATTTATTTAGTTAAAGATGGATAAATAATTCTACCTGTACTGAAAACCCCATTAAAGATTTATAGAATAAAATGAATGATTTTGTTAAAATGTGTGAAAGATTAGTGTTTAAAAAATAATTACACCAATTAACTAAAATTAATGAAATTAATTAAGTATACAGAAAACAAAAAGAAGACGTTTATATATGAATAATGAATTCATCATCACATAAAAAAAATATATACACGATATAGTCATAATTAATTAATACAGAAAAATTAAGCAATTTTCATGCCAGGCAATGTAAAACATTACTAAGGATAAGTCAAAAATCATATTTCTGTGTTGTTCAACTTCTGAATGTATGTATATTTTTAAATGTGAGATCGTTGATAGAGGTAAAAATATATGTACAATTTAGTTATTGGACGATTCACTATAAAAAAAATGTGCCTTAACTTATCACGCGCACTGTATTCGCGACAATTGAATTTGAAGCTTAAGAAAACAAAAAATTAACATCGACTACCAATCCTATATACGTAACTAGAGAGAGGTGGAATTATTACTTTTTTGCAGTGACTAGATAGATTCGTGTCTATTCGTCTCATGAAAATGGATTCGTGTTGCCTAATGGTGTCCCTAAGAGTTGACAAAACACGAGTCTGTCTAGTGGGAACTAGCGGATCCGATCCTTCTTCATCGCCAAGACTGCCAACTCCGGTAATAATTGCCATTGTAGTGGATACAATAATTCACTCCGGGTAGATTTTGTATTTTATGCTTCACAGCTTCACAAATTCAAGAACTTAGCTGACGATGATGCAATACATACAGTTTCTAAGGGATGTACCTTGCAGTTTCTTGTTTTATTTCTAAATAGGGTACCAAATAGAAAGTTATAAAGAAGTTCGTGTTGTTTAAATATTCTATATTGGAGAAAATGAATCGGGAACTAAATATTGTCATTTGCAACATATTTTTACAACAACAACAATATTTACTGTCGATAAATAAATAATGAAAGCGTAAAGAAAGCTCTCTTGATGAATCCTTTCTTATTTAACAAGAAATTTCAGATACTTTTTCAATTTGTAGTTTTGTTATTTATCAAATTGCAACTCGTAAAACGAGATGGCATCATTCCTGCTACTCACGCTAAACTAAGCTGCGGTAAACTAGAAAACTGTTAGAAAGCAATGTAAATAAAAAGAAGTTATGTAATGTTGCTTGAGTGGTGAACAAATACATATCGGAAGAGGACTTTGAGAAGTGCTATACAGCTATATTTGCTGCAGTTAGTATTAACTGCCACTAGGGCCCAGAATATTACATATTACATAACTTACAATTTATTTTGTTATTTAGTCTTACTATTTTTCCTTACTTTCAAATTAAGCTATAGAAAAAACACCATAGCAACAATGTACTGTTTTGTAAACGATTTAATTTTTTCAGCAATTCTGTGAATAATTGCTTACGTTGATGTATCTACTGCATCATGGATATTAATATCATTATCATATACAGCGCAGCGGATATTTTCTCTCAGGTTTCATCCCGCGTTCGTCATTGGTTCACGGAAGAACCAGGTACGCTTTGACGTTTCGACCCAGAGAAGAAGATGTATGCGATTACATCGAAACGTCGGAACGTATTTGGTTTTTCTGAGAACGCGGGGTGGAATTTTAGAAACGAATAAAACGTTATTATCATATATGTATGCATATGTACACAACCTATTTTGACATACGGCAGTGAAAATTGGATCTTAAATAATCAAACTAAGAGTACAAGCGGCGGAGATGAAATATTTAAGAGCGGTTACAGAGATCACCCGAAAGGTTAGATGAAAAAAAAAACCGAGAAGATCAGCGATGAATTAAGAGTAGAGTTGATTCTAGATAGTATAAAGAGGCAGAAAGTCAAATGGTTTGGGCATATGGTACGGATGGAAGAAAAAAGACTGACGAAGAGAGTATGGCTGGTAAGATTAAGACATAAAAGAAAAAGAGGGAGGCCGAGAAAAACATGAGGTAGCGCGATAGAAGAAAGCTTGAGAAAAAGAGGGATATCGTGGAATGATACAAGAAGAATGGCAAAAAAACAAAAAGGAATGGATATCGCTTATCTATAATAAGAAATAAAAGCGCTAGAGTACAGAATTTACCTTTACACCCGTGGGGCAATTAAGGTGGGTAAAAGAGAGCAACTTGAATTGGTTATGCTGTTTATTAAGATATAATATTGAGTTTATAGCTCTGTGTTGCATGCTTCATGATGTATATGGTTGAAGCAGCAATTCATACCGTAACCGTAGGCGAACTTCCTTCTACGCTAAGTACAGCCTCGAATCAACTCAATAAATTGGTCCTGACCTATGATTGTTCTTCCGTATTTTTTTTTTAATAATCAGTTTAGATTATGCCTTGTAAATATCGAAAAATCGCCGTTATAACACAAAGAATTCGTTTTGCACCATACTTAGCAATCGCCTTAATCTTGTCTGAACGGTCTGAAAACACTGAAATAAATTACAGTACAAAGAAAATCAATCATTATGCGATATAGAATCTAAATTTTACTGTTACTACGAAAATAATAACCTTCTCTTCATTTAAGCTTTTAGCGACCTACGGCATAAGTAATTAAAGGAGAGAACACAATAAGGAAGCAATCTTCTAAAGTGATTGCGAAAAAATCAAACAAGTAGTTGATATTTAATATTGGTTATATTTATTGCCATATAAACTGTCGAAGGAGTTATAATAATACAACGTGCACTTTTAAGTGGGTAGCAAAATTCTAACGTTTTATGGGTACGTACTGAGCTTAATTGGTAATAGAACAGTTGGCAGGGAGCCCGTAAACTACCGAAAGAATATGCAAATATAACGAAACAATAATGAAGGTCTTACCTATGTACATCTATGGTTACAATATAGCGATCAAATATGTTTAAGACCTGTGATAGTGATTAGCTGATGGAGCGCAGGTCCAAAATTAATTTTCAATTATGTTTTACTGTTAAAGTCTGTCAAACACGGTAAATTTCGTATTGAAAATAGAATAAAACACAAGCAATATATTGAGCATAGGGTTAATTACATCCTCTCAAGGAGAAGATGAGTATACATAGAATAATGTGCTGTTGAAATTAATAGTGTCATAAATTTTATATACTCCCAAATTAGATGTAGCTTTTGAAAATCGCCGAACCACGAAGTTATCACCTGCTTCATGAGTACACAAAATTATTCGCGGTGTCTGTGATATTAAAATCCGTTCTACGCCAATAATTCGAAATAACGGTAGCTGGAGAATTGTATAAAATGACGTTCCACATAAAAAAAAGTCATTCAACTATTCGACTTGTTGCCAACAGAACCAATACAACTTATGCAAACGTATATACATAAGTAAACGGGAAAATAGACACAGGATTATTCAATAAACGCAGAATAAGGCACGGATTTACTTTCGATGAACATCCAGAGGTTGTTATCCCTTAACTTTACTAGAAAAATCTATTATTACACAATCTTTCACCCAGGCGGCTGGAATAACATGTTCCCGGCTGGCAAGAGATAGCATTATGATTTAATAAACTACATAACAAAGCATTTCCCTTTTTGGGACCAAACCGCCATAAAATGAGCACAAAATGATCAAATGTTTACGGGACATTTTATAATGTGTGAATGCCAGAACTGAGAACCAATAGATTGCCTTTATATTGGTAAACAATAAATAGTTCGCACACCTAATAACGTCCTTCTCAAAGGAATCTTTGCATTTATTCAGAAGATTATCGCAGAACTAATCATTTTACAGTTAGTAGCATGCTGATAACTTGTTCCGTGCAATACAAAAGATATATGCACAAAATTCGTTCATTTCTTTATACGCTAGTAGACTTCAAAATGGAGAACTTCATAAGAGCTTGGAACTTACCCTGTGTATTCTAAACGTTTGCAGCTTTCCTGATATATTCCTTCTAATTCCGCTGCCTCAATTGCCTGTGGTTTGTTTTAGACTAATGGTGTAACGTTCAATTCGTTAACCTCGTTTTGCACCCTCAAAGTATTCGATAATATTGCAGTGTTATTTCGCAGCATCGATGTTCGCTGTCATTACTGTCCACCCATCACGCATAGTAAATACAGTTTGTTCATACGATCAATGTTAAGATCCCTCTGACAGACGCGAGCTTGTTTTCGGAGAGCTTAGGAGTTAGGACAATTTCACGAGTCCAACCAACGTAGTGGTAAAACGGACTAATAACTTTTCTTCTGTTAATTTTCCTCAACCTCTAAAACATCCAATTTAATACAAAATTGCACCTTCAGTATAATTATAGATGTGTCTCAATGTCATTTCACAAATTAATTATTGTTCCTTAGATAGTCTTATTTTTCAGTAAGGTTTTAATTTATACAGCTGTGATGTAAAGGATAACATAGGATCAGTTGTTTTCCTGTATCGCTTACATTGTGCTTATTCTAAACGTCCCCATTTGCGTTTCGTCATCAACGTATTTTTGGCAAAGTAAAATTATCAAAATTTACTTTGCTTACTTTACTTTCTAACGTTAATTAGATTTTCTACATCAAGTCAAGTCGTAGCACGTGCTTAGCTGTGCTTTTAATTTCAAAGTACTTCTTGTCTGAATTCTATTTATAATTGTAACATCAAGTCACGTGTGGTGGTTAGAAAAATGGGAGTTCCAACAAATATATTGTCTATACATTGGAATATTGCTACATCAGGACCGTTTTCTAATTGAACTTAGATTGCTGAAAGAGAGTTCTTGGGAAGCAGTACCTTACTGTTAAAATTTGCGATTGCTCAACGATGGCTTCAATTTCTGTTCAATTGTTGCTTTTAATAGGTTTGAATTATTTGTGGAGCGTTTATATACACTTTACCTTTCAAGAAAGCCTAAAGAGAGTAATCCATTGGTTTCAAATTACATGATATTGGAAACCAATCCTCTTCACCATTTTTTTAAAATTATTCAATCATCGAACTTCGTTCGCAGTATTGAAATTCATCCTTTAAGTGTTTGTGTGCGATATGACGTCGTTATGTTGAACACAACGCTCATTCAGAATTCACTGTAACGTCCCATAATCCACACTATGCGGTCAGTTTTACTGGATGAAGTGGATGAATCATTTTGAGGATTTTCCGACACCAAGTGCGACAGTTATGTTTATTAATGTAACCATTGGTATAATGCAATATTTAATTCATTAATCTGATTGGGTACCTCCAAGAATTCTAAAATTTTCTACTTTATTAGAATTTCCTTTTGATGTATGATTTGCACACATGATAATTTGCACATCGAACGAAAAAGTACATAAACGCAATAAGAAAGTACGTTTATTTGACAATTTTTTTTTTATGAAAGTTGGTCCAACGAACAAGTTTATCATGTTAATAAATAGCTGTTTCAATAAATAAGCTGTGTTAATAAGTACTATAAGATCGAAGAACACATCCTTTTGTGCAATATACTGAGGTATTCATATAAAGAATAGATTTGTTAATATCTAATGAAAACTAGTTAAGCTTGTTTTGTTTCTCACAAGGTAACTTAAAAAAGGGATCGAGGAACAAGGACGAATTTGATAAACGTGGATAATTGTTGCAATAAATTTATTAGTTAATATGTCTTTTTACTTTAACAAAACCAAATTAACGAACAGACTTTCAGTTTGAAATTTGACGTCTTTTTTATTAAACGCCCTATGGTGGCAGCGCGGGCATATTTTTCATTCCAAAGATGTAAATAAATTGGCAAATAAATAAAATGAAAAATTACTTGACCTACATAGAATGCTTCTACAATTTGCAAATTCTTCCTGCGTTCCATTCCATATATGCAGGCAGAAACTCATAATTTGCCCGTTCAAATATTACCGAGGAATGAAAGAAACTTTTAGGACGGTGCAGTGGTAAAAGGGCCAATTCCCAACTGTGATAATGTTAGGCGCCGACCGTTCGACTCAAATGGAAAATTAATTTTTCAGGTAGGATCGCTATAATATCCAGTCAGTCACAATTCACGTGTTCAATTTTATAACAAGCTGTAACACTTACCTGTATATACCCCGTAGGACCGTCACCATATTGCACCAATTACAGGCTTTTCAGTGGCTAAAAGTGGTTGCGTTTGGATATGTTCACCAAATGTAGTTCTAAAAAGTTTTATTAGAACCAAAATTCAAGTATTACCGTGATTACATAGAATCTACAATTTTTCGTTGATTAAAGTTCAAAGCGAACAATTTTTTTGTTAAACTTTATCCTTATTTATTTTTTGTAAGAAAATAGAACAAACGTGGTGTTAAAATCACACGTAAAATACATAGTAAAGTAGGAAATATTCTTCAAAATTAAGTTGTAATTGTAAGGTTTTATTAAATATTTTATAATCCTAATTTTCCAAAATTCCCTGCATACGCTATACGATCTTTATATAGGAGACTTTTTGGAGCTTTCAGTACGTACGAAGTACCACATCGTTCGAATGTTGAGTGCAAAGCGCCATTTAAATTTATACGGCGGATATAATTAATCGTATGCAACAGTTTCTATGCATATCAATTCACTCTATTGCGGTGCAAGAGATGCACGGATAGTGCTGCGACTTTACTATCCACATTCTGTAAATAAGCAGCACGTAAATATAATATTAATTACTACGGTTCAACTTAAAGGACTGGAAGAAATATGTCTCCTGTCAGCGTAATATGAAGAAATGCATTTATTGCAAGCCAATGGTTTGTTTGATTATGTGCCAACAGTACTAACATACAGTTGTAGATTGCGGAATATTATTCTCTGTGTACTTAGTGAAATATAGTAACCAGAATGCTGAAAATGAATAAGCTTCATAATATCCAGTTGAATGTATTTGAAACGTGGAAAGGTAAATGATGTCATATTCTCTTCGCTATAATTATTTCTATTATAATATCGTTTATAAAGAAGACAAGTCGCAGCATTCTATGCATCTAGTTGCAAATTACTTACAAAACGTTTTATCGGAACTTATGGCTAAATGTAATTAGTCATACATAATAACATATCTAAAAGTCAGTAGATGCATCCTATTTAAAAATTATTTTACGGCAAGCAATATAGGTGCAACGATACAATGAAAAGACGCTTAATTGTAGATTTATACTTTTGCGTTAAGTATAAGCGCGTAATAATTCTCGATTAGGTAACTAGTGCCTAATACAGAATGGAACGAGAAGTATCGATACTTCAACATATTTTGTTTTGTAAATTGCAAGTGGCCAAATAATTTTAATTATCGTAGATCTCGTGCAATGAAAACAGTCGACAGCGTGAAGTAAGCATACTACATCTCTTTAGTAATTCTACATTAGCCGATCAATGTGTGAATATTTTGTAAGGGGACTAACACTACCATCAAAATGTTGTTATGTTTAAAGTAGAAATGCAATTTCTACAAGGCGCTTTGCTTTATGTGATTAAATGGACATTGTTTGTGCCTGCTATTTACAAAAATGTAAGTGAAAGTTCGATTGTTCGATGTATTAGTTCATTAATTTATGTATGCAAATTTAATTTATTTTATTTATACTTATTTTATCTAGTTATTTCATTGTTTTCACAATAAGGCATGTTAATGCTTTTGCAAAGATGTAAAAGTAATGATATTAGATAATTACAACTTATTACTACTACAACCTAACCAATCACCTTCTGCACTGAAAAATACAAAATGGAATGTAAAATTACCTTCTCTTTCCCAAAGTTGCCCATCACCAATGATGTAAATATACAAAATTTCTTTTGGGATGTGTGTACTGCATTGAATTCAGTGCTAATGGAGTTCCATAATAAATTAATAATTTCACTTTATTTATTTAAAAAGTAGTAGATCTCAACGGTATACGTAATATAGAGCAATTACGTTACTTATAATTTAATTAAAATTTATTCGAGGAAGTATAGTGGTCATTAGGGACCAACATATGGGTAACTTTAAAATTTATTTAATTGTCGAGATGACGGTCAACGCTCTAGAATTTTTTTAATTCACCCAATATTTACATCTGTTTTACATATATACTTCTAAAAATAAAAGCGAATGGAAATATTATTACAAATTAAAAAAAAGCACATTTTTGTGGTGGGAGATACATTTGATTGAATTTTTTGGGTGAACTCCCTGTCTCTAAAAATAAGATGCATTTAATAATTTGGTCCAGCGGTGGTTCACAAGCGTTGGAAAGCCTATCCTGCTGGGACGTAAACACACTTAAGAAAAAAAATATGGAATCGTTATAATATTGATATATTAAGTGCCCTCGTTTTTATTAGTTTCCGACATCAAATTCAAAGCTACTAATCGCTAATTGTGGGCATTTACGGATATATGAAATATTATCAAATATCGGAGAAGCGCGTTAAATCTAAGCCAAAATGCTAATTTGAATCATTCTCAACTACATTGTGATAACAATTGTTTTGACCATACGAATTTTCAATTTTTCTAAACAATCAAAATGTTTACAGGATCTTTCTTTGTAATTTTGCCAAAATTCAATGGCAAAAAAACTAACGCGTAACGTTGGTTCGCTTTCTGCAAATCTTAATGTAGGATTTCGATACAAAAAAAAAATTATTATTGTAGCATTAACAATTGATGTCTTATTGAATGTTGTTTGTCATTAATTATTGCTAGGCATCAGTAACGGATATTTTTTGAAGGTCCATGTTACAAACATAACATAGTGCTTAATATTTTTGTTTCGATTTGAAAAATACTTGCAGGAATAACTTAAATAACAAATTTGTTGGACTTTATTTCTATAGCAGTGAAAGAGCAAAACAGATACACGGCCATTCAAAGTTTGCAAGATTTGGCTCGGACAAATTCTATCTTTGCCACCAATTAAGACATTCATTCATGCATAACAGTTAACTCATTTCTATGGTCTAAAATGCATTTTATCCATACATTCTCTAATGTGGTTGAAGTTCTCTAGAAATAAAAAAAGTATGTACTCCCTTTATTTTAAACAGGTCTACAGGTTCAATTTCATTAATAAAACTATATGGCTTTTGCATAAAAACTTACGTTTTCAAACACAGTAATTACATGTCCTACAGTACGAACTTTCAGTTGATCAAAACTTGCTTCCACTCCGTTTTCGCGCGTACCGCGTGATGTCACCACCGTTTAAGGGATGCAGTGTGGTTCGCAGCATGAAGCGTACCCGCTCTTTTTTTGCGTGGTGGAAAAAACTAATCACCCTTCTCAGCCGAGATAAGCACCGCATCTTTTCGCTGAAGCGCAAACATCTACTTCTTCGACTACGCACGCGGTGGCGCTAGAGTACAAAAATTTCGAGCGCGCCAACATATGTTCCCCTACTTTCCTTTCTATTCCCCTCACAATTCATAGGAGGATAGGCGTGGTTAAAAAAGAATTGCTAATTTTTTCAGTGGATCCGGCGGCTAGGCGGAGTTTAAAAAAGCGTGTAGGGCATTATGGAAGTGTCATGCGCCACGACGTCTAAGTATGCGCATGGCGGATATCGGCGACGGCGTCCTCAGTGTATTGCTGCACTTGCTGGCTGAGACAACACTATCCATTCTGCGTGTATGCAAAACTGGTAGAAGGCGTGAAGTTTTCAACGTGTCAGGCTGATACCGACACATCACGATGAATTGGTGTATTCAACTGGAATAAATGGCGAGGAAAGACGGACGACGCTTTATATATAAGGTACAAAATATTTTAAATTCGAACATGTTTCATATTAGCCAATGTTGATATCTTATGTTATCGGATAGCGTATTCGTGTAGTACACCTTTTTCCAATTTGATTTTACCTTTTGCACTCGCTCCATATATACTGAATTTCTTTGCTATCTTTAATTTCTTTACAGATGATGTTTCTTCCCCTCCAAAAAACGGTGTCTTACCCCCACTACACGGACATCTTGACGCGCAAGCTCGCGTTGTGCCGCGAACCACGACTCAAGACTCCGCTAGTTTTACATGTCGCGGTTTAGTTCCTGGCGTGCTTTTGAGGTCTACGCTTCGCTTGTGGTTTCTACCTCTACAAACTCACACACATCAGACACACTACTCAAGAGGGGCTATTACACCGCACACATAAAACGGCCGATCAAGATTTCACTTTGCTCGCCAATCAACGAAACTCATCGGCGACGAATTCTTTGTAACTGGAAAGGCCCGTCTAACCAGTGTTTTAATTTTCTATACATTTATTGCAATTTGTAAGAGGAAATGAACGCCAAAAGTATAAAGTCATAAGAGAATATCGTTCGAATTAGTAGAGAAAAGTCTATTCGAAAAGGGAATACGTTGCGTTATAGTATGCACCCACGGTATATCAGTGAATTTTATTTGTGTGAATTTCAGTGATAATTTAAGTGACTTGTTGCACCCAGAAAAAGTTCACCAAAACTGAGAATCCAAGATTGCCCGAATACAAAAAAGAGATCAAGTGTAAGTTTATCTTATTTTATTTTTGCGGTGTCTTTTGATGTATAAACGCACGTGTCTGTTTACATGATCCTCCGCTCCTTTCCAACGGCAATAGTATACCGACGGAACAGGTCCCTTGATTTCAATGAAACTTATGCCATCGCTGATTGACTGATCCCTGTCGCACGTAGCATTCCTGCACCTTTTATAGTACACCTTTGGGTTCACCTTCTATTCGAGATATTCTTTCGGCTTTTATAAGAGGTTTCGGCACGACGGGAACCTCGCATTATTCGCTCTCGTATAGTAAAATGCACACGCATCTCTATTGTTATGTGGCCAAGTGCTATTTTAAGAGACGAGAATATATTTATTTTTTGATAACGTTATCTACCACATGTATCCCGTTCGCTCTTGTACTTTGCAGTTCAAAGGATTAACTTAGAGTATTCTACGTAAATGTTATAATTTTCACCTACTCTAGTGAAAATTAAGAATTTAAAAATTAATAGGGTATATTTAAATTTATATTATATTAGGCCTTCCGCCTTTAATCATTTTTGATACATTAGATTCGAAGGCTAATTATTTACCATTACAATAGTTTCACAGTAAGAAATAAATCACTGAGCTTCTATAATACGTTACCTTCGGAAATGTATTAAAACAGCAGGGTGCAGCTTGTTTCGTATAATTTTCATAAGGAAAGGGTTGCTTTGTTTCCTGCATATCTGCACACTTCGATTCTCACCAGCATCTTTCCCATACGGCCCTAAGCGTCTACTATACATACTACCTGCTTCTGAAAGGGATATAGGCGAATCCTTTACATAAATATTTGCATATGTATGTATGAAACTATTAAACATCTGCATTTGGTTTTCTGATGATTTATGGTAGCTAATGCACATAAATCGCTTCTCGTATTATTAGCATCTTTTTAGTCATGGGAAAACGTTTCTGGGTTACATATATTTTCAGGTATGTGCGTTTCTAATTTTAAGAATCAATTATGTAAAGAAATAGGTAAGGTATTTTCAAATTTTTGTTAATTTTACGAAATTAATGTACCACCAATACGCAGATCCAGAGTTGATAAAATATGCAAAATTCGGCGTAAAATAAGCAACTTGAGCTTTCCTTTCAAATGTCACGAAATAATCACTAAATTTGAACTAAATGCATAAATACAGCTTTTTCGCCAAAAAATATAATTCCTAATTTAGAATAATTGCTTTTAATAATTTTTTTCGAAACAATGCTTAAAACTTATAACTTAATCGGATATGCCGCGCAAATGGCGGTTAAAAACACAGATTTTCTTAAAAATCGAAATATTTATCCTTGCCGTACTACGACTCTAAAAAAAGTAGCTTCTACCTAGATATAATTAAATTACCAGTTTGCCAAATAAAATTTACGCCCCGTATAAATCACATTTAATAACATCCTTTCAGAAAGTAATATTACACACAACGCCACCCACATATCCTTTGATAAATTTATAATCTGAAATGTTAACCCTGACCGGCTGTCGTGCGGTTACCTGAACTCGTCGGACCCTTACAAAAAAGTAATGGAGGAGCAGATTATGGTTCTAAGAATAAAGCCAAATTGTTAATTTCCTTTTTTGCTGTTACAGCTTGTCCCCCCAACAAATGTCTGATGAAGGAAGATTGTTTTTTTTTTTAAGTTTGAAAGGGTGTGGTGCAGTCGCTAGAATTAAAGTAATCTGGACATTAATATTTCGATGAGAATTTCATGGAAATTAGGAGTTAATCTCTAAACGGTTTTTAATATTTCACTTTTGTCTTTCTATCAACTGCTGAAACATGGGAATGTATCGATATGAAGTTAACTTACGCGCTCATTAATTTTTAATTGTTTATGTAGCTGTTAAATTGCCCCTACGTCATTACGTAGGTGTATTTACGTTCCTAAAATTTGCCAGTCATTATTTTCACTTTTACTACACATTGTTGTCTTGTCTATTAAGCCGTATCTAGATCACTACTACGTCTACGATACGATCTTTGACAACTTTATTTATAGTTTCTTGTACATTGAAGACGCTTTATTGAATGAAATAAAAAAAATATTGTTATATCAGACGTAAGAATTATTTCTAATTAATTCGATGAACTTGGATAATCATTTATTACTATGTATTAAACATAATTTAGCACATTCTGAAAAATATCACGCGTATACGGCTTTAGCCTGCCTTAATAATATAATAAAACAATTTACGGCAATTAGAGGAAAATATTGCTTTCATACCTTAAACGTTTCAAGTCTGCATTAATCAAAAGCAATTATTTTTAATTAACAGTTCTGATGGGGAGCATTTTCTCTATAATTACCACGTAATAAATTAGTTCGCAAACTGGTACAACTCACCCCTAGCGAGGAACTTAGATTCTGGTAGCCTAATGTTATGGAAACATGAATTGCTAGCTGCTTAAATTGTAGATCGAAGAGATTAAGTACGTATATAATAAAACGATTATGTACAAGCCATGTTTATTTAATGAATTTAATGTAAGCTATAACGTGGAGTCGTTACAATAATTTACTGAATAATGGTAAGTTATGCCGCGAATATTTTATTAGTTGGCAAATTAAAATCCTTGGAGCATAGACGAAATCGAAAACTTAAAAAGAAGGCACGGGATTGTTCTTTTATTAACATGGCGATTATTCCAGCGAAAAAATCTATGAGATGCAGTTTTTAATATATCTAGAAGCCTTCCGTACTTAAATTAAAAATTTAATTATTACATTAATTTACTTACGACATTTATATACAACTGTACGTTGCATAAATTTTTTTCATTACTAACGTCGTTTATACAAGCAAGTAATGAAATAAGGCTATTAATACGAAAGATTTATAGGGTCGGGTGCAATTACCGTTTTACAAGAACTAATTCTATTTTGGTTGTTTTAATAATCTACTAATTAGCTTGACGCTAATGAATGGTTTTTCAAATTAACTTTTTTTAATAATCTCTTGTTTATATACGCACCAGATTCCAACATTATGTAAACAATATGTGGGTTTGTAAAACATTTATAACATTATTACTAGCGTTAAACTACGAGGAACTTTCGAGATTCGTTGGATGCGCGAAACAACAATTCGTTATGTCTGTTAGAAAAATTTTGAACTAAATATTTGTCTTGCACAGTTTACAACGTATCTAATTTTAGTATAAAAATCTACCGTTCATTCATAGCCGCAGTTACGATGTTTAACATTAAAAGGCGATAGTACTGCATCCGAAAATTAATAGATTTGTAGCCCCCGTGTTCACAGCATGAAATAATTAACCTTCCTTGTAACGGTAATCATTACACCAATAGAAAATATCTTTATTTTCATGTTTTTTTTTTTTTTTTTTTTTTTATAACTGAATATACAAGTAACACAATTTGCCCTTTTTTTATTTTAGGCGAACATTGTAATAGTTCCCATATATTTGCAGGAAATTCGCAAAATGATACATGTATATGCGAGCGACATCTACAATCGCTAATCAAGTACGGCGAATAAAGGGCATAAAATTCGGTGCTTATTTTTTTATTAATGTTGAAATGAAATTGTAATTTGAACATTTATTTTGGGATAACATGCAAAGCTTTGCCCATAACTAAGTAAAAAATATGTTACGATCAGCTTCCTCACTGCCGTCTTTAATTATAGCGTTATCCGGTCCGGTTCCACTTTTACAGGAGATTATTTCATCTCTACTCGAAGATTCATAATCATCAAATTATCAACATCCATTCTTTTTTTCATCAATATTTTTTTTAATGAAAATAAGTAAATTCAGCTCGATAAGGCTTATATTTGGAGTGAATTCAAAAAATGCTGTAAGCACCAATAGTCTTAATAACGCCCAACTTTGTATTAAGCGGTATATGTATTTTGTTTTCTGTTCAACGAAATAAATACATCAAGAACGTTTAACCAAACGTCCATGTTGAACATAACTACTTTATTACAATGAATTTGCATATCAATTTTACTAACGTATCATTTTCTCCACTCTTCCACCAGCGTCCGATGAAAATAATTAAAGTAGGTGTGCGTAAAGTAGTCAGGGGTATATAATACCATTTCTTGTCTAAGAGAAACCGGTTCGTATATCGGGAATTAATAATGCCGCGCTGCGAACTACAATTATATTTAATCTGGTGTAGTTTAAATTAAGATTGCGTTTTATAAGGCATAAGGTTTCGTGCGATACGAAAACGCGTGTGCGAAGGATCCGCGCAAAAACGACGGCCGAATTGATTGTTATCGATCTGTTGAGATTATTTGTTTAAATAATGAATATATACAAGTTTCCGCAATTTAGATGATTATCGAAGATATACGCAATGGCCATTATACGACGCTTTAATAAAATAAAAGAAAATCTTAAATTGTATGATTTATGAGTTGAGGTGTTTGCATGGCTATATTTTTCTTTTTAGCTACTATATTTCTTATTCCGCTAGTTGGTTCAAACCTCGATTTAATCACAACAAATTACCATTTCACCATCTTTTCGTACATTAATAAATGTAGTAAAAATCTTTGAATGAGCTAGTTGGGGAATGTTGCAAAATCTCTACATACACAGAAAGAAATCCCAATAACCTTATAAGAACGATTTTATATTAAAAATTTACGTAATCTCAGAAAGATGAGCCATAATGAGAGAATATACCTTAAAACTAGTGAAAATTCACAAAAGGTGTTGAAAAAATTGTTCAATTGTATCATGTGCCTCAACGATCGCATATTGGGCAAGTCACTACCTCCAAAACTTTTTAAGGTCTTTAGCGAATTACGCCGCATAGCAGAGGTTGTATTCGTTGATGTATCTTCTTATCTTGAAAAGATAGTAGAACAATGAGTTTGTAGGTAAATCATTATTTATCTGCAGAGATTGTAACCTACCTAAATATATCTAAATGTATCATGCCTTAGGACTTCATCCGGACAGTATTGGTTATTCACCAATACATGTCGCAAAGAAAATTATTCGTTTCTAATGAATGATCTACTTATATGTTTAAATCATTTTTTTGTTGAATGCGATGTCCATCTTGGAGTTCCAGGTTTGAGTCCTGGGCTTGCAACTCTCACATTTTTCACAATTGTTGTTTTTGCCACTCTTGTTTCTTAGAATATTGTTTTATTAGCTGTTATAAATTGCTCACGTCGCAGATCTCATAAATATTTGTGGTAGTATATGTAAATACAGGAAAATATGCTTAAAGGAAAAAATGCTGCTAATTTTACTCTTTCTTCCTAACAAATTTATTACTAACTAAAATGGAAACATAAAAATGCTATACGTAAGAAAATTCAGAATATTTCCTTTTCCTTTAGCCGTATCGAAAACATCCAGCGTTAGAAGTTACACTGATGTAGTTACATCTTTACGTGCAAATGCATCTAGCACAGCAACTTCTAGATATTTAATTTGATTGAACTGACTAGAGGAGAAACTAGCGGTAAATTGTAATTAAACTTGCTATTCTAAAACAAAAAAAAATTGTTATTGAAGTAAAGAATTTCTCAAAAACGCACCATTCGAAAATCGTTGTTGTAGAAACAACACACACCTAACGATATCAAAAGGCGAAACATACGCTTAGAAGCACGCTTATATGTATGCGCTTACGTAGAAGACGGTCGAGTTTCATAAATTCCAAGTTAAATTCATGTTCCTTTCTATTTAAAGTTATACATGTAAATACTAACGTACTTTGCTAGCAAATTACACAAAGTTTAATATTTCGTAGATATCTAAAGGCTACAAAACAAAAACAAAAAACAAAACAAAACAACAACAAAAAAGAAAAGTGAAATAATTTTTTCATCTATTATCACCAAGGCACGGACCGACGGCTGTCTCTATCGACTGTGAATTACAGGGCATCGGCAAGGTATAATCGTTCAGCTTTAGTATGCATATACGTGAGCGCTTAGACACTGGCATCAATCAGCACAACTTGCACGGTCGCTTATCCAACATTCGAAGTAAAGCCCGAGCTAGATTTTTCAGTGCCGTAGATACATACGTGGAACGTATTTGGGGCTTGTGTTTCCTGTATTAAAATGAAACTAATACAAAAGTTACGTTGAGCACGCGTATTGTAAATGTTCTTGTCTGAAATGAGAACGTATTAACGTGCTCATTAAACACAAAGTACTTAATCCACATGGCAGATTAAATAAAATATTAAAATCAAAGAAAATTATCTTGAGTAACGACATTAATCAACGAATTCTGATGAAGGGAAAGGTAACAGGTTACATCTGTAAAGTATTACATATGTCACATTAAACATTTATTTACGTTAATTATTAATTATTAATATGTAATTTAAGTTTTCTGATGTGAGACTTGTATGAGTGCTGGTTAATATATCTTTAAATATGAAGAAGCTTCTTTCCGCCTCACGACTAGTGAGAAGACCATATCGAAAATGAGATTTGTAAAAAATGAGATTCATTATTCTCACTGTACAGATTTTTCAATGTTATAAAATAGGGATTCCGAGTAAAAACCGTCTCAATTTTTTATACTTAAAGAAGCACCAAAAGTACCAGAAATATTCTTTAGTTTACTTAAAATATTATTTAATGTCGTGGAACGACTCCGTAGGCGCGTCTCCGTAACGCAATAGGGACAGCCGTCGGTCCGCGCATTGATTATTACCTAGTAAGAAAAAATAAGCAAACATGTGTAAATTTCCCTTATACACTTTTTCGTCCTACGTGTATCTCAGTAATTCCTTTAATTTACGTAATTGTTTCATTTCCTGCTGGCAAGAGTTGGGTGGATGCAATTGGAGAATTCCCCCAGTACAATTAAGAAGTTTAATTTTACGTGCTATGTGGATAGCAATGGTTTATATTTCAAAAATTAAGTATCCTAGAACTTCGGACTTTTTTTTATTTCAAAGACCAAAAGTTTGAAACAAGTCAACACAGCAGTAACAATAGCAAAGTATTTATTAGTTTTCTAGTTTTGTATATACAGCTTCACAACAGATCGGCATTATTCTCATTAATGGTTTGCAAAATTGTACAGATATAGAAAACTTCTTGGAAGGTGCGCTTTTCTCTCGCTTGGGAGCAATTATAAGACACGCTATTCTTAAAATTTATTCTTGGTAGACAACAAACATATTTGATTGATAACAACTAAGCGAAAACGAAATATACCAAGCGACTGTTTACATAATCAAGCGAAAAAAAAAAATCGAATAAGTTAATCGACAGGTATATTCTTAGGAACGATCTCGTTTGATTTTTGAGAAGTGATGAAATTAGAAGTGGATTTGTATTTTTGCGATGACGTTGGCGCATTTCGTTCACACTACTACTACATTGCCACCTTGATTTGGAGGACTGTAATTTATCGAAGAATTTTATTTTTAATTAGATTCCCGACTGAACAAATGTTTCTAGGGCATTTCGATTTAGCTGAGTCATTCGATTCAACTCGTGTTAAATGTGGAAGTAGGAAACTTAATTAATTTAATTACTGATTTTTTTTCGTTCCATAAGATTTTCTTATATCCTATATATTTTTTTTAAGAAGTACCGTCCTGTTTGGTGTTGTGATTAATACATATATACATACGGTTCCTTTTCAAGAAAAAATACAAGCCGCAAGCGTGTTTTTCTTGTAGAAAAATACAATTCTCCATCGGTTGGCGTATGATCTTGCATTATTTTTTAGCGCTGAAACTAAAATAAGTAGGTGGTAATAATATACCTCACGCTGGTGCCGAAGAAGGTTTCTACGAAAGCGTGAAAGAATTTTACGTCGAAGTAACATAGATGTGTACGGCCATCACAGCATCATGCTTCTAGGAGATATTGAGCTGGATGCAATTATCTGAATTTTTGCTCATACATATACATGTAATGGCAAATTGAAATCTGTACGTGTTGTAGCAATTGTAATAATTTATCGTAGAAATATGCTTGACAGTGGAAATCGTGACGAACCAACTATATGTTGTACGCAGAGATTTACACCTGAAAGTGATTACTTTGAGTAATTTAGTTAAACATATCTTACATCTGTTCAGGTTTCTAATGAGAGCTTTACAAATATATAGCTTTTCATGTTAAAAGTAGGTGTACATGTACGTGAGATTCTATGAAATAATTTAAATTCGAAATGTAAACAAAGGTGTACTTATATAAGTAGTAGCGTATAATTTCAAAATATATGAAAAGGTATGCATATCATAGATTTAAGTGCAACAATTATAAATTTTCGATTTCCTGATGAAGGAAGCTGATACGATCTTTTAAATTAAGTTGTTTAACGATATAGATTAATGAAGTAAGTAATAAGTTAAAACTATGGAAATTGAATGAAAATTATTAATAAAACACCCTTAGCTTTACTGTAAATTTAAGATAAGTTTTAATAATTGCTTTAAGGAGATTAAATTATAGCACATTAATTACATTAGAATAAAAGAAAAGTAGCTGATGTTAAATCGATAAGAACTAAGTGCAAAATATAAAATGCTTAAAATATTTTGTGGCTGTAGAAGCAGATGATGAATATAATAAAAAAAGCTGCTATGGAATTCCTGTTTAGGTCATTGGAGGACTCTGGTGAAAATTTTTCTGGTGAAAAAAAATGAATCCAGATTTATCCGATCATATGATTAGGATTTATGCGTCTTGGTTTATACAAATATTTAAATCGCAATTAAAGGTATTCCTCACGCAAAAATGTTTATTTCTATCACTGCCGAAAGAAAAAAGGATTTCATTATTTTAAAAATCTAAATGAACTGTTCTTATTGGTTCCACCATGGTGAAACGCACCACTGATATACTGTAATCGCAAAATGAACATTGATAGGAGACATTTACAGAAGTATTTGCGAATGGAGATAAATGCGCATAAATCCTGCAATGAAAACTTGGGTGATTAAGTAAAATAAAGCTAATAGGCGAGTTATAACAAAATTGAGTATAAACTTACAAAACTACACGTCAAGGAATACGGTTATAGGAAAATTTAAGCCATAATAGCTGTAAAATTTCAACCAGCTTTGTGGAGAAAATAAAAACAAAACTACAAGATTTTTATTTTTCCATATTTTTTGATTTGGTTTAATTTCAACGAAAAAAAAAATTTTTTCGTTTGGATCTTAAAAAGTAAAAAAATTTCATAAAATTTACGACCACTGTATTAAATCCGTTTTATCACGCCGTTGTAAGATGATGACATAAGGGATCTGTAGATAAAAATGATAAGAAGCGTTGACAATTAAATAATTAGTACTAACATATTTCGAAAAATATATTAATGTTGTCGCGATGGCACCAAATGTTCAAAATTAAAGCTTTAATGTGTCGCAACTAAAATCAAATAATTGGTATTGATACGATCTATCGCATATCACATATATTTAGAAGCATAACTATGTTTCTGTGTGTAATGGAAATTTTCATTTGAAATCAGAAGCAGTGACTTCGTAATCCCTAGATAATTGATATCCCTTGCCTCACGTAAGCTAAAAAAATAATAGCTCAGTGTGAAATGAAGTAGCACTATTAGTTTTGTAATGCACGCAACAGAAAGCGGAATCAAATGCGTTCATAATTTCTTATCTCAATTAATGCGGTTATTAATTTTAGAAGCCATATCATGCCGTTAGAGCTCTAGTATTGGCGATAAGAAAAACTGCAGCTCGAGTAATGAGTTAGTCAATAACTATAAATGTACATAGTTTTATCATTTATTATTGATATTGTTGAAGCAGTGTTTTATTTCTTATTTTGTTATCGGGATATAAATCCAATATCTGGAATATATCCGAACCATAATGAAACAATGAGATTAACAGTATGTACGATGGTACCTCGATTTGTGGAACTAATTGGTGTCAAAAGCATTTCGTGATTCGAAATTTCGTAGCATCAAATAAGAAATAATGGAAATAGAAATACTCTTTCTGGCGCAATCACGTTAGTTGATGATGAAACAACTTTGAGTGCTTTGTGATTTGCAACAGGCGAAATAAAAAAGAAAAGAAGGCATATTTTCCTCATATTTTTAAGGAAATACCACATATTTTTATGCATATTTATAAAAGTTTGAACTGTATTAATCGCATTACCTTCTAAATCCGGTGTACATTTCAGTTTATAACTCTGTTGCAAATTTATGAGCTACACTTACCGTGCCTTTTGATATTGCATCAACACAGTGCTGTAGAACGTATTATAATCAATAGTTTCGATACGCTGTAACCTTGATAATAATTATTGAACTCTAAACGCATTTAAGTAAATTGTTGGTTGCTTTGATCTGTAATTATTATTATTACAAATAATGACCGTTAATATTGCAGTTTATACATTTTACCTTACCCCTTGGTTTACTTTTTCAAATAACAAAGATCCTTTGCTTAAATTTACACTAGAATGCTTTCCTTTCTTCAAGTCACCCTTTCTTGAATATTTACCATAAATTTTCAATATATTACCATCAAAGTTTATTTTGTCTATTTCTGTCCGATGAAAAATTGATATATGGACGTATTTATTCCGGGATCCTTTTGAGGACTATGGAAATATTTACATGCAGTATTTTCTAATGGAATGTTTGAATATTTCCCCATGCAGTACGCTCTATATGAACGGATTGAAAGGGTAGAAAGGAATCTAGAGGAGCTGGTAAAAATACAGGTAGCATACAAAGAATATCATTTGAATTTAAACGTGCCCTACCTCATCTATATACGAGTATGTACGTACATATATTGGAAGAAATACGAGGCATTGAGTGTCAGTTACGTTGAATGTGTCCTACCGTAAAAACGCGTCGCAGTGACTTGCATTATTAGTATCGTTAAAGTAACGATTTACAAGTAAGTTTTCGAACTGTTACCTTTGTATTCCTTTAATCCGTTGCAGGTATGTTTCCGAAAAGAATACTCATATTATTACATCAGATTTTTTTTGAAATTGCGCCTTGTATTAATGATAGGTAGTGTTGATTAGCTTAGATTTATTAGTATTACATCAAGTATTATCACCGTTTCGCTACCTTTATCTGATAACAATTGAACTTGATTTATTGAAAGCATAAAAGTATTAATTGTAATTTAAGAGCAATAGCTTGTTATCAAGTGCGAGATTTTTCAAACCGTCTAAAGTATTTCATGATAAGATTTGGCATAAAATCTGTTCCGAGTGTTTAACAACGAAATATGTACATTCAGGAAATTCTGATCAGAATAATTATTTTAACTCGGTTTTCATGTGTTCATTCGTCTTTAGAATTAAGATACAAATGCAAAACAATTAGAATTTTTTGAATCATTCCTTCAAAAGTAGATAAAAGTAGGAATATTTTACAAAATTTTAATTTTGTTACTGAGGGCTGTCGTCTACAACTATTCCACATTGATTTATTGAACTTGAACGTATACATAATATATTAATAGCTAATTAAAATTAAAGAAAAATTATTAAAAGAAAGGTTTCAATTTTTTTTCTTTTGTATATACAGCATATTCTCCTAGAACGTGCAGAACATAAATTTCTAATCAAATATACAGGATGTTAAGTTTCCGCGGTGCACGATATAAATTTAATTTTTTGGACGATACCATTAAAACTTGCTCTTTCTTTAACAGTCGATACTTTAAAGCTCCTACTCGCCAGAAAGGTGATTATCCTTTCTGAGCATTTCTTGGTTTTCAGCAATATACCAACAAATTCTTTATATCGTCTAGCGTCAACAAAATCTTCGCCATATTGGATTCATACTATTTCAATCTTTTCAGTGAAACAGCCTTTATATTGTTACTAAATTTAATAGGAAAGCTCTTCCAGATTTATTTTATGTTTTTTATGTTCTCTGTTGTACACTAACTTATTTTGCTGAATGTATTCATTAAAGCGTCAATTCCATCACCTACTCGAAGTAACCAGGATCTTTCTTGCTATATTACAGGTTTTCATGTTTCTGATAGAATGAAAAAGGCATGTATCTCTCGTCAGCTGAAATTCTTAATATAACGGTTCTGGGAATCATTTAATATTAATAGTTGATGTGCGAAATGAAAGCATCAATGACACTAGTTTTAGGTGAAAGGAAAATTTCTCTTAACACAATATAAGCTTGATAAGACGATAAATATTTTCAAATTTACAAATACATTAAAAAATGCGACGTTATTTTGTCACTGTATGTAAATTAGTAATTGTTACTCTTCATACCGTTACTATCACTCTGCTACGATACCCATAATTTATGTCAGCTAAATTCGTAAGATCTAAGTAGATAAGTTCCCTAAAAGGAAGCGTATGTATCGCTCTAGCACCCAAAATTACCGCGTATTGAATTGCGTTCGTAAAACTGAATTCGATATGAGTCTTCTTGCCTGGGTACTAGGTACTATTTGCAACTATTGGCTCGAATTTTAGTATTTTATTGCCGTTTATTTAGTCTGGCCAATATCCGGTGATTCACCTTTTTATTATGCGTATTTAATTTATTGTCATAGGAAATGTTTCTATTTTTAAAAACCAGTTCATAAAAGTTCGCATAATGTATACAATGCGTACACATTCATTGCTCTTAATGAATGCCGTATTTATTAGGTCTCGGAGGAAAATTTTTTGTTTTGAATTCACAACGGATAATTTATTTCTAATTAGTCGTTGACGTCGGTAAAGTAATTGCTCAATTTTCGAAATTGTACAAACAATATCATAAGCGTGCCATTAAAAATGGGTCTACATTTAACTATTTCTGTTTAAATTAGAAAAATAATTTTCCATTTTATTCAATTTAGGCTGACTAATAATGATCAATTTTCCTTTTTGTCTGACACACCATAAGCAATACTTACCGACCTAGAAGGAAGTACCTTGTGTACCGTAAGGTGTATGTGTATATATTTTTAGCCAAACTTCGAAGTCTTTCCCATATTTTTCCTATTTTCTACCTTATTCCATTCTTTTTAGATTTTCTTACTTCTCCTTGAAATTACTTTCCGTATGAATTTGGCTGGTCGTTTGTTGTTCATTCTAGCCAAATAACCGAATCTTCTAGTTGCTTTATCGATTCTAGTCCTAGTTCTTCTCGCACAATTTCGTTTCCTTATGTTATGCTTTTTACCCTTCTTAGGTACCTCATGTCCATTACTGGATTTCTGCTTTTTAATGTGTTTGGCAGCACGGAATGCTTTTGATCACATACGACGCCCCAGTTATTCCTTTGTTAATTTCTTTCCTCATTCTTTCCCATATTTTCCTGAATTTCTGTATACTCGCTGCATCTTTTGCTGTTGTATTTATTGTATTTACTTGTTTGTTTTCCTTCCCTATAATTAACGCTCTGGTTTTCAGCGTATTTCTCTCTATTATTTCTTCTTCCCGTTTATTCAAATTATTTTTTAATCCTCCCTGGTTGAAGGAAAAGCGCACTCTAAGAGACTTATCGGTTTGAAATAGTTGTAACACGGATGCAGTCTCTTCATTTCTTTCTCCACAATATTAATGAAGCCATTCATAATTATAAAAAGGAACGAACACAGCACTCCGGCAGAACTTTTCATTCATTACAAAATAATTTGATTCTAGTGTATTGTCAATACCATCGTTTTTTTCTTCATTAATCCTTCCTCTCCGGTCAACATTTCCTTTGGTTTTTGCTTCTATCTATGACTATGCTGCCACATACTTCAGTTGCAGTATTTAAAGCTACTTCTTTAAATTCTTGCTATTATTGTGTCCCACATTTATAATACTTCGCGACTTTTTTTGCTCTTATCTTTGTTATTTCTCTGAACTTTTCAACTACGTTTCCTGCAATAACTTGCATGATCTTATCACTTCTTCTGATAGTTTTTGCTTTCTTGTCAGCATCCTTTATTCCGATTTTTATTTTGCTGTTGCTATACCAATTTCTGGACTTTTGCTTACCTTTACGTGAAGTACAACTCCTTGTATTCCTTATTTATCGGCATATAATTTATGCTTGATTTTCCTTTTCTGCTCAGCACTTTTCTAGTATACATATGGATGTCTTTGTGGGCATAAAATGAATTAATTATTGCAGAATGAAGTAAGAATCAGTAAATACATTAATTGTTTGCGTTTATCTTGAAAAAGGAAAATATGTGCTGTTGTTAATTAAAAAGAAAAAAAAAAGCTGTTCGAGTATGTGCACATAATTATTAGCGATTCTGTAATTGTTGTCTGTATCAGATAACGTCGAGGTCAAATGTGATATTAGTAAGGATTTTACGGTTTATCAGTATATATAGGAGGCATATTCGCAGTAGTGCTGACAACAATGGAGTGATAGCTTTATCTAAAGTTACCGCTGTTATTTACGATAACTGCAAAGGTTAGATTTAGAGTATTTCTGGAATTTATAATTAGCGGTGGAAAATTATAGGAATTTCGTTGGTTTTTTTTCTAGTGATCACATATATATTTGTGCGCTTACTTATACAATTAAACTTGGCTACTTATCAGTTAATACCATGGAGACCGACAAGCACAGAAATGATATCTGATTACCAACATCAACTACCTACTTATCTTTTGTGTACCTACACATCGGAGATTGCTGCATTGCAAAATGGTAGCTTATTAAAAAAGGAAAGGCAAACACTTACATCCATTTCGAAATTGTCGCATGAGATGGTTCATAAAATCATATCAAATATTGAAGCGTTCGAGAAATAGAATGTTAATAAATGTCAATTTGTTCAGGTAAATTTACAATCGATTGCTATTTGTTGCCGCGGAAAGACGAAAGGCGAAGGATACTTTTAGTGCTGTGAATTTTCAAACGCTGCTGCAAATTATTCCATTCAGGCTGGAATAACTTACAGTCCTCACTAAACATTTTTAGATGCGCTTTGTAATTACTTGCAAATGCTATTTTAAATTACTGCACAGATATTGTAATCAGCTGCGAGTGGTATTCTATGGTACCCCACACAGCGTTAGTAATGTTAAAATTAAAAATTACGTAATTACGTGTTTGCAAATGGTCCATGTTGTAAAGCTAGATAATGAGATTACTCCGTATAATTTATCTACGAAATAAATGAAGATTCAGAGCAAACATTTATCGTTTATCTTTAATCCTACTGTTCTTCAAGATTTTCTATACAAACGAAATGTTGTAAATACGTAATAATTCAACATCACAATCAAAATGGAAAAAGATGCTTTTTGGTTAATTTAATTTCATAAAATGGTCGATACACATTATCACAATATTACTTACATAAAAGATCTAACTTGAAACGGTCCTACCGAAACATCGCTTAACTTTTAGGTTAAACAATAAATACGTGCTCTGAATAAGCAGAATTTGATTTCATTGCTAATCGTTAGAGCGTTGCAAATGTCTATCAGGAATGTGAGAAGCGTTTATGAGATGCTGATTTGTCCCGGTTTTAAAGGTGTTTATAACTGCGCTGTTCTTTCCATTGCCCAAAACTCAGTTTTTATTGGTAATCTCTTAGTGCAATCCAATTGTAACGTAGTTACGAAATCGTAATATTCTGTGAAAGCCTATCCATCCAGGCTATTAGAACGTAAAGGAGGAAATTGAAAAACTAATAAAAAACAAACTACAAGAAACGTATTATTTTAAGGTGTACATTAAGTAATAAATGTAAATATAGTTTCTATGGTTAAATTAAATTCGCATTTAAAACATAACAATAAATTATATTTTACAGGATATTCGAGCAGTTATTACAAAATAATTATCATTACCTAACCTTGTTATACTTCCATCACTGTGATGCCGATAGATGCATTTTAAAGCATTTATGAGGCCTCATCTGTATAGAACCACCTGTATGTGTGTACAACCTCCACGGAAATTTTTACAATAAAAAAATGCAATAAAATTTTTAACAACACGTTTAACGAAACATTTTTTTTTATTTAAGAAGACACAAATGTGAACAACGAAATAAGGGCGATGAAGGGCGATCGTGTAAAGGGGTAATAAATATAAGTTGCGTTGCATGACGGCGAATGCGTGCGCATCTTACTGTACATTTTGCAAATGTATGTATAACATTGTAAATTTAAGAGATTATATATTATTAAGAAACCAAGAATATTATTATCGTAAATACGTGTTACCTAGCACCTAGGATATGATGTATCAGGGGGCACTTGTGCCAATGGCAAAATACCACAACTCAATGAAATTAATTGTTTTAATTTGGTTTTAAACAGCGAATTTTTACAATCCGCGAATGAAAAATTTGCTTCGTAATATTACCTCATTCTCGTTTAACTTTTTATATAATTTTCCAAAAATTCCTTTTAGTGTCTTTAACGCTTTAATTTTAGCGCTTATGAGATTGCTAGTATCGCCATCTGTGTTGTCAAACTAATTGTCATAGTTAACGCACGTCAGAACTTTTTTTTTGTACTATATAGACTTCTTTACAACAGAAAATTATTGAATTTACGGTTATTAAAATTAATAAACAACGGTTCAAATCTGTTGTTTGTTCTAAAATGGGAAATTATATTTGACACGATATTAAATTTTTATAACAAGGAATACTATCAGAAATAAAACGTTTGGTCCCTAACATTTTCTAACACGCACCACAGTTCTTTAATCTCGCTTAGGTTTAAATCACTGAAGCATTTTTCATTTATTTTGTTGTCTAAAACGAAAATCAATCAAGAATGAATAACAGGTTCTCTATCATAAAGCAAGTAGAGGAAGCTCGTAATTGTTAAATTATTAAATTATAAATTATACGACTTATGTTTTGTCGACTCGGGGAAATTAGTAGGCAATACGAACCCATTCTCATGAAACAAAGAAACACGGGTTTGTCTAATGTCTGCTAATTTAGTGAAGAGCAATTCGTTTCTGCAGGCTTAACATGTAGCGACATGTGATACACATGAATATATACGCTATATTTTCTTAATTTCAACATTTCAAAAAATATTAAACTTATCTTACCTTTTAAAGAGAACCAGTAGTTTCTCTTGTTTCCATTCTTGCAATTTATTTATAAGAAATCAGGCCTCGAGATTCAATTCTGAAACAACCCCAAATTGAGTTGATGGATTGCACAAATTTACCGATCTAAACTGAATATACTGCGTGCCTGTCCAAATTTTGATCAAGCTGCGCCGCTGTGAAGACTGGAGGAAACGAATGCAGTCACAGTAATCACTACCCAAATACCTACATATTACATTGTTTGTTTTTACCGCTTTAAATTGCGATTAACGCATTTGGATGAGACCACTTATCTATAAGCATGAACGTGAATGTGAAAAAATCAGGAAGTTTTATGTTAAAGATTGCGGCGATTTTGTCCTGCATCTCTCGACACGAGCTTTGTTGGAAAATATGTTACATGTATGTGGTAAAATTCAACAAGAACCTGATCAGAATTTTGAAATATTATCAGCATGTATAGTATGAAACAATTAATAAAAATTTTCGATGGGTTTACATAATAAAATTGTATTAAAATGACTGCTACAATAGCTTATCTATAATGTTGTCTTTGGATGTTACTATAATAGCTAAACCAATAAAGCTGTAAGGTAGATGAGCTATAATGATGCAAAAAACTTATGTATGGGAGTAGCTGTACACTAAAAAAATGATCGTAAATACCCAAATACAACTCGAGCTAGGTGAAGTGATGATCGCAAATGATCGCGAAATGATCGCAGGTTCGTTTATTTTCAATTATTTACTTGCAAAAAGTTTAGGAAACCTTAGAAAATTTTCTTTACTCTAGGTCCTTTTCACTGAATCCTTTGATACACATAAATTCTTCTTAAACTGTCCTATAGTCCTATTTTTTTCTTTTCTTTATTATAAATTACTTAGTTTGTTTTAATCTAATTTGAAAGTTAAAGCATTTTTTGCATTTGTTTCGAAGATGATCCTTAGAGAAGCTACTATCAGATAATTTTGTTTTGCTTCCGTTTTTTACTTCGTCGTTGCATTCAACGCTTATTCTATCGGTAATCGCATATGCGATGTTACAAAGGACATTTGATTAGTTGATTTCTATGTAAGTGTGTATGATTTTTATATTTTTTACAAAAAGAAAACATTAGAGGTATACTATTAAAAACAACTTGTGATGAATACAATTAAAACATTTATCCTATAAGTCCTAATCTAATAGACGTGTATGTTATGCCTATAAAAGTTCTAATAAATTATCGCAATATTTGAGCAAATCTGCATAAATTAATCGTGCTTAGAAACATTGTCGAGTTTAGACATATTTCATAGAATTCTAGTATTTACTATGGAGAATTTCATAGACATTCTCCATAGTAAATACTAGAATTTTTTTGTAGGAATAAATCATACGTTGGTAGAATAAAAGGAAGAACATGATGTAGCATTATTTCTATTACTTATTTTATTAAATTGTTATTTTCATATAATGAATTAATATTTTCGTATTTCATCCGTCGCCGTTTACAGTCCCGGGATCTCGGATATTATACCCTAGGCTCATGATTCTCATGAAGCACCTTAAAATATGTTCGCCGCCAAGTACTCGCCAAAACTTTGGGAAGTAAGGTACCCAGCCTAGAAATTGATTGGACCCTTATAAAAACATATTCTTTAGAAAATAATAAGAAAGTTTTGTTGTAAGTGCATTACGGCAAGAATCTATGCTACAAAGAATAGTAAATTGTAAATCAAGGATCATGTTATAAGCCACTACGTGATCTTGCCACAACGTAAAAAATGTATTTACTTTTACTGCAAAATTCAACTGCTGTCATGTATTACTATTTATATTTCTCTCAGAATCAATGCAAAGAGAAAACCCTATTCAATGTATTATCAAGCGTAATATGAACTAAACTTTAAAACAAACGCGCAAGTATTAAACATTATACAAGCGGGGAAATTAATGCCTTTCATTCCTAACTTTTTACGTCAATTCTAAAAATTTTCGCTCAGTTTTGTTTCTAACTGTATCATGGAGAACGTTATTGCCGTATATGCGGTATCCAATCTATCTAATATAGCTGTTATTTCATAAATCCTTATTCCACTTTGAAAATATATTATTTATTGCCAGTTATGTTAAATTGACTTAATTAACCAGCGCTGCTAACTAAGAAGTAAAGGAAGTCATGTCAGCGAGGTTTGCATTCTTCGCCAAATTTATAGATCAATTACAGGTAATTAATTTTGTTCGCGCAGTTAAGCAAATGCTCCTACCTACGTGCAAACGTGGGCATACATCGATACATACATATATGCATGTAATGCAATCAAATTGAAGTTTAAAATGGTTCCCTGCAAAGCGTTAAGAATTTTATAATTATCTACAATCATTGGTAGGAGTTATTAACTAGAGGTTATAGGACGTGTAAGGGACGCGAGAGGGGAGAACGTTTTATATACCTATAACTAGTTTTAATAGTTTAATGGCGCCAATTATGGTGCAAAGAGCGCGGTTTATCGGGGTAAATCGCAGGTAGCCTAGTACGGAGGATGTAATCACGATCTCGTGACTGAACTATCATAAATTTGTCTTGTCCATCGCATAGACAGCAACAACAATAGCAATAACAACGATTTATATTCATTTCTGTTGCCATTCACAATTAAACCTTGTCGTTGTGCATTAAAATTGCGAATTGAGCTTTCACATCGGATCGTTTTCGTCATGCAATACTCATTACTAATTTGAAGGTAGACAATTGGAACGGTCATTTTACTGTGGCATTAAAGCTTAGAATTTTGAACGGTAAATTGTAGAAAAAAATCTTTTTTATTTTCATTTGTTATTACATATTTTGTGACAAGAGTTTACTGCATAACTAGAGCTAGCTATTAAGTTTACTTTTAATGTATTACGCCCGTATATTATCAACTTGAAGAAAGTATGTTTTAGTACGTTTAGCAAGAAATTCATCTAAATAAATTAAACAGTAAATTACTAGTTCGCCTAAAAGCACCGTAAACAAACTATATAAACTTACATTAAATACTTTTGCATTTTAAGAAATTCATCATTTGTTAAGTTACATTACTTACGTTACACTTGTATAAAGTCCAAGCGGTTTCACATTATGCTCCAATAAAATACGAAAAAAATTATTTTAAATTGGGAAATTGCCCATTAAAGCTTCATCATTTCATCTTTTTTCATCTCTTTCATACTTCACATACTATAACGTTGATCTGCTGGGTTGATGCAAATACTAATGTTTATGGTTGATATAAGGAATGGAGTATCTCGATAGTCACTACCAGATATTCGAAGACAGCTAATTGAAGTTCACTCCACACAGACATAACATTTAGTCTGGTCGATCAAACTTTCAAAATAGAAAACAACTTTATTAGCGTGTTTAACTCTTTATACAAGGGATTTAATTTTGACCAACTCAATCATAGACGGTAAGGCAGAGCGGCTCTCGCTGTATATTCTTCGTAATCGTTTTCATTTTACAGCACTTATAAAAATCAAAGTTTTTCAATCGTATTCCGAAAGTAACACCTGCAATATCCACACTTGAAGCCTATTATGCAGGTAGAACTCTACGCTGTCGCTCTTTGAAAGCTTCCGTTTTTGTAAATAACTGCATGAAAGGTATATAGTAAGTACCTTATGAGGTAGTGGTAGTGATAAAAGTATGTTTTAACATACATTTATCAGTTTTTTTTATTTTTTTATATGGTTCTGTCAATAAAAGGATTTATTGCTACTCGTTCATTATCCACAATTTTATTTTTTACGGAGACCAGTGAACACACTAAATACGACAAAGAAATAATTTTGACATTTTTCATTATCGTGCCATTTCCGTGCGGTATTCGACACTTCCTGTGGATCGACAAGATTAATGAAAAAATAAATGTTCCAATTGTACCGTTGCTTATTTCACGCCTTTTCAAAAGAGTGTAATTATTTAAAGCTGCTATTCACAATACTTTGAAGTTAAAGTAAATACTTTATTTAATAAAGTCGAATGGGACTACAATTAGGGAAAAATCATCCAAATTAGCAGTAATAAAATTGTTCAAACAATCAAAATAGCAAAACAAACCTGCAACAAACAGTAGTCACATATTTCGCGTCGATAATATTAGCAAAGAAGCCAATTGTACAGCCAGAAGTGCTTTTAAAATGATCCAAATAAATAAACATAAAGATGCAATCAATAACAAAACAAAAATTGAAGGATCCTCCTAAACTTATTATTCCGTGCAACGATGTCTTCTGTCTCTCCAACACTCGCGTGGAATACTTTACTTATAAAAATTAGTACTAACGAACTGCGCGATGTAGTATTGCTGATGTGAGAGCAGACTCTTACATTACTCTTCTTTGCATGGCGATTATCATGTGTTCTAAACGAACAAAATTCAATTTCAAAAATTCTCCTGCATTTTTTTCAAAGGATCACCTTTGAGAAATAATTTTACATTATTCACCTAAGAATTACTCTAACAATTTCAGTTGTTTTCAGATTTTTAACAATGTATCTTTTGGTTGTGAAATGTGTGAAAGGGATGAAAACGTTTCCTAAAGAAGATAAACATATAATTACCGAAACGTTAGATTTCCTCCCAATCCCACACATAGAGGAGGACGCTTGTTATTAAATTAACAAAAACTTTTTTATTGATATTTCGCTTGGCGAATAAGCAATAATATTAGTTCAAATCAGTTAGGCAACATAAATTTAGTTTCTACAATATTTTTGTTAGCGCAACCCTGTTTTTTGTAGGTAGAACAGCTGGTGTTACTTCATTTTAATATTTTGTTGTTGTTGTTTTTGTTTCGTCAAAGTGCATGTATTAAATCAACAAAAATATTTCAAAATAACAGAAAAAAATGTTTCGCACACGAGATACAAACGAGATTTTGAATTGTTCATATGTGAGTGTGGCCGTTTCTTTCTCTATTTCCTCTTAAATAATAGTTTATATAAACGAAGCGCATATACACTGTTTTCCCGCTAAATCTACCGAGTTTACCACATCCTGACTCACAGACGCAACTCGGTATTATGTAGACGGCCATGATGGATGTGGATGACGTCATTACACGAGTCGCTAAGCTGTGATGAGGGGAGATATGTCGCCAATTAGCTAACCTTGGCCCCTTGATTCGCATTCCCCTACCACCCTCGATATATACTGATCCGACAACTTTTCACCATACAAAATACTCTCTCAGATACATATACTACACATATACGTATTCCATACATGAATACATGTATGTAATGCATCAACCATTTTGATTATTCTACCACATAGTAAGAGGAGGACGACTTAGTTCGGTCGATCTCCTGCACATGTGGTTTACTAAATGCAAATGATAATTGGAAAGATCCAATTTAAATAAAACAAACATTATTTACTTTCTCGTCGATGTTAACGGTATTCTATACGACAATATAATCCACCACTATTGTGCGCGCAAACAGTAGTAGGTACGGCTGTTGCATAAAGATCGTGAAATTGTATTGGGGGAAGAGTTCGTGGGGACATCTTTATTGGAGGTTGCAATGGTGAACGTTTAGCGTTTTTGATGTAATTCATTTGGACAGGTTAATTTCATTGCGAAAAGGTTTCTTGTTCGATAATTGTTTTTGAAGTTTGCATCTCCGAGGTATTGCCGTTAACCTTAGCTAAGCTACAGTTTGTTCCAAAGATAGGACGTATAACAGGAGCATAGTGGTTCACACTCGCAGAGCTTAATCGCCCTGAACAAAAAGGATAGGAGATGACAGTTAATTAATTAAGCACCTTGCTTATTACAACCTCTTATGCGCTGAAGTATCCACAGTTATAAACTGATAGACGGAAATTATTTCAATTATACGTAATAAAATTCGAATAAGTAATACTTGCTTGTCATTATGATTCCATTTTTATTACTTTATTTGTTGCTATGAATCGATTGAGGATTATTTCTAATAAAATGTGAAATGAAACATAAAGTTAAGTGGGTTAATACTTATAAAAATGATAGACGGTGACTCTGTGTAAGGTATTCATTATGAAAGGTACAAATAAGAATGGGTGCTTTTCTTTACAAGTTCTATAATTTAATTAAATATTCTAGCCTGTTTCATGCTTAAAGCACATCTCCAGGCCAACTCATAAGATCTGACGATAAAATGGAATTAATTTAAGTACAACAGAATTAATTGTTGCCTTAAATATCAAAATAGAAATTTCAAAAATAAATTATCTAAAGAATGAGAGTAGTAAGTGTAAGTAGGATGAATAGATTAAAATGTTTGGAAGAATTATAATAAAAATATTATAAAATTCGTTTTAGATTGGTTTTTGTACTCATGGCAACTTCAGGCATTCAAGCCAGTCCGTTAAATCTTATTTTAGGCATTAGTACGTAAAGTAAAGTTCGAACCTGTTGAATCTAATACAAATAGAACAAATAGAATAATATAACCTATGGGTATGCTGCTAATGCGGTGCTGCTTTGCTATAAAAGGAAGACATTTAAATAGATCTTGTACTATACTTTTAGGGTAACTTTTTTTAACAAAGAACGGATTATTTTAATTTTATACTCAAATTTGATTTAAATAAATGCAGATCAGCAACGACTGCTAACTTAGAATGTTGTAACTAATCTGTTATGACTACCTATTTATTTTACAATTGTTTTCATTCAATAAAAACGTGTTAGTAACAAGTTCTGTTAAAAAAAATTAATTATTAAATTAATTTTGATTTTTGATCGTGGCCATTCCTGAATGTAACGACTTTTGCCGCTAAAGGTTAAAATCCATTCATCTCTGAATGGCCATTTTTGTCTATCACAGTTACAGAGTTGCTTAAATAAGAAATTCTCGAAAAGAGTATTCCTCATAGTTTTTTCTTTATATTTTCTCAATATTTGCCGCACCAATGACTCTACTATTCCTACAATAATACCACAATTAATGAGAAATACACATCTATAACCTACCAAACGCAATCCCTAATACTCTTATCGTCTCCTTTCAATTGAAACATCATGAAAGTATTCAAAACATCCTTTTCTTCATCCAGAAACATACGTGCGACGCGAGAACGTTTCCTCAGTGGAAAAAGGGTTGAAAAAGAGGGGGTTTCTCAACTTAGATGTACTTAACTAACCAAAAAGCAATATAAAAGACTTTTTTAATACTGTGACCGGCACGTTAACAGATTATAGTGAACACCAAAGATGATCGACGGCAACTTCCGCCATTATTTTGTTTATATGTGAGTTAGGCTTATTGTGCACTTTTTGAAATTTTTAAATCACTCGTATTCAATTTGGAGCAAGCCATAATGACAAAATAAAACCAATACAAACATTATTATTGATTGTAACTCGATACACCGACATATTCAGGAATACACCTAAAGTAAAGGTGCATTGAAATGAATACATTTTAGCAAGTTTATTACGGTATGCACGCATACATTCTTATCGTTATCACCTTTAATGAGATGGCTAAACAATCACAAAATAAAAAATATACGTACAATGTGTCGTACAACAGAAGCTAATATAATTATAGTTATCTTTTTTATGCTTATATAGTGAAACAGACATGATAACCATATAATTTAAAAACACATTCCGTAAAGCCTTTCCCTACTTGGTATTTTCTACTTACAAACAGTTATTGTTTGTTGCCATCCTATTTCAGATAAAAATACATTTCGACGGCTATCGTAACGCAGCATTCAACTAAGCGAAAGAACGCTGATGGTTTAAGTTTACTTTAAATAATTACCATAAATATTTACATCTGCTTAGTTAGTAGGAGTATTCGGTCGTTTTAACAAACTTCACGTATAGGGTCCAAGTGTTCTTCCTAAAATCTTAGTAAGAGGTAGCAGACGTAAAAACGAATACAATTTTGTTAAAATTTTAAATATTTTCAAAATCTCGTCCAAGTTATTGACAGAATTACATTTTTATACGTTTTTGCGCTTTTATGTAACTACGTAATAGAAAAGTAGAAGGTGAGTACGCTATTATGTTTTTCCCGGAGGAATGATCGTTTCTTATTTAGATATTGTTGCAATATGCACATACATCAATTTGCAGAAGCAATCGTCAATCTTAGCTGTATAGACACCATTATATGTAATAAGTTTGGATATCTATCTTATACAAAAAGTAACAGAAAAAAGAAGAAAACAAAAAACAATTTTTGAAAACATATTCAAAGTTGCAATTGCCAGAGAGATAATTAATTAGCAATCGTCTACTCCTTAATAAAGTTACTTTGTTAAATAGTATTCAATATATCATTATTTATAAGTAATAATTTGGAGTTCTTACAAAATAATGCTGGTTAATTTTAGAAGTTGTTAAACCTCATCGATAAGAATTATACAATTAAATAAATGGATAATAATTGCGTTACTCATTGGAAGGTATTTTCACATCGCTATAAATAAATAAATCTTAATTAAGTTTTCAACTTTCGGTAATTTTATATATTTTATAAAATGTTTTCAGTGCTCCGAAAATTGAAATAGATCAAAAGTGAAAAGCGGACAATCTTTCAGTAGTTTCTGTTTAAACATTTATCTAGTTTAACATGGGATGAATCGATAATATTTTTTGTCCTTATCAAGTAATAATCGAAGCAATTAAAAATAAGACTACGTACTATGTTTAAACAAAGAGATTATGCATATTATTTTAGACGAAGTACGTAGTAAAATGGAATGGCAAACTATCATTTGCTAGTTACGAAATTTAAATTATTTTTGAGGTTAAGTCCTATAATGAGGAATGAAGTAATCAGTTCATTACGCATTGCCGGTGGCCCTACAGAACTGTAATTGTGATCGGAAAATCATTTCGAAGAGTGAATTTGCGTACCATATTGTGTATTTCATTACATCTGGACTGTAAAACTTTTCCAGAAAGTTGTTGTTTTATATCTTTTTTTCAGGGATCATCAACAAGAGAAATCTTGAAAACGTGATTTCTAAAGGCTTCAGTGGCTTATCGAGACGATAAAAATTGTTAGCCACGCATTTTTTGTTTAATATGCGGGAATAAAAAGAAATCAGGTGAATACGGAAAAAGAGACGATAATGCCATATCTTTTTCTTTCAAGCAATCAATTGTTCGACGCGCTGCGCGAGAGTAGGTATTTTCATGATGAAGGACGATGCAAGGTTGTCGATTTCTCTTCCCGGCTTCATCGCTGACATTTGACAAACAAATTGTTGTATATCATTCGACATTACCTGTTTTTCGATCCTCCGAAGCAATATTTTCCAATATCCAGCACATCGAAAGAAACAATTATTTCCTGGAAGCGCTTCGTGAATGAACAGCTTTTGCGATTTGGTTCACTTGGGAACGCCCAAGCAGTTGATCGTTGCTTTGTTTCCGGCTATGCAAGTTGCGTCATTTGTTACAAATTTTGAAGAACCTCTGTCAAATATTTAAGAATTTTCTTAGAACAATTGATACGAGCCTTTGGCCGAATTTTGCCCAATCTACCATTTCTGTATCTAAATTACCATGCAAAATTGAATGTCGATTGTTCTCATTCATGTTAAGCCATAACATCATCATTTTTTGGAATAACGACCGACTTTGCTTTTACATTTGGATTGGATTTGCGAAATTCATCACTGGCTGAAGCGCGACCATAAGGAAAAGTTGGAGGAAGTGAAGAAAAAAAATCATCCAACGAAAACCGTCACGTAAATTGTTTTCCACACCGTAAACAAACTACTCGCCGATTTCTTTCTTTGCTGTCACTACGTTAATAATAATTACTCTCAAATTTTAAAGATACTTCACGCTAACGCCATCTATTGGTCGTTTATAAAAATTTAAGACGCTCTCCTAGTAGTTATCCATCCAGTAACATGGATCTGGCTAACTTTTTGATTAAATGAAGTAACTATTTCGTCGAACCCACTCCGGTATTATGATTTATAATTCATGTAGTTCCTAATACACTCCTGTTTGTTAACTGAACGTTAAAACCAGACCGGTATTGATAGGATTTTTTGTTAGTCAAACGTTTCTGCTTTACGAACTGCAAGTGAACGCACCAAAGATAACATCCGATGTGTAATGGATTCCTTTATATCGCATCTCCTCTGGCCTTAATGTTATCTCTATCCCATTTTTTATCTGCTTTTATGAGTCTGCTATATGTATATATATACATGCACTGTGTGTATAAAATACATAGCGTAGATATATCCCATGTATACATTATACGCTGTACGTGTATATTTATATGTGATGCACACTATCCAATTACTGCCATATGTTTTGAGGAAGCGTTAACGGTTGAATTAAAATTTAAATGTGACCTTATTACAAAAGATAATGTAATGTATGTTTAAATGTATGTATGAATGTACTACTTATGTGTATGAATACCACATGTCCCGCGTTTAAATAACATATACATATAATGAACGTGCATCACTGGCATTCTAAAATAAAATGTTTATAGGTATGCAATGGGATCGCATTTTGTTCATCTAGATGTATTGAAAGATAAATGCTTTATCTTTCCCTCTTACAAGAGTTATTCTTTTAGTCCTTTGTAGTGCTATATTCAGGAGAGTGGCGTGTATAAATTATTGAAATAATTTCATTTATATCGCAATGCACCTGCTTTGGTTTTCCTAAAGCCCGAATTTGATGTGTACATGGTGTATTTAACTTTGTATTAAATGGCGAATTAGATACAACACTTTACTTTTGTTACTGAGCTCATTAAAATCAAATATGCAACTTTATATTGAATTGATCATAATATACATAACAACCTCAACGTGTTCGCAATTTTGAGATTTTTTATTTATATTTTTTATTATATATATATATATAGATATAGATTTTTTTATATATATTTTTTATTCTATGCTATCGAATATACAAGGTTGTAAAAATATGAAGATATATATCATGATCGTTTCAGAGGTTACTTGTCATCAGCGCCACCTACATATCTCATCTAGTAATTTTTAGTTTATCCATCTATCTGAAGTAAATATCCCTCTGTTGGTTGAGGGTTCCATTTCTTGAACAAAATTCCTTATTATGGCCTAATATCTTTGGAGCGCAGGTGATAGAACTTCTTTTTGTATTCCGTCATCCCATTTTCACTAACTTCTAAGTTGACGTTAAGTCTTTCTATAACAAGACTCAGCGTAAATGTAAGCATATGTAAGTGTAATTTCACCAAATTGATAATCATTCGGTTAGTCTTTATCAAAATCCGCAGCAAAGTTTCACGTGCTAGGATTGTAGCTAGAATGTTATCGCTACAGCTGCCTTCCTGCATCATGCTGCATCAAAATTAATAATATCCCTTTGTAATTCAACTTAATATATTTTTAAATAATGCAATCATTAAAAGCGGGCATGGAAATAAAACACTCGCCAGCTCGATAAAACGGCGTGAACTGACGCTTAATTCTGGATCCATCTGTCATCGAGGTAAATTGTGCCGAAGTAAATCTCTAATTAAAAGGTGTTAATTTGAAAAAAGGTGTTAATTCGTGGCAGTCAAAGTAAGTCGTATTAATTAGTCAGAATTTCGTTATATTAGATCGGTTATCGTTTAAACTTCTAATATCCATTTGAAAATTCTTTTATCCTTTTAAATCAATTTTAAATTGCCGCCGGAGTATTTTAGAGACACTTTAGAATTACGCGACCCTAAATTTCATCTAAGTAACTTCTATATTTTCATTAGCATTTCCCCTCGTAAAGCGTTACGTTTTACATTCACGTACATAAAGCCTCGGACATCTGCACTTCCTCGTACACCGAGAAAAATTGTGGAACGGCGACCTCTGTTCATATTTTTTAAATAAGTACAATTTAGAATTAAGAGTTGCAACAGATTTATTTAATCTAACCACATATGTACATATATAGTAACGCTAACGAAAACTAAAGTAGGATTTAAGATAAAGTGCTGTTATCACATATTTAATTTTAGAATTTGTGACAGTAATACTTCTTATTTTCCTTAAGACAAATGCATACTTCGTTAATTTAAATGAACGGGTTATCGTTCTTACTATAAATTACCACCAGTTATAATCAATTATAATATCCTTTTTACTTGCTTATATTGTAGTAAATATTAAGCATATTGCTTGCTAAACTAAACCTAGTCTTTTATGTAATTGATAATGCATGCCTGTAAGCATTTAATATAGTTATCCTGATTGTATTTGTGTGATCACAAATAGGGCGAGAATTTACCTTATTTTCTGATTCGATAGTTACGCCTGATTTTCGATATCTACCTATTATATATTTATTCTTTTAGAATGCGTTAAAAGTAGGTACGTTTAAAACAATAGTTCATTAAAAGAAAGACATGTTAAGCAGACGCTAAAATCAAACCATTTTTTTAGAAAGGCGCTTATAAATAGTTTTCTTTTTGTTAGGATTATCCAATTAATTGGTGAATTCCAAATGTTGCCGAAATGAATGACTTCTCTGAGTATATATTAAGAGAAACTATATATATATATACATTATACATAAACAGTTTTCGTTCCAGGTTCGAGTAGAATGTTTCGAAGAATATTTCTTCAGATTTAACGTCATATATAAAGATCTAACATTATTAAAAGCATTCTCGAATACAAGCTTATTATTTCCGAAGTATTATTTTATGTAAAAGAGGATCTTATCTCGTCTACAAGACGGAATAAAAACGAGGTAAGTGCCGTCGTAAAACATCAAATATGGAATCTGACCATCTCCAAATTGTAAAACGCTCACAGATTCGAAGCGCTTTAAGTTCTAAGCCTTGCATCATTAAGCCGTAGAGAACATAATGTACGTAATAAATTAGATATACTTTCCCTCAAGTTAAATGACGTCTTTTTTTTATAAATATGGACATACATACACCACACAAACCGAATCGCTTCTCTGTGGATAGTTAGTCGCAGCAGCGGATTGGTATTCGTTGCCGGAGAAGTGTACATCAGAGAGAATACCGGTCCTAAAGAAATGTGAATAGCTTTGAGTGGTGTGTGTTTGTGTGTGCGTGTGACTTCGGCATTTTTGTGTCCATGCTGTGTTTCCTTCTTTCAAAGAACATCGACGCAATCTTCTACTAATTTTGTGGTTGACCGCTAGCGAGGTATAGAGTTCCTACGTAAATTTTAGAAGGTAGGAACTTCATACCGTGCTCTTGGCTCAATCATTTTTCGACTGGATACATTTTGATTGAAGAAACTTACATCGAAAAGACACATAATAGAGGTGTGCTACAGTTTTTTGTTACCGTTATTTGATCACAATTGGAATTTCGATAGATATTAAAGCTATATTGGTAATAGTGTGACGGCTGACCGAAAATATTGTATGGTTTTAGACCAAGTAATTTAGTCGAAGAAAACATTCTATCGAGAACGGTAAGAGAAACGTTTCTTTTTATTATTTGCATCTAGAATTGATTCCTAAGCTTTAATTTTTTTTTTTAAGAATAGTTGATTGATGTTGATTACATACCGAATTAAATTGAGAAAACTTATTGTTATAGCTTCGCTAAGGTAATTTGCTCTCGCGCATAAAGCCAGAATTTTAATAGAAACCCAACATTTAATTTCTGATTTTCAATTGCTTGATTGTTCACGTAATATTATGGTTGCAGTTGTAACTTATTTAAGGCGACTTCATGTTTCCCCAAGTGATTCTGATGAGAACGTTAGAAAAAGAAATGTATCATTATTTTAATCTTGTCTTCCTATTTTTCTAACTAGATGTTTACTTAAGTTTTATCGGGAAGAAATTCCAAATTATACGCATACTATATATTAAAAATATAACCTTTGTACCATTTCAAAAAATAATATTCATTTATTTAACAAGGTTCTTTAAAGATTTCACAAGAACACACATATTTGTAGCTTATGTAGAAATTTGTGAATCATTTGCTTCAACAGAGTGTCCTTCGCATTATTTTGGCTTTTATTGAATGTCACTACAATAATAGCAAACATAAAACACAGCGGTTACAAAAAGTATGCAAAATACTTTATAGTTATTAATACAGAGCACTAAAATATTTGTTTGATAAGTCTAGGCGAAGGGTAAGGACTCAAGGATCCAATCACTGTACAAGGAGGTTAAAGTTTGCTGATGAAGTGTTTGATATACATACAACCTGTACTATTAAAACTAACATGATCTCTAATGTACAGAGGACAAAAAACGAAAAAATCATTCATTACAAAAACGAAGTTAGTTAAGCTGATGGACTAGTTAGAAGAATAAGTAAATACTGTATCTGTCATCCTGAATCAGGATAGAGAGCTTGATGTTAAGTCTTTCATAAATAGAGAATTATTTTTGCATTATTCATTGATAAATCAACAAAATTAAACTATTGGATATAAAAACTTTTAATTGCTATGTTCCTAGTTCTTACAAAGTTCTCACGCAAATCCACGATGATCTCTTGAAAGACTTTCATATATGCGGTAGTATCAATCGAAAATATCCCGATAAGCTGGCTACACTTTCCGTTTAAAGTTAATTAATAGCGAGACATATTACTGTATGAAAAGTAGATTTTCCCATAGAAATGAATTAGTTATCAGGAATGAAATAGGTATATTTGCTAATTAAAATTAATTAATAAATTATCATTTTTATAGACAAATTTCCTTCATCTTAACCAGCGAAGTATGCTTATTAAGAGACCTTATTGATTAAAAAGTAATTTTATCAAGTGATATTCATTTGTATGTGTATGTTTACAAGGCACATGGTAACTTTCATTTCCCGTAGGTAATGTTACAATAAAAGTAGAAGAAACGGGCATTGGCAGTGAAATTTCTGTACCGAATGGATGTAGCTCAAGTTACCTTCCCAACTTTGATGTTACTAATAAATACAGTGAAAATAACGTCACTTTTTCCTGATCTCAAACGTAAAAAACATCGGACTAAAACGAATCTGTTATATCTGTTCAATGAACTTAATTAACTAAAAATATTCTTGCACGCGGAAAACCTTGGAATTTATATTTTCCAAAATTAGCTGCTTTATTATTTATGAGGTCCGAAGTCTTAACGCCGCAGTGCACTAATGATGTGCCGATGCAGTTATAATGAAATCTGCAGCATATGTACTTTTATTAACCTGAGCAGATATTTAAATTTATATAAATAGTACCTAATATAATACTGTAAAGCTATGTATCATTTTTTTCGAGTATGCGTCATACGTGTCGCGTTAATGATATAAAGTAACTGAAAATTTCGGTGTTTACTGAAGGATGGGCGTTTGTGGGAAACTAAAGTAGAAGCTTCGCTGATCAACTTACGAGCGGATGCATATGCGAGTAATTGGTGCGCTCTTATCTAAAGTGACGTACGAATTGTAAATTCGTATACAGAATATTAATAAGGAAAATGAAAGAAAAAATTGTTCGTGCTACAAAAATTGACGTACCCTGCGTGTATGCTTAAATTGAATGCCGACGAAAGGACTAATATAACTGCTTTTTAATTTAATTCCTTTTAGGGTAATAAAACGAATTTTTGTTTAATACCTTATAGTCTATATATATGTATATCTATCTATATATATAAAAGTCTACTTTTATACCAAATTTCAGAAGCTCATCTAAATTTTCAAGGCACACCTTCGTTATTTTTCGGGTTTGAAAATAGTAACAACTTACCGTTCATTCGTTTCATTAAATAATCGGACTACAACAAGAATTCAGGACGTCCTAAAATGATGTTCACGATAATTTCATTAAAATAACAATAAAGAGGTTATGAAAAATAATTTTTCAATACAGTGCAATACAAGTCAATATGTATTAGTTTACAGCGGAATATGCTATAAATTCGATTCTTACATCTACTAACCAAGGTAGCTCAAAATTTATCAAACTAAAAATTAAATAAACAAATGCAATTCTTTATTATGGTTTACTTCAATAATTACCAAAGCTTATTTACAATTACTTAACTATCAATGAATCGCATCATCATATTTGGATTTTATTTGAGTATCTTTTGAATATGATAACAACTACTAATAACAACTGAAACATTTTTTTTAGATATTGCTATATAAACATGTACTGAATAAAAGTAAAGAAAATCAGTGTAGCTAGTAGCTATTTATTTCTTTAAAATTCTTGGTTTAGAAGATGTATTATTATATCAACTAATTGTTGTTTGATTTTTTTTAAGATTATTTGCAACTTTGTGGAGCTTAATAGTCAAGTTAGTTTTTAGTTGTTTTTTAATAACTTTTGATTTGTTTTGGTCAAAAACATATTCTTAGAAACGGATTCCTAAAATAATGTTCGGTAAAGTTTGGAAAACGATTCTCCCGTAGCTTTTCTTTATTAATAAACATATTTTAATAAAATGTCGATCAGAACTAATTCAGGACTTTTTACATTCGGTGTTGTAGTCAGATCTTTGATAAAAACATTGCCAATAAATTTTTGCTATTAACGAAATCAAGAAATAATCATGGTGTTCAAAAGAAAAAAAAACTTTTTAATGCACTTTGTATTTAAAAAGAATTAATTTTATTTTAATACAGCATATATGTTTAAAGGAGTCCTTCCATTTTGAATGGGTCACACTGTATACGAAGTAACAAGTTGCGCCGAAATTCACTTAAGCAAACTGCAATTGTGGAATTTTCTATAGCTATAAATGAAGATGAAAAGTAAGTGCTAATTGTAGAGCCTGCAACATTTACTAAATACAAAGTGCTAAAAGGTGAAATTTACGGGAGGTATGTCATACGTTCTTGGAAAGATAAGGCCTAATTTCACGTTGTAATGTACAACATAGTCACCTCAAGCACGTTAAAAAATTAAATCGTCAAGTAATAATCAACGCGGCAAAAGAGAAACAGCAGAAGACCTGAGAATAATATAGTCCAAACATTTGTACGACAGGTAAAAACATTAACCGCCACTAGATCAAGTATCAAAGGCGTTATAAATAATTGAGAAGTTGTTAACGATCAAGATACGTGTCAATAAATATTTGCTGTTTCTGTAACAACGAAATTATTTTCTTAGACGGAACATTTATTTATTGCGCATCGCACGTTTTTAGTATCCACATTGTTGAAAATTAACGCAACCTTTCACTACCATTATGTTTGTTTTTTTTTATAAACTGTAAACAATTGATGGTAAATGTGTGTGAACGTCACGGCTTTCATTTAGATCCGAAGAGGAAATGTGCAGGTTTTCATAAAACCAATATTTTCAGATTAAACCAATATATATCTTAGATTTTAAACTACGAATAAGTAAATTGTACGCTCATTAGTAGAGAGGACAAAGGCAGATGGAATTATTCCTTTTTTACAGCGACTAGATAGACTCGTGTTGGTGTCCCTGATAGTCGACAAGGCACGAGTTTGTCTAGTCTCTGCAAAAAAGTAATAATTTCATCCGGCTTTGTCCTCTCTACTTATTAGGATTACTAGTTGTAATCCATCCTAATCAGCTAAACAAAATTTCAGGTGGTACGCATCCCACTAAAATAGTGGGACAATTCCTGCCATGAAGCAGGAACCATGCGTCTTAATCTAAGCTAGCTAATTTAAATAGCATTATATTATTATAAATCTTGATGAATTTATAATTGAATGAGTACTATAGAATAACTGCGAATGGACTGTATAATCTGGTACTAGATTACACAGTCAACAAAGTGCAAGTGCATTAACGACGTTTTGTAAAGAATAGAAGTAAAAGTTAATTAATTGAGTAATTGCTGTATAAAACTGATTATTGAATAAGGGAAGGTTGTCTTTTCGGAAAACACGATCGCTATTCGTGTTTTCCGAAAACTGTAAGCAGAACTTTCGAGGGGTATATGCTACTTAGCAGTACACTTAAAAGAGCCCCAGTCTCACTCTTATGAATGCCATCTACTTTTCGAAATTGGAAACATTTCTTCAAGAAAAAAGCTTCAAGCTCGCTCTAATAGTTTTAAGATTTACAAATTGTTAGTTAAAAAAAAAATTAAACTTGTTTTCTTTTTATCTTAAAAATAAATAGTTTACGGAAAGACTCCCAGAGGCTGTGTTGAATATTATAGCGCTGATTTATAAATATATTTAATCTTATAATATACCAAATCGCGTTCTTCTGCATGCACCTCATTGGATTTATGGCGCTTTGTAACGCATCGATATCGATCGTTATATCGTTATATCGATAGAGTCAGTGTTCGGAAGAATTAATCACATGAAATATCAACAAGTCAGTCAGTCAATCCATCAGTGAATAAATCGGGATGGACGATATCAGGCATAAGCGAAATAATGTAGTGACAGTGATACTTGTAATAAATGGTTATAAGCATACTGCGGATCGGTAACCGCCTTTACCTTTTAACATGGATGTTCTTACAAAGTCGTGCCCGTTTACTCAGGTTCCTTAGGTAAGCTTTACCCTCTCCACTCTCCGCACGAGTCGCTGTGAGAGAGATTTGTTCCCTGTATTTCTAATTCGTTTTTTGGAGCTGGGATTCTTTTGTTACTATCTGTTCTGTATAGTACTAGTTGTTTAGTTTCTTCTGCATTTTTTATTTTTGATTATTGTTATCGTCTTTATTCTTGCATTAGCTTTAGTTTATAATTTTATATATTTACGATATACCTTTTAATTTAGGGTTGTCAGAATTTCTTTCTGTTTCAGTTAAATTTTCTTTTGTGGCCTATTATTGGAATTATTTTTTTTAATTTGTTCATGTATATTAATTTGGTTTTCGTTGTTTTCTTTTATATTTACAATGTCGTCTAACTAAAGATTTCATGAACACCTGGATTAAGGGGTCGATGTCATACACAAAAATTTTAAATCAAATTAAAATGTAGCTCACCTTATTGTTGTTGCTTCGTATACAGATCGTCCAATAAAACCAAATTTAATAGTCGGCAAAATAATAGAACGAGTAAATGCTGATACAATAACGGAAGTATTGTCAGCAGTTGTCAGCAGTATTGACATAATTTTCGAAAATGTAAAGAGACGTCAGGCAGTTTTTCTCTTTGTGAATGATGCTGCAGCTTATATGGTTAAAGCTGAAAAATTGCCTAGTCATCTTCAAAAGTATGCTTACATTCATTACATGTCCTGACCACGCCCTCTATAGAATTACGTTAGTTTATTAGAGAACAATTTCCCAATGTTAATGAATTAATTAATCAAACCAAAAAAAGTTTCCTTGAAGGCACCTACAAGAGTTGCTTTATACAAAGACACTTCCTTACCTCCGTCTCCAATCATAACAAGTTGGCGGACGTGTATACCGTTTACCAAAGTGCCGACACGACTGAACGTATCATTTTTATACGCTCACTTTGAAATACTTGATAAGACAAATACAGAATTGTTTGGTGATTAAAGTATTCCTGACGATGTGCTGGTTATATCTGGCAACCTACATATGTGTTGAAAACTTCAATTACTTAGCTATTAAGCCTCAAGCAGATTCTTTAAAATTCCCACTGATGACTATGGCATTTAATCATAACCAAACGTATTTGTTCCGTTGCTAATACTTTCGACATTATAACTTGGAAACTTTAATTTCACAAGAGGAAAAGTAATCTAAGCTTTTAAATTTAAATAAATAAATAGTTACCTTTGTGTGTTTGGTTTAATGTTAATGTGATTAACGTGATCATAATTTATTGTTTTAGTCGGTAAGGCTTCGTAGGAGTTAATGTTTGTGAAATCTGCTTTATAGGTCCATTTTGTCTAATTGATTTTGTAGGTAAACAATCAAATATTCCTGAATTAAAATAATGAACGTATACAACATATGTATCTTGTAGAATTGAGTTTCTTGCACGGACACCATTAATAACCCGGCGTTATTTTACTTCAAGGGCACAAAATTTGAACCGCGATCAAAGACGCCGCCAGAGTCTCGCATTGTATAATCCGTGTTTTAGCGCAAATACTCAGTTTTTATGCTTGCTTATTCGTTTTACTGCTATACAAATTTCGCACTTTATACAGTTATAATAATTTAATGCTATCTAGCTCTTCGTATTAGTACTGGTGGGTGCATATTATATAGTAACTTCCGTTCTTCATATTGTAACATACCGTACGTAACACTAACATCACATGTTTGTGTCAGTAAATGGTAGATAAAACAAAAACAAGATTGCTTGAGATACGATTAAAGCATGGTCGTTGCTATTAGATTTAGGTGCAGTATAGTATGTGTCGTACAGAAGGTGTTGCTGTATCGCATGCAAACATTTTCGAACGGCTTTACAGGAATGTTTTTTTATGTAATAAATGAGTATAATTAAGTACGCCTACGTTTTCGACTTAAAGCTCCGAGTAATAAGCGCAACTTTTATAAATTAGATCTTAAAGCGATACATAGAAAAACATACTATAGTTTGTAGAAAATATAAATAGTCCTTGTCCTTGTCTTTGCCAGAACGTATTAACATTCTTTCTAAAAAAAATCATTTAAATAAAATTTTATTTAGAATTATACTATAAATAAACGACGTTTTGCATATATTAAAGACGACCAATAATTGAAAGCGAAACCTGTATTCTCTAAAATGGTTATAGACTATATATAACCGTGTCTCATAATACAAAAAAAAGAATCTGGATATATCGTTAATTTGAAGGGAACGTTTTATTCCGCAAATGCTAATTTGAACAGTAAATATTTACATTCTAATAGTTGAACAGTCTAAAAGTTATGTCCGCTGATCACATTATAAGTTGCTAAACTGCCTAAGAACGTTTGCGCTGTTTTTCCATTTGGATTTAGTCACATGTGTTTTTTTTTCAAATCAATAAACGTTTCTTAAGTGGCAGTATTACTTCCCGTACATCACACTCCATAGATACAATTGTGATAACGGAACAATAATTAAAGAAATTACAAATGTACAAATGCAGAATAATTAGATATTGAAAAAATAAGGAGAGCATCGAGAAAGCCCGCACAAGCGTTTCTAGCGATTTAAAGACTCGATTCAACTAGATCGGATCCAGCATTGTTATCTCCTGAGTTAGCATTGATCGTAAAGTTTCACGTAGAACACAAAAACTCAAAGTTAGGTGTTCGCTTTAAATCCGTCTTTCTGGGGACCAAACGTGAATACGTAAGCAAAATATTACATTTAGCGAATACGAGGATACTAAAATGTACACGTGATATTAACCTTAAAATTTTGCTGTGGTGCTTTTCGCAAAAGGCATCCCTGTAAACTGGTAACATCCTAAATGGGATATGTTTCGAAACATAAAAAAAGGTTTATAGATGCACAACATGCCTATTGCGTATTGTATTAATCTATATGTCAGAGTTTTAATGACTTCGTAATCTATCATGTGCTAATGCTAGTGAAATATTTATTATAATTTTTCATATGATTTAGAATGTTGTCCATTAAAGCTTACTAATAAAGAGTTAACATTCCAAAGAAGATCGAGATGAGATACAAAAGCTGCTACTTCAAGACCTTTACACTTTTACGATGAAGGCAAACACAATCACATTTAAATAAACCATATTTTGCTATAAAACAAAAATCATATTTAAAAATGCTTTCTTTACGTCGTTTTCTTGTGTGAATCTCGATTTTCTTTTGCTACTATACATTCCTCTCTCATTTGAAGATTGAATTTATAATTTTTATCGTATAAAAATCAAAAAATCAAAAGTTTTCTTATGGAGATCCAGAATTGTAATGTTGTTTTATATAAATGTGTGTATGTGCTTTCTACCGCATCTATGCAATTAAGAGACTTCTACATGTTGGTACGCGCTTCAAATATTTCTCGAAATATTTTGTAAACCGTTGGTTTGCTTCTACATTGTCAAATAAATCTTTGTTTCTTTTGAATGTTGATAGGACGTACCCTCCAATGTCTTCTCTTTTCTTACATTTATTTTAAAATTCGTTCGTAATGATTACTGCAGCAATTGCTGCAAACACAAAACAATTGTATAGTGTCTCTGTGTTGTTTCATCTATTACGAAACAAATTAATAACGCATTAATTACGATTATGATACGAAGATCTAAACGGATACATCGGTTGTCAGTGTATTATGAAATTGTTCTGAATATTAGGGCGGAGTATTCTAAATAGTTAATACTTACTGGCTATCGAATAATTAGCAGAAAGTTTAAGGCAGATTCAATGCTTCGTATTGAAAATAATATTTTCCAGTAAAACACGAAGAACACATCTAAACAAGTTTTCATGCGCTGCATAACTTTGTCAATTCAAATACATTTATTCGATAGATTCTCCCTTGTTACTTAATATTGATGGTCTTCAGCACTACTAGTGTGATTCTGAACAGTATGGAATAACTGCTAATTACAGTAATATCCAGCCTTCATTATTTTACTACTATGCCCCATTTAGCCAGCGCATCACACATAATGCTCCGTATGTAATTACATTATTACACTTCGACCATTATTATTTCCATCTTCATCATTAAAGTATGACTAATACGTTAATTAACGTCGCTATCCAGTAATATATTCTAAATTAACAGAAAAAGCGCAGCTTTAAGTGGCACTGTGTGTATGCTTCTAAACGGCCTAATTACAGAAATTATTAATTATTTTTAATAAGTCCTCATTATTGCAACATCTATCGGTCTTAGCTGGTTTGGTGTTTATTCGCTTGATTCAGATGCCACATGAATTCATGTGAAAATATCTCCAACTGCCGAGCGTAAAGTCCTGTTTACTTGGATATAACATTGAACAATTGCACTTAATTGATAATTTATAAAAGTTCCTGTATATTCATGGTGTGCACAGCAGTACGTAGATCCTGGAAATTAACAGTAGTATGTAATTAACGTTAATTATATCTTCTATTAACGAATTAGCGTTTATGTGTATTTGAACTATCCAGTATGACGACACTACTGTGGAGGTACCTATTTCTATTTACTACATGTTCCGTTAATTCTTCAGTAACTATGCGTTTAGTGGATAATATTGTATCCCAACATCTCAGGGTCTGAAGTTAGAAGCTTTTTGCTATTCTACGATGTGACTAACATTTCAAATTTCGAAAGTTTAATTTTAACTACAAGTTGTGACTCCTGATAAACTTTTTAGTTATGTTTAGCAAATTTCAAGGAATTGCGTTGTGCTTTGTCCGAAGGAAAGGTCACCAAATACATAGGCATAAATTAAAGTATCTTTAATGAATATCTTTACAGAATCAAGGTTGGTAATATTTCTCTGCAGCACTTAATGTATTTTAATAAAAATCATATCTGTTTAACATTAAAATTAATATGCTAAAGAACGATGTTAACATTTTTGTTGATATCGTTATTTATCAACAAATCGATTTTGTTAATTTGTTGCTGATTTGTCACTGAAGAATCGATTGCTCGAGCAACTTCTAATCCACTGAAGACTAACAGATACAAACATTAACTAATTACAGAATATTCAGGAATTCAAGGTTTCCGAGGAATTAGAACAAAACGGAAGCCAAAACTGATTGTTCCGAAGAAGTAACATGTCAATTGTTGCTGAACTGAATACAGGTAACTATAAGAGTGACTACAAATGACGCGATGGTTCTATACCACGATCCTTCTTTTAAAAGAGGAATGATGGAGTGACATCAGGAAGATGAACTCATCCCCAGAAAGAGCACAATAGTAAAAAGCACAAAAGAGATGATGGCTACAGCCTTTCTAGGCTTCTTAATCGATTTTAAAGGACCCAGCGCTATAGTAAACGCAATGTATGCTAAGGCTCGCTATCATTAAGAGACGCAGAGGAAAACTGGGGGGATATAAACTGTTGGCCTTTGCACGACATTTTAATATTCAAATTCAAAGGAACTCAAACAAAGAAGAATAAGGCAGTCAGCTGTAGACCCAAACAATTGGTTTTGGAAACTGAATGGACTAGAGAAGCCGTCGAGATAGAAAGAGCGTGAATATATCAACAAAAAAACAGCGGTCACGAACCAATAGACTGCCATCGATATCCCATCTAATACCTCCTACCTAAATATTTAATAAACTAAAATAAAATAAGTAAAGAGGACAAAAGCGGATGAATTTATTACTTTTTTGCAGAGACTAGACAGACTCCTATTTTGTTGACTTTCGGGGACCCAGTAGACAACACGAATCCGTTCTCATGGGGTGAATAGACACGAGTCTATCTAGTCGCTGCAAGAAAGGAACCTCTAATGATCATATTAAAGAATGGCAGTCACTTGCGGAAACTTTCGCTGCTAATTTATTGCCTAAAAATTGATTTTACTGAACAGAGCCTTAAGTTCTCCGTTAGTTCTCGCTAGGACCGTAGCGTGGTAAAACCGTCCTTTGGGGTCTATTGGCGAATATAGGTATAGACAATGTTCATGTGAATCAATTAAAGACATCCATTCTTTTATAAAATACCAAACATGTATCGTGCTCTATGGAAACTGAACATTCTGTCTACTCAAGTAAAGTTCTACGTTATGTAGCACTTATTTCCCAATATTTCCAATTCGTTTCTTTTGTTCTAAAATATCCTGGGAAGGAAACCTTCCACGCGGATACGCTGTATATACGAGTTCCAGACACGTTTCTTGAACAAACTCTATCAGAATCATCACCAACATCATTTATTAATGACAACATGCTCAATATAGTTTGTTAGAAAATTAGACAAATTCGCAAAAAGTAAACATTAGACAAAAATATTTTGGTATTTGGCTTAACAAAAGGTCAGTGAATAATTTATGGAATTTATGACTTACCATAAATTGTAATAACCTTAGGGAGACTTCATAATTCGCTTCAGAATTTTACAATTATAAAGATCAAGTGAATGTGGTTTCTAGTTGTTATTCTCCATGCTTGTCTAGCAAAGGTTAACTGAAATATAAATTTTTTATTAAAAAGATAAATTATTACTATATTATGGTACCTTACAATTTGGTTAGTATCAATACGGAATTATTAGCAGAATCTATGGCGCTGGATTAATAAGTTTATTATACACTTTGTTGTTGATTACAATTATGTGCATTTTCTTATTGTAAATCTATGCAAATGTAGCATCTATCTAAACAATGGTAATTACAGGATAATAATAATAATAATAATGATAATAATAATAATAGTAATAATATCTTATTTTGGTTTTGTAGTAACTATTTAACAGGAAAAAATGGGTGATACATATTTCCTGTGAATGCTGCAGTACGATAGATGTCAGGAGAGAAAATATTCCTTCAATTTGAAATATTATGTCAAGGGCCCGTGAATTACGGAAACCAGTATTATTTCTGTATGAAATTGTTTATTCCGATATTCTGTCACAAAACCGATTCCACATTTAAAAAACTTACCGCATCCTGTTTGTCCAGATATATCGCAGTCAAGGCGACGAGGATAAAAATTTCGTTGACGTTATCTCGGATAACAATTCTGTATGGAAGAAGATAGAAAACCACATTTCATTAACCAAAGTGGACTAAGCGATCTGGTATGGAACTTATAGTTGTTTAGATGTAAGGTAGAGCTTCTTGCCTTGTTACATATTATTAAGCCTACAGAAAGGAGTTGCGCTTCACGAAATTAGCCTCGTTTCATGAGAACGGGTTCGTGTTGCCTACTAGTTTTCCCGAGAGTCAACAAAACACGAGTCTGTCTAGTTTCTGCTAATTTCGTGAAGCGTACGGAAAGTGCACTCATTTCTGCAGGCTTATTTACTATAGTAAAAGTAGTAAGAATTGAGGTGATTCTTTGCGTTGAAAGTAGGTAAGATAAACTTATATAAATAACATTACATGAAAGATATGTGAAGATTTGAGAATGGTCAGATTGTTACCCGTTATGTTTAGAAGAGGAACAGACTAAATATGTTTATTTCCTGTATTTGGGGACAGTCATTACTTAAAATATAGTGGTCATGAAAATTTCTTATCTACAGCATTAATCGATACATTTATTAAAGATTTGTAACCATAACCCTTATACCGATAATTAAAGCGATAGGCGAATATTCCTTCGCAAAGGAACAGTAATCGCGTTGAAGTAAGTTCAGATAACAGCGACGCTCCATCGACGCTTAACATAACATTGTAACGCCTATATAGCAACATTTTTTGGTCACTTTTCTATCATAGAAATTTTAATTGGTAAATAATTCTGTAACCAGTGATGATTTCGGGAAAACAACACAGACTGTGAACTTAGCGTAGTTTCATTTATTAATTAGATCCTGCTAATGATCTATCAAATTATTCACCGTCCTTTAAGAAGTCAACAAGGCAACTAGGTAGGTTGTGCATATTCAATGGTGTTACTTCGCAGCGACGCTAGACGACAAATCTTATAAGAATGTTACAATATGGAATTAAATCTGCAAATCATTTATATAAATTAAGTTAAATGTAATTTCACTTAAGAAATAAAAAATACTTTAAATAGAAGGTATGCCTTATTTATCCTTGGTTGAAAATTAATAAATACTAACGAGAACAAACGAGCGAAGAGACATCAGAGTAACCGAAGTATTTTCGTTCAAGCTGTTATTGACGATGGACATGTTTAGAATAAAAAAAAAATGTTGGTGAAACACGCATTGTTGCACTAAAGGAAGTTTCTGATGATGACGACCGTATACGGCCCAACGTTACTTCGCAATCGCATAATTTGAGCGCTTCCATAACCAGTTTCCCTGGAACTACGAGATCTTCTTCTTTATCAAGACTAAACCACCTCAAATCATCACAAATCCACCACCAAGATTTGCGATAACTGCAGGATGGCGTTCTTATCGGAATCGATACACACGTACTCGATATCACAACGAGTTAAATGAAATCAATTTTGAAGAGAAACGGTTTCCAATGTGAAATTTGCCATGCGATATATTCACGGTCAAAATTCAGACGATGCCTTATGTGGTTCGGTGTTAAGGTTTTTGTTAAGATTCGTTGAACAAGAAATAATTTATTTCTTTTATAAATCTGTTTGAACAAAATGCCCTTTCTTACATGATTTAGTTCGAGAAATGAAGGATCTATCGAGTAACAGATAATGTTAATTAAATGGTATACAACCTCCGACTAGCTTATGAGAATGTAACTGTGTTTATACCTTTAATTACGAGAAGTTCTGGACAATATCGACAACCATCGGCCAAAGTCTAAGCCGCTCAATTGCGACAACTATTAACCTTTCTGGAGCTAGATCGCCTACCAGTATCGACGGGCAGCAGAAACGGAGTGGATTTAAGTTTATACAACGGAGATAGTCGGCTCAAAGCCCTGTTTTCCGAGATATTCGTTATCCAGGAATAGAGTCAAGCGACGATGGCTAACTCTAGATCTTGGGTTAGAGATAAGGAGCTCCTAGCATTAGGATGAATCCAAAGGATTTCCTAATCAAGAGATACGCCAAGATACGGCTTCCGCCTTGTAGATTTGGCCCCGTTGCGCTCATTACTTTGTGAAACTGCAAGACTTTATGGGTAAACGCCGTACCGTAAACGTTTCTGCTCTCTCACAGTCAGAAGCTTGCCCTCTTTTACTCGTTTATTTGTTTCACAAAAACGATTTCTTATGTTAAAGAGATTTGACGGCTCCTTGCCAAAGAGCAAAACCTTAAGTTCTATAATTACTTCAAAGGTAAAGTAAAGGTAAAGTATCCAAGAAAACCCGAAATCAACAGAAAGCCTGTAAATGCGTTATCTATGGGTTACGGGCGTCCCAAATTTCGTCCCCCAAACTTCTTTATTATAAAAGCACGTGATATAAACTATTGCTTTCAAAGGTTTCCTTTATTTTATAAGTGTATCGTTTAAGTTACGAATCGCCTTATTCACATCATTTATGCAATACATATGCATATGCTTTTATTCGCAGTAAAAACAAATTCCTTAAAAAGAGATTGCTTCTTGTAAACATTCCCAATCACTTGTTTGTCATGTGTTTATTGCTAATATTGTCACAAAGAACAACATATGGAATTATGCAGCAAGCGTGTACGTAAAACTTTCATGTTTGCTCCTAGGAACAGCGATTTACGTTATATTACGACGCTCTTATATAGTTACCCATATCTCAACTTATACGCACGCCACTAATTGGAATTCTTTAATTAATACCTTTTAATTCGCTATGAAGTAGCGTTTGCCGCCATTTAATATCGCTTTAAGCAATATGATTTTTAAACTACCGGTGTCGCATGCTTTTCACTAAAACTTTACTAGGTAAAGTATAAATTGTAAATGATTGACACATAGACCTTTCTATTATTTCACTAACAGCTGGATTAAATAGTAATGCTTAAACAAACACTTTCGTATGATTTTGTTCCTATTTACTACTATAGTCTATTATATTTCTGGCTAACCTACTGTAAGCTTTTCAGACTGAAGATTACATTTATTTTATTATTGCTTCTACTTTCAATGCCAATAAAAATCCGCGAATGAATCCTACCTTTAACAGGTTGGTATTAAATATTTATAAGTTGAATCGCAAATTCTATTGAGTATATCCATACATGTAGATACATATTTATGGCTAATGCGAATACTGGATGTTTTTTTCTTTTTCATAGTATGTGTATTAAATTATTCAGTAAATATTAATAGTTCGTGTTCAGATATCTTTCGCTAAAATTTCCTTCTATTTGCAAACCTATTAACATTAAGTAGAACTCGTTTCGGGACGTGTTTTTGTAGATTTACGAAAGAAAGAATTTTACAGTGGATTGCAAATGCATATTTAGCAGCAAACCACGTTCATATAATCAGTATTTTATTTTTATTAGAGTTGCAATCATTATTGTTAGCTAAAAACACGAGTGCTGTTTCTACAATGACTAATGAAAATTGCATAGTAATAAAAAGGCAATGGTAATGGCGTTGGTAGTCGCACTCTCTACTTTTCTTTGTAATAAACAATTTATTTTTAGATTACCTTGTCATTGCTTAGATAAGTGCATTTATAAGTTCTACAAATGCATCATTACTGCTATCTTCAGCCGGTGAAAAACGGCAAATTACATTGGTAAGATGTGTTTTAAACTTTTTTATATATTTCTGGAGGTGAACGACGGTAATGACTATTTTACAGTGGCTAAGTGCTCCTTTGTAAATAAATATATTGAGAAAATGGTGTACTGTGGCATACTGTAGAAGCTACATATATTCATTCTAAAGTTCTATACAATTACTTGAATTTTTTATAATGTTGTTAAGATTATACGGAATGTTGATATTTTGGTATTGTTTTTTAAATTTTAGCATTTCAATGATTGATATTTTTCATTTTTGTTCATAAAAAAGGGGTCCAATGAAAGTGAAGTCACTTTTATTATTGCAGCTTGGCATTGCATATCATTGCAGCTTGGCCACCATCAACAAGGATTAAAGATTAAGAACGATTAGGGTTGATCACCAACCCTATTATTATTATATTATTTTAGATATTTATATACTTTGCTATAAATGCTTCACTGTTCATTTAACAAAGTTAAAAATGAGTAAAAGTAGCAATATTGATCTAATTTAATGTTAAATATATTGAAATTAAAAGTTCTGTTCGTAAGTATTTGAACTATCGAGTAATCAAGCGAAAAAATTATTAATTAAATAATACAAATGGCCGAAAATGTTCTTCTTGTTGTTCTGTACACAAACGTGCTCGCCTATTCATGTTTTATGGGAAAGCATTTTGCAACATTATTGTTGCATATTCCTGAAAAATTCTGATTTCCAGTTCTGGTAAGTTAGGCACAGTAGTTCTAAAAATTTTGCGTTGACTTGTTTGAAACAAGTTAACGGAAAGTACAGTCAAACGAAGAGATCTTCAGTATGAAAACTTATTAAGCGACTATCAGAATAATAAGCTAGCAAGTCATTTGTTTTCTTATTTTGTGAACTGACATAAGTACCCTGAAAGATGAAATTACGCTTGATCAGAAAAGTACGTCAAATCCAGCAAATCGTCAAGCACTAAATCATTGGTTTCAGATGGTCAGCTGCAAAAATTACTGGATAGAGTTACATGCAACATTAAACAACAGTCCTGCACGTGTCAAGCAACAGCGCAGTTCCTTGGGAAAGTAACTTCCAAAATTTTGTAGAGTCTTCTTTCGTATGTTCACGAACGTCATAAACGACTTCTTCTGTATTAACTGATGGCATTCTAGCGTGTTTCTTGAAATGCTCCTGAAAGTCGTTTAAACACAAACGCCGGTTGTGTTCTTAGTTTCCACTGGCTTATTTATACACCAGCTCGAAGATAGGCTTTGTTCTTCAATGTTTCATGTTCGTTAGTAAACACTTTAGTTGAATTCTTCTAATAAATGTATCGAATATAGCAAACTAGATTTTTTACGATTTCACTTTCATGATCACCCTACACGTAAATAATTGTTGATCACATAGTTGTTTTGGAGAAATATTAACATGTATAGGTAAAATCAAATTGCGCCAAATATAAAAAGTTTTTTTTTTATCCAAAGAACGCTATTTGTACATTTCACGACAGGAATACGCCCTAGAATAACGATGACACTTTTTCAGAATTTTGTTAATTGAAATTTGTTAAGCAAAGTGTTATTTGAAGTTGTTAATTGAAGTGTAGTGCAGTATCGATATACATTCGCATATCTCTAGAATCTAAACATTGCTACAAAAATATATACGATACTATTACAATATAACGGCTGCCATTATCTGGAACCTAATATGAATCATCAGCCTTTATATACGAAACGTTTATTAATTAAGTAACTTATCATGTTCTCGTTATATGATCATTAGGCACAACATGAGTATACACACTAATATATATTTCTGTAAGTCGTTCGATTTCAAAATCGTTTTTCTGCGTCTTCAATCTAGTTCCAGAGTCAATGATTAATGATACCGTAAGGTTGGATCTTCAACAAGTAATTACGCTACTCCTAGACATAGACCGTTGCTTTTCCGTTATATTGCACATGTATTTGTGAAAAATATTAATGATGCTAGAACTTTAAAAATAGATGTTGCAGATAGTTGCTAGCCTAGGCGTTTCCATAAATTTGTTTCCACATTTTCGCTTAAATATTTCTTACGTAAAATCATCTGTACCAATTGCTTTTTTGAACTGCTGTTATTTGAGGAGATAAATTGTGCCATTGTTTTTTTTTGTATAAAACAATTGCAACATTAATTTTGGCTACGGATTTTTATATGTCAAGGATCTACTCAAATCGTTTTTGTTCTATATTTATAATCGCGAATTTTTAAAAGGCCGTCAGCAAACTGTCAAATCTATGCACATTAATCATTTATTTCTTATCGATCGGATCTGCTATTACTTTATAGAACCTATTTGATTTAGTCGTTCTATGATTAGGCACCTACCAATATAGGTCTTACGTTCGAACACTAAAAATCTGTTAGCACAGTTGATTAGCGTAAAGTTCGCAAAGGTATAATATTCAATTGAAAACTTTAAGACTGTTAAAGCTTCTATTTATTTTCTGGTTGTAACCACAATAATAGCAAACTATATGAATGCAATGTTAGTATTTATCTTGGATTGGAAAATATTTCCAATTGACATCTTTACCAGTTTAGTTGTGAGGCAGAACAGTGTTGATGATGAACAGGATTTATACACACCGTCCTCGTGATATCGCATTCTTCGCTCTCTTTCGACATCAATACCTTTACAAAATGTCATCGAGAGAAGTCTAAAATTAGAACAATTTGATGGGATCTTCTACATAAGCAGTACAAACATTTAAGTAAAACCACTTGGATCATTGACTACAAAAAGCTTCACCACCAACGTGTTTGAAATCACTTTGACCAGGGTTCTCACGATTAGGAAGGACTTCCAGGATTTGGATTTGAAAGCTAGGATATCACAGGATTATATTAGGTTTTTGTATTGATAGCATTATCGAAAGAAATTTTCAACATTCCATAAGAGAGATCCAATTGCAACATTATAAATAAATATGAACTCAGACACATATAATTTGTTTAATTGCTTCAAAATTGTTTTTAACTCACAACGTTCATTTGGAACGTTAGTTACATACGTTTTATTAACTTATCCGCTAATTCTTCAACGGGCATGAGCTAATTTGTTTCTACAAATTTAGTAGTAGTAAGTTAATATAATCGATGTGCTTAGTATGTAATTAGCGCTGTTCACCTTAGCGGATTCACGTACCTTCACGTATAACACAACGCGGAGATAAATGTGATTTTTCTTCGATTTATATAGCCGAATCCACTCCTTTTGGTCGCTCTCTCCTTACTCATTATTATTTTATATAATTGCAATTTGAATATTCATATTTTCACTTTATACTTACAGAATTTAAAAAACTTAGTATTGTCATTTGAATTCTGGTATTTTGATGATTCATATTATTAAACCTTTATTTTTGAAAAAAAATCCAATAAAATCAACTTCGAAGAAATAATGATCTACCAGTCACTTTCAAGAATTACACTGTAATAATAATTTTCGTCATTGCTTATTACCAATGTAAATATGTTGGAATCAAGCTATTAAATCATTAAAAAAAATAAAAATTAACGTCGCAACAAGATGTAAAAGTATTAAAGCTATGAAACAATATTCATACAATTTGGAAGCATTCGGAAAGTAAGTAAACCGCAAAATTGAAAATGAAGACATATGATAAAGAATCGAAGTGGACGTTATATAATATAAAGAAGTCCCAAAGAAGGATATTACAGAATATAAAATTAATAAAAAGGATTTTCCTACACACGCGTCCACATTACACACGGGAAGAATCTGTAAGAAAAATTTGTCAAAGCTGCTCCATAAATTCCTGAAAATGAAATTGACATATAATTACACTTGGCAAAAAAGTTCCTGTTGCAGATTACATTTAGCGCTGACAATTGATGCCCAACTGTAGCATAAATCCGTTAGTTTAATTTTAACGAAATCTATAAAAAGCAGATCAACAAAGGACCAGACGAGTCAAAGATAAACGAGAGAAAGAGAGCTACTGCAAAAAGCATCAATTTTAAAGTGAATTTAATCATGAATAATGTGGAAAAAAAATATTTCAAGCTTGAGCTTCAATAATGTTAGGTAATTTTAAAGAACGCACGATTTATCGACGATATTGTAAACATCAAATTAGGGTAAATTTTCATTAATTTAATGATTATTTGACCCTTTACTTCTATCTAATTTCGTTAAATTGCCGAAAAAAAATCAAGTTGATGCTCTCCAAACAGCGAAAATGTAGATTACGTTGCAAGAAAAAATCTATTTACAAATTTTTAAAGAACAATGTAATAACATTTACTCAAGTTATTGTTGACCTTTATTCACAACAAGAGGAAGATCAGCAAATATTTAGAATTGCTGAAGACTATAGTGGTCAAACTCATACAATCGTTAATAAATTAATGATAATAAGTAATAATAAATTGCTTTCGTATCGACATGTAACTTTAGATCACTTCAATATTTAAATAAAATGAGAAATTGCGTCTATGCGTGCAACGTTTCGTTCTAAAAATAACGCTACCTCGAAACTTCGTTGACGTTAAATAATGAATGAAAGTGCGACATGTATCTTCTTCCCGACGTCAAGCAACTAGGTATCCATCATCTGCGTAGAAATACAAAAAGCAAATACTTAATTCTGAAACCAATGACAGGTCCGAACAAGCGATGCTATGCATACTCTTCAACTATTTGTTTGCTTTAACTTTTTACAAAAACAAGTGTGGACTTCTTCGTATGCATCAATATACGTATATTTTGTTTACACAGAAATAGTGATGGTCAACCAAAGTGTCAAAATCTTCTTTGGATCCTACAGGAACGTTTTCGTCTGCCGATCGTGGGTCCCCAGCTACATCAAACTTACTAATTCTACGACGGCTTTTGAATCCAATCCCTGATAAGCTTAGATTATCACAGAACTGTTTATATCATTCTATAATCGTGGGTCCGGTAACAGTTGCCTTTTCAGACTACTTAGCATAGAACCACTTATATAAAATGTCGATGTTCACCTTTATTTGTTGAATGTCATAGATTATTGAAGAACCGATATTGCATTCTTCCATAACGTTATATCTACACGCGCGTTTTTCAATGTGATTGCTGCTATTTTTAGAGGCGATTGGTCTCGAAAACGTTATAATTGTTATGAATTAAAATTAATACGGTAGAGAACAGCTTTGCTAAGCTTTTCTAGACGAATATTTGTGGACCATTTAGCAGGCAAACATTTCCTCGGTAGTGATAGCTTGAATATTATGGCGATTTTAGCGCATACGTCTCTTTTTCATGTAATTTTTTTACATTTTAATGTCCATCTTCTATAACTAAATATGTGTATGATTTACAAGATGACTCCGATGATGCTGGTTCATCAGTACGAAATGAGAAAGCAGTACTTATTTCGCTACCCGAGGAGCAGCTTAAAAAGCAAGTGCTTGCATAAGTTGCTAACCATATCAGAGAAAAGCCAAATCAATCGACTAAGAAATGAAGACCATCATCTCGATGCATTAATACAAACGCGGAAATATGCAATGTTGTTTAAATAGACTATGCAGTGTAGTACGGAAAATTAGCTTGGTATGAAAAATGTATATAAAACAATTAATTCCACAGCAAGTAAAAATATTAACTATAATTTTATTCAATGTGAGCATTGTGTTTCTGTTAATTGTTATTTGTAATTATTTTAAAGGTGCTAGTAATATTTTCGCTGGCAAAGAACGACCTCTATTACTTCGTAGTTTAACCCCATACAAGCAAGCAAGGGATTTATATTTAAAATAGCAACATTGGTAAAATACATTGCATAGTTTTATATTTCCTTTAACCTTGTTCGACTTTAGTTCTATATATATAGTGTTCTCTTGAGTTGTATTGATTGCATTGTTCATTACATAATACTGTCAATTACAAGACCTACATATCTTTTCATAAGTTGTAATACAATCCTTGCTTTGTCCCGAATGTAGCTTTCATTCGTTTGAATTGACTTTATCTTTCTTGATACCACAAATTAAGTCGGCTGCAATCTTTGGTCTGTCGCAATTTATCATTTTTCCATAAACAGAGCTTCATATTAAGGTGGGATTAATTAGTAGGTGCGAACGACCATCAAACCAAGTTAGTTTAATATAGTGCAAGTTCTACATTTCAGAGGTTAGGAGCAAAGTAGCTGCGTACTTTTTAGTCCCATTTGAAATTCCTGTTGTAGCGCTAAATTGCCAAAATGCTTACGCTATCGGGATACGGGAGGTATAGTACTACTTTATTAGGAACATTGCGTTTGTTTTGGTTTTTAATTCCCGAGCCATGACGGATTATTGAAAGTGCCGGAATGTGAAATGGCTAATTAACGAGCGTTTACTGCGTTTTACTTACATTCTATTATTCTATTCTATACTATGCCAAATTATCAGACAACTCTTGTTAAATAGCATGAAATTATAAGCATTGAAGCACTGTTTATTTTTATACTCTTGAACTAGACTTATACATAGATACATCTCAAAAAATCATTGCGAACCCTACAGCTATTCTTATGTTCCAGCACTTCCGTTTTCTATATTATATATATATAACGAGTACAATTACACCGTCGCTTTTATTTTCCACATTATACATGCATTGCTTGCGATACAGTTCTCATTATTAATATCGATGCCAATTCATATATATATACGTTTTCCTATTTCTTGACTAGAGGATGGGCAGCAGCTCTATCTCAGCAGTTGAAAATTCTAGAGGATTCAAAATAAAATTAACAAAAAAGTAACAGAGTCTTTTTATTAATGATCGGAATTGGACGCTAAAGGGCGCAAGTAACGTGGAAAAAAAATCCATTTGGTAAAGTGGGTTGATGTTACTGTTAGTGCATGTTTCACGTGATGTTGCCTAGATTTATCAGAATACTTAATGACGAATAAGCTAAACGACGGAAGTTTCCAAAATTCGAGGAATTGCCCTCTAATTGAATTACACAGATCTTCTAGGCAACTTATAGGCACTGATATTGGTGATAGACAAGTCTTGATATGGGCATTGATGGATACGGTCAGGGATTCGGCTCATATATACGCGTTTTCGTAGCACTGTTTATGTAACAAAGGAAGTCGCGGTAAAATCTCAAAGTGAAATAATATTCTTCGTGTGAAGAAATTATTCAACGTCTGCAAGGAGTGTTTGGTGAGTTTGTAGTATTTAAAAGTAGCGTATATCGGTGAATTGATCGTTTTTAAACTGGTAGAACATCATTAGAAGACGATCCAAGCAGTGGTAGCCCTAGTACGTTGGTTGGAACATTATTGTGTATGGAGGACTTGCTGAAAGCGGACACACGAACGGCTATTCGTCAAATCTGTGTACGCCTAGGAAGAGGTACAGGACAAGTTCATGACGTCTTACATGATTGTTTGGACGTAAGCAATGTTTCAGCCCGTTGGGTGCCACAGCTGTTATGGTCATAAATTTTGGCAACGAATAGTAACCACGGACGAAACGTGGATTCCTTATTTCAATCTTCAGACCAAAAATCATTCAATGGAATGGCGTAAACAGGAACAAGAGCCTCCACTTAAGGTGCGTGCAGTTTCGTCTATTAGAAAGGTAATACTTTGCATTCTGGGATTGCGAAGTGATTATTTTCATGGATTATCTGCCGAAAGGTAGATTACTACAATTAACCCAGAACATTACTCGAATTTACTATCTCTACCACTGTGGGAGGTGCTTATCAGAAAAGGACCAAGAGAGTTGCATAAGTGTCCGCTATTGCAATAGGATAACGCAAGGCTTTATACTACAAGGAATTCAGAGGATATTTTAAATGATCAAGGATGGGAATTGTTTCTGCATCCACCTTACTCACCAGATTTCGCACCCAGTGATTTGTTACCAGATCACCAGATTTCTCGAAATACTTCGTATGCCAGAATGCGGATAAGACACAACATCGGCGTGAACTCTAACAACATTCATTTTAATACGACTTGTACACTATGACTGCCAAGCAACAACGCGCTTACCGAAATTCTTTTTATCCCGTAAAATTTACCATTGCTGAGATAGAGCCGCTGTCCACATTCACGCGGACACCCGGTATAACGCGTGTACAGGTTCGCAAGATACCTTTTTTAAATAAACCGTCATGCTGTTATATGTACGGTTTTCTCTACTACGCACGTAGTATATACTCGCTGTTGTCAAGTAGAAGAGCGGGTATAAAAATAAACATTCGTCAAAGATAAATATGGTGCACATTGTGCTACATGTTGCACATGTACCTACATACGTAAGATGTACTGGAACGCGATGACTTCCGCTCGAAAGTTCTGTACGTGATTAAGATATTTTGACGCCTGATTCCTTTCTGCGTTAATACAGAGGCGTACGCGCACTTTTCTCTGAAATGAATTCTGTTTAGTTAAATGTGTATTTCTTTTTGTATAACGTTAATGGCTACATGTGATCCATATTATCGATTTACATTGGTTGATATTGATGCACCTGGAACATCACATGATGGTACTGTTTTTAGTAATTCGGCATTTGGATTAGCTACCTTAAATAGTAAATTCTAATGTTATAATGTTATTAAAAAAAAATAAATTATCTAATTGCGGCGTTACCATTCCCCATTTTTCTATTGCAGATTAAGCATTTGTTCTTCATGAAAATGTATGCCAGAAGTGCCTTAGATGATGAAAAGTCGATCTTTGATTATATATATATATATTATATTTGGTTATTATTAGATATTATATATGGTTATCTCTCGCTTAAGAAGAATGAAGAATTTTAAGAAAAGCGATGACAAATGTTAATAATTATTGAGAATTAAAGAAAAGTGTATGCAGACAAATACCCATATATTTGCAGCAGTACTCTCCTACTGGTTTTGCGGATACCTGTAAAAGCAATTGGAACAATTGAACAGGAAATGTGGACAATAAATGCGGAGAGCAAATCATCTAGCCAAGGAATGTATAACTCAAATAGTTTATTAATAATGTGTTGGCAATATGAACATTTAAATGCTTCAGTCGACGGATAAAATATTTGAAAATATGTTGTTGAGCTTATTATTCGATTTCACCGATTAAAAATAAGCCAGCTTAATTATTTTCTTTTTTTTCCATTTTTCCTTAGCCAAGTTTGTTCGACTTTGTAGTGCCAAGAAGACGATTGAGAATTGTCATGCGTAGAAAACATATACATTACCTTAACGCTTCATCATCGATATCATATGATACAAATGTGCAAAAATGTGACTTAGGTTATTTAGGAAACTTGCAATTGAAACATATTAGTACTATTGTAATTTCCTTTAATAAAATAATATTTTATAAACAACTACTTAAAGCAAATTTGTAAAATTTTCCTCCTTTTTGCTTCTTCTCCTTATTTGTTTCTTATAGGTGTTATGCAACTATTGTTTCAAATGACTCATCAGCAGGTACCAACCAGTGCTCGCTTTCTGTCTTTCAATGTGGGTACTCACTTATTTCATGCCCTCCAAAAAATTTGCGAATTTTTGCAAACTGCTTTTTATGTTTTGCCACATTGCCGATAGACGAAATTGTAGATGCTGATGCACCTTCCGAAATTTTTCGAAGGAAATGCTATCCCAAGGGTATAATTCTACATTATTTTCTACCTTCCACCCTCCTTCTTTTTCATTACTTCCACCTGAAAATAGAAATAACTTCAGACATTTTTTTAACTAAACAATGTGCTGGTATTTATGTTGAAATTCAAGTAATTTTTTGTGGGATTGTATATCGTTTTGTTCAGGTAGAATGCAGTCATATGAATTATGAAACATTTTGGAAGCAAATATTTAATTTCGTTTAATTTCAGTATTAAATTAGAAGGAATCTTATTTAGTACGTGCTGGCTCATTTGGTTCCATTGCTACATCAGCATTCACCTGAATAATGTTGTATCCCACTCTAAAATATGATATTTGTACTGTGCCACATATATATACTTCCTTCGGCGTATATATTCTCCTAAAAGCATCATCCATTTCAAGAAGGGCTACAGTCTCGCTAGAGGATCTATTTCGCAATACGTTGAACGTTCTCGTTTGCGAATGAATCCAGCAAACTTGTTTCACACAACAATCCAAAGTTTTACATATTCTTCTCTCGAAATGCTAATTTATTGTAAACTTAAATTTTACTTTCCTTTTGCGTTTCTGTCTTTGAATAGTTTATGAGTTCTTCTCCAAACATGACTGATCTGTCGTACCAAATCTGTAAATTGTTCACCATCGAAATCCACACACTTAATAAGGCTTTTCTTTCCAACAAATTCCAAACCCAACAAAAGGAAGATAACAATATTTGCCTTTCCTTTTTACTGTAATGATTGCATTCGAAAAATACATACATATATATGTATGTATATATTCTCATATGAGAAATATTTGAAACATTTCACAAACTGATGCAATTTAAATTAATTTATTTCACTTTATTTATAAGATGATTGCGATAAATATTTTGCGGGTGCATATCCATGGAACATAAATTACAACCGTTATAAGAGACGTCTATTTTAGCGATAATTCCTTACCTAATTAGGATTTAATTAGGACTTTAAACCTGTGGCAGGAATTCTAAATTATGTGATATGAAAATTGTTATACTTGAAGCAAAAGAAGCAATAGCATAAAGAAGTGCATTTACTCGACTTTCTATCATTTTAATGACGCTATTTATGGTAGATTATGGTACTTGCCTAACAAAGTTTATCACAAATATAAATAGAAAATTATTACTTTAATAAAAACACCATCTTATTTAATTTTTCGGCAGATTTTGTATTGTTTCCCTTACTTCGATATTGAACAAGGTAGACAAGCGAAGTGTAAATCACCGGTTGTGATGCAACTTTAATTGTTTCAAGATCCAATCTGGTATTGAACCTTTTGTCGCCGAAATGCATATCTAAGGCTTTCGAAATTCATCTTGTATTTCTCTCCAAAATAAGTTAGTGTTTCAATAGCCGGCTTGCGTCACTTAAGGGGCCTTTTTAAGACAGAACAATGAGCATCATGCTTCTTTGTTCGAATTTCAAAAATTAATAATTACGATTGCATCAATGTGCAAGAAACGTTATCTTTCTTCCCAAGTGACGAAGTTGTCAGCTTGTATACTATTCACAAAGTATTAATTTTGCAAACTTCAAGATCAAACAAATAACTGTAGATACATCCTCATTGCTCCAGTCTTCTCGAAAACAAATCCGATTAACAAAATGGCAGCTGTAGCATGTGGAGCATGTGCCCTCCATAATTATGCGCCTACGTCATGTATAAGAATATAGATAGCCAGGATAAAAAAGAAACTCTATTTTCTACCTTACGTAATTATAATAGATAATAATAAGAAGCATACCTGAGGTGTTAGGCGGATTAAATAGTAATGGAAAAACTAACGCTCGCAATAAATCCGGATAATTTCTAATCGTTTAAATATCAATAAACCTCTTACGGCTGGGATATTCTCAATCGTTCTTATACAAAAAAAAAATACAGAACTTTTACTCAGCACAGCCGCCTTTACATATACCACGATGAATTTCTATTAATTCATATATTTGAGATTATGTTGAATGTAATGAGATTATGTTGAAAAAACTGAACATCCCAAACATTAAATGAAATACTGATAATAATGATAATGGTAATAATTACCTACGATACGCGTAGGCTGAATCATAATCATTCGACGTATGCGGTGTTGGGGCTTGTGGATTGCAAACTAAGATAAAGATAAAGGCGCAGCCACAAAAACCGTCCCTCTAGAAGATTTTCATTTGAAGCACTTGGTTGTGCAACATCGGTTTCAGTTACTATTATTTTTAGCCCAGCAAACGTGGAATGCTGCTGGTAAGGGAACATCATTACGGAGAAATAATGCTTTTGAGGTCTAAAGTACTAGCTCTATGTAGTACGTAATATGTTAGCGTAATTTTTTTCTATTTTTAATTTAAATTCGAATTTTTAACAAAAATGTAGTTCACATCTTCGTGTTTATAGACGTGTCAGTTTTGTTTTTTTAGTATGTAATCGTTTATATTTCCTGAAGAAGACAATAAATTTATTGCCGAAACGTAAAAAGAAATTTAAAAGTTCTATTTAAATGATGAAAAAAAAACATTAATATTTTAAACTTAGATTAATAAATAATTTGAGACCAAGTTCAAAGAATACCTCGCAATTGTTCGAATACTTTATTCACTTAAAAGATATGTTCATTTCTGTGTTACTATTATTCATATATAGATAAATTTACAGCAGAAGATAAATATCTTATTTTTGATACAACATCTGAGATCCTTTATTATAGAATTGTATTACTTTTTTAAAAAATATATTGCCAAATTTTGTCATAAAAGAGTGTGGTAATTATAGCCACAATCTCTGGTACTTCTTATAAAAATTAAAGCGATCTTTAGAACAATATCGCTGCATTTTATACATACAGAAGTGATACTAAATGATTGGAAATTACATTATTATTAAATCTTATCTCTCGATGCAATTTTTCATGAAGCGTATGTATTTAAAGCTTGTACATACATTATTCTGGCAGCCATTGCAATAGGTCATTGACTATCATTTATACAATAATAATATATTTAGTACAAATAAAATCTATTAACTACAATGGGATAGTAGAGATTCACGCAGGTTCTACAATTGTTTGTTTAACTCTTTATAACATCTTTTCCGTATCTTCATTTATTCTACAGGGTGAAGTGCTAGAGCTGCTGCAGACGCTAATAGGATGCAAATTATTAGAGAAGTTGTCAGGCAACCACGGAAAATAATGATAAATGATACCAGATCTATAAAATACTAAAGTTGATTCAGCAATTTTACACGGATCGTTTCAAATCATTTCTAAAAGTGACGACATAAAAGGTACGAAAAGCAGGTGTATCGTCTATCCAAGATCAACAAACATTAAGATACCTGTCATAACTAATCAATTCGATAAAATGCGGATATAACGATTATTAATAAAACAATTAAAAGTAAAACAAATAAAAACAAAGAAGGAAAACATAACAGATGAATTGAAGTTTGATATTTCAGTAATTGTTATTGATTATGTTGTTTTGCTGCTTCCCTTGCATAATAACGAAACAAGAGAATCGAATCCGTTACTGTTGCATGTCGAAATATTGTTTAAGTTGAAGCGTATCGTTCGATTCGCCTTTCGATTACCTTTGGAAGATCGTAAACATATATGGGATGTTCCGTTTAAAATAAGAAAGTTGGCGATACTTCTAGTATCACTAGAAACGCTATAGAACTGCGGATAAGGCTAAAAGTCGGTTTACAAAAAAATAAAGGAAAAGTTATCAAAGCATAGTTTCAACGAGTTAATGATATTGTAATCGTAATATTACACAAACATTTCATTATTGTAATAATCGCCAACATTTAAATGAGAATTATTCTTCCATGCTGATTTAATCCAGATAAAGTAAATAAACTAACTGTAGATATAAAACTTTTTTAACAAGCACTTATTCGCCCATGAAAAAAGGTGTTAATGTTAAATTGATTGTGAGCAGTTAAATTTCCAGGCGTTAGTTTCGCTAATATAATTAATCTTACTATTCAATGCCAAACAGAAAATTTGTGCGTCCCTGGAATGTTGAGCTTAAATACAGGAAGAAATCCATAACAATAAATTGAGTTATTAAGCAAACGTTCTATAAACATCCAGTTGATTGATTTCATTAAACAAATACGCATTGGCGCGAGTGAAGAAATAAAAACATGTAAAATAAGTGCGTAAATATACGGAAAATAACAAATAAGCTGTACGTGAAATTTCTGATAATTCACATACGTACGTACGTGTACTTACCTCTAATGAAATACGGTACTTCCATACGGTAAGCAAATAACACATGCGAAATAACAAACATTCCCTTTTGCCACTGGAGCGATTTAAATATTTAGATATATAATTTCAACATGCGCAGGTACTAAATGTTCAGCGCTACTTGAAAGCTGAGAAACGGATCTTCAAAGTTTGTGTTTGTTACATCTCGAGATTCATGGTAAATGCTGTACGCGATTCGAATGCTTCGTAAAATACAAGAGGAGAGATGTGCTGTACATACCGGAGAGGTCATTTTACTATTCAAAAATTAGAATAAGAATAGCAGCTAATTGACGTATAGTCGAAAAAGAAACTAAATTTACCAAAGTCTGTCCAACTTATTTTTAGAACATTAACAGAAATATCGATGCGTATATAACATGTAAGTAAGCGTCCCAATGCATTTTGGCTAAATAGCCAAAGCAAATTCCTCGTATCTTAAAAGACACTATTGCCGGAGGTGGTACTCCACAAAGTCATAAGATTAATTGGTATTTACGTACCCATTTCAAGAATCTATCAGTTCCCAAGAGATTATAATGATTATAAACTTTTGACTTTTTATGTACAATGCAAGCTTGTATATATTATAGCTTTGGCAACGTCTGCAACGATTTGTATAAGTTTAAATCTCCTACAAGGCACGTGATCGTAGGAAGAACAATGGAAAAGCACCACAAAAATTTAGAATAGAACAAAGTGATATCGAAGAGGATCTCTCTCTACCTGGCTAGTTCCCAAAGATTTCCAAGATGTTATAGGGAAGTCAAAATTTGTATCACTATTTCCAGAGTGGCTATTATAACTCTTGTAGTCATCTGCGTAAAGTAATATCATGATCCCCTTTATTAAATGCCGTAAATAAACCTGTAGAAATATTAAGACGTACAACTGAAATTAAACTTTTGCATTTTCAGATTTAAATATCGGCAAAAATTTAGAAAGCTCTCCATTTTCAGGAAAAGCTCTGCTCTTAATACTAATACTTGATTCACATGAACATTGTTTATATCTATATCCCCCAAGGTAGTGTATATGGAGCCCAAAGGACGGTTTTACCTCGCTACGGTCCTAGCGAGAAAACAATTGTTGTTCCACTAAATTCAAATGAGGGTACACTAAGTTATGGTTAGCACCCAAACGTTCTTTAAATGACAATATGCTAATAATAGACATAGATTTTACGATACGATAACATCGGAGGATGGGATACACTACTAGAACTGGTAGGAATAAGCACTAATAACGGAGAACTAACTAACAGAGAAAGTGACTGCCATTCCTTAATATGATCATTAGAGATTCCTTTTTTGCAGCGATTACATAAACTCGTGTCTATTCGCCTCATGAGAATGGATTCGTGTTGTTTACTGGTGTCTCCCGGGAGTTGATAAAATACGAGTCTGTCTAGTCTCTGCAAAAAAGTAATAATTTCATCCTCTTTTGTCCTCTCTACTTATCAGTTTATTAAATATTTAGGTAAGAGGTGTAAGATGGGATACCTATGGCAGTCTATTGGTTCGTAACCACCGTTTTTCTGTTGATATTTTCATGCTCTTTAGATCTCGACTGCTTCTCTGGTTTATATTTAGTTTCCAAAGCTAATTGTGTGAGCTTACAGCTGATTGCCTTATTCTTTTGTTTGTGTTCCTTTTTCGTTTGTTGTACGATTTTAATTTAGAAAATACGAAATAGTTACTTGGAGCAACGTTGAGATCGAGTGCCTTTGACTCAAACTGTCGTGTATTAGATTGCCGTGCAAAAGCCAACTGATTGTATCCCACCAGTTTTTCTCTGCGCCTCTTAATGATAGCGCGTCTTAGCGTACATTGCGTCTACTATAGCGTTGCGCTTTTTGTTATCTTGGCCTTTCTGTGGATGAGTTCGCCTCCTTGATGTCACCCCATCATTCCTCTTTTAGACAAAGGATGGTATGGAATCATCGTTTCATTTCCAGTCACTATTACAGTTGGCTTCCTGTAGTTCAGCAATAATTGACACGTTACTTCTTCCGAACAATGAGTTTTGGCATCCGTTTTGCACTAATTTTTGTCATACTTAATACTCGTGCAGATTCTTCAACACGCTAATTTTGGAAGTCACTGCTTGTTGCTCATTAGCCTTGAATCGTGGATCCTCAATGCCAGGAATGCTAGAGACGATCATGGTGGAGCGAATAAGTTTTCTCGCGATTCTGTTCAGCGTTAATGGAATGTTTTCCTTTAACAATTTACGATTGTATCTCAGTTGTAATAACGTAAATTAAGTACTTTTGCGTAAATATATGGTCATGTTCATTGGTAAAATTGAATGCTAGGTGGTTGATTGTAACGCCAAGAATCACAGAATATCGTAAAGTTCTTTAGCACAGTTTTCACATAGTTCATACACATTCACACGCAATCTGCTATTTTTAGAATGAAGAAACCTAATTGAAGTTTAATATCAAATTGTAATTCCAAAGACTGATTGGCTGTGATTAAACAATCGATATGGCCAACAAAGTGAGAGTTAAACTTTATTATTTAGAAGTACGCGCGATTTTTCCTAATTCTCCTCCCGTTTACAACGCTTTATTACTGACAATTTTTTTTTACAGTTTGTAATAATGATTTTAATCGCACCTTATTCGTTACCACATAATCAATTATAATTCTATGACAGTGTCGTTCGAGTGCAAAATTAGTATATCTTAATTACTGCTCGATTAACTTCATTTGGAAAATTGAGAAATAGCATTCAAGGGACATTTAGATGCGTTGCATCAATCTCTATGTAAAATAATACGTTCGGAATAAGACTGGGCGTATAATGATTTGTGGTACACTTGTATGTATGTAGGTAACTATGTAGGCACTTAATTTATGAATAATAAATAATGGCAATCGATAATTTTTATCATGGATCTTGTAAAACTGTAAGTAAAACTTAAACCTGCGAAACAATAGCCTATTATGATCTATAAATACAATTGTTATTAATCACGGTTTACATAGATTGTTATTGTCACTGTCATGACATTATGCAATTTAATTGTATATGACGGAATTTTTTATCTCGTTGGTAGGAAAGCGACCAGTCGCAATCATTACGATTTCAGTACAATTAGCGCGTGTAATAAACATGACAAATTTAATTAACGCGCCTGCATATCTGCCCTGCAAGACGTCTTATACACTGACGCGTTCCGATAAGTGGACTGCCGCAGAGCTTATCAAGTAACCAACAGTATGCAATTCCTTCGGTGCACAAATAAATGACCAAATGCAATCATCGCAGGAATACTTGTTACGTTACTCAATTTTCTGCGTCGTTGTTTTACATAAAACCTGTAAACTCTGTAATCTTTGGAATAAAATAATTTTCAATAAGCGAAGGAAATAACTAAATAATTTAGAAATTTAACCAATTTTTTCCATTATTATCGTTTAATTATGCAGAAAGTTTATAAGTAGCTTACATTTGACTTGGACGAAAAACGTTCTCATTGTCGCCATTTTGAAATTTCAGTTAAACAGTTATACTTTTCATTTCGATAATCAAGACACACTAAGGTGGCCTCCAGAAAGTAAATAAATGTTTCGGTTGAAACGTTCACATATTTCTGCATAAGTAATTTTGAAAAGTGAATAAATGTGGCATGTTCCATTATTGGAACACTACGAAAATAAGCACAGTAAAATCGAATGTCTCTTTATGTTTTTAAGTGCAAATGAATTGAATTCATACTGTTGTTGGCCGTGATCCTGAGTTGGTGTATGTCGATGTTTCGCCAAACACTTTTGCGTTGTCTTACAATAGCTCAAGACCACAATAAAGAAAATACGTACGGCCAGTACAAACTCAGACTCCGACCGTGAAAGCCTACTTCTGTTACTAATTACGAGTGAATTGTTGAAGTAGGCAAAAAAATCGAAGATTCCCAAGTAGAGGTACTTAAATATACATTCATACCTTCTCTGATGGTGTATATTTCTATTTTGCGGTTACGTTACTTTCGCTGCCTAAGAAGATCTAAATACTAGAAAGAATAACCACAAAATTATCATATGTTTCACTTCAATTACATGTATGTGGTCGCTCGCTGCAGATCTAGTGCATGTGGCAAAGATAATTTGAAGGACTTCCCAGCTTTATGATTATTAAATAATGCAAAACTCAACAAATTTGGAGAAGTATGTTGAAGTTTTTATCAAATTTTTTCGTGTTACCGAATATACCTAATTGTACGTGGTGTAATAGCCTTCCGTCTCTCCATTTTCTTCGCCGGAATTGCTTGCACTATCTTCTCCATTTAAATTACCACCATTAGGGCTAGTTGGAAGTACGTTCACATCATCCAAATGTTCCCAATATCTTTGATTTTCGCATATTTTTAATAATTTGGAAATAGAGGGAAATCAACAATTTTGGTAATTTTTGGAAGATATGAAGGTATTTCCTACTATCTATAATTTGACAACCCTGGAATTGCAATCGCAATGCGCCGTAATAGATTCGCGCATATTAAAAATTGTACATACGCTGCAGACAATACTAATCTGGTATCAACGATAAACTTGCCAAATCTTAGTCCTTATTCGATGTAGACAGAATGAATCAGTGCTCTTTATAATCTTTGATGAATCCATTCAAGCAAATGATGGTTCCACAAATGATTGTTTGCATATAGAAGACGCAGTCCAAACATATTTGAAGTAATGCATTTCAGGTGTTATTGGAAGTGACCATTCAAGTGTTTAAAATCAATTGATCGTAGAATTCCAGAAGTAACTAGGTATGGTTGTACATTCTAAATGTCTACAGATCAAATCTGTACAACTCTGTAAAAAAAACTTCATGAAAAGTTGGCAGAGCCTGAGGAGACAACGTTTCTTTAATATTCTGTAATTCATTAACCATAGTATTCTTTATTGTTAATTAATTACAAAATATTAAAAGCTGTATTTATGAAGTAATAATCGCTTTTACTATGTATCACTACAATTTCCATTTTAATCCATTATTGTTCCAAAATTGAATCGCGTTAAAAAATTCAGCGAATTTTTTAAATTTTCTTTTGGAAGTTTTTATAGAAAACAATTGGAATAATTAACGTGACGTGACCCTTCAAATCTGAAATTTTCGACATTTTCTATTAAATTACTTGCGTAAATTTAACATCCTGTATACTTGAATGTAATTTTGTTTTATACGGGACTTGCCTTGGCATATTTGTTGCTCGAAAACTTTTTCTTTAAATCAGTCAGGAAAGAAATTATGTTCCATGTTGTTTATGTTATTATTTTAGCGCAAACCACTTGAACTCAATGAAGCGCACCTTCTAATGCGTAGGCTAATTCTGGACAGATCACTCTTACACACTCAACTGGAATCATCACCATTAACAAAGCATGTGGGAAATTATGAAGGAACGAATAAATCTGACCTTATAAGTGATTTATTTGATAAACCGCCTACAATGTGGCCGTGAACGTAGAGCTAGCTTGATTTTTAGGAATATATATGTGTTGTGCGTGCGCCTGGAACTGATTTTTTTGTTTCATGTATAACGTAAATACCATTAAACAGATACGGTAAACGAATAATAAGTAGATTCCCTAAATTAGATGGCCATTTGTACGCATCATCTTGAATTTAAATAGTGCGCTTAACTCTAGACGACACGCATTTGTGTTTTCCGTGATTCAAAAACCATGTATTCCTGTGACGAATCCACATTACGGGTGTACACAGAGAATTCGTGCCCGCACGTTACATAATGGGTTGTTCAGATTTGTCAAATTTACATACAATTGCCATATCAAAGTGATGATTAGCTTGTTTTTGTATACAGATTCAGATCGGAAACATTTAAAATGTGTCGTTAGACGTCGATCATAAATGATTACCTTTCATCATCATTTCTATATATACTTCCATTAATTTAATTCACTTACGTCAAACCTTTTTTTTCAAACCACAAATAATAGAACAAGTGTGGCAGCTCGTTTCAAAGCAAAGGAGGTACCTTGGCATGGTACACGGATAGCTCAAAAATAGAGCAGGTGTACGCATTAGTGGCTCTAATTAATACCCAAAAATGCCCATAGAAATCCACACAAACATATTTCAACCAGAAATTTCTGCTGTGTGCATCGTACACATCAGATTCTCGAGCCAGGGACACGAGGCACAACTATAAACGTATTCAGTGATAGCCAGCGGTGTATTCCAAGCCACCAAGGGATCGAAGTAAGAGAAAATACAGATAAGCTTGCTAAAGAAGCAGGGAGCATGCATTTTATTGGCCCTATCATCAGTGCTATCATCAGCAAAGGGGACCTGAGACTAGTGGCAGCATTTCCATCAACTCATATAGCTCTGAAATATCATGTATTTAAAGTAGGAAATATTGGAAATAAAATCTGTCGTCTATGCCAAGAAAATTGGGGGCAACAGAACAAATGTGTTGCCATCCGTCGTACACGACAGCAATATTTCAATGGGTCATTATTTGAATCTATCGAACCAGTTGAAAACCTAATAAATACTACTTAGATGGCCCTAGTGCATTGAAAATAGGGCTAACTTTCCTCCAGTTATAGCAGCTAACCAGGTTAATTCTTAACCAGTGCCTTTCAATGACTTGCTGTTAATAAATTTACATCTTATTTACACACTCGTGTTGTTTCAGGTTACATTTGTCTTAGATTATAACGTAAAATTACTTATAATTGAAGCTAGCTATACGTCTAAGAAATAAATGCAAGAATATGTAAGGAAGGTTAGGAAACCTGCCTTTGAAATCATGTGTTAGATGCTTTAGTACGTTTAATTGCTAAATGTGTTTATATGGACAGTTTCCAAGCCTTTTTGATTCATTAATGATTAATCTTTGTCGAAAGTATAAATTCAAAATAACTGAATTAAATAGTCTATAATAATTCTGTGTGAGTTGAAACCCGCTACTACGTTCCTCAATACGAAGCTGCTCGCCTCACATTTTTTAACACATAATTTTGAGAGATTTTATTTTTTTCTATGATGCTCTAGGCTTTTTATTTTTCGTAAACCTAGACTTGTTTTCACTGGGTATAGTATTTTTCTGCTATGTGTTTCCTCCGTTAATCCATCTTCGTTTCAGAAGTATTCCCTTCTACTTGTTTCTTAAGCTCTTTGTTTTTCCTTTTAGTCTGTGGGTGGTTTCCATTCCACAATTTTTAGTAACAAGATACAATGCAAACGACATTTTTAGAATATTAAAATTTTACGTTAACCATGTAAAGAATACATTGATTTTCGTGGTTATACAATTATTATCATTAGTTCTCAAACAAGCATGTACAGTACATTGTAATAATAATAACAATAATAATAATAATAATCTGACTGGGCAGAGCTAAACGCAGTGTGTTCGTGTTCCGCTAGAAGCAACAAATTTTCTTGTTGGGTCCTGTACACTGCCGAGTCACCATTTGCAATTGGGGTACAATTAACTGTGCTTCACCCTGTACGGCGAGGTGCTGACAGTAACAAGGCCATGGAACACACTTTACACACACAACCTGAGGTTATGACAAACTCCAAAAAAGCTTATACACCCCGTTGGGCCGCTATCACACCTAAACAAAATATACTTTAATGTTACAAATGAACGTCCAAAAGGTTATCTGTCACTTACCGAAATTAATCGTCCATTAAGTGATAGAAAGCTTTAAAAAAAAGCTCTTTCGTATTTCATTTTCTCTTTCCTAAAATTTGTAAATCAATAAAAAAATTTCTACAAGTCTCAGGTAAATTTTAGACTTACCTAAAAGTAATGTCATCAATTAATAATTGTTGGGTCATTTTTGTTCGGGCATCTAAAATTTCATTTACTAATTTTAAATTGCACACAACATTGAAGGGCCGTACTTTCTCAAATGGAAAAAAGACCTTCTCTGATAAAACCGCAAATTGATGTTAAATATTTTCTTTACGATTCAACTTTCGATAAACGCTGAGCGGAAAATGTATTTCGTCTAAAGCTAGAACCTAGTCGAGAATATGCTTTGTTCTTTTTGTTATAAACACAAGAACGGTTAGATATACTGAACGTAGGAAGAATAATAATATGATAGCGTATGTTTATGAGTAATGGAAGATTAAATATATGTTCCTGAGGATGTTTTCATTCAATGATATATCGGTGCGTCCGCACTTGTAGAATCTTTCGGGAATTACGTCGAATACGATAGAAAAGGCGCAAAGTTTAATCTGAATTTATTAGTATTAATAAACTAATAGTAATCACGTTAAAATCACAATTTTCCTGACGATGCGGATAAGACGGCTTCCTTCCACGGTACTTTATTTTCCGCGTATTCTTCTTTTTCCTTATTCCTTTCCGAGTATCGTCCATGAACGCATTTCACCTGAATTATTAGATCTTATCAGCTCTATCTTATTAGTACACACGTTTCAGCGTCGATATTGTGGGAAACTGGAGTATTTCAACTGCAACAAGGTAAACGTCGTACATACCATACTAAACACTCTCAATTGTAGTTCTAGTAGCCGTAAAGTAATGCGATGTCGTTGTCGAGATTTTGTTTTTCTGTCTTTCAATTATTTAATGATGATAATAGTACAGTTTAGCCGCAATCATGGGAGTAAAATAATCTCTGTAATTGTGCTTGTGGAATGTTGAAAATTATTTACAAGTACCTCGGGAAAGTCGTTGATTAACAAGAACATTTGAAATATCGGCGTGTACATACATACATACGTGTAGAAAGTTGATTTTCGAAATTAAGCGGATCTAGAAAAAATTCTAATGCCGGATAATTTTACGGTACAAGAATATGTCGCCGTGTACAGGAACATGGAAACTGAAGTTTTAAGGCATTAATACGATGAAATGTTTATTCGATGTTTGGAATTTCCCTTGTTAGAATAAATATCACTTCAGACCCTTCACTTTCGTCTATGTACGTCATTACAGATAAATTAAAGCAACTTTCTAGAACTCTTAACTTTTATAACAGAAGAACAAATTATGGATTTAAAGAATACTTTTGAGTATAAGTTGCTATATTACTCATAATTAGTCAAATATTTCAGACAGATATTCTTTATATATTCAAATTAATTGGACTAATAGCAACCTGGCTAATACGAAAGCTTTCCTGTTTGATTTTGTATGGCCCTAAAACTTAAGGCGAATGCTAAAGTACCTAGTATTTATCCAAAGCTGCGTGTTACGTGAACTTTTGCAATAATTTGTTTATAATTTAATTCGTTTAGGGAATGGGTAGCCAATGGTATTTAGCAGTTGGATTTGGTGGCAATTGTTAATAACTTCCTTAAAGTCTAACTTTCTAGCTAGGAAACATTCAATTGCCAAGATAGCTAAATGACGCTCTTTCTACAATGATACTTCCTAAATTATATTAATTTAAATATGGAAGATAAAGAAGATAGATTTGTAGGTCTCTCTTAACTCAACAGAATACTATCATTTCATATAACAAAAGGCTGTTATCGTAGAACATTATAATATACACACAAACATCATGCGAAGGGCCAACCAGTCTAAAAATGATACGGCACGCAAGGAAAAATTGCTTACCAATGCAGAACTGTTATCTTCAAAATTAGTAAATCTGCACGTACAAGAGTTTTACGTGATTTAAATTTTCTGAGACGCGGAACAACTCATAGAAATTTGAAACTATTTTTAAAATTGTTTAATGTTTTAATTTTTTCCAATGAATTATTAATTAGTTGGGATTGGAGTAGGCTGAAAAATCGTCAGTCTGACACAGAATCAAGTACTTTTTTGTCCAATTCATCTTCATTTCCCAGCATAGCTTCGCTGTTAATCTATACACCTTTCCCAACGATGCTCCTATACTTCGAATCAGTCCAAATAGTAGTTGCCAATTGACGTCCTCATTCAATGAAAATCTCTGTCCTCCCAAGCTATAAACTTAGAAACAGAAAAGAATTTTTCTTGGTTCCAGATATGATGAATAAGGTAAGATAGTCTAAGTTCGAATATTCATAAATTTTTGCCATGGCTGCCACTGGAGTCGGTGTTGACTGGTGGTAGCACAAAACTTCTCCTTTCTTCACCGTTTTGCCACAATTTCTGCTTTCAGCTTGTCAAATAATGCCCTCGTTATTGCTTTTCATATCTTATCCCATTTAATAAACATGCACTTTTAAAGTGCCTACAACTGCTACAGTCCCTCTAAACTTTATTCCGTGGTCGTTTGCTAGTATTTGGTGAACCTTTTCAATGTTATCGATGGTGGTTGTGGTTTGCAGTTGCCCCGAACGTTTATCCCCAACCAAGCTGATACGACCACATTTAAATTGAACTGGCCAAAACTTCACGGTGTTAATTTGTGTCTTTGAAATGCAAGACCTTAATGATGGCTCGATATTCGATTATGGTGTTTTTGCATAAACACCAACTTCGACTGTCACAAACGATTGTTAAACGGCAATTGAGCGCCTAACATAGCTTGAATTTTTAAAGACATCTTTATCATCATCATGTTTTCGGACTACCATCATGAATCTGGAAATTTCTGGCCATTTCTGGAAAACTAAAAATTGTAGGAGGAAGGATTATTAGCTCACGAGGCTTGTAGTACGTGGTTCAAAAATGAATTCTTGCTTTGCACAGAAGGTATCCTACTAGTGGGTCAAATTCATTTTTACTAATAAGGTTGAGTAAAGTGACAATAGGACTAAGCAGCGGAACACCTTCGGCAATTACAAATACCCAAGGATCTCCAAGACCGTGTGGGGATTGTATGCCAATGTAACATGATCCAGGATCACCAAAAGAACGCGCAGGGGATGATATTCATTTTGAACAAGTGTGCAGAATATTTGCTTTGGCCAAAGTTAGTGATAGTAATAGTTGATTAATAATAGCAGGGAAGGTTGCAATTGGGATAGCACGAGATGATGTTTTGCCTGGATGCTTGCAATCATGCTATACCGTCTTGATCAACTTATCTGTTTCAATAACAGTTTCAGTCTTCTTTTACCAGATTTCGGTTCTCTTTCCCAGAGAGCCGGCTTGTGGACCTCTAACACTTTCTTTACCAAGGCTGCCAACTAGTTCATTACGTTAAATGCTACAGTGACTTTTATCCAATATAATTGCATTGTCGCCGAAGTTAAGTTAACTTAACCAAGACTATTTGTGAGATCTACTAACAAGTTGTTTGTATGAATACGTTTCCTGTTTATTTTATTGCTCAACTGACTGTCTACTTTTGTTTGTATTTTGTTGTACCTAATTTTATTAAAAATCCAACAGTGACATTTTGCATTTATTTTGAATACGTCTGCGTAAAATTTGAATACGCGATGAGAGAACATGTTTAACTGTTTTCGTATATTGCTTATAATCGTCTAAAACTATTCAATTTATGGAGAAACACGACCGTTTTTTTAAAAGAAAATGCGACAGTATAAATGCACACATATTTCGACCAGGAGACGTAATAAACACAACTTTCGGTAATATTGTAGTCAAAATTAACATCTTTATTATGACCGGTACTTTGTGCGCTCGAAACGTTGAAGAACTGTTATTGTTATTACTACGGAATTTTTAAATTGAGATTGTTTATTTTTATCGTAGCTACGGAATTTTTATACGCCGCGCCGTAATTTCAAATTATTATGATTATCTGGAACTTACACTCCACAAAAACATTAATTAACCTGGTCGTCATAATGTCGGAGGTATTCCGTATCGGTCTCTATTAAGTCCACCTTTGCCTGTTGCTCCCGTACCGAGTAATTTCTGTACTTGTCTTCGTTATGGTTTTAGCCCAGGGCCGCTTATCTACCACTTGGCATCATCTCCATAACAATCAATGTATTCTAGAGATAATTGCATCTACGTATGTATGCACATTCTGAAACCAGCACTCTTGTAACTGAAGTAAATCAATTATATATACTGTCGACTGTAATTTAGATGAAATTGCAGTGCATCTACACAATTTGTTAAAACACTAATTTCGTTTTGTTCGCTGAACGCGGAAGTGAACAGAAATAGATTTGAAATCAAACGGTGTCTTAAGGTACATATGTACGTAGTCTATAGGAGGAAATATTAAATTTGATCAGATTGAGTTGGACTAAAAATATACGTATGTAGGCACAGCAATTTAAATACTTGGTAAGTCATAAATACGTAAAGATCTTTTGCTTGTTAAAGTGAACGAATAAATGATTTGTATACTATGCCAATTGGTTGATATATAGTTCAATATTTCCTATACCCAGTGGCGGATTTTCACCCAGACTAACTCACAGAACCTCACAAATCAAAGGGACAATAAAATTTAACTACAAAGAAAGGATTTAACAAGGAAAGTTTCTGTTTCGTTTGTTTTTAATACCCTGAAAAAAGATGTTATTGCTATATAAAATATATTCCAGTATATTGTTAATATTTGCTAAACAGTGGTAATTGAGTTTTTAAGTGTAAACCAGGACTAATACAGTAAAATAAGAATAAAAAATGGTGAAAAAGCACCAAGGATATGTTAATTTCGCACTGCGTGTTTGTGAAATACGCTAATGAAATAACTAATAAATTCTACAAACGTTGGCTAATTATACCGCTTTCAACGCATTATACGATATAACACAGTCAATTTCAACCAATACAAATATATCTTTACTTAACGTTACAATTCCATTATTTTATATTTCCGGTAGCGAGCTTGCATACCTTGTATAGCTTTTCCTTTATTGCCAATCCTTACATATATTGTTCTAAGGTATTATTCTCAATTAGGGAAGTTACGGTAAGCATTGCCTTTATATTTTCCTAGCGATGACTATTTCAGGCTGCTGCGTTCACCGCTATTAATTGCAGGTACACTACTTTCTGACGACAACTGTAGTCAAATCGTTCTGGAAAAAAGCGATCCGTTAGAGTTTAAGACTTTAAAGGTGCTACAGTGCGGTATCTTCGAGCCGACAAATACATTCTTCACACATTCTCTATCGCGACGCGTGTGATGCCTCTAAATATTTTTCCACTCTAGACAAATGCATCAGCGTGTAATGGATGCCCTCCTTTAATGGACACTATCAATTCTCCAAACGCGCCTGCATCAATTTTTGTCGGTTTTCTAAGCGGCATCTGTGATAATGTTCGAATATTTTCGGTCGAAGTATGTACGCGCTATGATTTTAAAAATATCAAACATTTACCAGACTTCGAGTGTTTACTGTTGTATAATACTTTCTGCTCAGTATGTATTTTACGCCGGCCTGTAAATATTTCTATTCAAGTTAAACAAAAAAGCTTAGTGAATCTACTGTTTGGATACAAAGCAAAATATTGCCAGATACAACATAAAAAAGACCTTGGATTATGAAAGGTATGGATATATGAGAGTAATACTATACGCAACATGCTATAACCCAGTAAATATACGCCGTTAATTGATAATGCATAACGCCTGTCTGTTATAACTCTTAAATTCGGAATGGGGGAACGTCGGGTGGACCCCTGTGTCTGTCTTTTTGGTCTTTTCATAAATAAATAATGATAGCAAGGACTGCAACGTAATATGATAAACAACACATAAGAATCGGCAACCTCCGCACCACACATGATAATAATCATTCGGTCACCGGTTGACGATGAAGACCATTCGTGTCCTCGAAACGGCTGTTCTGAACTAATTATTATGTTACTATATAATAAATTATACTTGTGTGGTGGGGGGATTGCCAATACTTATGTGTTGTTTACTAAGTCTTTTTGTAAATAGTATTGGGCGCCCTGCTTCAATGTCACGCAGTTGAAAACTTCAATGAAATAAAAATATGAGTGAACGACGGCGTCCCTTTATTCGGAGTTATTGTAGTTATAAGCTAATTTCCTCTGTTTCAGGTAACGTTAAAAATTCACGAGAAACGAGCAGTAAACAAACAACTAAAATTTATACACAAGTAGAGCTACGACAGGTTTTATGATTTTAGTGATCTTGGTGAGTGCAAAAGATACAGATTCTTTTCCGACTAGAAATGTATCTGAAACGGAAGGCGAATTGAACGTAGAAATCAGAAGAAAGTAGCGACGAAGAAATTAGCGAAGTTGAACTAAATGTAGCATATAGTAGCGAGGAATTTGTGGCTAATTCGGAGTTGAATAGTTTAGTAAAGCAAACCCATCTACACGGTGCTAACAACGCGACATGGTTACCGCAAGGCTTGGTCTCACAAATTACGTGCGGAATGTTATAATAATAAAAGACTATTTTGCTTTACTTATTACAAACGATATTGCTACCTAGAATAATACGCATCCGATTCCTGAAGACCGGAACCCTACGATATAGAAAGGAAAGTAATCACGAGATGTGGACAACACAAGGTTAGGCGTTCATTTTTGTCGCTGCCATGCTTACGGACCGTTTTCACAATAAAATTTATGCTATTTGAGATTTGACGAAAAAATATCTAGAATAAAGAGAAAGGTACAGAATAAACTAGCAGCTATGAGTGATATATAGGAGATTCGTGTTGAAAATTGTAACAAGTCATCTGAATCTCACAAAGGTACTGGATGAACAACTCATCGCTTTTGGAGACAAATGCGTATGTATGTATGTTATGTAGTAAAAATAAATAAATGAAGTATCAAATTCAATCAATGATGATCGACCAATGATCAATACAGTATCAAAGCGAAGCCAGCCCAATATGGCATAAAGATATGGGCTCTCGCTGATATCAAAATATCATATTAACATAATTTGCAAGCTTACTCGTAAATTGCTCGGGGGTCAACCTGAGGTGAAAGAAGGTTACCGTGTGCTGAAAGACTTATGTGAACCAGTTTATGATGCAGGTCGCGCAATGATTACTGATTGATAACTTCCCTATTCCAGAAAAGGAAGCACAGTTGGTAAACGTCCTATCCATCCAACATTCCCATGAGTCTGTTTCTTAACAAGAGCACAAAAAGCCGTTGACGATCGAAGACTGCAACAAAACTAAAGCAGATGTACAAAAATATTTTAAACGTAACAAATGAGAATAAATATGTCAGATTCAGTACAAAGGGAAAAGTTTACTTTTTGAGTTAATCAGTCCGAATATCAAGGAGCAACTACTACAATTAAAAGCCAACAAGAGAACAAAATCGACAAAGGAATCCTGAAATATACCGGCGGAATCTGAATAATGACAAGAGAATATGAATAGAAACAGGATACTTGCACGATAAAAATTTTTAGGAAAATATTGGAAGATGTAAGAAAAATAGAAAGTAAATGGAGAATACGTTAGAGAATACAAAAGTTACAAAAAGCAAAAATAACGCGAGAGGAGCACGAAGAATAGGTTCATTCGAGCAATGAGTCCTGCTCGAATGCAGCAGGAAAAAGTTGTTAAAAATGTTATATAAAGCGGAAGGCGCGAGAAAGATAAGAGGCAAGCTAAATAAGAGTTAGTTGCAGTAAGTGAAAAACTCATACGAAAAATGTATGCACAAAGAATTAAAAAGTAAGACATATCGAAGGACTAAAAATAGTATAAGCAGTTTTAAGCGAAGTACTATAAATAAAAATATTTGTAGCAATTGCATATGCATATTACTACGTACTTTTGCTTTTTTTCTTTTCATTACAAGACTAAGAAAATTGCAACCTCACGTAGTAAATAACGACATTTATTCTTCACCCTCCAAAATTTGTTCACAATTATGGAGAAAGCGTAGAGTGACATCGTTTCATCTTGCTTTACCCTCCTGTATCTTTATTTGTTATTTGGGAACACACTTCTAGGTTCACACTTTACTAAGTGTTGTTGTGTTAATAAGGACGACAATGAAGTGTCAGCTAAGCTAGGACAACATCTTCAGAGGAAACTCTTAATTTCCTTAACTTGCCAAAAATTATTTTTTTTTATTATTTTAAACATTGACAAGTAAGCTAGAATACATACCAGACGAATTCTCCATTCTTTCGAAAGCGTCTCACAGCGACCAGAATAGAGTTCCAGACCAGAATAATTTTGGAGGTGTTATTTCTTCTGGAAGAAAAGTCTCTGCTTCGTATAACCCCAATCCAAGCTTAAACATAACAATAAATAAAGCAGGGTTGAAGTGACGTATAAAGTTCTCTTAACGTTGCACGCTACATGGGATTGCGAGAAGGCGATTTCTTTCAGCGGATTTGTAAAATCAGGGCTTTTAAAATAACAATAAGGTTTTGCTACATTTGTTTTCAAATCTTTTATTCTTATAAAAATTCTCGTAGCTTTATCTCTTCATAAATGAAAATAGTTTTTTTTGTCAAAACATAATGCATAGAAGCAATATTAGTACTTACTTTTTTCACAGCATGAAAAAAATGCGAAACTGTTAGTTATATAACGGCTAGAATTAAGACTATACTCGAATGTAATGACGCAATAATATTTGTCCTCAATAAATTATAGTAATTCAGGATTGTGATTGTGATTATTCACTTTTTTTTATTGAAACCTGAATTTCTTGCAGCTGAAATGCTTCCATACTCCGATTAATATTGTGAAAGTCACTTTTATTGCCACAAATCTAAAAGAAGCTGTTGTATTGTCGATATGGCAAATATGTAGTTATCTACTGTTTAAAGCCCGAACCAATTTTATGCGGGTGATAACAGGAGTAACTTTCCCCAGTAACAATACCAATTAACGCTAATGAGTGCCATATCAGTTATATTTTATAATTGACACATTGCTATTTTTACATTCATATTGTATGCAACGCCAACTTTATGCGTTTCCATTTATAAAACGCTGCGTAGTCTACGCGAAGATATTACGAACGTCACCTTGAAGGTATCGTTTCAAATGGAGTAACGTCCGGTTTTAAACTATAAGTACCAAACTCGTGTCTCCAAGGGAACATACTTCAGCGACTGGATACACTCTCGCCGGCCATAAAAAGTGTATTTATCACTATTCATACCGTAGAACATGGAATCAATAAAATACATCCACATACGACACAATGACAAAACTTTCAATACACGCACACTTGAATAAATGTCTTCGGTACACGTTGGATGAATAGTAAGTTACGATATTTAACGTGATTCCTGCGCCTAAGGATCGGTGCTAGATAATTTTAATATTCTTTTCTCGGCAGTTGAAGCGAGTTACTAACGGTACGATAACAAATCACGGTGACATCATTTTCTGTCTATTAAATAACAATTTACGTTCGTTTGTGTAATGAATATTTTTAGCTGAATATTTTTAATTTCAGGAAAGTATAGAACCAAAATAAGCGGCTGGTATGGTGGGTCCCACTTGTCGTGGTCGTGGTTAATATTCAACTTCTTATTGTTATAGCTCTAGTCGAAACGCGCCAACTTTACTATATACGTACTTAGCTAGGCATATATTCTCAACTATTACATTACGCTCGTTATTATTAGCTCTAAGGAAAGTTGCCAGATGCATTTGTAGGCTCTTGCGTAGGTGTAGTTGTTGTAACTCGCGTTGTAAAGACTTCTGAATTTCACCGACAGATACCATGATCACCACTCACCAGCTTTGTTTAATTTTAATTGCCAATTGAATTCACTTTTCCACCTTTTGGAGGTGCTTTTGCATCACTCTGCTAGCTAATGGGATGATTATGCTGATTAAGTGGCTTTGCTTGATTTCTTTGTTCATCATTAGTATGTCCAGTCTGTTGTTTTCTATTGGATGATCGATAATAATGGTTCCGTCGCAAACATTCTCAGGCGTCTCGGTATAATGTGATTTGGTTGATATCCATGTCGCATCACTTATTATTATTGTTGTTATTACTATTTTTCCTATTATCGTTGAATATGCTGATTAAGTGGCTTTGCTTGATTTCTTTGTTCATCATTAGTATGTCCAGTTTGTTTTTTCTATTGGATGGTCGATAATAATGGTTCCGTCGCAAACATTCTCAGGCGTCTCGGTATAATGTGATTTGGTTGATATCCATGTCGCATCATTTATTATTATTGTTGTTATTACTATTTTTCCTATTATCGTTGAATATGCTGATTAAGTGGCTTTGCTTGATTTCTTTGTTCATCATTAGTATGTCCAGTTTGTTTTTTTCTATTGGATGGTCGATAATAATGGTTCCGTCGCAAACATTCTCAGGCGTCTCGGTATAATGTGATTTGGTTGATATCCATGTCGCATCACTTATTATTATTGTTGTTATTACTATTTTTCCTATTATCGTTGAATATGCTGATTAAGTGGCTTTGCTTGATTTCTTTGTTCATCATTAGTATGTCCAGTTTGTTTTTTTCTATTGGATGGTCGATAATAATGGTTCCGTCGCAAACATTCTCAGGCGTCTCGGTATAATGTGATTTGGTTGATATCCATGTCGCATCATTTATTATTATTGTTGTTATTACTATTTTTCCTATTATCGTTGAATATGCTGATTAAGTGGCTTTGCTTGATTTCTTTGTTCATCATTAGTATGTCCAGTTTGTTTTTTTCTATTGGATGGTCGATAATAATGGTTCCGTCGCAAACATTCTCAGGCGTCTCGGTATAATGTGATTTGGTTGATATCCATGTCGCATCACTTATTATTATTGTTGTTATTACTATTTTTCCTATTATCGTTGAATATGCTGATTAAGTGGCTTTGCTTGATTTCTTTGTTCATCATTAGTATGTCCAGTTTGTTTTTTTCTATTGGATGGTCGATAATAATGGTTCCGTCGCAAACATTCTCAGGCGTCTCGGTATAATGTGATTTGGTTGATATCCATGTCGCATCACTTATTATTATTGTTGTTATTACTATTTTTCCTATTATCGTTGAATATGCTGATTAAGTGGCTTTGCTTGATTTCTTTGTTCATCATTAGTATGTCCAGTTTGTTTTTTTCTATTGGATGGTCGATAATAATGGTTCCGTCGCAAACATTCTCAGGCGTCTCGGTATAATGTGATTTGGTTGATATCCATGTCGCATCACTTATTATTATTGTTGTTATTACTATTTTTCCTATTATCGTTGAATATGCTGATTAAGTGGCTTTGCTTGATTTCTTTGTTCATCATTAGTATGTCCAGTTTGTTTTTTTCTATTGGATGGTCGATAATAATGGTTCCGTCGCAAACATTCTCAGGCGTCTCGGTATAATGTGATTTGGTTGATATCCATGTCGCATCACTTATTATTATTGTTGTTATTACTATTTTTCCTATTATCGTTGAATATGCTGATTAAGTGGCTTTGCTTGATTTCTTTGTTCATCATTAGTATGTCCAGTTTGTTTTTTTCTATTGGATGGTCGATAATAATGGTTCCGTCGCAAACATTCTCAGGCGTCTCGGTATAATGTGATTTGGTTGATATCCATGTCGCATCACTTATTATTATTGTTGTTATTACTATTTTTCCTATTATCGTTGAATATGCTGATTAAGTGGCTTTGCTTGATTTCTTTGTTCATCATTAGTATGTCCAGTTTGTTTTTTTCTATTGGATGGTCGATAATAATGGTTCCGTCGCAAACATTCTCAGGCGTCTCGGTATAATGTGATTTGGTTGATATCCATGTCGCATCACTTATTATTATTGTTGTTATTACTATTTTTCCTATTATCGTTGAATATGCTGATTAAGTGGCTTTGCTTGATTTCTTTGTTCATCATTAGTATGTCCAGTTTGTTTTTTTCTATTGGATGGTCGATAATAATGGTTCCGTCGCAAACATTCTCAGGCGTCTCGGTATAATGTGATTTGGTTGATATCCATGTCGCATCACTTATTATTATTGTTGTTATTACTATTTTTCCTATTATCGTTGAATATGCTGATTAAGTGGCTTTGCTTGATTTCTTTGTTCATCATTAGTATGTCCAGTTTGTTTTTTTCTATTGGATGGTCGATAATAATGGTTCCGTCGCAAACATTCTCAGGCGTCTCGGTATAATAAGGTGATTTAGTTGATATCCATGTCGTATCACTTATTATTATTGTTGTTGTTACTATTTTTCCTATTATCGTTGAATATGCGATCGTAGTTATCTGTTCAGATATTCCCATGAATTTAGGAGATATAATATGGAACGTTTATACTGAAAAATTAATACGTATTAATTTCTTAGCAAGTAGAGAACGGCCAGTACACGTTTGCCTAGACATTATTTCTAGAAAAGAAGTTAAATTTCCTTTTTTTTTATTCATTGCGCATTTTTCTTAACCGATTTCGCTGCTTGACAATGATAAATATTGTGTTAAAGTTTGTGTTGTGGTAATGGTCTATTTTGCAATAAGATATTTCTTTTCCACATTTTTATTCCGAACTATTAGTCATTTCTTTCTGAATAATTTCACACGTTAAATTTAATAAGCATTAGAACTGACTAATTTCCTGCCAGGAGTCACCTTGAAATCGGCAGTCAGACTTGTATTTATATACTTTGCACAGTTTAACTGCATTTACATACACACCAATTAGGATTTAATTTGAATTGCATTTTTTTCGCTCTCTGTCACGCAAACGCGAACGGCACCCGGCTTCGCATTTCAACGATCTTAAAATGACGACAAATAAATAACGAATCGAAGAGAGAGAGAGAGATGGAGGGAGAGAGAAAATTTTTACAATTTTCTTATGTATGAGAAACGCGTATATGTGTGTATTCATTTCGAGGACAACCTGTTGCGAAACACCAGTAGCCTTAGATTTATATAAATATAAATTTCCACCTTCTTTTTTTCCACTTCGCTTCTCTCTCCAGTAACCGAATCGTTATTTGCATTGTGCATGATCAAAGATCAAGATCAAGTGGATACAATGTTAAGGTCACTTTTTATGTGCAACGCCTTGCTTTTAATGATTGCAGCACTGTGGCATGTGCAGTACTAACGCGAATGCAATAGTACGCTTTTTAATGGTAGATACAAGCAGCGTGCGGTAGCACTAACGTGTTTCTTTGGTTTAGATCTTAACATTGTTAGCTCGAACTCGGTGATGACAAAAATTGGAAATATAGAGGCATACTCATACATATAAATAGTGGGCGTTGATTGATCGATATTGTACAACAACAATAATAATTGATTCAGCATGATTGATTATAGCGACTTTGGTGCAATTACGCTCGGCAAACAAAATTATGAAAAGAGCAGTTTATTGAGCAATGAGTTTTTATAAGCGGCGAGATTGTTTTTCACTGTTTTTGAGTGAACGTGCGTGAATGTCAGCGGTTTGTAGGAAGTAATAAATATACATAGACTTTCCGTTACACTACATTCAATTACATTTTAATGTCACAGTGAATTTTGTTATTGAATATATTCGAATGCTAATTGTTGATATTCGCTGGATGTGAACGATTTTGACAAATAAAAATACGCGTCCATGACGAAGGCAAAATTTCATAAGTTGTACGCGAGAGTTTCGTATCACAATATCAATTACTTTAGTGCGACTAAAATGACAACAAGAAGCAACGAACGGCAGCCGCAGTTAGTGTATACGCACTTTCACAAAAACACAAAGGCTTTAAAATATAGAGAGCGATGAAGTAATGAAAAAAATGCTGGGTGAATTACAGCGTGGAGTAACTTTTTCTTACATTATCGGCAATGACTGGTTGATATAGTTTTCTATAATATTCGGAACATTGTAAATTGCTACGGGCTGCCAAATTAAACATTAGCAAATAGTAAGTTCTATAAATATTTACAATTATTGTACAAAGTTGCTCAAAAGTCAAATTGTGATGTTCAGTTTATCTAGTACGGCTTATAAAAACAAATTAGAAAGCGGCCGTCCTAAAATTACAACATACAGGAGGACCGCATATCAGAGAAATGTTTTTCATCGGAATAGGAAGAAAATTGCGCAGTTATCTTCAGAAACTAGTGTAGAGTGTGACTTAGAAGACGCTTAAATAACGCAGGACTAAATAATACTTAAATAGTTAACACTTTAATACTTAAAGGACTAAATAAGTCATAAATAATATTAGACAAAAGAAAGGGTCGTTGGTTTCAATTGCTACAACACCTACGTTTTTTCGGAATCATTAAATGATTTTAGATTCACAGGAGCTAGATGCTACCTATACATGTTACAACGTATTAAGTAGTTTAGTAGAATTATAAATCAGTCAGTTGTTGCTCTGAGACAATACGTAGATAATATTATGGACACGAGTATACTGAAAAACGCAATCGACGAATCATATTGTTTCTGAATATCATTTTGCCAAACTACATCTCTTATTACTGTTACTTATTCGCAGAATTCGGAAATTACCAGCAGTCGCTCTGAACGTTAGCAGCCATTTTTATATACACATATACTAAAATTGCTGTGACTGACATCTCCTCAATGTAACACGTTAATCTCCACTGTCTAAGCTTAGTATATGTTTAGAGTGTTTTCCATTGATTTCACTACATTGTGAGGCATGACTCCAATGATCTCCAGAATGTGGAGAGCGGAAAATAGAATGGCGTCCTTGTGCTTTCGGAGGACTTCCATTTTTAATTTATCCTATTAGCCAAGGACACAACAGGACTGTTACCCATGATTGACGTTCTTTCTTAGTCCGCTCTTAGGATAGAATAGGCTAAGACAGATCACATGCATGGCATGTTAGAACCAGTTATATTGCCACTCTTAAACATATTTCCTTGATATTGCATTAGCTATTATGATCCGCACGTTCACTAGAATTGTCACCAATAATGGATCAATATCTACGTAGTCCTAGAACGGAAGCTTAATTATAGACCAAAGTAAATGGAGTTTAGATTCAATATCACGCTAAATAACAGCTGTAATGGGAAGTCTGGAATCTAATCTGTCGTCTTGTATACTGGTTAAAGCTTCTACTATTGTAACTATCTCATTCCGTTGTAAGACATTATATTTAACTGTTACAAGAGCTACGGCCAACAGCGTTTATACTTATTCATATCCACAATTAAATTAAATCCCTTGTTTCGATTAGTAATATGGATTTAATTATCTACGAATTCAGTTAGTTTATCCTTGAAATCCTTACGTTTTGCTTCTCCATCCATTACATTTTAACGCCCTGAAAGCGTTATACATACGAACTGCAAAGAAAACAACTTGAAGATAAGTTACGTGGTCGTAATCGTGTTCTTTATGTAATAGGCAAATGCAGTTCACGTAATTTTATAGTCCTCTCTCCAGAGAGTCCACTACGAGCTCTATTTTAACCTTGTCTAAAAATAATGACAATTCAAAATGCGCATAACGCAGCTAGTTTTGCAATATTTACTGTAACTGTTAACATTCTAATGGCTATAAACTGGTTTCTCAATTAAATCAGCCGGAGTATTAGGAAAATTAATTTAGGATTCTTTTAAAGAACGAAACAATATTTATTTTTAGTTTTTGCTGCGCTACTCTCAGATTTGTATTCTTTTAATTCGTTGCAACTACAGAGGAAACTTATCATTATTGTCACTGGAATAAATTCGCCTATGTTTATTGTTTTTAAAGGGTAAGTACATGCTAAAGTAGATAGGAATACAGTCGCAGACAATTTCTGCAAGTGCTTTAAGGGCATTATTGCTTATTTTGTCTCATAATTAGTTCAAGTACCGTTAATCGTTATCTACTTTACTCATCCCATTTGAAAAGGAATTAAACAAATATGATCTTAGCGAAGATTCAAGGCCTTAGCTTTATCGGAAATATTCTGTTACTGTGGTAACGTAAAACTGATTTACATGTCAATATTCTGTTATGGCTCTCGGCCTTTCTGTTATAGACCATAAAGAACTCCAGCGTAGCAACTATGTCTAGGGTGTAGTAGGAAAAAGTCTATGTGGATGTACGATGATATTAACGTGCAAAGTAGAAACATTAAACGGCTTTATCGCGCAGCAACGCACGAGCAGCCTTTTTTGTAATTATCACGGTTTCCTATACATATCCACCCATATACTTCGTTGGAGTTGTTTTATGCTTGCATGAATGGTAAAATATCTATGCATATAGAGGATTTAGGCAGTTCTAATGGACACCATTTGTTTATAAATTTATTTTAGGCGTTAGTTAAACATAAAAGAACAAATAAAATTCAGAAGGAATGTCACTTCGTAAGTTGGGGCCTTATCTACTGATATCTGCAAATTACTTTCAGAGTATGTTTTTAATAAAACAACTAGAGAAAGTGTATTGCCTACGGAAATAATTAAACTCCATTTAATAATATGTAAGTAATAATTTTTGACAATCTACGATCTAAGATATTCTCATTTCTATACGTCAAACTAAAACAAAGCTCCGCATAACTCCACTTATAAGCGCTTGAAGTTGATTTGTCCGAATCATTCTAGTTAACATTCCCTATGTTGCGAAAATTGATATAAGTGCGAGTGTTCGCAAATACATAATTTAAATTGTTTGTGCCCCATAAGTATATTTAAAAACGACCAACTGTATTTAAGAAACAGAAAGATATAGATTAGTCGATTACAGTTACGCTCTGTTGAATGAATTACTAACGTGAATATTGCTGATTGAGATTATATAGTTTGTTCCAGGTCGCCTTTTTCTTAGATCAAATGTAGGCTGTTATAGTATTTACTCACCTCTTGTTAAAAATACGTGTGCACTTTATCAAAGTTAATTCAAAGAAATTCCAATTTTACCCTAAATTATCTGAGGGCGTATATATAAATATACATTCCGCTAAAAAAGTATCGCATAAACTAAAAAAGGGCATTTATAAACCAAGATATTTTTACACGTTCACAAAAAGTTTGCCTCGTGTATAATGTGTGTGAACATAGCTTTTTTACTTTTTTTTTTCTAAAAGAACACATTTAGAAAAATGCATATGTGTAAGGTTTGTTCAGTTGTTTATTGAAAGTCTTCCTATACGGACAAATTTTAAAGTGCGAAGTCAGAGTTCTGTACCAACGCTTTTAAAACTAAAATGAGCAATTTAACTTCAGAACAAATGGCTGCTATAGTTGCTTTAATCGAAGATGGACGATCTCAAGCATACGTTGCTAATTTGATGAACATCAATCAGTCAAGTGCTTCTAGAGCTGTAGCCAGATATAGGGAAACAGGCAATTGCAGTAGAAGACCTGTACCAGGTCGTCCAAGATGTTCTACTTGCCAAGATGACCGCTATTTACTACCACAAGCATTACGTCGAAGACATGTAACTGCGAGACAATTGCAGAACGACTTGGCTAGAGTCAGAAATACTCGTGTGAATACTCAAACTATTCGGAATAGGTTACGACAGAGTGGATTAAGAGCTGGAGTAGCTGTAACAGTCCCTCGTCTCACTAGGAACTACCGAGTGGCTCGCTTAAGGTTTGCCAGAGAACATGTAAATTGGAACATTAATGACTGGGCCAATATACTTTTCACAGATGAGTCAAGATTTGGTCTTTACACCTCAGATAGGCGTATCTCAGTGTACAGACGAGACGGTGAGCGCTATTCGCAGTGTAATATCAGACCTAGACCTAATTTCGCTGGTGGCTCTATTATGGTTTGGGGAGGCATCTGTTTAACAGGTCGTACAGAGTTAGTACCAGTACACAGAAGTACACTGACTGCCCACAGGTATATAACGGACATTTTAAAAGAGCATGTAGTACCATATGCGCCAATTATAGGAAACGGATTCATGTTAATGCACGATAATGCACGACCGCATGTTGCAATAATCGTCCAGGAATACCTTAACGATGTTGGTATTCCAGTTTTAGATTGAACCCTATCGAGCATGTGTGGGACCTCCTTCACAGACGGATACGAACCCAAAATGTTGCCCTCCGTGTCGAGTGGGAAAATTTGGATCAGGCTTATATACGGAGGTTAATCGAATCTCTGCCAAACCGTATGCGAGCGGTCATAAGAGCCAGAGGTGGCAATACTCAGTATTAAAAGCTACTGTTATGACATTTTTCTTTCCAAAATTATAATTTCTTGTTTTAATAAAAATCTCAAGTATGAGTTCTTGTTTTTATTTGGCCTGTATTTTATTTAAACAATCATAGAAATTATATCTTAGAGCATATTAAAGTATATTTACAACTTTATGCTACAAACAAAGATTATGCGACACTTTTATGATTCAAAACTAAATTATGCGATACTTTTTTGGCGGAGTGTACTTTTAATTTCAGAAATTTCCATTTATTCATTTCTAATATATTTTAGCTATTTTTTGTTTGTTCATTTTATCATTAAATATTTAATATGGATTTAGAATGTCCATGTTTATTATAAGGGTAGAGTCTGATCTTCCATGAATAGTTAAACAACGAAACTTTTTAATATTGTACATATACATTTATTAACTTATGCTCTCTTAGACAATAGTTAGTTTAGGAATATGATATTATTGAACTGGTGGTAAAGATTGTTTGTTTTTTTATTTTTTGGTTTATTCTTTCATTATTAAATGAACATGAAGTTTAATAATAGTGGCCAGTTCGAATAATGACGTTATTTTAGCTCCATTTGGTAGTTGCTTGAAAATAACCCTATCGCACAACTAAAACATAAGGACTTTAAATGTACATTTTAACAACAAAAACTTTTTTTTTGATGAGGAAAATTTAATGAATTGACCATACTATACATTGGAAAAATTTTTGTAATCTAGTTTTATAATATCAGAGGAAACAATTGCTTCATTTTCATTTTAATGATAAACCAAAGGGCTCAAAACTTAAAGTGTAGTGGTCTTACTCGATCGCAGATCAATAAAAGCAGCATTAGACTTATCGGTGAGAGAACACCATATTATACATATTAAAGACCTTTGGATGTCATGTGTTTCTTCCTACCTATGTTCTAAGAGTGGATAGGTGTGTCGTAAAGCCTAGCAACGGCGCTATGCATTGATATTACATGTTGTATTTTATAAAATGAAATCATCAAAGTGACATGAAGGAGATTCGGTTTGTCAATCGAACAAAGGTAATTTGTTGTTCCTTTTCCTTCGTCATTTTTCATCCATTACTGTTACCTAATACTGGCGTAAAAATGTTCGTGGATGTTTATTAGCGCATGCCTAATTGAAGTATTGTACTTACATATGCAGTTAATAATAGAATAAAGACCCATTTTTAGGTAAAGCAAGCAGTTATACGAATTGTGCATACTAACAACATCTGTGTTTGAATAACTCCTGCTTGTATGTAATTTACATAGACGTTTATGTTATTTTTTATGTACATTTTATATGTATGACTCCGCAAGACATTAAAATTTATTTGAATCTATTTTAAATTGCATGTAAATCTTTTTAAAACGCATCTTTAACGAGATTGCAGGAATATTTCATTCCTACGCTGTTACAACATCGGTATGTTATTCATTTTTTTTCCAACAATTTTGTCGGTAAAACGAAGTGATATCACCGTAAAGTTATTTCTTAATGGTAGCGTATAGAGAGATAGCGACGTACATGACTACAGAAAAGTCGAGGGACGGGAAAACTATTTATCTACATCGTATCCCTATATCTTGTATTTTTGGGTATCATGGATGGTGATATGAGCTAAAAACGAAACAGAGAACGTTAAAATCAAGGGTAGCGTCAAAATAAACCGCGCGTACACTAAAGTAGAAAAAAATGATCGTTAATTAAGATCGCTTATGACATTTATGATGAGAATATTTACGAGCAATTTATACAGTGCGGATTTATTCAAGTAGATTGACCTCTTTATGGCGCTTTCAAAGCAACTTCACGTGTACTAAAAATCAGTCTTTAATTAAGAAGGCACATTAGAGATCTGTGAGCGGTGTTTATAATTCTTTTTCTGATTTATATGGGGACATCTACCTCCAATGAATCGCTGCCACTTGAAGGTGAAGCGACAGGGCTTAATTAAGAATGCGTGACCTAATTTTTAATGCGATAAATAAGATACACATCAAATGCTCTCGAAAGTCGCCGTTAGCATCAAAGCGCATGGGAGAATTAGAATGCTATAAATGTGTTTTAAAAAATGCCAATGTTGGCGTATGCATCATTCAAGACACCATAATTTACAAAAGATTGCAAAGTACTGTAAATCGTGATTAATGGAGAACTTAAAATATCTAATTACAATTGCTATACATTCAGCGCATTTTGTTCTTTTAGGCCTACTGTTACGTGCTGTTTACCAAGCTTATTACTGAAGTATTATGGAAAAATTTTCATTCATAAGACAATTTCTTCTGGTTGTTTTATCAATGTATTTTAATAACAGTGACCTAGATGATTAGTCTGTTCCCTCCTATTTTTTTTTTTTATTTCAGTTACTTTCAACAAGCACCACGGAAGAAGTTCTATGCAATTAAGAGCGAGACTACGATGCGATATGAATCCGAAAACCAAGAATTTTTGGAAGAAAACAGTGACCGCGGATGTCTACAACAATACACTGAAAAGTTACAAGATACAAATAAATTACTTTTTATAATGTACTAAGCTTAAATTATGTTTTGACTATTGATATATATGACAATGCGTTTAATACCACTAAATATTCAAACAGTTCATAAATGACCGGACGAAGAGAAACATATTCAGGTATAGAACATTTCTGCAGTAAACTCAGATATTTTTGGCATTGCCAGAATTGTAATATACTGAACCGACAATATCGCCTACATTGTATCTTTTTATTGATTGTAACAGCGTATAAGTAAAATCAATGATCATATTAGTACAAATTTACCATTTCTGCCAGGCAAAAAGCTATAATTCCTTTTCAATTAATTCACATTCAATTGTAAGTTGAAGAGATCGTTTTGATACCATATCACCGTGAGCATGATTACTTCTTCAAAAAATGTAATGCTTGATCAATCCAGTTTCGATGAGACATTAATGAAATAGTAGACTTTGGAACTTCAACAATGCGAAACATCGTTGTGATGAAAGTCATGTGTGTTTTGCCGGATCCGCTAATTCAAAGATAGGCGAGAAAAGAAACTTATTCGGTCTTACAAGAAATGTAAGAAAGTTTTGAAGGACTTATACAAATATGAAAATGGCATTTAGAGCAAGTCCTAAAATATTTAAACGACAAACTTTTGCAGATAAAGGAAATTATGGATGCTCCGACAAAAGTGTGTAATTTTTTCTTCTTAATCTTAAGATCTCCAGTCGCTTTTTCTTAGTGATATTACAGGTCGTGATATTTTCCGATGTGCGATGCCGTGAGAAAGAGCTCTGAATATACTAGCTTGTTTGTGTTTTAATAAAAGTGAAATCAATAACAAAGAACAGAGGAAGATCCAGCTGCAGCAATATATTCTGTTTTTGGTGAATCCGTTCAAGACCAAATACAGTGTTCTGGTAGGTGAATTAACATATATAAACGAAGTACTTGTAAGCTATAGAACAGAAAAATCATAATTCGTTGTTTTCCATCGAAGTTCCCATGAGCTTCCAGCAAATCACGTTGACAGATAACAAAGGAGATATGTCTCCGCAATTTTTGTTCGTTCGATACAAACCAGGGGTTCATAGGAAGTATAATGCTAATCGACTATATTCCAAAAAAGAAAGCTTGGATCTTCGGTGCACCATAAAAGGCAGGTCGACAAAACCAAAAATATGTATTCTACAATTGTACCGATGGAGCGTAGATTCCCTTGACACACAGAGGTAGATGTACTAGGTAATGGCTTATGCTCTGGTTGATATTGGCTCGAATAAAGACATATAATTAATCAAGATAATTAGCCTACTTAAGGAAATTTAAAGAAGGGAAGAAAATGTGAGTGTCGCCCATGAAAAATTAATAAAAAACTAAAAATCTTAACGGCTTTGTAATTTTGCTATGTGCTTATTAGTTTCAATTTTTTTCTTTATTTATCTATATATAATCTACAGACTATGTATATTTTTAGGCAGGCAGGTAAATACAGCAAGACAGTAAAATCGGTGTGTCGTCTCATTTTTGGAGATGTGTCCTATAATCCTCATATTTCGCAAACACAGAAATATATTATATTTTTACATTTGCTATATATAGTAATAGTAATAGTACACCTATAAATACTATTTAATTGTAAGATTTGTGCATTTTCTTGAACCTCCTTGATGTTCCATGTTAATTGAAGCCTTGGACGGTTTAAAGTGTTTGAAGTTATCATGATTATACGTTTGAAAGAAATTCCCTTTTGAAGCTGTAGCGATAGCAGAATTCCAAGCAATTATATTTTAAAAAATGTTTGTTACTCGATAAGAATACCCTATTTATTCAATTCAATAATCTTAACACTTTCAACACTGAAGAAAAGAAAAATTAGCAGACGTAAAGGGGCTATAGACGTACATACAAATCTCTATATGAGAAGAATGTAATATTGACAAATCCAGAAAGCATGCCGCGGACGCGAGTAGTCATGTATAACCGCGATACGCAACACATAATAATTTACCGATATTGCAACACATCAAGTAAAAATATTGGAACAATATAAATACTTCGGTAGAAAGTAAAATCTATTCCCAGTATGCCTATCTACGTATAAGTTCATTGCACAAATACTTGAAGCCAAATAAATATCGCAATAGGAGTTAATTAGGTGATAGGAATTCGTGTCGGCAGTATGTGGTTCCAATAATTCCGACCCCATAACGAGGAAAGACAATAGAAAAGTCAAACCGCGACCCGCCACATAGCAATGAGCAGTAAAAACTGATACGCACGTATACTCGCGGATAACTTCATATAAACATCGCATGTTGAAATTCGATCTAATCAGGATCGTTTTGGAAACGTTAGGATATGTTAAATGCCAAATGTATTGTAATGTTGTAACGAAACGTCCATGAGATTATACGTCATGAGCGCCACCCTCACATACTTCGCTTTGTACACCTATCGAGGATAAAGGTCTCGATTCCTAAAAGAAAGTTCCGTTTTCTAGTCCAGTAGCCAAGTTCTTGGGGAAATATTTAAGTCCAGGCAACGGCGATTGTGGAAAAAGCAGACATTAACTGCTTTAATATGAAATGTCTTTACGAGTAAAACCAGTGTAAATTTCATATAAAAAGTTAATTTCGTCAATTAAGAATCTTTCGCTCAGTTTTCTCCCAAATTCCCAGTGTCATTTAATGTTGTTGTGTTGTAATGTGGTTAAGAATGTATAGAATTTCAACATCAATCGTGCCCTTGCATCATGCTGCAGCAAAAATAATTAGTTTCGGCATCTAATTCTATATTTTTCTATATTTTTAATGATAGAAATTATCAAATGTGGCAATTGAATTAAAACAAATGCCAACGCAACCAAACAATGGCTTGAAATAACGCAAATTTTATTGACTTTACATTTTAAATTAAAAAAAAGATCCAGAGGTAAGTTGCTATAAACCTGAAGTAGCAGAGTTTGGCAGAAGCTTATAAACATATGTTTCATGAAGTTAAAAGTTTTACCTGTTAATTTCACGAACCTATATTCAATGAATAATTTTTCGAAAATTTTCGATACTTTCTTTAACTTTTCCCACGATAAACATTACAACTGAAAAATTTCAGAACTAAAGATCCAAAATGCCAGGAAATACTGGCGGAGGGGACATGACGATGTTGCTAACTTTACAAAGTCCATTCACGATAAATTGGACAAAGCTTTTAAACAGTTCCGTAGCGTGACGCAAAATTTGCAAAAACATTCATAATGATATCGAAGCATCTAATAGTTAAATAAAGATATTTCACTATTAATTGACATCATTTTTTGGCTGTAAAAATTGAGGATAATAATGATCTAAGCCGAATATATTTTGGTCGGCTCTCTTACGCGTATTGTATTATGGCTTTTATTTTGAAACAATGAATGTCGTAGCGCTCTCCCATATTTTTAAATAATTTTTAAATAATCCAGTTCGAATAAAGCAGCTGCACTGATTAACAATGTATTTTTCGGGTGACATGAGCATAACTTACTATTTTGCACGAAAATTAAATATTCGCGCCCCTTGTATTTACATTAATCAACTGCTGCCAACCTGCTTAAGCTACTGACTAGTTTTTTTTAAGTAAACTGAAAATGTGTGTTATATATTTGGTCAAGTATATACAAAAAGAAATAATAAATATTTCAGGATGCTGTACAGAAATATACAGATCAATTTCATTATATAAAAATAGGCTTTGTGTTTATATTATAAACAAACAAAAAATTCAATTTATACCACAGAGTCATCTAAATATAGCAATCCAAGAGAAGTATTGTATTAATGCATCGTTGTGGCCTGGAAATGTTACATAGAAGTTTGAGCGGCGATACATGATGTAGGCATAAATTTCATGTTACAACACTAAATACGTATTTTCAAACAATAACATTTAACTTTATTTAAACATACTATGAGTAACGTTAATAGCCATTTCTCTTAATTTGTATTGCAATTAAAACAATAATTAATCTAATTCATATGTCATGTGGTAGTTTGCAGAGAAACAGAAAACGTAATAATATATCAATAATACTCCAACATTTACGTCTTTTTGTAATTGACGTTGGATGTTTAGTAAATAAAACTAAAGTAAGGACGATTAGTACCATCGATAATTACTAATTGTGGTGGAAGATGTTCTTCGGACAATCTTTCATCTATTTATGTCTTATTTTTATTTATTTCATCTATTACTGGATTTTAGTCGATTTTATACGAACATGTGCAATTGTCAAACACTTCCGTTTGGATATGGGACTGGAGTTAAACTAGAGAATCAGTTCGTAACGTTGCAGATAGCTTACAAGCACGTATAGGGGCAAAAGAATATTTTTTTTCCTTTCATTGGTGTGTCTTCTCGGACAATCCAGATCGGAAAACGTCTAGTTATTTGGTTGTCTCTGTAACAACATCCGTTCCACATTTGAACAATATCTCTTTCACTGGACTTCATGGTGGAATAATTTTTAGCATGTATGTTGGTTTCTGTACAAGTACCTCCACAATAATCGTACTTTCCAAGAAATACAAGCTCTAAAGCTTATATGTCTCGTCATTGGCGATGATCAAATAGTAAACCAGATTTCTGTTCGACAGCACAGCGATTACAGAATTTGCCAACTGCTATTTATTATTTTAAATTTGCGGCTGAAGGAGGCATCTGATGTGAAATAGCAAATATTTACTGCTTCCTCATACCTAATGTACATCTTTCTAAGTATCAGTGTTGAAACTTGGTTTTGCCTCTAGGTGAAGAGATTCCCGAAATATCGCCTGCGACTTGATCCTGTTTTTGATTTCTGATGAATTTCTTTTTCGTTGTATTCTTTTGTTGCTAACTAAAATTAAACTAACTAAATTAGTTTAATTTTATATTTATGTTCCAAATTATTTATATTTTTTATTCGTGTTGGCATCATTTTGTGTTATACTTTAAGCTGTAGATATTCTTATATGAGCACTTTCAGTTCTGATGTAGAATTGTTGTAAAATTGATGAAAAGTAAATTATACGAAACCAGAGTTATAGTTAAAGAAGATTTAACCAAATCTAAGATAGAAACTATGAAAGTCGCCGCTAAAAAGCGTGAAGTGAGGCCTGTTTGGTCGTCTGAAGATCTGTTAAAATATACAACGTCGTTAAATTGATTAAGACGTTAGATGATTTAAAATAGATAGTTTCTGTCCCACTGTTCAATCTGGGCAAGGAAAAATTTAACTTTTTTTTCTCGGCTATAAAGATTGGCTACACACACACATATTAATTTTGTTATTTATTGGGCATTTTTATTACTGTAGTATTTGTAAAACATGTGTTTCTTTTAACATACAAGTATTTAGATATATATATATATTTCTATATATAATATTTATTCAAGCAATAAATATATTTCTATATATTAAGCTTCAGCTACAGTTATTGCTAGTTTATTTGTATTATATACGTACATATACATTTTTTTCTTTCTTTTACATGCGACATAGCACAAAGCTTGAATACATTTAAAATTGCATATGTAAATACTCGACTTATTGGTATATGATGAACCTGGACGGTATCATACTCTAATTATAATGATGCTACAATGAGAGAAACGTAGTCAAGTATTGATGAACGAATTTATTTAATGGTCACAGGATGTTACGTAAGGATCGCGTTTCTATGAACTAACTTCCTCAGAATTGTGTACTACGGCTTATACTTTAGTCTTTCGTATTTATAATATTTTTCATGTGATTCGTTAAACAGTTTCGTATAAACTTTTACATTAACAACTAACACTGTCTTGTATTCTATAAAAATTGCGTGTAACAACTGAAAGGGCCTAACTATTTGCTAAGTGAGATGCAAGAGAATTGCCTTCGCTAAGTAAGCTTCTGTATATGCTTGCTAAATGATTTTACCCTTCGTAGCAGTAAGTTAGTGCTGCAGATGGCATTATTATGGTCAAAAGAAGATCTTTAGAAATATCGCCAACAAATAACTAAATTGTCGTTAATTCACCGACAACAATCGTTCTCGTAAATTAATAATACGCATCTCTAAATTACCAATTGTTTTGTAATGTTTTTGAGCAATGTTAGCACGATCTAGTGTTAGTGTCTGACAAACATGTAGTTACTGACTCTGGTATAGATCGAAGAAGGTCATGAAACAACATTCAGTTGATTTATAATTAGTACAAACGTACATGTCGATATTCCTATATACAACCTAATCACAAATTTAAACAATATTAATCATCTTTCCATTTTCAATACACCCAGTTTCCATTCCCACAGAAACTTTTTATTCGTTTGATGTAAAGCAAAAGGTTAAACTCTTTACCTGCACCATGGTTGGCTGATAATATAAAAGTTGTGTTGATTATAATGGTGTTTCCTTGTTTTTATTCAACTAGTTAAAGAAGCATATCAAAATTTTACATTTTCGAACCAAGATGCGCGTTGTGTACGGAGAAAGGTATTTAAGTAAAAAACTAAAGAACCCAGCATTTGATTACATGATGCATTCAAAGCAACTTACTCGTTTTCAGATGATGTTTCCAGTGACATTGTAAGCTTATATTAGGAGGCATACATCTGCACTTTATGGGCCTATTAACTTTATCGTCGATGATTTTGTGTTATCTATAGTTAATGAAGCAAAGAAATCTACATTGACAGTAGCTTACATGAATTTAAAATTTGATCACTTATTATCAACGGACATGAAACGGAAGATTATGCGGAACAGTCGTCTTGCCATTGCCTGTAGCTGCTTCTATGATCAGGTTTTCAGTATCGTTAATTGGGCTTGTATTCGACGCGTCCTGAATTCTTGTTTACTATTCGGATCAAGAATATGACCATGTTTCCTACAAATAGTTTCAATGGCAGAGCAACTGCACGAGGATGGTATGATGGATACATATGTTAAGACAACGCAATTGTAGCTCTGTGGACTTAGTCCGGAGATATCTCAACCTCTATTCGCTAGATATCTCTTCGTTTATTTACTTTTCGCCAAATCATTTTTCAAGTTTAGAAAAGGAAGGAAGTCACAAAGGGCCAAATCTAGCCCAATGAGGCACCAATTCGCGCCGTAATTAGACCAGATTTGCTTTCAGGCGTTATCATGATGGTAAAGAATTTACTTTAGTAGATGGAGTCTTTCTTTGTTTAATCCAACGTGTATTTGAAAGCGCTAACTAGCTTTATAAACATCAGCGTAGAGGCTGTCTGACTCTTCAAAATTGCTTGACTGGCAAAGAGAATACTCATCTCGCTATTTCTTCAAAACTAAGACCTCTTAAAGGGTTTATCATACAGAGCTCGTACAGGATAATTATGTCACTATTTCTGGCGTTATTTCGTATCCCCCAATTATCGTACCATTAGTCTGTATACTCCCATTTTTGTTTTTTTCTTTGTTTTCATCATTTTGCGAAGCACTTTAAACAACGAAAATTTTCTAAAATATGGCGATATAAAATTGCTGTCAGAAAGCTGTTCTTAGTGTTTCCTACGTTTGGCTAGGCTAAAATTTTATCTCAATAATAAACACTAAGCATTTCATTAATAAATTTGTGATGATAAATTTGCAATCAAATCACAGTTTCAAATTAATCCAAATACATTTTTAAGAGGATTAGTAGGAGCAAAAAGCATGTTAAAAATTGTATTTGTGGTGAACATTTTAAAAGGTTCATAAATCCAAATTACATCCTTATTTATTTCGTTAAATAAACAACTGTATCACTAAGTTCATTGAAACACCTCGCTATTACCCTTATCATAATGCTTAAGATCACTTAAGATTAGATCGAAATTTTGATAACACCCTTATATTTAGGCTGGCCAAAATATTAAGTTGGTGCGAATTTCGTTTTCATCGCGATGTTCGCGTTTGTACTCTTCGATACGAATAGAGAATAACCATAGCATATCCACACATACAAAGGCGCACACCGTAGGAAATACAGCCATACTTTCCCATCTAAGTATGCGCGTGCACGGCTTGGAATACGCACAGCTATTTTGAAAATTTCTGTTTCCCAATCGGAACGTTGCGTCGTACCGCACATTGACCTGCATTTCCTCGTGATTTTAGTGCGACAGGCGCGATTTTCTCCAAACCGGGTACGTGATACAATTTTAGAAAATCGTCTTCTTCTCTTTCTTTGTGGCACGTAAATAGTGTACCTACCAGTGTATGCTTCCGATTACTAACCTACTATGTTACGTAACACTTGCGAAATGGTACAATTTAGTACTGTGTTAGATCGTGAAGGAATGCCAGAATTTGTCCCCCTTGGAAGAACTACTTACGGAACGACAGACGGAAGCGTTTTCTTCGCTTAAGCATAGTTATACGCATTAAATCGACTTTCTTGAAGAAATAAAAGCTAATTCTTTCAATTTTAGTTATGTGGAGTACCTTTGCTTCGTAGAGTTAACATTGAAACTTGTAGCCCTCTCCAATTATGTTAAATGGATAATTTACATAAAAAGAAAATAATCGGCGTTCTCAAAGAAAGACAAGGAATTGAAAAATTAAGATTAAACCAATTAAAGCAAATTTAAAAATGGGGATTGTTAAAAAAAAGAAGTTGTTTCTAATAGTTGAGAATTGTTAATTAAAAAAAGCTTATAATGAACCAAAGAACTGTCCAATAACAGGTCTACGAATATTGGAATGGCTAAAATTTAGGTAAATCCCTTTTACCTGACTGCGATAAACGAATCGTGTTTCTATTTAATATAAAAATTAAATATGTTACAAAGGTTAAGTAGTTATATAATATAAATTGCACGAGAAATCGCCTTATCAGGAAGTCTTAATATATTGCTGTACGAAACATTGCAACCACCTTATTTTAAAAATTGCTGCATTTGTATAATGAACATCAAAAATTGTGTCTAGTTTTGCCACAACCTTTTATGACAAAACCTGGACATTATTGTTTGACAACATACTACGGTTTTATAACAAGGAGTCATGTGAATTGTATCAAAAATGAAGTGCTTATCTTCTAATGCAAAATTTTATTTATATACGTGTACACAATAATGATTAATAGAGTCATTAAAATACATAAACTTGGCGTCGTTATCTACAACAAAAATCAATCGGATAATGCGATTAGGGTTTCTATTATTAAGCAAAAGAAGAAAGCCGAGATATTACCTTTATTGTTGTTATTAGAAAAGATGGTTGATAGGATCTGGAGTCACTATCAGCTATACGTGCAGCGAGATACTTAGTGGCATGTATTGTATATGCATATATACTACGTATTTGTTATTTGAACCGGATAATATCTGTGTTGGTAACAGTCACATATGCATTGTAATATCTAATGAAGGGAAAAATAAAGAAAATTTTGAAATTTATTGCTTTTTAGAAATTATTAGATTAAGTCTGTGGGTCGTGAAACTTGGAAGTGGACTCCAAAACACGACAATTTAGATCGTTATTTGAAGATATATGAAATTCTAAGAGGATATTAGAAATTCCAGTACATAAACACTACGTTCATGCGTTTTTTTACGAAAATTTGCTATTTCTGACTAGTTAATATTCCCTCCTTTTAACTGGAGATTTACTCAGACGATGATAGATAGACACATAGTTAAATATAAATTTGGCCTTACGATATTTTGTTGTCGAAACATAAACCAAAACTTATTTTTGATACAGCATGATACAAACGATGGATGGATCCGATGATATTCTATTCTTACCATATACAACAACCTTACAACGTGAAACTCTTCTGCGAATTTTGATGGAGACGATACGAACAATTATTAATTGTTTAGATTTTGCATTTCTACAACTAAAATTTGCCGTAGAAAGATGAGAATAGAAAATAGAACAACAATAGTTAAAATGCCTCTTCACTACTACCAACGTTGCCTAAATTTATAACATCTTTCCACCATCCATACTTCAAAGATAATACGCTAGAAAATTGAGTTCTGTTCTAGAAACGGAGCTCTCAACCACTAGAGGGACTTTTACTTCAGATAGGTGGATAAATTGAAGTCACTACGTCAGATATGTGGGTGGCGCTGATGGTTGAGACGTTAGCTAACATTACAGTATATGATTGTACTGTAACATTAAAAGAAGATTAAATTTTTACTACTTACCTTACTTTTAAAGATGGTTAACAGTTTTTCCAGATTTCCGCTTTTACAGTTTATTTATAACGTTCAGTGAAGACTTGAGAGAATGATTGCAGGCACTGGTAATCCCCATAAATACTTACGTATCACATAATTAATTTTTACCGCCTTAACTTTCAATTGTTTTAAATAAGGCCACTTATACAGAAACAAAAACGTTAAAAAAAAACAAGATTTCTCTCAAAAATTGCTATAACATTGTTCTGTACATTTCAGCACAAGCACTATTGCCTGAATAACCGCTACAATATCTTTCGTATAATATTATTCAACTGTGCAATTTGTGCCGATTGCCAAACTAATACTTGCAATCTTGGTTGTTGCTAAATAAACAACTACTTAATAAAATTGTTCACAGAAGCTTTGCAAATCGCCTGCAACCGCAAGCGTTCACATTCATGTAAGGTTAAATTCACATTTGTAATTACAATGTTTACTGGCTGTGCTTTTCTATTCATTTTTTTACGAGCATTAAGCTCTACGATTTGATTATATACGATAAACTAAGGGAGATTCATGTATTAAATGAAATGATGTATCGTCCACTTATTTATATAGTTATAGCTATATAGTTATAACTATATTTATGTAGTTATATTGTAGTTTAAGGTAGGATAATGGATTAGATATGTGTACCGAACGTGTGGAAGAATACAGCCAAACAAAAGAAGAAGACTTAATTAAATGCTTGAAATACAACCGATGATAGCATAGAAACTGGTTCAAATTTCAAATTTCTATAATTCTTGTATCAAAAAAGAAAGCCATAGAACTTTGGTAAAAATGGTTATAAATTTAAAGCAAAGCAAAGGATAAAACTACATTTTCTACAGTACCGTCTTATGAAGGAATCGACAACGATGGTTACGCAATTGTAAGTTGATAAAATGTATATATGTATAAATGTTATGCAAGTATTATTTGTGGTAACGGCGTCAATATTAAATTATCACGCCCTGAATTGTATATAAACTAAATTGTGCTAATACACTAATACACACAAGGCGTAATGTTGTAGTTGCATAGCTTCAATGTTACTTAATCGTTTTATGTTACCAAGTAACATGTAAATCTGTTCATATTATTTTAACTCCATGATGTAAGGTAAAGTTACTAAGTAGTACGGGATGGAAACGAACGATTTCGTAAAATAAAAATGATTATCTTACATTCAATGGTTACTTTTACCTATTGTTCTATAAATAACAATTTCCATTTGTATTTGTACGTAAAATATCTTATAAATGTAGTATTTCTGCACTTAACATACCTAATATCGTTATCACATCACGGTTAGTGCGATAACGGAACATTGAAATATCTACGGAATAATGCAAAATTACTCAAAGAATGCACCACTACCATCCTATGCTATATAATTTTTACTGATTTTTTACAGTGAAGAGTTTCGAAACTGCATCACGTTTTTTTTTTCAGGACTTTCAGCAGCCACCTCAACTACACTTTCTTGAAAATTAATTAATTTCTATCACCCATTTTACGATTAGCTGCACATCAAATATGCGTATTACATGTCACTAACTAACGCTAATTCACTATATGAATAAGAACCAGGGTAATTCTACAGCTAAGTACTAGTTTCCTCACTAAATAATACTACATGTTACATTCTACAATGCCAGTTCACTTCAGGCGAAGATTGCATTATTTCCCATAATTCTGAGTATTAGTGTGTAGCTTTTCATGAAAAATACTATTCGTTTTCTTAGAGGTGCAATACGTTCAAATAGTAGGAAGCGTTTAACTTTTAAGTTGGTGAAATACTAACGTTTTTGAATTTTTCTCAAGACAAAAGACGATTCTCTAAATATTATGTGAGTGCTTGCGTTTCTAATCGCAACAATTTACATGTAATTTATGGTTTATCTGTAACTAATAGAATGGTTTAGGAGTGGTTTAGCATAATTCATCAAAAGCTAAAGAAACTTTTTTATTCAAATAGGTGTCTGCACGAGGATAAATATCTTTTTAACATACATATGCGACTTTCTTGAATATACTCGTTTTTTCTAGTTGCTTTTCATTGACGAAACCATAAAACTGAGGCGCAATGCTAGTTAAATTAAATGTTGGGTATCTAGAAGGTGTGAAAATTTACGTTTGAAGGTGGTCCATGTTGTAAGGTTTAATTCATAAGAAATGAAATGATAACATTCATATTCATTAGAGTGTATTTTATATTTCCTCTAGCATTAGCTTTAAATAGTGCCATCAGTCAGAATTTACATATATATTCATTAGCAGTTTCTTAAAATATAAATATATTTAATAATAGCACTTATTGCATTGGTAAGATCCTTTATGGTCATATTACATACAAAAGTTTCTACGAAAAAAATAAAATCTAGTTGCAAAAATTTAATATTGGTACCAACTATCTTTTTTCTAATTAAACTATGTACAAAAGTAAGTATTAAAAAAATAAAATAACATAAATCTAATAAGCGAAAAAGACAACATTATATAGTTTCATCCTGCATCGCGCCACTGGCTGAAAATTAAGTCTAGAGGCTAAAGAACCGCCACTGAATGGGTAATTTTTTTATTAAGTACATTGGTCACTTAAAAATTAAAAGTATAGATACCAAAAATAAGATGCACATTCCGTATATCCAGATCGAACAATATTGGTCGAAAAAAGAGTTAAGGTATGTAATTACATCTTTGAATGCGGGTTGATCGTACAAAAAAATACTTTAAAAAATATTTTAAATTTCTTACGACACTGAAACTTTATACATCACCATATATTGTTAGGTATATTTTGTTTCTTATGCACATATGTTGTAGATTAAAGAGTATTCGCCTTTGTGGTGGTAGTATGTGATCTGTATCAAGTATTAATTTAGGGCTACAGCGGTATGATTTTCTTTTATTCCTTTTTTACTTTTGCTGTGTTCATCCAGTTACGAATCTTCGTCTATTACCTGACCCTATGTTTTGTTCGGGTTACCGAATATTATTTTTCCTTATGATTTATTCCAAGTTACATTTTCACTTTTGTATTAGTCTTCATCCTTGCGAAGTGTCTCATTCCTACCTGCACAAATTGTTATTTCCAAACACTTTGAAGAGTTCTGTGTTCGTCTTTCTCTCCCAGCTAAGCTTCGTATTCCTTCTCACAAAAATTTTCCGTAGTGATTTCCTTTCCTGGTTGTCTAATTTTTGTTAGCTTTTTTGATTAAAGATCCATGTCATGTCTCACATCCGTAGGTTAGAATTGGTAGTATTGATCTTCGGTATATTCTTATTTTTATTTTCCCCGGTACATCTTTCGATTTTAGGTAAGTAGTCATTGCATTTCGCAATCTGTAGGCCTATTTCCTTATTTTCTTCGTACTTGTGAACTACTAATACATATAATCCTTTGCCTCTTCAAGCCGGCATGAGTTATATATTATTTTTGCACTTGTTTACTATTACTTTTTATGTTGTTCTCAAATCGCATCATTTCTACTGTTGGTATCAATTGCTTTGTCTTCTTTTCTAGTTCCTTCTGCTTTTCACTAACACTAACAGGTTATCTGCAGAGAGGACAAAAGCGAAAGAAATCATACCTGTTTTGCAGCGACTAGACAGACTCGTGTTTTCTCGACTCTTGGCGAAACCAGTAGGCGACACGAACCCTTTCCTATGAGACGAATAGACACGAGTCTGTCTAGTCGCTGCAAAAAACACATGATTTCACTCGCTTTTGTCCTGTCTAGTTAACAGTACATGCCAGGCATTAACGCTTTTACCAAATAGCGTCCCTCTCTTGTTGATCCAATTTTTCATTATTATCCATTTGCTGGCTAATTGTATTTTAATTACTAGATATGTAATATATATATATACTTTCACCACATTCCGTCTCAACATATTGCTTGGTATACTGCGATAGATTTAAACCGAAAATAGATTACGATTGTCATGCACTGCACGTATGTATTCGCCTTGCATTATTTCAAAACATTTGTTTGCCTAAGTTTGTTGAAGGTGACAGACCTCGTACAATGTTGCTAATTTACAATTTTGCAACACCAAGGAATCGATAAAAGGCATAATGCAACTAAAGCCGACTATTTCATAATTCAAATCTACGTAAGGTGTGCATCGTGTTTAGCATCAAATTTGAACGTGGTGCATTAAACACGTACATCTGGTATCAGCAAAAGTACGAAAGCCGATATTACATAACAAAAGTGCATGTAATCAAAGTCAACTTATTTAACGAAGAAAAATGCGCACGGCCGTACACACGGTTTATATTCCTACGGTGTTGTACGAGAATGCATGCGTGGACCTATATTCGAGAGTGTGAGTGTGTGCGCGTACATAAATATAAATTGCCTTGTCATTAAAGGTATAACGTATGTGACAAGGATATATTTATTATTCCCTGTTCGGTCAGCTAATTACACGAAGGCTAAGGGAAACAGGTAAACGGTAAAAAGCAAATCAGTGCACTTATGTGTGTAAGGTAAACGCACGTTACCACTTGCTACTAGAAATAATCCTTTCATTGTCGGTAGGTACTTCTGTCTCCGGTTATAAATACGTGCGCACATATGTTATAGTCTTTGCCGTGTTAAAAGTTATTCCGCCTTTGTATAGTGCGTTCCCGAAATAAATGGAAGTGTAGCTATTGAAAAATACGTTTTGCCAGATTTATAATTGACATCCGATGATAGATATCCTTAGCATAAAACATGTAAGTGCAAGGCATATTAGTTTTGCGTTTCATGCTATCTCGAACATATTTCATGCACCTTGTTGTAAGGTAAACGATTATAAATTCCAAATGCTAGTATTTAATATGTCTTGGATTAATTGAATTACTCGTTAACTTCCACACCAAGTATATATACAACAACCAATTTATCAAAAATCGTAATTATTACGAAAGAAGTAGGAGCACTACACAGAGAAAAGTTGTATAACAGCAAATATTGTATTTTTGAAATAAGAGTAATAGAGTATACAGCGTGTTATTGTTGTTGTTGAAACTATCCCAAGTTAGCAGATTGACAGATACTATTTTGGTCTTCTTAATTGCGAAAAGAAGAAGTGTTGGAGGCCTCTTCTCTAGTATTTCAGATTTTTTACATGAACATTTCTCTATCATTTCAAATTTAATCAAGCGCGTTGTTGTTCGTTTGTAACAATAAAAATTAATAATAACTGGACACGTCGCGCCCATAGCACGCATGGCATTCCAAGTTATTTCCGTTGCTATTAGATTAACAATGACTCGATTTAGTAATCGATGGATGGAGATTGTAAAAGTAATCGGTAAAAGAAAGGGTCCTTTTTCGACAACGATAGCCTTCCAAAATTTCCTGGAGAAAGTGTTTACAATTAAACTCAAGTTAATTGACAGTAATAACATTTGGACCTTCTACTCAATTCAATCAAATTTCTTCTGTTTATGGGTTTAAGATCACTGTGAGGACACTTGGACAAGTTGGACCCGGGTTCGCAAAGATTTCGAGATTGAGAAGGATTTCTAGACTTGGATGTCGGTAGTACTCGGAAAGTACTACCGAAAAGTTATATAAATTGACCAAAATGAAACATAAGTTCAATTTTATTGAATCGAATATTTATAATCTCAATTTGTGATATAAAAGAAAAGCTGCTGGTTAAGGATAATGCTAGGATTTTGTTTTAAAAGAAATTTTCTACATTTGTAAAGGGAATATAATTAATAAATATAATAAATTGCATATAAGATAAAATAGCACTTCGCACACATAAGATTTGTTAAATTGATCTCTTAATATGCTTTAATTTGCAGAGGAAGAAGTAGGTCCCACATTTGAGTCAAAGAGAACCCCCGAATTTTATTAATAACTTAATTTATTTTATAAAAGGATCTCATAACTATAATATTGTTGCCCCAGAAGAAATTATGGTTGGGTTTATGATAAAATATTGCATTTTTCTCGGTGTAGAAGTAGTTTTTCTACATTTACATGTGAAACCCACACCCAAACAAGTCTTTACGTCAATTCCTTAGAGTGGGATAAAGCAAAACTGTCGCTTCCAATCTGCGCCTAACAATTCCTAACATTTCATTATTTATACGTAGTATATGTACACTTCCAACTCGTAATAATCAATCGTACGTTACCATCGAGACTATCGTTGTACAATATTATCAAAATTAGAAATCCGAGAAAGTTATTGAGATTCGGTGAAAGTTTTCGTATTTATTGTAAAATTTGCGTGCCCTACGTGAAGCTTAACGTAATTTCTTATTTACCGTTAAATTGAGACAATAATAAGAATATTAATCAATTTCCGGAAAGAATATAGATTAACTTTAGGAAACATATACAGTTCAATCATGTAGAAATACTACTGCACGGATACTCGGTGGCAAGGCGAGCGAAGGTATATTGGACGTTTCAGGCTGTATTTCATCGGTTCATTACAATTCACTTCATTGGCTTCGTCAGGTATTGGTTGTCATGTCATCTTTTCAGTAACATCAATTATATACAAACCTTATTTTAAGACAGAGGTGGTATATTTACTATCTGGACATGTTGTATACAATTTGATAGTTGAGGCATTCGCGTTTTCTCGTTTTCTAATGAGAGATGGACTACGTGTCCTTTTCGATATAGATGCTGTCGATGGGTTGCTCTTAGATTTAAAAATTTACTTAGTTAACAAAATGAACCCATTATTAATATAGTTTTATCATATCCAACCTTATAAAGTTTCTAAAAAAATAAAATTATAATTTTATTTTTCCGCCTTGTGACTGCCTTTTCAATAAATAGTTGTCATCTTCAAATTAAATTAACATTACACATTACATGTGTATGTATTAACTAAGCAATTGTTCGAAGGGTATAATTTCGCTTGAAATAGATATACAATGGTTATATTTGGAAATCTCTTTAAATTTTAAATAATCTTTGGCAAAAGTTAACTTCTTCGAAATCGGGATGGCAACTTTTTCAGAGTATTCAGATACACGATCATTGTGGTAAATTCTATTCTAGCTGATCTACGTCCTTCGATACTATTAAAGACTTGCAAGAGGCGCCGGCCCCCAAAATTGATATCTCCATTAAACGCTAGAAAGAAGTATGTTGGTCCAGTGAAAGGAAATCTACAATTCCCACCATGAACTACAAAAATCAATTGAAGAATAAAGGATTGGAAAGTACAGCACTTTTTTTTGGAATATTAATTAAATATCTTTAGATCTATATCGAAGTAGCAGCAGTTTTAGCAGGATTACGAGCCTAAGAATCATCACTCTCGTACCTTCAAAAACATCGTAGATAAATTTTCGTTCCATTTATTTTTCAAAATAAGTGTAATTGCATTTCAAACATACAAAAGGAGAAAATATATTGTTTAATCTGTATAGCATAAAGGATAACTCACAAGCAGTATAGCAGTATACTTCACATACTTTACTATCCAGCTGTCCTTGCGCGCACCAAGCATTATTTTATGATATAATTAATGAAGGTATGTAGAATTTTTCATGTTCTTTTGTTTAATCCCATCCTCAGTAATGGAACCTAACAACATTGCGGTAAACAGAACTGTAAAAGTTCCAACCACTTAACTCTAATTCTACGTTTTGAGAATTTAATCAACCGCTAGTGTGATGCAACCTGTCATTATGAAAAATCAATAACACCAAAAAGACTTGTAATTTCTATCTCTTCCGGTGAACGAGTACGGCCATAAATTATCATTAGTAAATCATGTAAAATAGAGTAAATGAGGTTAAAATCATTTATTACAATTAGCGTCAATACACCAATAGATTGAAAATTACCAAAATTAATTTTAGAATCGGCTCTAATTCGGAGCTCGGCATTTTTTACGTTGAAACATGGTAGTGCAATATATCATCACCTAATAATTATTAATTTTTATGAATACGCGCACACCATATCTACCGACGTAGCACACTTTGATATAATACATGTTGTGATTAATGGCAGATGCATTTAACTACATGTTATTTACGCAACGTCCATGTAATTCATTGAGTATTTTTTTAACAGGGAAATATGTTTTTTATTATAAAATTGCACGTCAAATTCAGAAACATACATTATATTTAATAGTGTGTACGCGATGTTGCTACAGATTTTATCTAGTTTTATGTCGGTGATTATACGAATGTTTTGCTTTTAGATCTAGATGAAAGTTGTTAACTATGTCTTTGAATAGTTATTACAGGGGCGTTGGATTAATCAACACACGGCAATATCATTAAAACGAGAGATTATTAATCCCACATATATTGGATTTGCTAAATTGACATCTAATAAGATTGTTTTAAGAAGATAATAGACGCTATATTTATTAATTAATGCAAATTTGTTAAGTTTGTGAACAATACGTCTTTTTAGACTAAATTGTTGTTTTCAGTTTTCCTCGCTTAATTTTTAACTGAGGGCACCTAAACACACTACAATGTAAGAAATTTACCTATATTATAACCGCTACAAGGATTGGATATAACCAAATTTTAACCTTAATATAATAACCTACTAATATAATATAATAAAAAAATAAAAATAAATAAAATAATATAATAAATAACCTTCTTGGTGAAATTTTCAGAAATAAGAAGGAAATTTGATAACATTTGAGGGAATAATCAACACAGTTGTTGATAATGACTTTAAGAAAATTTAGAAAAAATTAATTTGTATCGTGAATATTACCTAATTGGGCAAAATGTTTCTATGTTACAGGACAATGCTTTCATGTAAACTACGCACAGTGGGATTAGTACCTATAGTCCAGTAAACTAGTATACATTTTGGATGCTTATGTACTAATTAAGATTTTGCAAATCACAGCTCCTGATCATAGGCATTCGACCGCAAAATCTGCAATTTTTGATAAGTAACAATATACCGCTGGTCTTAGTCTTGAATGGTCTTCCAAACAAGGAAATATGTCTGCATAAACTCTCTTATTAAAAACTTGTCTTAATCTAGCTAAATCCATGTGATACACTATAAAATGTTACTTTTCTCATCTAAGGTTTCTCCCTTTTTTACACGTTATAAAGATTCGATTAACGGTAATGGATGGTGTGATGGTAATCGATATTACTGTATTGGAAATCAGTTTCGATTTGGTAGTTTTTCTTCATTTGACTTGCTCTGATGCTAGCACCTCCTTTTGTATCAAGTGGTAACGTTAGGAAGATATTAAAAATAATAGATCACAGCTTTCAACCATATCTGCATCGAGTCCAAAGTGGTTGTGAAGGTTTTGACATATTAGGCTACTGTTCATGATGAATTGTCGAATTTGTCTAGGAGATTTGATAAATACAGCTTTAGTCTGCCCTATTAATTCGTTTACATGTGAATAGCACTCGAGAATAGTTTTAGCTACGAGATGTAGCGCGTACAGTACGCAAGTTACATGCATTAAATTAAGTAAAGTAAGACAACGTTTGAAGATGGAAGAAATATTTTATAATATTTTATTTATTTATATTTTATTTATGCTTCATTGAAGAAAAACAAATAGGAGATATAATATCCAATAAATAACTTGCCGCCAATTTGTTAGCACAACCTCATCTCCGCCTCATGCCTTGCTGTCACCCTGGAACTTTTCTACATCTCATAATTTAAATTATCAGTTTCAAATTTTAATGTGATTGTAACTATTGACGATGTTAAACTGATTTTCCTTTGTTTGTTGGACATTGTAGCTGCTTTTCGTTTTTGTATAAATAAAAAACGAAAAAGCTTAGAGCTTCATAAAAGCTCTTCTCTTTTATTTAGATCGGCTGCAATCCCTGTATTGTTTTCCACTTTCAAACATTGTCTTAACTGGATAGTCAGTGCTTCTGCTCTACTTAAGTAAAGCAAGTTTAAGTAAGTGGTATGGTCACCACCAAACGTAACTGATTTAGTATCAGTTAGAAATATTCACACCTGGGTTGCTGAAATTTCTAACTTTCATAAAGGGCCTTATATATCGTTTTAAACGGTTTTATCTACAAACGAGTGAAGTCTTGTACTGGTTATTAAATATTGAGGTTACAAACAAAGTTTTAATACTTGAACTGTTCACAATATTGATCAACTTCACAATTTTCACCGGCATCCGGTCATCTTTGGCCCAAAACTTACGAAAGTGTTCGTTTTGGATATTACTAAATGGAATGCTACTCATTATAAAGATTAAATCCATTGCAAATTCGGCATAAAGTTTTAATCGCAGTTCTTACATTTGTGTTTTGTGCCATTTATACGATTTTCGTGGTAGTCTGCAAATTAGAAAATGTCTATTGCCTACCAAACATCTCACACGAGATTTGCCGTATTTGAATGATGCGAAATACAGATTTGAACATTGATTACCGGTTGAAACACGGTAACGCTGAACGACCCAAATTGATACCTGCAGACTGGCCACTGCGAAGTTTCCGTCCTCTTCGATATGTGAGTTATAGATGTGTTTGTTTGGTTCGTTTATCGTTGAATATTATAACGTTCAAAGTATAATGCTTTGGCGTATCCATTTGAAAATGACTAATGATTTTCCCGCTTTACGTAAATTATAGCTAAATAAGTAAAGCTTACAAACATATCGAATGAAAGTAGCCCAATTACTTTCATTTAGTTAAGGAAATGTCCGTGGCGTATATTTTTCCTTTGCCCAACACTTCTGTATCTAATCTGATTCTATTAGATTGAAGCGAAACCGCATTCAATTTACTCAATTATTATTTAACTTATAAATCTAAACAGCAACATTTTGATTTACTTACTCTTTCTTAAAATTATTGTAATTAATAACAAATGCGGTAAGTATGTAGAATATATCTAAATTAACGAATATTGTAAAATATCAAAGCCTAGCGATTACAGGTAAGTTTTCTAATATGTAACTATTTTTCACCCTCTAAACTTGCGGAAGATCGCCAGTTATTAAAAGATGCGGTTCCGAATTCTTATCACCATGATCCGGTTGAAAGGTGATTCTGAACATCCTCCAACGTTATTTCTAGAGGCCATAAGATTGTGAGAGTCCTTTTCTATAGGACCTCTAATTTATGCAGATTGATGCCCGTGGCTGTCAACCACGACAGAGCACCCTTTACGCACGCTAGTATGGCGCTAAAATATGGCTTGTATAGTAACCAATTTTTCCTTAAGTTTAAGAAACTACAAGATAGTGGAAGAAACTCAGGTCTAGATCTCACAAATGCTTTAAACAAAAATGTTTTTGGAACAGCTAAAGTATCCGATATTAGAAACACTTTTGGTAGAAATGTGTAAACAGTAAAAATTAATTTTATTATTATTACTAGTAAATTCTTCTAGCATTTACAACGCAAAATATTGAACTATTCATGAGCTATTGTTGTATGTTTTTCTCGCATAATGCACATACTCAATGAGAATTTCTAGGAAAATTTTAAGATTTAGATTAAAACAATTAACTTAGGATAACGACAAATAAAGGATGCGTATCTATTTCAACGCGATCGAAAAGGATGGGAATAAAATATGCATTCGCGGAATGTCCAGTTAACATTCCAAGCTGAGTATAGTTACTAGAAATTATGCAGGTAAAGCAAAACAATACGAAAACTATTTAGATAATATTCGTGCGTCTTACACCATCATTTTAATAAAAATGAATTGATTATTAACTCGTTGTTAATTTCAAATATTCTCTCGTCTTACTTCTATAAATTGATCGTGCCCTTTTTGAGACCGCTTAATTTTTTAGTTGATCGACTACTTCGAATAAAATGTATCAAATTTCTAACCATAAGACGGTATTTTAATTGTATGACGATCTAGAAATATTCACTGATTCCTATTCAATTCATTTGATTAATTTTCTAATTACATTTAATGTATTCCTTATTAGACGCTTCTAGGTTTCGACTATATTCCTAACATTTGATACGAACCTTTCCATGTACATGCTTATTATCTACGAGCCTGTAATCTCCTTTAACTTAAAAACATTAGTGGTAATTTTAAAGCAAATAGCAAATAAGCGTTAGGAACTGGTTTTCAATCAACAATTTGAAGTTACATTTCCTGTGCAAATGGACTAGCAGCAAGAGACCATGTGTGGCTACGTATAGTGCAGTACGCTACATACATACTTATAGAAATGGATTTGCCTTGTTTAGAACTGAAATGTTCGATTCGCTTGCGTTTTAAAACGTTTACGTCAGACTCCTATCGTTTTACGTATCGGACTGCGACTCGAGAGCTATCAGCAGAAGATACAAATGTTAAGTACAGGTAGATTGCGAGTTGTCCTTGATGGTGCTTCAGTAAGTTTGCTTCGAATCATCGTAGTCTTTATCACTAATTAGAATACTGCTTTGGTTCGAAGCAGGCGATGGCATATTGACTTAAACGACCGAAATGCGATTAGTGAAAGGACAAGCACTGCATAATGCTTACGGGATGATTATCTTACGTTTCCTCTTGCGTATGTATGAAAGTGCTTGTAGCCGTCACGAATCATTTCAAATAGTTTCGGGACAATTATTACAGGTTTTTAAATTAAAGTATCGCTCTGTTCCTAGTTATCGCCTATCTAAATGATAATAACCTTTGGATTTATTGCTTAAAGAGTTGTAATATGAAGCAACATTATATCAAGTTGACAGGTATTTACTGTGTGATTGTTGAAATTGTTCAGAGTAGATAGTTCTGTAAGCTCTAGAACTCGTAACAATTACCTTTTTTTAATTTTGGTGCAAGGATATTGGAAGCCATAGCAGATAATTCGTAAAAATAAATACCCTATAGATATTGATATACTGAATGATCCACTAACAATATTTGATCTAGGTTAGATTATAACCTAAAGGTGCTTTTTTTTTAATAAAAATTGGTGGTGACTTCATAAAATACGATGCTTCTAGTAATAGTAACATATTTTTTTTGCTTTCTTAAATAACAGTCTTGGTTAGTGGAAAATATATCAAATTTTACCACCAGTAAACTTCACCAACTAGAGAACTAAAGACAAAGTAATTTCCTTCATTATATACAACCAAAACAGTTTGAATACAATTGCACCCTTCATCAAAGCGAAGCAATGTGAAATATCTTCTAAGCTTAATAGGCATACTTGAACTAAACGTGATAAACACACTAAGCAAAAAGCCAAAATTCGATTCGAAATTGAAGTTGTCTAACATGTTTTGTATGACATTAATGCAGGGATCATTATTTAATAATCCTTTGAAAAATATAAGGATTTAATATGGTGCAGTTGGCTATATTAAACTGAATAAACATCTTTAAATGCTTCTTATATCGACAAACATTCTTTACACACTTTGATTTTATTCGAAATCCTTTAATTTCGTTAGTCCATTAAATCACTTTCTAAATATTAATATACATTGAGATAATTCCAGATTGTAATCATTTAATTTTTAATGAAGGAAAAATTGGACGTACGTTCATTATAAATTTCCGATTACATTACATTAATATAAGTATTTATATAAATTACGTAAAGTAACCTCTGATAGCTCTGTTAATTAGTTCGTATTTATAGTAACTGGGAAGGACCTTTCTTCACAAACCCTGCTCAACATCGGATAGCGACCGGTTTTGAGCTAATCGCTCAACATCAGGCCAGCCGTAATAAGCAATCAATACAAATTTCTATTTACAGGCTTTACTTTAAACATTAGAATAAGTTAGAGAGCAGATATATTTTTTATAAATAACAATTTCTATTGATTTCAGTTCATTACAGTTGGTCTACTGATGATCGATTTATACAAAACCGATCGCTATCGGACGTTAAGCAAAGTTTGTGAGAAAAGAACCATTTTGCCAACAGGTTGGAAAGTCGAGTCTTTCACACGTAAGAGTTAAAGATTAAGTAATTTGTTACTTAGGTGGAAAGTAAGTGATGTAGTTTTGTAATATGCTATATGTGATCATATGTGACATTATTGACAAATGACATTAGTACATTCTTACTTAAATTTGAAATATACCATTAAAGGGACGCCATGTCTTATTTTTCGTGAAATTTGAAAGTAGATAATATATAAAGTAAGATGTGGTACACGGATTTTTGCCCCACCAATAAAAATAATCAATTTAGCAATGTTATAATTTGTTTATAACATCTATGGATTGCATAATTAATATATCTATGACAGTAGGCTGGGACCCTTAAAAATAAGAAATTTTCGAGGCGCTAGACCTGCTAAAGCAATTGGCCTTCCAGAATTCGCATTAAGTTGGAGACCGGAAAAAGGACAGACAAGCTTCGGAGGTTTAGAAGAATTGTAGAGCATTATAAGTAGTTTGGCAAACGCATTTCTGGTCTGTCGCTTCGATCGCTTCGTCCCCTGGAGTACAGAATCAATTTACATCGAAACTCTCGAGTTGAATTTTATACGTTCTTTAATGACAAGAAATAGACCCTTGTGGCCCGTGTCAAGGATGACCAATGCACCTCAAACAATGAGATTCAACAGCGCCCTACTAAATCGTAAATTTTCACCACATCACCTTTGTACTATGGACGAAATGGGTATTCGGGCAGTACCAATTAGAAAAAGATCCTACATTCACATGTTGACTCTTCCACCACGCAGCAATGACAAGAGTTCGGAATTTCTTTAGGTCTCTTATGGCATTTTATGGTATCACTGTTGATCAGCCTTTCATTCGGATTTATTCTCAATATATGAAGTTACGGGGCTGTTTTCTGTTGCATTCTGTTGCATTGCAAAGTTTGAAGACTACAGGAATATATCCCATTAATCGGAATAAATTCATCGATGATGACTATCTACCTTCAGAGATTTCGGAACGAGAATTAGAAAGCCACGCTTTCTAGGCCGTGGATGAAGAAGAACAAAGGTTTATTGTTGTTGATTGTACATAATCTGACCCTCTGTATGCAATACACTAGAAAAACTAAGACCACCGTGGTGAAGGCTACCATTGTGTATAAATCTCATCTGATCTCATGTTTTCGCAGGATGTTCTTTTTGTTTGTTGCAGGATGTTCTGTTTATTAATTACAAAAGTTAGGAAACAGTGGGTCTCTATCCCTTCCTACCCTATCATTTTTGGTACTATATGGAAACAACTCAGTATATTCAGGAAGTTGGGAAGACTTTTCCATATTTAAAAGATACTCACTTCTTTCTTGTATAAAATAACACCGTAGTTACAAGCATTCAAGTAGTAACACAAGCAGAAGGTTAGAATTGAAACTCACTAAACTATTCGGCTGCGATGATTGCTATTTGTAATTACGACTCTCTTCTTAGTAATTTAGTGGAATTGGATAATTCTTCTGTGCATGTAATGTACGTCCTTAATAATTATCCATCATCAAGATTTTGTTGTTGTGCTTATAGAAAAGTAATAGAGCTTGATTACTGGTATTACACGTTCAGAGTGTGCTATTCTAAGTTATGCGTTTATTATACGTTTCACTGCAATAGTATTTGGCAGCACATTTCTAAAAACATTAATCGAAAGCTATCCGGGCGAGCATTGCGTTCTACGGCATCGTTATCGTTTTACATTTTACTGTGTATTTATAGTTGATTGTTCTGTAAATTATGTTTGTAAATATGTCTTAAAGACATACAATATGAATGTCTACCTTCCATATAGGCCGGATGACATACACTCCACCCAATGTTATATTTGTTTGGCGGTTCTGGGAAGTAGGTGTGTCAAAAGATATTGTTAATATACTCTACGTTTCGTGGAAAGTTTGTTTGATCGTCGCATTCTGTTTTTCTATATCTATTTCTTGGTAAAGGACAAGTGTATGTCTAAACGAAACAATACGCATTAATGTATGCATGTAATTTGTCTTGTTAGTTCGTTAAGTAGTCATGAAAAAGTGCATATTCATTTATAAATATATATAAAAGCGTTTTTTTTTTCTTTATATCTAATATCTTAGCCGTAATGAAACAATCGAACTGTTAGGAAAATAAAAATTGAATTAGAATTGAATTTATTACAATAATAGTTGGAGAGGCAAGTTAATTTAGAGAATTTATGAGGAGTCCAGCTTTTACCATTGTTTATGTGGGCCAAAATAAGAAACGGGTTACCAATGGATGCTTTTTAAATTACGCACCCCGAACACTGTGACGCTTAAACACGGAAACAGTTTATGTTTAAGTGTTAAGGAAAGGGGTAAGTGTAGCGTTTCAGTTCTTTTAACGCAGTATAAGAGAACTGAAGACCAAATCGTTCAAGAAATGTTTCTACCACCAACTTATGCTTATTATTAGAGATAACAAAAGCAGGTGAAATTATTCTTTCTTTGCAGCGACTAGATAGACTCATGTCTATTCGGCTCATGAGAATGGACCACAGGATGATCCAACAAATGAATTACATGATGATCCAACAAATGGATCATCATGTGGTTCAGAAGATGTATCTGCATTATAGCAAATTTTCTATGATAGGAAGATATCGCACCGACTTTCGTGAAGAACATGGACTGTGAGCGATACTATTTCTTAAAGACGTTTAGTGTGTTCTACCATCGTGACTTGTCATAATCATAATGGTTTGTGGCAAGTAATGAAGATTGTGGCAAGCAATTAAAAATTCTAGCTACTGATATAGAGGTAATTTCATAATTAAGGGGAGATTAAACAAGTAACAAATAAGAAAACGATGAAAGAAACATGACAAAGGTGTTCCGCTCAAAGAAGCCCTGAAATGACTGCTACTTCTGCGACGCATTAGATATCAATGGACACTGCTCATATAAAATTCCTGAAACATCGTCATATTAATTGATTGGTAATACTAAACGTTCATTTGGAATAAAACTTTGTTGTGCATTTCTTAAATGTCTATAATTAATACGTTTACCGCTAAAACGCTCATTGGAAATTGTTTAAGTTATTAAATATTTGCTATTCTGAATAAAATGTTAATCTAAGAAAATTATCCGAAAAACTCCATTTTCCAATTAGTTCAGATTAGCGAGGTTGTAAAGCCTTCGCCATTTAACTACACAATAACTTCGCGTTTTAGTAGTTTCTTTTAAACGACAAGAAGGTAGGTGTAGTTGAAGGGTTTATTTAATAACTTTATTTTGTAAAAGCTACTACAGACCATAATGTATTTAGCATAGTTGTAGTGGGCAGTTTTCTTCAGAGCAGATAAGTAATGAGATCTTCCTTTCAGAATGACATTGCGTAGTGTTCAGTGTACGGTTCTTTAAACCATTGAATGTTGTTTAGTTCAGCAATTACGAAGCCGTAAAGCTGAATTGGTGTCATCTAAAACATCAAATTTTTTTAAATAAACTTGAATTTATGCTACTTGACGCACACTTAAGTACAGCAAACAATAAATTGTTAAGTAGGTTGTTAAATAGTTGGCAATAAATACCAAATAAGCCACAATTACTTTAGAGCAGAGAACATTGCTAATAGTTTATAGTTTAACATTTTTAGACCTTAATTTTTGCTTCTCTAATCGTCTCACTATAAATCATATCGTGCTACAACAATGTTCGTTACAACGCAGATTATAGAAATAATACATGGATCTTCCTAGATCGTTGACTTACCAACCACCTACAATTACTTAATTAGATATTTTATTGCATGTAATGAAAAACAATAACTGCTTAAGAATGGTCGTCGATCCAAACGAGCACCATAATTAAGAGAGTTTGACTTAAGAGGGAGTCATGAAAATGTATTTAATGTTAAAAAATTCATAGTACCCGTCGAAGCATAAACGGCGATACCGCCATTAAACGAGCGCATAAAATTAAAACGATTTCGAGATAATGGACTTAAAATATATATAAAAAAAATCTTTCTATTTGGTGTTGTAGATGATTAATCTAAATTTGTATATGAAATACGTAAATTGGAGCCAATTAAAAGCGCCTTACACAAGCGTCACGGAAATACATGTCAGAATATTAACGTCTTACATGGAACTTTTTTCATCTCATGCCAATTACCACCATTAAGCATTGTCGCTTGCTGTTACATGCAAAATGTTCGCTTTTCGGCGTATTTATTTTTAGCCCTCTGCTGAAGCCATGCGTGAACGAATGGTAGTGTCGGTGGAGGAGAAGCCAGTATTCCGCGCCCTCCTTGTCCTACTATCCTCTATCATATGCAAATTCTCTTGTATCATAGTAACGTATGACTGTCACGTGGGGTAGCAGAGAAGTTTCCGGTATATCCAATGTCCGCGATGACGAAGCACTATCCATTATTAATTATTGTCTTTGGTATACAGCTGACCCCACTATATGCGCATATTTAAACATATACGAACGCGAAAAGTATGGAATTTAAAATATTATTTTTTTATATATAATTTAGGACTTATATAATATAAAATTTAAATTATGAACACAGGAGAATGTAAAATGCAGAAGAGACTTAAAGATGAAGAGCTAAAGATAGATCAGAATCAAACAAGCTAATAATAAAGATAATAAATTTTTCTCTCCCAGTTTTAAACGGTACAATTAAGCATTTATTTGAGAATTAGCTAAATTTTATAATAATGTTATTAGTGCTATTTATATATGAGCGAACTATATATAGAATGCCATTCGCTTGTGACTTACATAACAAATGATTGAGAAATAAATTTATTTATTTACTTTCGGATTTTATCAGATATAATTATTTTGTAGAAATATATGTTGTAGAATAAAGAACGTTAATTAAAGTTTGTTAATTGTGTGCGCTTTTTATTTCTTTAAGAGAGAAGCCCATATCTCTACATCAAAGGTATGCTAAAACTTATTTTCTTAACTTAAAAGTTAGCTGAAAGTAATTTGTTCAAATTTTAATTAACATTAAGTTTCAACCAATTAGAATTTGCGGAATTTATTCCATGTATATTGAAATAATTCTTTTTAATTATTTATTACTAATTAACGTATATAATACGAGCTCTCTCTATTTTCTATTGTCACATTTGTAGCTGCTTTATTGTTTCCTCAGTCTCAATCAACATTGTAACTACGAGGGCGTATGAAATATGAATGAGACTGACTCTTTTTTAAATTCCCGAAAGCTAAAGCCGAAAGTGAAAGAAGTATCTGCCTCTGTGATACAACGGACAACAAGTTTCTGGTCACCGAAGGGATGAACCTAACCGACCGAAATTTTACGAAGATTACACATACAGATTAAGGAAAACATATTTTTAAGAAGCCATCCGCGAAGAATTTTGTTGAGGAGGTGAACAAGTCGAGAACCGAGAAACGATCGCCGTCCAGGGGCAGACTGACCGATGACAACGTCAAGACGGTTCGAAGTATCATGGAGAACGATAATAGAACTCTCTGGGAAATCGCCGACCAACTCAATACCTAAGTTAATCGGTAGTACGGCGTCATAGTGGACTTGGATTAAAGTGTCCGCGAGATGGGTATCGCGTCTGCTGTTGAACGAACAGAAGCTCCCCGGCATCTCTCGAATCGACTCTAACAAGAGAGTGGGTCGATTTTGAATCGAATCACATCGTAGACGAAATTTGGGTTCACCATTAGCGCATTAGGGCGGTGAGAGGGTGCCGATTAAAGCGAAGACTCGGTTGTTAACGGGAAAGGTCGTCGTAACCGTTTCTCTTGGCGAAATACTTTTCACGTCGATTTTTTCGTGAAGAACGCGCGATTATTACACAATATTATTGCAACCTTCTTGATGCCATAGAAATTGTTGTTTCGCTGGGAAAAAAAGAGACAATCCGTCACAAATGTAATTTTTCTTCATGATAACGCCGGGTCTCTAGACAGATTAGGCTGGGAAACATTAGGACGTCCTCCTACAGTCCATCCTTAAAACTTACATTTTTCTGGATGCCTCAAGAAAGCGTTCGAAGGTCAGAATTTCTGGGCGATCAAGGTGGAGGAGTGACTACCGGCACGCTCGAGAAGTTTTTACAATGATGTTGTCCAAATCCGCCGTTTATGGCGTCAAATTATATGAAATAATCATGTAGATAATTACCAATACGTGTCTTATTTTCAACGCTATTTGAAAGCGTTTACAGTAAGCGTTTATTTTGAAATTCTTCTTTAAAATCTTTTCTTCGTTTCTCTTCGAATGAACTTTCTTGGTTATTCTCTTTACAGCAGTTTTTGGAATAAAATTGAATTTCTGGATTCTTTTTTCGAAAAAAGTCTGTTGTGAAAAAGGTATGTTTCTCCTTTTCTACTTGTTTACTCGCTCTTTAGAGGAATGCCAATCCAACTACTTGATATGTTTTGTGGTTGACCTAACGAGCATTTTTGATGTTATATTTAGACTAAAGGATTCCATATAATGTGTGTTGTGTATGAGTTTTATGAGTTTGTTTCAAAAAAGACATAAATTAAACTATCAGATTGCAAAAAGCCGAATAATAGTAAAAACTAATTTTAGGCACATCAACATTAAAGCAATAAAAAATAACAAATCAACGTACGTACCTCAATACTCGATGACCCACTGCAACATTGGCGTAAATATAGTAAAATAGAGGGAAGTAGAGTTAACAAGAAATCACTCCGTTTTATATTTAATACACCCTCGCAGTAAAGAAGTTGTGAGTACCACAAAACTGGAATCTTCAACGTACTGAAAAAGGAATTCTATTTTGAAAAGTTGTTGAATTTTCTTAGAATAAAACACAGCTCTTAGCTTAACTGCACTAATGATCTCCTCCGTTATAACTAAGCTGGACATGTAACATGCATTGACGTTAAAAATACTGTTCACGTTTTTCTTCAAAGCATCATAAAAGGAATGTATTTGTTCTTTTGCTGGCTGCTACTGATTCGTATCGTAGAAATTTAATGCGAATCCTTACGCAGTTAATTAACAATTTAAAGATAATAAGATTGTCGTTTAAGCTTCTGCGGTTTTAGTTGTTGCTGTAAAAATTCAAAGCTAAAAGCTAATTATCTTGTACCTTACATTATATTAGAATGTATCCTTGTAGTCTTTCAAGATTTTGCTCTAATCGAAGTTAACAGCGAGAAATAAACGATTTGGCCAGCTAATAACGAGCATATTAGCACTCTAACATTCTAGATACATGTTGATGCACACGTTCACCTATGAATAAATAGGCTATATAATAAGTAGCAAACAAAACGATACGAAACAGGTTAGTTACGTTTTAATATTGCAGGCTTTGACGTTCCTTTTCTGTTCCTTTCTTTTTTTAAATTGCAGTGATGATATGATTAAAGTGCATACACCGCTGGAACGCCAGTCAATAATTACGGGCGTAGCACCATCGCAATAAATGTCAGCGCTCGTAATGTTCCGTTGCAGATGGAAGGAAAGCTGTGCACTCCTTGAAAGTATGATTGTGCGATAATGTCCGCTAAAAATGACGATAATTAAAACTACATCAAGCTGAAGATTTTAAACACTAGCTTGTATCTGAGAGAGCAAATTATCCGATGAAGTAGATCAGATTGGCGCGTCGCAAATCACTACTCCTTGTATATGGAACGCATGATGGTCAAATAATTATGATTTGGCTTGATTTACATATTAAATAATATGTGAAAATAACTAGAAGCGCATATGGATAATATAAATCGTTCGAACGTTATTTGTACGCCATAACACATTAGCGTAGAATATTTCCGTGTGAACGAATGTTTCTAATAATAAATCCACATAATTCGATTCGAGTAGTTCCCCTCTTCTTAGTCTGTAATGTCAGAGTTCTGCTTTGATCGGTAAGTATCAAGGTATTTGTATAATAGAAGTGTTATTGTCCACATAACATAAGTATCCTGCAAAATAGATGATAAATAATCATTAATATTAAATTAAACCTTCGGCTCCTAAATTTTGACATTGGGTAATTGACAAGTTGCTCATAATCGAATTTTTCGTTTATTTCGTGTTTAACTCCACGTCTTTTAAAGGAATTTTGCATCACATTTTTGGTCAATAAAGTCAGTAATTTGCGAATTTTCAATTCGTTTTCAGTTCTTAGTTCGTTGATTCAGTGGTCAATAATACAATTTATTTTAAGCTGCTAGAAAGGTATTTTTAGGTGTTGCTGGTTACACTATTGGATCACTACAGCAGCTAGAATTCTGAGCGCAAATTAACAAGTTAGTTAATTTGCGTTAGTGTTATTGGTATTATTTATTTATAAAAAATTTGAGATTGAACTTTAAGCGATAGCTTAAAGGTAAAAACGATAATGATATAAATAGCATTTACAGCGGTTTTCCTCTAAAAAAATTGAAGAAAACAGTAAATAAATATCACCGCGAACTTGGATAATGCATAGATACTAAACGTGGCTTTGCAAGTGTATATAAAGGTGATTTCTCAAAGATCGATTTATCATTTTTTAAATAAATGTAAATTACATATGTAAATCCATATATATATATATACAATATACATTGTAAACACGTAAGAGATTTTTTGTAGTACAACGTATTGAGATGCTGTTACGAAACGAAATCACTGTATACCAACTTGAAGCTAATTCACTAAACTGCAAATAGAAACTAGTTTTCTTCTTTTGTATTTATAATCTATATAAAGTTCGAAAACCTTGTGGCATTGGATATTAAAAATCTAATAAAGATACGATGAAAATATGGAAGGAATATAGCTTAGCTAATTTAATGTAACTTATGTAGCTTAGCTAATTTAATACCTCCTTTAATTTCATCTCGATCAATCGCTACAACATAGCATTGCGATATTTACTTGTGAGTATTTAACTATCCCGAATGTACAACAAATACGGCAATAATTTGTGGGTTCCTCAGCCAAATCTGCCGATTTACTTTATAAAATACAAGCAAGACCTCCGAAATGCAAAATGTAGTTACGTGTAACACAGACTAGACAGAAATAATAGATCCCATCTACCTCAGCATTTGCAACCCTGGCCATGAATACATTTTTTAAGTTCTCACATACCCTAACCCTAATTATCATATGGGATCTGTTTCAAATTCGTGTATCCAGTTGCCATCGCTAGTGGTAGTAGTAGCCGTTTTACGCAGGCAAAATGGTTTGATAGGTATTAAATTGTAAAGTTATAGTAACTGAATAAGGGCAAACAGAAGAACGCACGTTTAGAGAGATATTATAGACAGATTAAGCAGTCAAAATTGTGATTTATTTAAAATTAGGTGATGATGTTTTACAAGTAACACATTTGCGCAAAAATATGTGAATTTTTCGAATTATCTATGAAGTAGATCTAAAATATTTTGTTATACACACTTTCATTTAAATCATTTTCTTTTGTTTATTATAGTGACATTCCACTAAACCGTCCTTAAAATAAATTTGAACGAAGCAGGACAGTGGATGATATTTCCAATATATATTTACATTAGCATGTTATGCACGAGCTTAGCATCGTGCAAAGTGGATCCATACATCATGATTTACGGATCACTAGCATAACTATATTACAATATTTACAGAGGGCCAAAGTAAAGATATACAATGTTGGGGGTAATGAAAAAAGTACTTAATAGCATCAGATGTTCAGAAGAATAATTTGAAATACTGTAATCAGAAGGCAAAAGATTGTCGATATTGATGCCTTAAAGCAGAAAACCGTGAAAAGCCAAAAGAGAAAACTTAAAAATCAAAAACGAAGTGTTTAAAAAGCGGTTAAGGGTAGAACCAGTGATATAGAGAAATGAAGTAGGCTGCAGAAAAGGAGCAAGTTGAGAATGAGATATACAGGAAGAAGAAAGTAAATAGTCTTACAGCTAACGGTAGACTTGTTCTTTAATAGAACAAGCAACAACTTTTAAACATTGGGCGGGATTTAAACCAAAACCTTACTCTTACCTATATGGCAAGAATATAAAGCGCTACGTATAATCAGCCATCTCTAAATATTACATACAGATGTTCATAATGTCTTGACGAACCACCGCATATGAACGTGTTTCTCCGTTCACGTTGCTTTATTTAAAAAGAAAAATTACGCAATTCGACACACGTTATCTACACTACTCTACACTGTAATTTATATCGGGAATGAAATAACGGTTAGATTTTTTTTCAAGCATGTCTTCTACAAGAAGTAAAATCGCGTGTTTATTTCAATATTATAACCTCTAATTTCGGTGAAAGTTTTTGTGAGAGAAAAGTTGCGGGACTTCTTTGACTTTATAGATTCTCCCCATAAAATAACCTACTATACACGCGTATACGTGTGAATAACGTCTATTTGAATATTAGCGTTACAATTGCTAGCTTGAAACGTTTATGGAAGTATATTTAAAGTGTGATATTTTATGCAGCAACATTGATACTTTTGAATGTATTTGAGCTTAAGTTTGAAAGTATATACTCAATCGAGCTCTAATTGGATTATATATTAGTACTTTAGAATTTAATCGTCCGTTTTCACGCTATAAAACTGCAAATATCGAGCTTTATAGTACATCAGGCGGCTTATTAAGTACTTCATAAAGAGCTGTACTTTGATATTTTTCGTAGCATTATATTCGGAAAAAGGCTGTGGTCTAACCCGACAGACTTGCCGCTCGCAAACGCTTCTGATACCATTTTAAGCTAACACCCTCTAATAAATAAACCCCTAAGTTGATGGACGCTTGCGCCACGACGCCCGCCATCATGGTATAGGCGCCATGCGTTTACCACGTGGTGATACATTCGCAATAGCCGTCTTGTGCCGCTATCTGGTATCGAGTTTATAAACCGGCGAAATTACAGATTACATTTTAGACAATCGTCTTAAATTGGCGAACTGCTTATTTAAAATATTAAAGCTATTGTCTAGGCGATTTACATTTTATTTATTTTAATGTTGAAAGAATACCCTTTTGACTATTATTTACTATTGAATACCTATTTCTATATCGTTGAATAATGTTTCCTCTACTTTCTAAATTAAATTATTTGATTGCGAATATGTTTTGATATTGATTTGCTTTGTAATTCACGTAACTTCGTAATTATTAATTGATCACCAGAGTGAGTCGGAAATTTGTAAACGTGAAAATAATATAGAAAACTTACATGCTCTTATCCGACTTTCGTTTGATTTGAAGTTTTAAATAATGTTCTTGTAAATAGATCAAATTTTCGTTTATTTTCGAGATAATACGCCTTAAATAAAATAAAATTATCCTTGCACTAGGATGTAAAGCAAAAAGTCAAGTGCGTTCTGCATTAAAAGTTCTTTTGGATTCTCATTGCATACGACGCACCGGCTAACTGAATCAAGCTCACCGCTGCTCAAAATCATTTTAACTTTGTTATTCTGATATCTGTCAACGTCAGCATATTATGTCAGTCCTTTTACATCTGTCTTTGAGTTGTACATTATTTTAATTTAATTAATTAAAATTAATTAATTAGGCATCTACTGCAACTAGCCATCAATTTTTTTGTAAAAAAATAGTTGTAAAGAAAAGTTGAACGAAGAAGGCCAGAACTCCCGCCGCATGGCGAAAAGTCGCATAGAGTTTACGGTGAAAATGTACAAGAACGTCAACACCAACGATGGTTCATTAAATTTCGTGTCGATAACATTGATTTCAATAATCTTATTCGATCAAGAAAGCCATACGTGGTCGACGAGGACAAGATAAAGGCACTAATTGAGTCAGTATTACACGACACGGAAGGCTCCATCGTTCACAGCCATCTAAAGAAGTTGTTACTTGTGATCGTCATGAGCTTAAAAGCTCACTTTCTTGACGACACGTTCAAACATGTACGGTACGCTTTTTGATGTACTTGATAACTGGCGAAGAAGAAGTGGATAATTTGCTATAATGTCCTGCGCGAATCGTGATGGTGTCGGCGTAATGGTCCACTTTAAACAACATCAATAAAGGGAGATTGTGCTTTCAGTGCGGTGGAATATTAAGGTGTGTCGTTTTAGCCTACTACCAAGAAAAGAAAGAATCAATTCTTTTTGCATGATATGACATTCAACCTTAATTGAGTCTGTAAATCAGTACCTTGTTTAGATTTTCGCCGATAAATGCAGTTCTTTCTATGAACGAGCAATTATAAAGTTCGTGGATAGGTAGCAAAAGGTTATTGGGTAAAATGAGAAAGCTATGACGAATTGACCTACATCATCTGTATTGGAATCAAGCTAACGAAATGGAAGTCCTTAGCCTAGTATCCCTATGGAGAGGGATAAGCGAAGAAACAGGGAGAGGTAATCTACCGCAAAGTAAATTTTGGAGAAAATAATTTTAAAATTCTTCATAGAAGCAAGTTAAAAACAAAGAGGTACTGAATAGGATATTTCAGAATGTAATAAGGGATCAAATTCACTGCAAGAACATTAGAAAACCAATCGGACATTTTTTTCAAATATTTCTGAACAACGCGTTTTGATTTTAGACTAACCTTAGTACCGACAGATTCAATATGTTAATCTTTCTACTTATTAATAAGGTAGAATTAATGTTTGAGTCCATTTTTTTGATTTGTTTCTACGTGTGTATTTGTTTTATTAATGACGAAGGTACTAAACACTTACAGATTATTCATTGAAAGTAAATTTAAGCTTTTGGAATACAACTATCTGCTATACGTATATGCAAAGATATTCTACGAATACGTAAGAAGCGTCTGTTACAGAAATAACTTGTGTTTAAATAAATCTCCAATTAACCGGTGGTAACCTAAAAAAATTAATTCATAGTTATTTAAGGTGAATTAACTAATCCGAAGTAGCTGAGTTTCAAAAAGAAATTTGTAAACATAGTGGTTACGAAGCGAAATTTTTCTATAGAACATTGATTATTGGTACCCCCAATGAAGAATTTGAATATTAATGACGATCAAATTGCAAAATTAATAATGAATCGAGACAGAGCTCTTCAAGTTTCAGAACTTTAACATTACAAAGCCTTAACCCAGTTCATGTACAACATGTACAAACGATTTTATAAATGAGGAACAAACATTTTTCTTGTTTGCTCATCAGCTCGGAGAAAGGAGGAATGTGTTTATGCAGTCGGTGTTCTACATTTTATTCTAATACCTTGCGTACGGTCGTAAATTATAGGATACACTTTGGAAGGCGTGTTACGTGAAGTGCATACGCCCACGCACTTGCAACGTACGTACGTACATGCTGAATGCAACAACCGTACTCGCATTGTGCCACGGCTATTGTTACAACGTCATACGTGAATGTGGTAATTTCCGAAGACGAGAATACCTGCATTATACGTATAAGTATGCCTACCATGGGGAAAGTTGGAAGCGAGGTCGAATAGCGCGCAGCTCGTTTCCTTTGGTGAAACCGTAAGGTAATGTGGGACGCAATTCGTGAGGCCGTTGTGTGTTGATAAGTCGATTTTGTTAGCATTTGAGACAACGCCTTTAACTAGAAAAGTTCCTTATATTTATACAACTTTATCGCATACTAGTTCTACGATATCCTTGTTGTCACACCAATCGAGATGCGGCAGAAAAGAAAAAACAGATAATAACGCTTATTGATGTTTTAGAAACATACGGATGACGTAGAAATGTATTCGGAAGAGAAAATTTGCTCTTTGGCATCAAGATCTGCAAGGATCATAAAGATCGATTAATAGCTTAAATAAACAGAGCATGGAGGAAATTAATAGAGACATTGTAACTACCATGTGCACAGGAGCATTTCGCTGTGTAATAGCTCATCAGTGCGAATTTGTAGAAGCTCATAGTCAATCGATTAGGTAATACTGCTATTAACAAGGGCAACTTGGTTAATTACATTCGTTAATGAGAGATTCTACTCTGTAGCTTCCTCCGTAACAAATAGCATTGCCACTACCGGAGAAGGGGTTTAGTACGATCATGGTGCTATATTTTACCCGTTTCGAATATTATATTCTCCATTCCGTACGTGAAGAATGTTAGAGATTTAATAAATGAAAGTGCGAAACGTTTTTGTAATATCATAAATTTTTACTTATTTAAGAAGAGCACCGAATTGAGAAATTGAGGGTAGCTGAACAGCCTATTGTGAGTATCTTCCAAAGCTTGTTTAACTCCTTCTGATCACTCCTTTCTCGATCTGCTACTTGCTTTCGTTCTTGTACTTGTTGGTTCGAAAACCATTTATGTCAATGGCGGATCAGCATCTATTTATTTATTTCTGCTTTTACTTCTTTCGGTGTTTCTTTGCTTTACAATTTTATGTTATCTTGTAATTGGTTTCCTATTGCCGTTGTTTCAGTTTTCTTTTAGTCCATTTTAATTTCAAAGCTTTCACTAAGAGCTTCTTCTTCATTCATAGTAAAAATGACCATGTCATCCATTTTATAAGGTTGTATATATGTTTCTTACCAGAAACATTATTTCTGCAGATGCTCTGTTGGAAGAGCTTTATGAATTATTTCGTCTATGGTATACATTACAGTGCGTTGGTAACGATGGGCCAATTCTTGTACCCTTTGAGTCTTTTATTAAAAACTAATTGATAAATATCAATAAATTATTTGATCAAACTCGTTTATGGTATTCATGAAATAAGTATACATGCCCTCTAAAGTCAGTCTTTAGAAATCTTCTGAAGAAGCAAACAGCATGATCGGCGAAACGTCGTCAAATATCAATATCATACATCCGAAAGGTATTTCTAATATGGATTAAGGTGGTGAAGGCCTTCATTCAAATATATCTGCTCGTGAGACCGATCTTTAAAAAAAATGATTATATCAATGTACTTTCGTTTCGTAGTGTGTGTACTCAGAGAAATACGTTTATCGTTCTATTTTGACGGCTACCTGAATAATTGATGCAGAAAAGTCAAATTGATGAATGTGGTTCGTACTTTACATACAAATACAATTTTTTCAGACGCTATCGGCTTGAGATTGCTGTTCGGAAAATGTGCTTTTCGTGATATGAGCTATATGCATATATAATTTGCGATTCTTACGCCGTAAGTAACACACGGTACTAATCAGCGTTTGATATCCCCCCGCATAGAAGTAGAAATTGACCACTCGGCAAACTAACGATTCTCCCGTATAATAAAAGAAATTATTGTAACATTATAACGTGCTCGATCATTAAGCAAAATACATGCATCAAAAAGATTCTTCAGCACTAACGCATACCTGTACTACAAATTAAGAGCCAAACTCCTTTAACTTATCCTCGTGTATTATTACCAAAGATTTCTCTACCATCGTATCAAAAATCTAATAAGTATTTATTATTAACTTTACTCCTAAAGGCAATCGCGCGTCGTGAATCGTACAACATACTTAATCAACGAGCGAGATTAATAAGTAAGACTCTGATTTGTAATTTACGTTCAACTCTACATTGTTGCGGTATACCGCGAACTAGATTGCTACATTTTAATTAAAAATTGAGTCGTTAGTTTGTACATAAACATGATATATGCGACGTATACCCATGTTTGTAATACTTGTAGCATTTATTGCATTTCTAAAGTGTTTAAAGCATAGGTACCTAAATATATGCAACTAACAAGAGAATATTTGTAAGATCGACTTGAATAAAACCTGTTCAATTGGAAGAATCCATCGTCAATCTTAGGAAATCATCATTTTCCACTTTTTTGGTAATCTATAGTGTTATTCAAAATTTCGATAATTGCTAGTCACAGTTCGATTTAGGTGTACAAAAACTTTGTCTTTAACTAGACGTAAACTAACACGTGCCCATATATTCTAGATTAAAGATGAAATAATATATCTCAACTGAATATATCAACTGAAATTATCATTTCAGTTGATAATGCATTGTTAGTAATTTTTTCTTACTGTTATGATGGCCAAACAGGGTATGTCAGCTACTTAAAACTTCTTATAACCTCAGTAGCCTCTTTACGTAAATTTAAAGCGCAGTTAATTCCATTAATCCAGGTGCGTACAGTTACTCGGGAGTGTACCGGACCCACTAATTTGATCAATCAAACATAGGCTATAACACTGGATCACCGAGCCGTATAGTTGATCCAATAATTTCCCGAAAAAGAGGAGTATCAGATCGCCGATCGCTCGGTCATCATCAAGGTTTCTTTAGCTTACGCGCATAATATAAAAGGGCCTATATCGAACAGCCATACTTTGAAAATTTTGTGAGCTTTTGCTTTATAAAGCAATCACGTTCAGTTTCTTTGCTTCAAACACATTTACGTAGTGTTTAGCCGTCATCAATAAAATTATTTTATAAGTCGTTTTGCTTTAGTTGCTGGGGTATAACACATTACAAATCTACGTAATTGTTATATTTCCTCAGCGAATAAATATTATTACATCTAGGAAATAACTAGAAGGGTAGGAAGCTGTTGTTAAAAGGTGTCAAATGTATTTTAATACTTCTCATAGTCTCTGAGATATGAATGCAAATAGCGCAGAGTTGTGTTATGTTCATTATTGTTGTTAAGAAACCAATTTCATGAAAATTTCATGTGAAGATTTTGTTGAAGGAGCAACTGGTATGCAGGATTTCGATGTGGTCGTGCTTCTGTTAGTGATGAGTTTCGCGAAGATCGACTAAAATCGATCGTTGTTCACAACAATCAATATTGGTCAATAACACTCACAATATGACTTACCTTGAGATAGGGACATCCTTAAGCATATCGAAAATTAATACAGAATATTCGGTTTTGTAGGAACATTCGGATGAGAAAAGGTCTATTGCCGCTGGATTCCGCATAATTTGATCCAAGTAAAATAAATGAATTGTGCTTATTGATATAAGGAAATGTTCAAAAAATTCAACAGAGGAAAAGCCGTATACAACATTCTAACAGGCGATGAAACATAGACTTATTTGTACGAGCCGGAAACAAAGCTACAAGCAACAGTCTTGTTAGGTGAATCCAATCTAGGAAATGTTTACGAAGCACTTCCAACAATGTGATTGTTTGCTTCTTTTATGTACTACTAAAATACTAAATCATAACTAAATAAAATAAATAATAAATAATAATAATGTAAATAAATAATATAATACTAAATAGTACATAACAATTTGTTTCTTGGAAGTCATTGATAAAATCAGGAAAAATAATTATCATGACAACAACAATTCTCACACAACGCGTCAATCAATTAATTATTTGAAGGAGAAAAAGATCGAAGTAATTCATAGCCTAACGACTTCCTTCTGTTCCCGAATGCCAAACAAAAAGTGCGTGGGCAGCGATCTTTACCACCTCAAAGAGAATATTTTTAAAAAATAATAAAACGACCTCTACAGATTTTTCCTCTTTTATTGTTTTTATATTAATTTGAAAGGGTATTAGGCGACGCAACTGAGAGTAATTACCGTCACCATCGGAAATTATTTAATTACACCGATATTAAAATGTTAACCATTGAAATTAATCCAGATCGGTATCCTAAGTGATCGCTTCCCACACAATTGTTGTATGCGTGGCAAAACAGATTGTAAAGTGGAAGAAACGACATTTTTTGTGATTTTGTAACATGCAAATGTAATTTTGCAAGTGTATTGCACCTCTCACTTCATATAATAACACTTGGCGTAGATGTTCAAGTTAATTATCTTACCCGCCTTCGAATTCGCGTAAACGAGTTTTACTGCCATATTTGCAAACGAACGCCGGTAAAGAAAGTCAGGTGCGAAAACTAGGTGCAACATCACAATTAGGTGCGAAGCAACACTTTTCATATGATCCCGTATGGTATTGCAACAGTAATAGGAGGCGATAATAAATTACAAAACCATAGTTCTCAACTTTTTGCTTACTTTGAACCTTAAGAATTTACTTTATTATGTTCTCACGTAGTTACGGAAGCTGCTCAAGTGTTTGTTTACTTTTAATTTTTGATATATTCACGGGAAAAACAATCCAAGTAAAGCCATTTACTAACAAAACAACAAACCGGTTTGTTCTTAAGCTAAAGATAATTTATGGTGAAACCTACAACACGCTTATTTAACTCAATAGAATATGTAGTTGCTCTAGAAAAATTATAGTCGCCTTCAATATAAAATGTTGCTGACTTTACTATATTATATTATTTTAGCAATATATTTCCCTCAGTGTAGTGTTGGTGGTGTTGCTTTTTAATCTTAGTAAAATTAATGCTTAGATATCAAATGACAAAAAAACGATTTTTTGATGAAGAGAAGCAACAAGATTTTCTGTTTAATAGTGACGTTATTATTTTGATTCAAAATATCAAAATATGCTTATAGATATATAGATATGCTTCAAGATAGTAGCAAAACAGATTTAAAGAGACGTAGTTTACTAGATCGTCTCGTATGTGTATATCTGTATATTGGAAAATCCTCTTTGGTCTCCTGATCTCTATATCCAGATGAGCCCAAGTCAATGTAATACAATAAAACTTTCTAATATGAATTGCGTTGTTGACTTTTGGATAAAAGTTGGAAAACACAATTGTCGTGCATTATTATCACTCTAATTTGAAAGGTAAGTATTCAGTCTATTTGTTAAGGTCACAGAATATATAAAGTATCTTTGCCATCGTTAATCTTTTTCCTATTTCATGGGGTTGGAAAGAAGGAAGCTGGAATTGGTGCAAGAAAATTAAGACCTGTAACGCCGAAAGTTACTATCGAAGAACGTCACGCTAACCATAAAATGTTTAATCGAAGATTTTTCAATATGAGTTGTGGCTTCAGTAAAACTTCTACATGGGACACTCTCCAAGGTCAATTTGTCATCAATGCATCGGTTAGGAAGAGCTCTATTTACACTAGAGAATACTGACTTGAGCTGTAGAAGATGGAAACTGTAAGAAAGAGCGGAAATCTGTATTCCTCACCTATTCATGAAGTCTATCCATCTTGAAGGGGTGCTATTACAGCGTAGGAAATACGAACGGTGAGATTTATGGAGAAGAAGTCATCAACAATTTGACTTTATGCCGATGTGAATGAATATTTTGTTTTTCCAGAGAGACTTAGTGCCTTAATTTTAGATAGCTAACAAGGTAGGGTAATGTATGTAGAGATGTTATCGGTTAGTTATTGAAGCTCGTAGGGCACACACTACTTATTAAAGGTTTTACTGATTCAGTTTATTATTACATGTTACAGGGAATTTCGTCACTTTTAATGTTTTCACTACTTTAAATTCGTTTAAAATTCGTTTAAAATTCAGAAATAAATAAGCATTCATACTAATGCTTATTTATTTTAAGACAAACATTTTTTTTCAAAATTACTTTTTGCGATATTCCTAACTTTTGACTGCAATTTATTAAGGCAGACTTAAGAAATTTCATTTTTCAAAGTTTTGATTATACAATACAATATTATAACCATCTTTAATTTAAGTGTAAATAAAGACTTGAAACGCTTTCCTAAAAAATCTAAAATATGCTCGAATGGCTTAGTCATTCCCTTGACTGCTAAATTCGAATTTGTATCCACGCGAAATGATATTTAGCACAACTAAATTTGTAATTAAGTGTGACGCTTAGGCCATTAACCGAATCTTTTCTTTTGATAGGAGTGTCGTCGAAGGAATAAGTTGTGTTAATAGCATTCAGTTTTAGCGTGATTTTCACAACATAATATTTACTCCCGTGGGCCTCTTACATGGTAAATCTTTAAATCATCTGTGTAGGCGGGTGTGAGTACAGAGAAGTCATTCGCAAACAGAATTAATATTGAAGGAGTCAGACTCGAAATTTGGGAATCCCGGAACGTAGAATACAAGGATCTCAACCGACAGCCATTGACAGCGGCGTAGTTAACTCGTTATAAAATGGGAAATCATAAGTGTAATGAATGAATTGCTAATGCCAACGGATGAAATCTTACATAATAACACATGGTATTAAATACACGGCTGCAAGTCAATACATGTAACATCAAACTGACCGCCGTTGAATGTGATCTTGGCCAAATCCTGTGTTACGCAGTGAAGGCTTGTTGTAGTGGAACGATTTGAAACAAATCCATGTTTAGATTAAGATCTAAAAGGGTGATATTAAATGAGATCACATTATAGAGAACAATCCCAAAAACATTGGCAAAAGTTAAAATTTTAGGTATGAGTAAATAATTCTAAATGTCTGCTTTAGCATCCTTTGTAAATATCGGACATATACGAGAAACCTTCCAAACTTGTGTAAAGATAGGTTTCTATTGATAGATTAAAGGGTTTGTATATTTGGAGTGACAAAAACGTTGGCGCAATCCTTAACTAGTAAGTAGAAACATAATCATGTCCAGCAGTAGGTTCACTCTTTGTGTATCTGGCAGCCCGAGTAATATCTGCGAAATCTAACACTGAAAATCAGTGAATTCTTTCTGGAATTAGTAAAGCTCCAATGTAAGAATTATACGTAACAGATGCTTCTGCCTTTCGTAATCTTTGAAATTCTAATTTAATTACAGCTCTTATTTCCAGTGATTTTCCGATTCTCAGCGATAAGATTTCAACCTGAGATTATTTGTTAGTAAATCAGGGTGGATTATTGTCCAGGCACAATTTTACAATTCCTTGGGACGCTTTTGTAATTCGAGAAAACACTCAAAAGTTAACATTGTAAATACTAGATTCGATGGATATCGCAAAGATAAAGTTCACTCATTTGCAATGCAGTCCTGAGAAACATGCGTGCAAATAAACTTGTTTCTAAAATTCTCGTTATTTCTCTGAATTAAGAATAAATGGCTTATCTGCTCTTCAACGCAGCGGAATATATTTTCGCGTGAATTAACATCCAAATGGTAGACAGCACGATATCATCGATGCTTCTGTATTCCCGATACGTCTAATTTTAATGTACGCGCTAAAAGAAAGAAAGAACCTGAACAAGTCGGCCAAGCAAAGCAACGTGACAACTTCTATCGTCGCCGCAACGTACTGCCAAGAGACATTCGCCATGGCTGGATGTAACGGACACTCCCATCGCCGTTCGTTCCATCTCGTTCAGAGAAAAGAGATTATTCGGAGTTATCATGCAATTGTATTGCCGTCAGCATCATATTCGAGATACATGCTAAACATCTCCGATTATTTAAATTTATCCCCGGCATACGGGTCGACCGCCTGGATCTCGCATGTGCTTCGAACTCACACCCACTTATTTCATAACCAAAGACCAAAGATTTGTGTTTCTAATGGAATAACGAGTAGGCTAGGTGCATGTGTAGCTTCAATATCGCTGTGAGATGGGCGAATCTCCGTATTTCTGATATGAAATAAAGAGGAAGACGGTAGGTAAAAATTAAGTTCATTTTACGAGCGGTACTGTTCCGATTGGTCGGTTCCAAACGGACTTAAGGTAAATTAATAATTGCGCATATGTATGTATGCATAAGTATATGGGATACAAACGGTAAATGTAAAATAAGGGTGATCATTAGCATTGTTTTACTATTCCTGAAGAATTAGTTGATGCAAATTTTGCTTGCGCATCTGCATCAAGGATTACTATTGAAACTACATAAGACTTGATGCTAGACGGTTTAGTTTTTCATTAGCAGAGATGACGAAGGCAGTCGAAATTATTACTTTTTTCAATAAATTAAATTCAAAGAGGGATAACATTTTAATATATTATTTTACTTTATATTTAATTACTTTTTACAGCCGCTTGGTCAGGAGTAAAAAACACTCGAAAAATTTTGGTGTTTCAAGCAAAAAAGAACAGTAACATTTAGCCCTTTATAAGATTCACCATTCCAATTTGTGAAGTTAGTACTTTGACAAAGTACTTAGAATACAAAGATTGCTTAAAGTATTTTTTTTACAAATAAGTATAAGCATTCAGCACATTTTACGCAAAGTAATGGGAGTAGTAAGTGTCGGTATCTACATTTTGAAGGTACCGAATGTAAAATATTTAACGTAACGAGCCGCTGAATATTTTACTTCAAGTACCTCAATTCTGCTAGAAGATAGTAGATAAAAAGTGTTTGTTCGATATATTTCCTGTACATAAAAATCCGGGCACTAATTTCTACAGCTTCCGAGAGAACAACCATTTTTCGATTTTGTAATTTTTTCTTCGTTAACTTAGTTAATACTTGAGTATTTTAAGTACCCGATTAAGGGTAACACACTGCTAAAAAGTGTAATAACATTTAAAATCTTCATAAATGTACATCATTATCGACATATTAGCAACGTAACGTATTTGCTAATAATATAAGCAATAAGAACAGTAAGTAGATATGTAAATAAAATAATGTACAGTTACAGTACCGATACGTCGAGATCAAAAAGCATTGAAATGGCTTCCACCATATCTACTTCAAGTGTTCAACTGTAGATATAAATATTGTAATGTAGAGTTTATGAACGAAGAACCTGTCGGAGCGGGACTAAACACATCGGATAGCACCGTGACAAAAATGACCTACAATTTTACTATTGGTGTTTTTGTATACTAATGTCTTCGTCGCACAGCGCGTATTACTCGCTGAATGGTTCTTAAATGATTAGATGAAACAACGTATCAGCATCTCTTCTTAGAAAGTTTTAACGAACCAAACGAAACACCTGCTGTTGCTGTCGTTGCCGTTATTCTTGTTTGAGTACAGTGCCGCTCATAATAATTCGGTCTCTGAAGGTTTAGAATTAAGACGATTCTGAAGCTTCGTAAAAGATACGTCCAGAGTTGGCGTAATCCATTGTGTTATGATATAATTCAGTATATGAATTGGTTGATAATTTCACTAAGTTTGAACTGTTAATTAATCTTTTGCTTTGAAAAGCAATACACCAACGTAAACTAAATCCAAGATGGATGCTCTTTAAGGAGAGTCTGCAACATCATTTGCCGCAGTAACATTTTCGGCAGTTGAGTTTAACAAACGTTCGGGATGGCCGAAAACCGCTACTAATAACTCCGGAAAAGTAGAAAATGGTGCTAAACGACCGTTGAATTGAGCTTAGGGAGATGACAGAAACTGCGGGCATTGTGAAAGGCTGAGGATTTAGACATGAGAGAACTAGTCGCACGTCGAGATGCGGCGCTTGTTCACACAGACCGAAAAAAGGCATTCAAATGAATACTTCAAAAACTCTATTGCGCCAGTTTAAACAAAACAAGACGGAAATTTGGCGTCGACTAGTAACTGTAGAAACCCGCAAATGCACAGTCGAAACAGCGGACTGTGAAGGCTGAATCGGCTCTGAAAAATGTGAAAACTCTTCCATGGATTGGAAAAGGAATGGCGACAGGTTTTTGGTATTGTCATGAAGTTAGATCAATTGTTAACTTCACCGTTAACCATAATAGCCATCGTAATCTATAAAGGTTAGTCACACATGGCTTCTTTTAATCTTCCTTACTAAAGGGATCTGTGGAGCAATTTAGTTGCGTTAATGACTAACACGAAAAATCTTCGAGTAATTCTTTCTAACGACCTCCCTAAGGACTATACTTTGTAATTAATAAAATTTAAGGAATACCAAATTTTAGTAGATGCAAATCGTGGATGTACCAGAAACGATCATGTGCTAAAACATTCTTCAAGAATTTGCTTTTTTCTCACTCATTATATTTATTGTAGATGTATGTATGAGGAAGAAGGATTATATTTATCCAAACTAAGAAAGCAGCTCCGTACGTGCAATAATGAAACTTGGAGCTACACAAGAAAAACATTTTATGAATCTACATACCTCCCGTGGTGTATTTCCATCAAATCTCGCAATCTGCGGCACCCGCGTCATCACAATTCCCATCAGACATCCTCTGGATCTCCCTATCGAATGGTTTGATTAATATACAGGTGGGACTGCACAGTAGCCATTGTTTGGCGGCGCGCATATGCAAAATAGCTGCTGCGGCTGTGGGGTTAAGGAAAGGACTAGAACGGAATCGAACAAAGTAAAAAAAAACATACATATATACAACCGATCGTACCTACTTGCATACGGTTGTCGTCCAGGTGATGCGGGTTCCGTGAGAGATGCAGTATGCAAAGCAGGCAACAAGGTAGTTCGGAAACATCGGGGTAGTGCAACCGCGCAGCGATAATAATAAAGCGTGTAGAAGTGCGGTACAAGAATAATTTTCTAATGGATTATAGCGGAAGAAGTAAGCGAAAATACCTTCTTTTGTGACGGATTTTATACCGTTCCCGTTGACTTTCCATTATGCAATTGCTTCGTATGAGAATTTCTTATTAAAGCAACCCGCAGGTATATTCGCAACTATATGTGTTAGGTGAATTCTGCATGATTATATTGCTCTATGTTAATTTACGAATCCTAAAAGAGGATGCAAAAATCTTTATTTATCTTTATTAGCATTAGAACTAAAGTTTTATTACATGCTTTTCCTTAGTTCAAATCTCTGCTGCTACTATGGTATGCATTTAGTTAGAAATTGAATTGACATTATAATTACTTATACCAAAATCTAATTTTCAGCGCAGAGATTGTTCAAAGTTGTAGGGCCAGTATTGTCAATGTTAAAATGAAACTTCGCTTGAAGGACTTATAGCCTTAAAATGAAAAAGAAGAGATCACATCAACCGGAATGATGTCAATCAAAAGATACATGAAAAATAAATTATCACATCTTAACGCAAGTAAAAGATATAGCTTCGTCGATGTTTACACTGTTGTCAAGCAATCTTTGAAAGCAAGACCTGTTTTCAAAGGTCCTTGATAAAGTATTTAAATTTCAGGTTAATATGAAACTAATCAACGAAAAACATGAAAACGTTTTATCATCAAACTTATTATCAACGGGACGAGATTCAAAGGAAGAAACATTTGGTTGCAACATCGAGCCCAGAATTCCAAGATCGGATGTCATAGTTGAACCTTTGTCGAAGAACCTCAGTGTGCACGTACAAAATTTGTCTATTTGGCCGAGTAAGCCAGAAAATTTGATTTAATTAATTGGTTTAATTCAAAAATATACAAATTCATTAAAATTTGTACAGCTGTCGGTTAAGGATTCAAAGTAAAGTACTGCAACTCGTGAACACGTTTGCATTCGTTCCGTTTGGCAAAAGAAAATAAATAGATAACGCATAACAAAAAGTTCATCTTTACCTTTTAATTCATGATTAATTGCAGTCTCATTACAATATATTTAAACATTATAGTAACATTTGCGGTAAAAATTTGAACGGCAACGTACGTTAATAGAAAAGCATCCTTGATTCATGTTTCTTTTCAGAAAGGTCTCTAGACTAAGTATTCATCGGTATATCAAAACTGCATGTCAAATCCTGCTGGCAATCAATTATTTGATAAGATTGGTTACCATAAGCACCAATTAACTTTAAGCGTGTTGGTGATATTAATAAGAAAAACCTGTAATAATTTAGAATGGGTACAGTATTTGTTACTTTTACAAGTGAATGAAGGGAGGTGATAAAATAGGGAAGCTCTGGTACTATTACGCACTATTAGCAGGAAAGTTTTACATCGAAGTTATGTTTTTGCAAATGAAACGCACTGTATCTTGTTACATTATTAAAATCTGCATTTTTCAAGATTGTTTTTTTTTCCTAATATTCAGATGAGCCTGAATGACTAGATATTTTACTAAACTCCCATCCAACTCTTGTATATATTCCTTATCACCTTACGCTATTTTCCGTAGATTCAACATTGGAAATTTTCATTTCAAAGTTTGTAAAAATTTTTAAAAAAATGTTCTCTTCTACTTTTTAATAATTTATGGAAAACTTCTTTCACACTTAATTGGCACCTGCGGGATCACGATTGGTTGTCAGCAATGTAAATCAGAAACAGCTGATTATTACCACATGTATTCAAAAATCCATTTAGAAATCCGGTTTGATCGACCTGATCCCAATTGACGGCCATGAAAACTCAAAAGTTCTGTAAGTCACTGAATTGGGCCATTCAGCAGCAAAAGTATTACTCTGACAATGGTTGTTTCGGCGTAAGTAACTGAACACCATAAATCTAATAGCGATATATTTAATATCACAATACATATAAAGGAAAAGCCATTGGAGAAGAAAAAAAAGGCAACCCAATAATTATGAGAAACGAAGCGAGAGAAGGTGCTGGCTTAGGACGAACTGAAACTGAATAAAATGTTGATTCTAGCAAAAAAGGAAGCAATGTAAAAGAAATCACAAAAATATTCAATTTTAAATCTTTAACTGAGATGGCGAATACACTTTTCTTATTCTTTCTACCTGAAATGTGCAATATCCGTTTACAGTGCGCAAAAAAGAAAAGCCGTAAGACTGGTTCCGCTATATTCAAAACGAAAAAATACCGGGATTCCCACATGGAAATTAAAATTGACGGTAATATATTAGATTGATTTATAATGAATGCAATTTTCTTTCAGTGCCTTTTCTAATTAGTACGCTTAAAACCGGCGAGCAACAATGTACTATCTTCGTAAATAATCTGCAAATGGCCTGAGAAAATACTAATAACTTAGAAAAACCTATTTCAAAATATCATAGTTCATTTCAAATACCTTAAACCCATCCCATTTCCTACACCGACAACCTCCATCAGTAACTCGTACCAACAGTTGCACAAATCATTTGAATTTATGGGCGGTGTTTTTCCAATATTACACCGACAGCTGAGCAACTCAGGAAGGCAAGACAACAAGCGAACAAACAGACGCGCGGCGAAATATTCTCTCTTCTATTTCCTAACGCCATTTGCATCATAAACACGCACACACATACTGATCAACTTAATTACAATTTATCATAACCTAGCCCATGTGATGGGGATTTAAAATCCTCAGGAATGCGGCAAATCATTCACATACATTCGTGTACCTACATATGGCGTAGACATACCTATGTGTGCGTCTATGTGTACCTGCAACGTATCTGTAGCTCTTGAAATAAGAATGTTATGCCGAGAACTTTCCCTTCTAAAGCGAGAATAGTAGACAAGGTCGTCGGTATCAATATACATCTATCTGTTTCGTTACTAAATGACTGTGGAGTAAAAGTGTCGGCTATGTGACGCGCGCTTGATCGGAAATATGTAATTGCGTTGATTACCCCATGGAAACCTACACGGTACGTTTAAGCATGTTGCCTGGTTATGGGAAGCTAGATTTTTCGTTAAAATAAGCATATCCAAGAATTAATACATCGTAATTTATAGACGTGTACAGTTCGATAGTGTAAGTCGCGATCATCAAACGTACCTATTTCAGCTTTGCTGCACGTTTGTTTGCCATAAATAACAATAGCATTTTAAAGGACTTCATATCTTTAAAATTTTGTTGCATTTTTGATGAATTACTATGTAATATAATTCATAATCTACTATTATGTATTTATAAGCTCGTATGTTCTATATACGAGACAAATATTATTTAAAAACAGACTTTTAATGCGACGCTACTTCGTACAGAATGAATAGTTGATCAGTTATACTTTGATCCCTCTGTTACTTCTTTCAGTATAGCCGATATAAAAAGTTTACGATTAAAAATGTTCATATAAAAAAATCTAATGCTGCGCATGTAGCATGTGTTATGTTATAACAAACATTCCGTCTATTGAGTAGGCTCCAGTTCTGACGCACTTACAACGTTATATATTTGTCGATTATAATCGTCCATAAGCAACGTGCACGGAAACCTCAAATATCGCACCTGGAAATTAAGAATTTCGCTAGTTCATTGTAATTTAATAAACGAAAAAGCAGATGTACACTAATTCCCAACAGATAGATCGGGCTCGATACATTTACAATTTTACTCCATAAGAAGCTATCATTCCGCTTGCTTGCATTCTTACATTTATAAGTTGAAGAAAGTTGGTCATACATTCAATGCAATTGAAACATCCGTGTTACCATCCTTCATTGAGGATGAAGCGGTGTATTTAAAACTCACGGTACATGCTACCATAGCTATGCGAATCAACGTTTTAAGCAATGGAACACACACAGCGGGTGACCTCGTTACGTGCCCGACCAGTTTGAATGGGGTTTCGTTGATTGCCAACGGGTTGAAATCGCGCGCGTATCCACCTATAAATCACGCATAGATTCTCGCTCTTTCATTGAGAATTCGGTATGCAAATCGATGGAATGGTATTGTTGCATTGTTCGAATACTTATGTCAGTCATGTATCGGGGCTCGTATGCAAGACATCACACGGTAGGTGTGTAAATACGTTTTCCCTCTACCACTTCACGGGTCCCGTACAAAGAAATGCTCGGGCCAATCTCGCAAGGAGATCTTTACTATTGAAGATTTATTACTAAATGACTTTCTGAACGGATAACTGACAAACTAGCCTACCAACCTACTATACACGAGTATTTCTTGTAAATCTATTTAGATTCAATTGTCTCTCCAGCTGTTATGTAATAGTATCGTTATAGTACAACAAGAGATTATTTTTTGCACAGTGTTTGCTTTAGTTATACGAATACGTACGTGGTTACCTTCTCGTTCTCGGTCAATCGAACTTGAAGATAATTCCTTTTCAAAATGGAATACCTTTAAATTTCGGAAAAAGCAATTATAAATATCAGATTTGCTGCATTTCTGCTACTCATACGTTACGTTAGTTTTACATTTCCAGTGGACTTACCATTCTTATTTTTAAGAACTGCGTTCTTGGTAGTTTTGTACCGTTGCACTCACTTCCTCCGCCTGGCAGGGACTGCATATTGTTTCCTTTGTTAGGCTTAGGTTACTCATGCATCTTTCTAACAGCTTCTTGTTAGCAAGCATATTGTTGCTTCTTCTAGTAGGCCTGTTGCAAAGAAAAAGTTGCGCTAAATTTGTAGCTATCTTGTCGTTTCTATACTATCAGCATTGTTGTGTTGAGACATGTCGGTGGAAAGTTATACCTTTGTCGAGTTATTCTCTTCGCACAAGTAAGACTCTTACGTGGTTAATAGTATTCAGAAATACGCGATATTGTTTGTGCTGTATTATAATTAGGTGTTAGAGAAATTTCTTCTTATGAACAATGAGCAAAGAGGAAAAATAAGATGATCTTTAAGCTGTCGGCCTTCCTTAATTTAATGTTTGACGCCGTTCTCTATGCTTCTTTTTCAGAATTCCTCGTATTCTTCCTCATGCAGAATTGTTTTCAGTGTCTTTTCCCACTTCCTTCTCTGGCTGCACTATTACTTTTTTCTTTTCCTTTTCCCTTTTCCCGTGTGTTCTTTGTTCGCTATATACCTTCTTCAATTTTTGATGATCTTGCGTCATATATTCTTCTTGCCGTCTTTTTCTTGTTTGTGCTCGAGTACTCGAGCCATCTCTATCAACATTCGTCTGCCGCTTCTCCAACAACTTCCATTTTCAAAGTTTTCACCTCGCATATTTTCTATCGTTCAAGTTTCTTAGATATCGCCTAATTCAGCTAATTATCTTGCTTTTACTTCTTCGTGCAAATCTATTATCTGCCTTGGTGTTTCTTTCTTCCTCTAAAAACGCAGTCTTTTGGCATTATCCAACTTAAACTCTTCCAATCTATGTTAATATCACTGTCAAATTTCAAGTAAGCCTCAGTAAGAGTCAAAAATATTACACAGTATACTAAGGAGCATTTTCAAAGTATTTTTGTTTCTTCACTGTTAATTGATGTATGACTATCCTTAGTTTCATCATATCTACTTCTAACCCAATGATAATCTGTTATGATAATCAATAACTCCTTTTAATAGGTTTTTAACGGCTCAATGGACCTGTTGTGTTAATCCAGCTTTGGTTTAAGTTTTACCGAAAAGTATTAGTTAGAAAATAACAGGAGAGTCTGCGTGGATTTATTGCATAGATGTTCTTCCAAAACCCTGCACCCGCACAAGCTGCTACTTTTAATTGAATCTATTCAAATTAACAAACAATAACACCAATTATGCCGCATTACAATCATTTCATCATTTCTACAATCATTTCAAACTAAAACATGCAAGGCTATAAGTCATTGAATCGTGGAGTAACCATCAAAACTTAAGTAAATGTATTTTCTTAATTTAAAACGAGAAAAAGGTCTCTCCTGTTGTTGCTATGCATTTAACAAGATTAGTAATACATTAAAAATAAATTGAAATCATGGTTCTCATTCCTTTAATTCCTTCGATATAAAAATGCAATTAATCAACGAAACTAAATGGCACAATACTGAATCAGTGCTGGCGTATTTCAATGTAAAATCTGCATTCTAACATATATATGCATAGTAGATACCTGTCTTATTCATTGTAAGTATAAAATTTAACAGACAGCGGCTATAAAAACAATAGTAATTGTATAATTTATACTAGTCGACTTGTAAAATACCATGTTTGCTTGTAGTTGTAATGTAAATCGATATAGCCTAGCAGTTTTCTATCGTTACAAGGTTGTGATACTGAAACCTATTAACCGGTAAAAAAGTTATCAATACTATTAATTTATTGTTATTAAGTAAAGTATGTAACGCAGCTTATTCGTTATTTATTTCAACTATAAATTATTACTTTGAGTTCACTGACTGTTGTATTTTTAGATACGTTCGGCGATAATGTATCTTATAACGAGCGATAGCAGATTATGCTTACATTCCTGGTTGTTTCTGATAAATCGCCTATTACAAATTTAGTGCAATACCTGTTATTGATATAATATGCATGCACAACTTCAGTATTTCACTTTATAGTCACAGATTATACAATAACCTTGGAAATACGACCAAACATTCTGTAGCTAATGCATTGTAGAATTCAACTAGAAGGGTAAGGTTCGTGACGTGGAATAATACAGCGTCCTTACCTGTTGACACGTAAACGAATGGTGCCTTTCAAAGGACTTCGCTGTACAGATAAAGAGAAGTTAAAAGTAACACTTTCCTCACTTTTGGTAACCATTACCATTAATTAGGATGTATGTATAAAGCCGTTAAAATAAAGCTGCATTGAATGGCGGCAATTACACTCTTTGAAAAAATGTTAAGAGATTTCTCTATTTGCCTCGTTTACAACATTGTAAGAGACACTTGTAGATGTATATGAGATTCTATTAACAGATTGCATTCTAACAAACGATTTGCACAAAGATTTAAGAAGTATTTAGTAACGTTGTTAATACATAGTTTTCTCTACATCAGTAGAGAAAACTTAATTAACTTAACTAAAACTTAACTAATAATATTATCTATATATTATTACCTATCTACTATCAAGTAGAAAGTAATTTATTTCTTCTAAATTAAGCTTTTCTCGTTATACAGGTTCAATAAAAACAAAATGCCATCAAAGGACTTACTATCTGATAGCATATAAAAATTTAAAATGCATTTACTTTCGATTGTCTAGTAGCAACCAAATAGAGTTGTGCTGGTTTTTTTACTATTTAAAGAATGTTCTAATGACGACGGGCGTTTAAGTAAGGAACGTGGGCGTTTATGTATTGAAAAACGGTTAATTTATCAGCGTCGTCGTGGAAATTTTCGGTTTTAATACAGCGTCCTTCTCCGAATTATGTTGGTAGTGAACGCAACATATTGAACCATTAACATTATTATCTGTAAAACATGTATCCCTAAATACTTAACGTTATGTTAAATATATGAAAACACACCCGCATTGATTGTTTACCAGATTCCTGTCGACATACTGCAAAACGTTCCCCAATATATTCTGAAAACTTTCAAAAACTGTTGTATCGTACAGCAGCGTGAATCCTTAGAATATCTAGTTGCATAACAACATAGCTAGAGCTTTATGATTTATTTCTTAGCAAATCATAAAGTTCATTACAGAACGGTAATTTTTTACAACTTCAATTGTAGTTTAAACGGTAAAGAACGTTTTGAGGAAATGAATTGAGTATTTTCGGACAGATCGTGATCTTTAGACACTATAAAGCGGTGTTAGCAAGGGCTGTGGCGTAGAATAGTAACGGCAACCTCTCCACCGCACGGATTTAATTAATTAATTCGGGACGGCCGTTTCGAGGACCCGTTGTTAATATGAATATTGTAACAACGAATTTCTGCGAATACTTACATGTAAGTTAAACGTACGAATTTTCAGTTCTGTCGCATTAATTTTAACCGACTTTTTGTTAGAACGAAGGACACTGTACACGTTCCTTCATTTGTGCGCTTGAGCTGAAGAACGTAAGTCGTTGCACACAGTGAACAATAAGCAATCTTATTTTAATTTCTCTTCATTTTCCGAGAATTAACACGCCGAATGCGTTGCGTCTGTTAAAAAGGATTTTAATTTTTGTCTTATCAGAGGGAACATGCTAAATTACCGTGAATGAGAAAATTTATACGGTTTAGTAAAAGTAAAAATATAACTTAAGTGTTACTCTGAAGCGTGTTAATCACTCACTCTTACGGTGAGAAAAAGTAAAATATTAACCAATTAAAAAAGTTAAATTCGTTATCAACAGATGGTATTTTAGTCGGACTCAATTACACTTAATTACGTTATATTAAATACATAGCGCATTTTTACCTGTAAAATAAAGTATTTGCCATGCATGTGCACATATATAACCACCTAGAAAAACGTAAGCGAAATATATCGTTAGTCAATACTAACTGTACTTCCGCATTACTTCCAGGTATTCACTGCTTTGCATACGAATGAAGGTATTTTTAATGCATACGGAGTTTCACAGCCATATAAGGTGTAAATCCAGCGAGGAAAGGTTGAGACGTCCCATAGAGTCCCTTCGCTTCATTTGAATATCATGCCATTGCCCGACTACCTCGCTGCATATATGCAAACCAATCTGAACATTATTCAAACATCATTCAAACTGAACACGAGATGCAATTTAACCCTTTCTTGTATTCCGTTCGCGAAGCCTTTTGGTCCATTCAAGTGCGCGTATGTTTTATTTCCTCCGCTTTTTTTTCCATTCTTTTTTTCTATTCGGCCGTACAAACCGTCGTGGGAAGGCAAATATAAAACCAAGAGAGAAGGAGAAGTGTTGCTAGTGCCCACTCATCAAGGAATGTTTTATCACGAGCGATAATTGGTCAGGTGTGGTTGTAGTGGGTTCTCTTCTGCGTACGTATGTAAGAGAATATTTATATTCTTCGAGCCGTCTGACACTTCCTTCGTACTTCATCTCTATCGACATTTCTCTATTAGATATATCTAGAAAGAAAAACAACGACAAAATGGTTTGAGAGATGTCTTTTGTGAGCAAATGATATATTACGAATGTACAGCGATAGTTGTTACGCTTTCATGAATAATACGATGGTCTCTAACATGTGTAGGAACTCTCAAAATCTAAAGTTTTCCATTGATACCCACAATTCATTTTAATGCAATACACAAAAATATATATATAACTACGTATCGTAAATAATTTTAAATTATAGTAGTTCTTAGTTACGTAGTGTAGTACGTATATGCATCTCTAGTTATTATATTTAGGTGCTTGTACGAATAAAATTAATCTTGGCTGTTCAGTTGTTGAGACGAAGAATCAAATAGCAGTCATCTAACTGCTGAAGAAGTAAATTCAAGCAGTTGTTATAAATATATCGAAAGTACAATAGAATGTCCAATGTCGCCAAAAACTAAATTTTTCAGTAATCTCATGATAGAAGAAAAAAGTAACTATCAAAGAAATATAGACAGGAAGTAACTTTCTGATTTTGTTCTTGGCTATCGTAATAAATTGTTTTATTTCATTTTTTTTTCGTTTTTTTCTTTTAATAGATAAAATCATGAATGCATATTTTGGGAAAAATCCTTGAAACATGGACATGGAGAAAAAAGAAAGTAGTTTTCTCGTATCGTTTCAATAAGCAAAGATCGCTAAAGGCGCATCAGTAGTCATTTGTTATAACTAGAGAGGACAAAGATGGATGAAATTATTACTTTTTTGCAGAGATTAGACAGACTCGTGTTTTGTCGGACTTTCGGGAACACATAGTAGGCAATGCGAATCCATTGTCATGAGGCGAATAGACACGAGTCTATCTATTCGCTGCAAAAAGGAATAATTCCACCTTTGTCATCTCTAACTATAACCGATCGTGGCGACATGTATTCCAGTAAGCAGGCTTGTGTAGAAGTTATAACGTGAAATATAAAAATCTATATTTCGAATAATTTAAATTATCTAACTACATTATCGTTCCTTTATAATGTCCTCTATAGAAGCATTGAAGCTACATAGTAAGAATAGAGCAATATTTGAAGTTTCATTTAATATTAATATTTCACTGTTCATACATACAAATCTATAAATGGGTGTATCAGCCAATTTGTTAATTAAACTTGGTAACCAAAATTCAGCAGCCACCTCACACCTTGTCACTAGGCATCTAGAAAAAATATAGTCTTGTGTACATCACCGCATCACCAATAATTAAAAGAATTAACCAAAGTTTAAAACTGTTGGTAGATAGTTGAAGTTAAATTTTATTTGAGATCAGTGATACTGCTTTCTGCTATGTTGGTTTAAGTAAATTTAAACCAATTTATAAAATTTATAAATTATAAATAAAATCATTTATGTAAAAGGCATCTATTGTTCAACTGCAAGTTTCCGAGACAGTTGTTTTGTGTTGCTTACCTAGTTTTAATTTAACATAATAAAGTAACACGAGAATGAAGTTGTAGCTTCTTGAGCAACCAGTACAATATTCAATTTTAGAAAACTTGTTTCGTTACAAACAAAACGAAATATTTCGAAAACATAGTGAGACACATACCGGTCGAGAAAATATCCATTTCTGTTAAATTCAATGTACAATTGTCCAGTTAGCTTAGATAAGCCACAATTACTTGCAACATCCTGTAAATTGCATGTGGATAAAAGCGTACATAGCTTGATTATATAAGAAACGTTACTATTGTTAATCTTTTGCTCTTGTACTTTTCCATGTACTTCCTACGTGATATAACAATTTGAAAAATTCTAAGGAATATTTTATAAAATTGCTTTGGATAGAAAATATATATCTCGACACCTACACTAGCTAGATAACCGAACATATTCCACGTGATTTTACATGTTAATAATGGAGGCAGATACATTCCGAGAACAGGAAAAATTGTAATGTATTTAATTCGTGTGTACGACGTACAAAAGATATTAAAAACTTTAGACTCTCCAGTTGTTTGTACGACTGGAACTATGTGATAATGGTAAATGTAAATTTGACTAAACTAATTTCTCTCTAACCTCTACCTAATAGGATAGTTGAACATAATTACGAGGAGAGATGGGTATTTCCTGTATTTAGACGGTTTATATATTAAACACATACGAGCATGTGTACTTTAACGCTTACTGTGTTTGTTGTACGCTTCGTGTTATTATAAATATCAATTAACGCCTGCGTAAAACTTATTGAGTGCTAGTTGAAGTTATCGCTTACCCCGCCTGAACAAATCCAGCACTTCACGAAGAATGCACATAATGTTCTCTGGATAACTGTAAATGTTCCAGTTATATGTAAAATTTTCGAGCGGAGCAAAATTCAAGTAAACATAGAACTCTTAGTACTTCCACAGTGGCGAGGCGACGAGAGACGTATAAATTCGTGTCTTATTCGCGACGTTACAAAATATTCAAAGAACAGTGTGAAATATAAGCTATCCTCAGAGGTGGAGATATAACCATGCAATCCTTTAAAAGCTCTTGACATTTAGAGGTGTAATTATTGCTAAGTGCATTTCTTCATTTATATGGAAATAAATTGGCGATGATATATTCAATTATTAACTTTGCATTAATGTAACACCGACTGAATAATAGTTAAGTAATTGAGTTTGGATTTTTTGCGGCGTGCGCATAATGCTGGTTTCAGTATGATCATTTAATTATCAATCAGTTCGCGGTAATTATGGTAATTTGTTTGAAATAGATACAAAGTATATTTATGTTTCGTATTTTGTAAACGCAACATAATGCATTCGATACGTTGTCTTTTGCGTCACAGTACGTTAGCTTAGCAGGAAAGCTCCATTATTACATCAACTTTTTTGTGAGTAATGACATCATCCTATGGATACAAATATTTCGCAGCTAAGAGGAAAAGATATTTTATCCCAAACAAGTTCTCTGCCAAGGTTGTAGCCATCGTGTGGTTCAAGTGAACTTGTTGTCAACTTTAGGGAGGTTTTTCATCGCTTTGCCTTTTTCTCCGACTTTCCTAGTTGTTCACATTTTCTAAGGCCAATCGGCGGCGGCACGTGATTAAATTTATAGGGTGATTACATTTATAGGGTGGTCATAATGATGAAGAAAATAACTGTATATCTTACCTTGACTTGAACATCAGCGGAATTTTTCGTACTTTAAATTTTTAGTTCTGCTAATCGACTCAATTACCAATTAAACCAGCTAGAATGTATGTAAACAATAATCAATTCAATTCGTAATTGGGAAATGTCCTGTAACCGGGGGACACGCTCCCTAATTCTTTACTTTCTTTTTCATCACCACCAAGCGAACTGTTTTCTTGGTAAATAAAAAGAAAACAAATTTTGACAAAAATAATTCGCACAAACCTTCAGACTACATGATGTACTTCAAATTATGTTCTAAAAAATAAATTGTATCTGTTACGTAGTTTTCGTGATATTGTACCAATCTTTGTGAAGACTGTATCTTCAAATCAGGCTAAAAAGTGTCCTTAAACAAAGGTACTCTGTTGGTCAATTCTACCGAAATCTGAGTTGTATCGTATTATTTAATATTTTAAAAAAATCATTATCACTTATCAAAATTTAGAAAAAAAGGATACAAACGCAGCCATTGCGTTAATTACAATCAATCCTTTGTGTAATTATAATTTGTAATTTTGTTTTTGAAAATTTATTTATATTTGCAAAATTAAGAATAATGATAGTACAAAAAAATAAAACATCAATCTAAAAATTCATTTTCTTTTATGTTTTTGTCCATATTCTTAGTCTTATCTAAATTATCTATATACAATTATTTCTCTTCTAATGATTATGTCATATTTTGTATGTTAAAAAGAAAAATATGGGGGGGGGGGGGATCGCTACCATTCCTGTAAAAGAGGTGGGTGTAAGGAAATAGCTAGAATCCTCGTTTTAGATAATCACCCGGTGTCTGAAAATTTCTGTATACGGTCGCATATCTCGCATTTTAATTTAATTATTATTTGAAGAATAAATGGGTTTTGTCAAACCATTAACTCATTGTGTATATAAGTCTTATGTTTGGTTAGTTGAATTACTATATAAAAATGTATGTATTTATTTAGAAAATGTAATTGTCTGTTAAATTTAACTAGTTATCGTATTACATATTGTACGTATTAGAACCTTAAATGTTAAAAGGTAAACTATAGAAGATAGGAACAAATAATTTTTGATTGAAGGACAACTTTTTGAATACTAAAGATACAAATAAATATCAAGGTAAGTGTACATTTAACTAGACATTGTATATTTTAATTTGGAAACAATGATGTTGCAAAGAAGATTTGAAGAAGGTTTACATTTTGAAGTTTGAGAAGAACTTGGACACCGGGCCAGGGCAGGATATCGAAGGACATTTTCACTTGAAGAACATAAATTAGGATTGATTTTACAATTACGATTTGAATTAGGCGAATATACAATTATCAACATTTTATTCAACTATTTTGGCATTAAAAATTATTTAATTTTGATTTAGCTCTAGTTACAAAATTTAGTTAAATCCCACTTATTTGATAATTCAATTAACGTATAACTCAGAGAATTTAATTTTTTTAAAAGAGTTTTATTACAATGTATGTGCTCTTCAAACGTCACTTCAATTACGACACACGTTAAAATAAAGTGTCCCAGCTACTTCTTCAATACTGCAGTTTGTTAGATACTTATTACTTATTTATTTATTATGATGTTTATCGTATACTCTGCATTAATTCAATAACCATACACGGCAGCCATCATAGGAAAAATAAGGCTTTAAAAATGCATCTCTCGTAGATCTGCGAAGGAAGCTATTCCTATAACACGCCAGCTGTTTCTACTCGAATAGAATTAGTTATGCATTAATTCTGATGAATGCTTTGGAAATGCGCTAGAACGATGTGTACACAAACACTCGTTTAAAGTAACGAAGGTATCGGATAAATCTAGTAGGCCCTCCTCACGGTTCCTGTAAAACAAAAGAACGTCTCGCCGGCTGGCAACGATCAACCCCTTCTTTTTGCACTCTTTTTTCCGGCATTTTTTTGTTTAGTTTTTTATTAATATACGCAACCTCAACGGATCATGGGGAGAAGGGTATTACCTACGAACCTTTCATCGAGCAACCGTTAGCTGCTACGTTAATTAGTCACAAATTTATTGCGTTATAGATCAATAGAACGCGTATTTCAGTATTAATATCCCGAAGGAAGAGATGCTTATGTGCTAATGAGATATTGCGTGATTCTTGATTTATCTTTAGACGTAACATGCATTTGTGCTGTACACATGAATTAAGTGTTCGTAAGTGGCATAAATAACTTTCAAGATCATTGCATATTTAATTCACCCGCAATTTATACCAATAATTAAAGAATTTAATAATTTTTCAGTTTATCAAACTAGAAATTTAAAAGTTGGTTATTATGGATTACCAATTAGGGCGATTATTCTGGCTAACATAGTTTTTGGAATAGAGACCGTCAAAATAGGTCTAAACGTAAAATGATGTTTCCACCATTTTTTTTTTGTGATAGTAGCTTTTTAATCATAAACTATCCGAAGACTACGTGCAAGAGAACTCTCGTACAAAATACATTAACACTACTAAATACCGATAACAAAATTATTGAAATAATTATGAGCGTTGAAAAGATTGATTAAGATAACTGGTATGTTATATATGCTAAGAAGCGAAAAGGGCTCTTCGTGTTCAACGGTTTACTTCGGTAGTCAATGCAAGGATATTAATTAATGTCGTTGCTATAAGCATTATAGTTTTATATTCAACCTACATCAAAACCATCCGTTTCGATTTGGCGAAAAATGTCAACTTAACCAAACCTATAAACAATTGGCAAATTATGACAGAGATGTCTTATCCGGATATATCTAATGTAATTTTACATATTTTTAACAAATATTTGTATATATGCTTCAGTTTTTCAATGTCGTATTGCCTGAATATTTTTTTAATTTAATCGCACATCCAACAGCGCGTTAAAGTAAAACAAAGGAACCCTTCGGATGTCTAGATCAACCCTTTGCTTTGCATTCTTTTTTTTCGTGACGCTTTTTTGTCGGATTTTTTTCACTTCCCAACCGACACCAGTACCTAAAAAAACGCTTATTGTGAACACCTCCAACTGGCTTAACAATAAAATTATTTCAATGAATTAATTTTTATATTAAATTATAGCGAGCCGGGCCCAGTGCGTGAGTATAAACCCACGAGTGTACAACTGTCGTTTTTTCCTCGAGTTCACTCGACAATGTTTTTTTCGTCCGTAGTTGCTGTTATGATCTGATAAAGAGAACCGCATGTACATGTGTACACATGCACACGTACGTACGTATTGTACGTGTATATATGTACATACGTATGTGTAAAAGATGTCATCTTGCTTGCAGCTGCTGTTATATCTAAGTTCTACCAACTGGCTACCAATAAACTTGTTTCCTATATCTCCATGCTTTTCGAAATATTTGTTTGTGTTGGGTTTAAATATAGAATACTTCATAAACAGAGTTTTAGTAAGGCCGTGTTATATGCAAGTACGTGCTGACACCACGCTGTACATTGTATATTATAATCTTAATTTTAAAGAAAATGTTGGAAGTCATGCCAGACAGGTCGTATATGCATGTGTATGTTTGTATGTACGTATAGGTATACATTTCAAAAATATTTTAAGATCCTGCTGAGAAATGATTACGCTTTACAATCTAACGTTACTACTTTTGCTTTATCCTGTTTCGTTTAACACTAGACTATCTACAGGTCAGCGTCTACCAGAAATGTGTGGATCTTGTTTATAGAGGTAATTTATTTGTGGAAAGATGCTGTGCTTATTAGTAGAAGCTTGTTACCCTGCATGCGAACTATGTACGAGGTTTGACCAACATGTATGCTCGTAGGCACTACTTTACGTATCAAAAGATTGCGGAAAGTGTTACGGTTTATTAAAATATGATGTTTCAATTGCACCTCTTTATTGGAACAAATTACTTTGGGCGAAGATTTCGTTGTTATCAATATATTATTGCCAATTATTCAATGCACATGATACATTTACGAAGTAAGTGGCTATTTAGGTTTACACAGCCTTCCGCAGTACAACAGTTAGTACGCTAATAAAAAGGCAGCATATTTTTTCATAAAATATTGTGCGGTCCTTTTAATTTCCAGGAGAAAAAAAAGTAAAAAAAAAAACAATCTGTAATCTGGGAGGTTAATTACGATTCCCGTCAACCCGTCCTCTTATTTATGCATATGTTGCGCTCAAACGCCGGCGGAAGAATCGACTAGAACGCGTTGTTCTTAAGATCATCCGGAATGGGAAATTCGCGTTATGTTACTTGTATAGACAACCACAACGCATTGTGGTTAACTCGAAACGACCACAAAGCGAAATTCGTGTCACGGTTTCTAGAATATTTGACCATCGCGTGTTGCGGTTACTGAAAAATGTCACAAAAATCTTTGAGAATTGAAATAACAAAAAAAATATGGGTTATTGAGGAAAATGGAAGCTCATGCGTTCAGAAGTCTGAAGAATGTCATGAATATGTTTATATTATCTGCAGAAAAAATTATAAGACAACGGGTTTCAGTATAAATATTATTTACATGCTTTAGCATGTAGCATTTTTCATCCGTTTTAAGCTTGAAAACTTAAGTATATAAATAAATACATACGTAAAAGTCAAAGTGAACATGCTACAGCAAATGCTCAAGTCATGAGAGGCGAATACGAAAACAAATTACTTCAATTTCAATTAAGTGCTAAAATGCCAAAGTGCCTAATTACGTCTGTACTCGGTATATTTCGTAAAATTTCTGGGGCTATGTTGGCACAAACGACCCTAGGAATTTCTTAAATTCTTCCTGAAAGGTTATCCTATAAACTACCCGAAGAAAGTAGTCTACAGGAGTTATATCAGGAGAATGAGCTGACCATCAGCACCTATTCATCCTGTCGGAAATATGATTGCTCACTATGTTACTGTTAGGAACGCAATTTCGTTAAAAATGTAGCTGCCGCAAAATTAATGTTATCAACAGGAGATCAACAAGATCAAGCTATTGCGGTTTTGATAAGGTATATTCCATTTTCTTTGAAAATTAGTTTTTCTTTATTTCATCCAATGTGGATTACCGTAAAGCTATATGAATCTTAAGTAGTTTGTTAAAGTGGTTTGTGGTTAACGAATGTTAATATTTTATGAACTAAACCGATTCATATAGCAATGTCTTCAGCAACAGATCTCATAAACGCGTAAAGATTACAAGCAACACTTGGTAATAAACCCATTCCGTTGGCTTCATTCACTACCTTTAATAAACCATATCTAAATAAATTAGTATATAGAATTTTGTAAAAGCCTCTCCTTCGTCAGTTATTATGAAAACATTCGTATTATCTGTAAAGGTAAGGATTTTGTAGTGACACAAATCATAGAAGTAATATTTATTGGAAATGGAATCTACACCATATTATGAATCAAATATAATATGACTTTGGATAAGAAGAAAGCATACTTTGTTAATATTGTTCTTTTTTTATTGGAAAAGTTATCGGTAGAGAAAGAAATGTGTCTCACCTTTGCTTTTGAATAAGAATTGAAAAAGAAGTGATCAAAAATAAAGGTGGCTATTTAAAAAAATCTCCTAATTGAACGTATCAATGTTTATAGCGGGTTTTCGTCATGATTTATAACTAGAGATTATGAAGGCATGTGGAATTGTTCCTTTTTGCAACGACTAGATAGACTCCTTGAAGAATGGATAAGAATGGATTCGTCTTGCCAAAACAGAAGCTTGTGTAATCTCTCAAAAAAGAAATCTCTCTATTTATAACTATCTCATCAACAAAAGTTCCAAATCTGATTTACACAGCCAAAGCCATAACATACATTGCGTTCGATACGAAACCTGCATCTAGGAGGCAAAAAGTAAAGGTATTGCTTCCCAGGTTTGTTATTAAAATGTTTAAACAATCGCATGGAACAATAAAAAAATCACATTTAGCTGCTTAACATTGTTAAATTATTATCATTAAAAATTCTCGATGAACTCATTTCTAAATGAGTAATTTCTATTTGTATACATCGGCGCATCTGTTATATTTGCTTTAGAAAGCAATTAATCAGCAGTCGATAAAGAAATGATATTAACTTATTACATTATGGCTATTATTAAACAATAACCGCAGTATGTCATATGCATGTACGAAAGTATGTGCATTAGCTTATTAATAGATCATTTTTCCATGCTACGGCTTGTATGATTTATGCGTTTTAATGGCGCGATAAAACATGAGCATAAACAAAGGCATTTTTAAGGATCGTGTAACTTTTGCAATGGTATAATGGCTACATACAAACATACACAAAGGTATAATACGCGTATTTTAGTTTTACAGGAAGTTTTAAACAATTATGTAACCATAAACGAACTTGTACATATGTGTTAACTCTGCAATTTTACAGGAAATTTAATTATTTGTAACTATGAGGGAATAACCAATATAATGTAAATTCAAAAATCCTTACGTAAATTATACGTAATTTTGGCAGAATTATTTGAAAATTTAAGGGTACATATAAAAATTATAATTCGTAGTGTACAGGATCATTTAGGACGATGATATTTCTGAAAATAATCAAGGTATCCTTTTAAACCTTTGGTGAACGGTACTATTAAATAATAATACTATATTTTCTAAAAATATTTGAAATACTTCATGACGCTCTCTTATTTCAAATACTATAGCGTTATAAGCAAGTCTTGAATACACCAACATCATGGATCTACCTATCTTCAAGATCCGAAAAATTTGATATGTAAACTAGCTCTGAAATTTTTATTGGCAACATAAATCGCCCTTTATTGGTGTAAATACATACCAGAGACGTTGCACAGAGTGTTCAACAACCTAGTTCGAACGTTGACATATTCAGTTGAAAAGATTTCATTTTCCTTAATGGCAACCCCTATTCTTAAGACGCTACTAAAAAAAATGCTGGTAAACGATATTTGACTTTCTGCACCTGAACTCGTTAGTTTCCGATTTGTTTTAAAAAATTATTAAATCGATTTTTTATTACCAATAAACAATTAGAACCGACAAAGTAAGCTTTGTTTTGCTTAAGTTCGTGATAAACACTCCGGTAATGGTACCTATATCTTTGTTAAGACTTTAAGATTTTCAGAAAAAATTCAGCTTTTCATCTTGTATTATAATAGATGATAATTGCATCGAGTATAACTACAAGCTACCTTCATGGAATTTTATCAATGGACGAAATATGAGCATATTATTTTATTTATTATTATGTTTGGTTATACATATACTACATTAGTATTGGTATTACACAAATTCCTTTAGTCATTGCCACCTTGATAGATCTATTGTAACAAAATGTGTGCTAGAACATGTGAAGCAAATATCAGAGAGCCTCCAGATCTTCTCGTTTGCTTTTTCATTACCTTCGACACCCTGATGGTTGGGGACCTAGCTCAAAGTAAAGTGGTTTTTGTGTCCCCAGTTGCCTTAAATTATGTACATTCCCGAATCAGGGTAGGCTTTAATAGCTTTTAGAACTGCCTGACTGCCACTGAATATAGTTATGGTTGCACCTAGTATACCTTCTGTATATGCTACTAAATGATTTCATGCAAAGGAATCTTTTTCTTTGCAAATTTTTGACGAAAAAATTGACGAGATGTTATTTAATAAGTTCCAATTAATTTTACATTCCAGTCATTTAATTCGCTCTTTTGAAAATAAGAAGCGACATTGACTCAGTGTGAAGAGGATTGATAGGGTTCACGTGCATCTATTAATTTTAATAACGCGTTTTAAGGTGTTGATTTAAGATTAGGTGTTAAGAATTTTGTAAAATGAAAGATGACAATATATAGGAAAAGTTCGTTTTGGATATAGCTTATTTATACGGTATATTTGGATTGCCCTTTCTTAATTTGCGGCATGTTATGTATAAGATGGCGATCGATTCAGTTGTAGTACCTTTTTATAAAAATATATAGCTAAAAATTAAAATTTTGTACTTATTTTTTTCAATACGACGGTCCAAACAGTTAACACGTGTGTGCGTTAAAATTAACATTGGAACATGTTAAAATGAATATCCCCTTTTTGAGAAGATTTGCCATTCATGAAAAGTACCTTTTACCATTGTTTATACACGAGAATAGTCACTTGTGAGTGCGACCGTATGTGTACCACTTCTGAGTGTTAACTTTTGCACTCGATTGCTTACTGTGTACGTACTGTGATGCTCAATTTAAATTAATTTGTGGATTAAACTCACAAGTATCCTTTGCTTCGAAAACGAACAACCACCAAGCCAATACGTGGTACCTGTAAGATGGAGTTCCAACACATTGTACACGTGACGCATAAATTAACGGAAACGATCGTTGGAATTTATTTATTACTTAATTTAATTATTTCTTATATAGAAATAATGATGTACAAGAGTCCCATTTATTTGTGGGAATTCTTGGAGAGGTAAGCAAAGAAAGCTTTTGCCGGTGTTAGTCTAAGAAATCCTTGAAACAACTTCAATTTTCATTAGCAAGTCTATGAAGCGTTGATATTAAAAAAAATTACTACAGGGTTACCACTTATTTTTTTTATTTTTTGTATAGGTACAAAATTCAGTAACGTTAGCAGAACTGAAAACGTATTAAGTATTTACTTATGCCAACCGCTGGATCCTAAAATTGCTTAACACCATTGTATTCTTTACGTCTATTTAGATAGTGCTAAGTAGCGTTTACGTTCTTTACATTTGATTCATTTTTAGTATATTGCCGTACGTACGGGTTCACCAGATATATATGTATGCACATACGCACACCTAAACACATACGTGTTAGGCGAGAATTTAAATTAAGCAAAATGAACACTTAAATAGTTAACTGCAATAACAAAACCGAAAAAAAATTATACATGTTTGGATAGGTAATTGCAGTAAGTGAATTCTTCATTCGGAAACTCTTAAAAGTCAAGATGAATGGTAATTTATGGTCTTCTAATAAGTATAAATTTACGATATAACCAATTTTTTTTCTCATGCACGCGCTGGCTTATTTAAACATGCATAGATACTTTAATCGTTTTTAGTCATTCAGTCCTTTCTGTGGAGGATTCAGCATAATTACATCGGATATAAAGAACGTTTTAGGACGGTGAAACAAGATAATCAATGATTTATATGACAGTGTTTTACGTTTTTTTTTTCTCTTTACAGTAATTTGTTTACTGAATATTAAATGTCAAAGAATGTAATCAACCTAACAAAACCCAACAAAAAAGACCATGTTGGTCAATGATTGATATCTCTGTATTTTGTAAAAAGAAAAAAAACAATGAATTAGATTACTTCGATGAAAAAAGTTAAATCATTAGAAAATAACAAAGATGATTACTTAAAATGTCTTGCTAGACTTTCTCTGATTACTGTTTTTTTTATCGTCTATTTGCAGTAGGCAACACTGATTACTATACAATTTAATGGAATTTGCAAACAAAGGAACAATGAGATTTCGAGATGTGTTGTATTATTGATAGGGCGCCTTGTATATTTTCTTTGCTTATAATGTACATTGTGCGATACGACGAAAATAGATGAGAAAACCGAATCTTTGTTCACGCCGTTTACGTTATCACCCACTGCTGTAGATTGTTATTAAAATCTAATACGTGCGTGTCGGCTTGAGTGTTATAAGATAATAATTAGCCTTTACCATAACAATGGATGTATGAGGGATGTTGCCGAAGTTCTAGGAACTGTGCTAATTAAATTAGGCAGAACTTATAGGTAATGCTGTTGGTGACAAGCCTTAATATATTTATAGAGCTATCCAGTGCAATATAGTTCAGTTTGAGTCAGGTGTTTGTCTGATATAGACGCGTTTTCGTAGCACATCTTTTGTAACCGTGGAGGATGCGGCTAAATCTCAAAGAACAATAATTTTCTTATTATGGAGAGGGTTCAGAAATTATTTAATGTCTGCAAGGAGTGTTTAGTGAATCTGCAGAATCTAAAAATTGCGCATATTAGTGGACGAACTACTAAAATATGCACACGATAAGTTCATGACATCTTACCTGATTGATTGAGTGCCAAGACTCTTGGGGCTGAAACTGAATAATAGGTCTGTCACTTAGCGTCAACTTCAACAGCTGTTAGCCCATAGATTGTTGCTGTTAGCCATGGATTGTCTCCAATGACACTCCATAGGCCATTTGAACTCCAAGACAATGTGGCATTAAAATAAATAACCGGAACGGAAGTAGCTAATGGCTTAATACCAACTAAGTTATATAATTCGCTCATAATTGTTTTTTTCGTTGAAACTAACGTGTCATTCGAAATTTGTTCGAAATTAACAATACCATTCCTTAAAATGGACGCATATGGGATGCTTTTTATACCAGTGAAGTTATAGTATAAAAGAAGTAAAGAAATGTCTTATTTTCACAATTTAGATTCATGCGTTGAGATCTACTGTTAAGTAAGAAGAAAAGCATTTCTTTGCTACTTCTTATATGCTTAACAATCTCCACGTCATAATATGCACTTATACATAAGTAAGAAGATGTTTCTATATTAACGAATAAACTTTTAGTTGTTAATATAGCAGTATTTTTTCCAAGTTCGTTGACATAGGAGAACATGTACATACATATATGCCTAACTGAATGTTGTAATTTGCATAAAGGAAATAATCAGATAACATGCATCAAGTTGTGTTCAATTAACCTCCAAACCAAAGGCATCCAAGCTATTCCACATAAATGGTTACCGTCTTCATAACTTTTTCGCATTTTTCACGTGGCGGTTATAAGAACCACCGCATTCGGTCTTTCACATAAATAACGATGGCTTTATTATCACGCACGTAGGCGAACTCAATGAATACGAGGTATTTATCCTTGCTCAATGAATCCTTTCTGTATCATGTAACTGCTTATGTAACGTTTCATAATGCAACAAAATAAAAGTTCTGTGCACATTATATACTATGGTTTCTTCAGGTGAATAATAATTATCCTTGAAACGCCAACGTGCGTAAAACTGGGCAGTGCTTTGACGTTACTTACGTAATAGAATTTTATGCGAAATTACCTAGAGCCGTTCCTCTTGAGAATTACCGCGCGCCATTTGTAAGATATAAAATTGTTTCAACTTTTACACTGGCACTAAAATCGAATAATGGGGTCGTAACAATAATTATTGAAAGCACATTTAAGAGTGTAGGTAGCAACGTAAGAAATCCTATCGAGGAAACGATTACCACGTATTTAATCTTTGCAATAATTCCTTTTTATTTCTGCTTCATGGCAAAATTACCACCTACTAAGGTCACTCTTAAAACAAAAGATAACCAGGTACTAAGACAATAACGAATAAACCGAATAGAACTCCTACAAATTATTTTATCTCAAAAGTTGCCAGGTATGAGATAGGATAACGATAAAATACTGTAAAGTGTGCAATACTAGAGGTACCGGTTCCTACACGGGTAAAATCGAAAATAAAGTAAGGCTGCGTGAACACTTTGAACAGACTAAGTGGTTGCTTAAAGATTGTCACTATGTAAGTTAGGTTCCTTAGAGAGGGCTTGCTAAAGTACGAGAAAGTATAAATCCCGAGCAGACTTATCATCAATTGAATAGGACCCGTGATCTTTTGTTGGCAGGAATATGTACATGATGTTTATACTAGTTATTAAACAAGAGAAACAAAAGAAGTTTCGAGGTTAGCCCAATAATGTCCTCATGTTGAAGAACCTCATGAATAAATAGTTCTTTCGGGAAGTTTCTTTAAGTTGCGTAAGGAAATAAGGTGGTCGGTCAGAAGAAAGGACGAGCTGTTTATACAATAACAAGAATGCGACTCTTAGTATATCCAAATTAGGGAAAGGTACGCCATCATCACAAAAAAAAGTAAATATAAGCTTCCTCAATTTAATAATTGAGGAAGCACGTCAAATTCGAAAATCAATCTGAATTAGGGCCATTTAAGTCCTTAGAAAAAGATAAACAAATAAAGTATTTTCTGTAGATTTTTATGCATTTTTCAATATAATTTTCATTTAACTCCGTACACTTTTTCAATCATTTCTCCAACTTTTTTAAGGCAACTGAAAGATTCTCAAAATAGGCATCTGTTTGGGGGACTTTCTCGTGCAACGTGAACTGTTGTCGGTTGAGCAGATTTGGAATTAAACAGTCACTGAGAGCCAAATCCGGTGAATGCGGTGAATAATGTACGTTCCACAATTTTAGAAGGTACATTATCCTGGAAACTGCGCAGATGTGCAACCATGCATTGTTTAATGGAGCATGATCTTTTCCGTTTCAAAGAAGGACGCTTTTTCTCGATTTCTTCGCACAACTGGTCCAATAGCGACGCAGAAAACTTTCCAATTATTATTTGCCCCTTTTGCAAGTAATCTTCGGAGCGTGTTCGCCTTGAAAACCCACTGCTTTGACTGTTCCCTTGTCTCCTGAATGTTTCGTCCATCGTTATGTACTGACGAAGAAACTCTTACCTTCTCTACATTCCGATAGGCCTGTGGCCGTTAGTATTTGGCGTACTTTGATTCGTCGATCATTCAAAGCCATATCATGGATGTTGTCAATCGTTTCGGAAGTGGACGTCCAGAACGCCAGAACGATGTTCTTCTTTTGTAGGTGCGCGGCTACGTTTAAATTCATTTACCCAATTGTAAGCAGTTGCATGAGAGCAGGTATGCCAAGAACTTCACCCAATTCAAGTTTAATCTCTTTCCAAGTTAAGCCTTTCAAATATGTATTTAATCACTGCACGAAACTAACCGCTTTTCATATTTCTACGTAAAATTCTTTATGGCTTGAGCAAACAGCTGTCTAGTGACTTATATAATCATTTCATTTATTTTAATTATGATTAATATGCCTGTCTTGCATCGATAGTTGTTGAACGATTCTTTTCAACGTATAAAAGAAAATATTTTCAGCATCTTATTTTGCCGCTTGTCGCCAGTCACAAGTGTTTGCACTTCTTTTGCAATCTAGTTTGGTTGATAACGTTTCGGGTGTTGCGCGTTGGGTGATAACATTTCACAAACCTGCCTCGAACATGGAGATTTCAAGCATGTGAAGGTTGCAGTATTTATCTTATTTACATTTTGTATTTATCTAAGTACTACATCATAGGTAAATAGTATATACCCTAACATATTCTTTACTGTTGGTTACACAACGTTTCTCAAAGTAAAAAATTCTCTTATTTTATCAGTAAAAAGTTATTTAAGTGTTGTTCAGTTACGCTCGATTATATTTTGTATATGATTTTTATGTATCTATTTGCAGGAATCATATAAAATGACAAGTATACACCGACCTCCCTAATATAGCAGCTACTGTAGACATCTTTGCTAATTAGTAATTGGTGGCTGCAATACCGAGCCGACACCTGAATCATCGTTCAGTTCACGCTAACGCAAGACTTCAACAACCACTAGTTGTTAAAGTTTGCAGCAATGTTACAAGCAGAAATGTTTATCAAGGACAATAAATGGGAGAACCTTGATTCACAACTTATTGAGTTTGGAACAAAGAAAACATCGTATCAACTAAAATTAAATGCAGTAAGTTTATTAAAATGAAGTCAATCGTTTAAATAATTTACATAGTTGCTTAATATTATATATTTTTGTGAAGTACATTATAAAAAAGAAGAACTATGCATACTAAAAATAAGCAAATAGGTCCAGTTCCAATAGTTTTACTTATTCATGGCAAATGAATGCTGCAGTTCATCTAACACGTTCCGCTCATTGCTAATGAACTGAAGTTCATTTACTATAAACGAACTTCACTTCATTTATCACGGATTCACTTCTCAGAAATTGTCGGAGTTAAATAAAACAACAACTGAGTAGTTTGTTTCGGTTGAATGTTGAATGAACTGCTCACCTAATTCAAGAAAGATTCACTTAAATTCGACATACCTTTTTTAAGCATAGTGATTGTGTGCGGTAGCTTAATCACCTTCTTTGTTCAACTTTTGTTATAAATTCAGAAGTGCAGCAATGAAATACTTGATTCAATTAGATTGGAGATTTACATGAAATTAGTTTAATTTTGGGGATTTGGTGGATGAGCATTTAACGGAGTTCTTCCTTCTCATCTGAATCACTCCATCCATGATTTTGGCATGTAATCCAACAATTTTGTTCTTTTATAAATAATATCTTTCTCTATTATCCTAGAATGCCTAGATTACACTAGCAGAGCATACTGAATTCGGGCTGTAGTTGTTATTTGATTAGTTAGATCTTGTTTTAATACAGAAATAGATGAGAGAAATAGAAAGATGGAAACAGTCAATTAAGTAGCGGTCGATAAGATTTCTAAAATTGATGAATTTTATTGATTGAGAGACGGATTATAGAAATAAGATAGTGCCAATAATACTAACGTATTAAACTAAATCAAATTGTGGCACATTGTAATGTAGATTCGCATCATACACATATTGGTAATTCGGGAGACACAACAAGCACAGATTTAATAAATTTGAAACCTGTATAGCTTTTGCAGCAAACCGCTTTTAGACGTAAATATCAACCAGTTCTGAATGTATTCGTTTCCCTGCTGATGCGGGTAATTTTCCAGTAACAATAGCTTGTAGACAAATAAATTAAGCATAATTAAAAAAGGAAAATACCTCGCCAAGCTTCCTTGTTGTTCCTATTTGATTTGAAAGAAATAGTTAATTGGCAAAGAAATAGAACATTGTAGCACCTTGCTTTATGGAAGGTACTGCATGGTTCCACTTGAGAATCTCCTAGGCCTTCAATTAAGTGCTTAACGTGAGAAATTTATTAGAGTGCGATGTATGAATATGCATTAAAATACCAAAAGTAGCCCGACTTATCCAGCATCAAAGTGTTACAATTACTGCATCGCCTTATGCATGCATCATTATCGCTATCACGATGATCAGTATCGCTTCAATGTGACTAAGCACTTCCACGACATAATTACATCTGAGTCATTGATGCGTCGTCGTCTTAAATGCAATTCTTAGCACGCAGTTGCCGTAGTGGGAGTCTGCGCTGAGGTCACCGAAGCAATATGCTTCATAAAACCGAATTAATGTCGTTTGTGTGTGCAAAGCGAGCTCGTGTCTCCTCCGTTTGACTAATAATCACTTCATTGAGAGTCCAGGCGCCATTATCCGCCACAATTAAGGCAAGAACATGTGCCACTGCTGCCCACACCTCTTCAATTACAGAAACTACTCTTCCTATTAAATGCGACTGCATATATGTATGTTGTTAACCAGGGCCTCTTATTATTAACTAAATAAATATAATAAATTATTAGATAAGTAAGTCGGTTTGTAGTGCGTTGACGAGAGCTACATATTAAAATCAATCCTGGCATTGAGCGATCTTGGTTGCACCTCATACATACGGATTTAAGTTAACGTATACGTTACTCGAAACTATTTGAATTTTACATCAAACGAAAACGAAATTGATATTATCAATAACGTACATGTAGTCGCAGTTCTTCGTTAATTCCAACGTAAGAAGTGAACACTGACATTCACTGGCTGTCTTTCATATATTTAAAAGTGATCACTAGTGATGACAAAAGCAGGTGGAATTATTCCTTTTTTGGAGCGACTAGATTGACTCGTCTCTATTCGACTCATGAGAATGGATTCGTGTTGCTCACTGGTGTCCCTGAGAATCGACAAAACACGAGCCTGTCTAGTTTCTACAAAAAAAATAATTTCATCTGCCTTTGTCCTCTTTAGTGATCATGCACGAATAACTTTTATAGCAATGATGACCCAACGATGGTCGCCAAACTTTATGTACCATTAATGGAGCTCAAAAGTCCCGCGTACTTTTAAACAATTAAAACATGACTTTCAATGCGTCTTAAAAGATGATTTGGGCACCCAATGTTCAAAAAATTAATACTCTTAGCCAAACACGTGGTACTACAGCGGTAGTTTGAACTAATCTGAGAAATTGCAAACGGTCCTTGACTCCGTTATTTGCGATAGCGATTGTTTGATCCCGGGCAATTGGCATATATCTTTCGAATTACACTCTCGCTACACGGAAAGAAAAGGCCTAGATTATAGAAGAGCTGGAGAACCTGAGAAAGATATCGGGGAGAGTCTTGAGTCTTGGGTTGAACGAGTGACCAGTGATCATTAGCTGAATGGATTATATATGACGCCAATGACCTTAGGATTCCTCAGTAACAATTGTTCTGCAGAAACATATGATTTAGATAATACACTCTTAGTTGTATCACATTAGAAACTCATACAGGAGAAATTCCCGCGTGAAGTATTAATACATATTATTGGAATAGGATACAATAATAATGTTGTAAAGAAATTGTTTGAGTAAATACAATAATACAAGATGTGTTTTGACTTCCTACTCATGGTTACTTTTAGCTACGAGATAATCTATCTTTGAAGTTATTAATTAAGATATGGATTATTCCCATCAATTTCACCACTACAATAGATGCAAATAATTATAAAATAACACTGTTAGTTAATGTTGGTACTTTAACTTATCTTCCCGTATTATTCACTTAATAGTGTATAGTGATAAAGATACGGAGAGCACAAAAATTGTCAAAAGTATTAAATTGTAAAACAAAGTTTTGCCTTCTTCAACACGTTACCTCTTGCTTTAATTCAAGCGCCTTTTACTCTCTTCTATATTTTGTCACTGCTCTGCAGGTTTCAAGGCGATCGCGATGCAAAACGTTTTGATGCGAGACGCCAACGGGATTGTAAATCTATCTCTTAGAAAATTTCAACAAGGTTAAGTTCTCCGCTGTAACACGATATTTCATATATTCGCGATTGCAAAGGCGTATAGCAGCGTGCACACTGTGAAATACAGATTTTCTAACGTAAATGTTTTTATGGATAATTCTTTAAGGCTGCCACGACCCCCATTCCTCGCTTACGCATATGTATAAGCAAGCTTCTATTATTATTTAAAGTCATAGTAGTCACACTTACGTCATTTAAATCATACTATAAGGAAGGAAAAATCATAGGATGAACAGGAATTTTACAGACATGATATTCTGCGCGCATATTTGTCTTTCTTGTCAAAACGCAAACAAATGCCATTGAAGGTAAAGAAGATAGCCTTCGTTTGATTGCCAGCATTAAAGATTCTTATTTTGATTAGCTTTACATACCGGCCATTGCTTACCTCCTCGTGTCGTAAATCGCAATTAACTCAGACGCTGGCATATAATGCTGATGTCGATGTGTATGTGAATATATGTGTTTATCTGTTTCGCTACGTACACAAATATCCATAAGACGGTTACCGCTTCGGTTGGATTTGCGTCTGATCTATGTGCAAACTTTCATTTGGAACTCCTAATTAAATTAGCACAATAACCAGGGTCTCAGATTATCACAGTTATTATTCGAAAACGTATCCATTTTATCGGCTTAAAGCGCAATTTCACCGAAGTAACAGTAAACGCTGACCTTTTACTGTCGATGTCGCCTGCTTTTTGTGGAGGGCCTCGAAGACGAGAAGAATGAAAAGAAAAAGGCCGAGATCGAGTCAATAGGCAACACGAGCCCATTCTCGTGAGATGAATAAACATGAGTCTGTCTAGTCTTTGCTAATTTTATCAAGCATAACTCGTTTCTGAAAGCTTACTTATTACTTTTTTGCAGCGATTAGACAGATTCGTGCTTATTTGTTCCATGAGAGGGGGTTCCTGTAGCCTACTGGCACTACTCACATGTATTTAAAATGTTCAGGTAGGCATGGTAAGGATTGGAACTTGGCGAACTCCAAAATGTTGGTATACAGGAGTAGCATAGAAGCACGATACGTTTTGGTGTGCATATTGGAATTTTAAAAGTTGTTGTTCAAATTCTTGATCCTTGATCTTTGTTGATCCTTTTTTATTCAATGTACATTTGGTACATTGAATAAAAAAGGAAATTTCTAAATTCCTTGAGCGATTGAAAGTTATAAATAAATATCGATTTATGTAGATGTATGTTAAGGTCTAGATATTTCGTTTGAGGCCCTTAATTCGAAAACTATGAAATTACAAAGAAGATGTAAGAAATTGAAACGTTTTGGACCTGATTTGAATGTAACCGTAGAGCACCACAAGGTGCTAGCAATTTAAAAATATTCAATAATGTTGCTAATTTTGCTATAAAATGATTCAAACGATTAATTAAATTGACTAAATCAGATTTGAACATTTTGTTAAAAGCAATATAGTTGTTTTTATTTAATAAAACTAAAGCTTTTTTTATCATTTAATATTGTTGCATCTTATTCAGAAAATAACGAAATTTTGTATTCCATGTCACTTCAATCCCTAAGAAACTACTTACTTTTCGACAATCTCATTACAATGTATTATGTGTCTTACAGTTGTGAACGTTTTTGGGTACTTAAACATATAATAGTATCATAAACGTAGTATAAGAAATATTACATTGACTTTTAGAAATCAGAAATAGGTTAGTTCAAAGCTACAATCGAAAATTGATATTAAAAGTTCAAAGTATCATTGAAAAATTGAAATTAAAGTAATTTTTGTGAGTTGCCAAACAGTTGTCTGCCGTTTGTGATTGAATATGTATAGTTTTCAGACGATGATACAAAAGTAAAGGCAATTTTCAAATACTAAAATCTCTAATCCCCTCGTCCCTACGGGATCAGTACGCACATACTTTTTCACATAAACTCAATTGATCTGGAACCTCAAAATTCGAAAAACTGTTATCGTCCGAAAATGATATTTTTGCTATATTTATTTGCCAAGATTGCTCTGAGTAGAAAATATTATTCGCGACGGGGGAAAACATAACAGCAAAGATTATGAAACGGCAAATCTCGATTCAAATAAGCACGTAAAAAGGAAGTAGATTTGAATAGAAAAGCCTTTGAAATCGTACGTAGGTGTGTGTGTGTGTGTTTCTGAGTTGTTAAACCGTGCATCTTGTTAACGGTGTCGACACTGATTACAACAAAAATCAATAAAACATGAATATGCACTTTACATGTACATCGGAATTTTATCTTATTATTCCTAGTTGGAAGAGAATACTAAAAGGCCTTATAAAGGCCGCTTAGACAGGATATACGTTCCAAGATACTAGCAACTTCCCTCCATTCATATACCGCGTACACATGTATATCTGCGAGAGATGCTTTACGAACTAAAGTTTTGAAGACTTCACCTTTTACGTGGATGTGATTTATTCGTATGACTGAAAATCTTCTGATTTACATTAAGGCTAATGTCAGGTACTAAATTCGTGAAGAATAAAAACAAAATTACCTCTAAGGCATCTTACGAAAATGAAATTGTTAACATTTCAGTTTTGTCTTCTTCCGCCAACTAGTATTCCTTTACAATGAAAAAACCAAAGATGTATTTTATTCTATTTTTAACGATTGTGTCGCTTGTATTTCCTCAAAATAATCAAGATAAGTTTCAAATTTTGCAACTGCGTCATGAATTATGTTGTTATTTGAATGGTCCAGGTCCATAACATCATCTAGATACAGAAAGCAGAAGGCATTACGGTATTACTTAATAAATTGATTAGTAGCAACAACAGCATGGTTGTGGACAATAAGAGGAACTGTTCCAGTCTTTGGACTTCAGCTTGGAGACTCCCCAATGAAAAACTTGCTATTGTAGAGGTTCCTCTTTAGCCGGCATTATTTTAGTCAGGATCCCAATATCCATGATTAGTCTGTGCTGGATATCCTTGGATATCTTGACGTTGCCTAATTCTTGAGATACGTCAAAGTGACTTCTACATTAATATTGTTTGCTTCGCAGAGCCCTGTGGCAGTCTAGTAGTAGACACGACGTTATCGGTTGGTTCAATTCGATTAAACGGATTGATGTTTCTGCTTGCAATCTTAAGATGGCTGCTAGGATCCTAGTTTAGATTTCCCCCCTGAAAAACGGTGATCTATCTGATAATTCCTTTAGATGGGGACTACTGAAAAGATGCTCCTGTTCCAGTTCCTTTGTTGATTTTTAATCAATAGTTGAATAGAATATCAAAATAAGTGATAGTAATAGGCCTACAGCAAATTTTAAACGAATAGAGGACAATAGCATATATTGACGCGTATCTTATAGAAGATAAATAATGAATCCGTGCCCGAGTTTCAGTATCAGTTGAAAATGAGTGGTATCTATTAATTTCAATTTTTTTTAGTGCTAGGAGTCTTTTACAATAAAGCAACGCCACGTTATGTTATTGGTGAAATAATAAAGATATTCCAAAGGCCATGATTTTAAATATGACTTTTCCCTTTCAATGCTATCTTCTATAGTTTTCAAGTTTATTTCGTTTACTCTCTGTTATAAGTTTTGTAGGCAATCATAGCGCTTTAATACCTTAATGGGTTACTAGCTCTAAATGAACTATCATTCAAGCGACAATTCCTGCGTTTTGATACAAAATAGTACACCATAAGTGTTGATTGTTATATATACATATATACATAAATATAAAATCTCGATTAGCGAGATAAGTGTTGTCAGTGAGATTAAATGCTAAAAAAAATGAATTGCTATGAAGTAGACGAATGTAAAACTCTGGTAATTGGAATAATAATTAATTACCCTATTATAAATCAATGGAATGGATGATTGTAAAGAATTTGGAAAAAGCGTTTTACTATCAGTGCGGTTTAATGAACATATATAAATGATTTAGTTTGCCATAATTCATTATTTACTGAACCACAAATATAATTAAACTTCTGTGAAGCCGGCCAGAACGTGTACACTGTGTGCCTCATTACCGCCAATAGCGCCAGAAACATAGTCGCCGAACGTAGAGCAAACAATTGCGGAACCGCGGTGCCACAAATCGCACACTATCTTTATAGAGAATTAATTGCGAAAGGCATTCATGCGAATAAATTGCATTATTTATCATAGATGGTTTTTCAATTTCCATAAAGTCTCCGCGACACTCCCATAGTAATGCTGAAACCTAACTTACCTGACTACATAATTTTGCAACAGCCTGACAGTTACTAATTATTCCATTATATTTAGCTCTATTGAATAATGAGCATGAACAATGTATTATTTAAAAGATCGTTGATGAATTTTTGCCAACCGTGCGAGAAAAGTCGTCGGCTAACAACTAAATGAGGAAACATTATGTAATAGCAGATTAATACTTTTCTTTAATTATAACAATTGTGCAAGGCTGTTTAGAGCGTAAGTATCCATTATAAATTTACTGCTGACATTGTTAGGTCGTTAGGTGTGTATGCGTTATAATGGAGCTGCTTAATTAACATAATTTTTACAACATTCCATGTGAAAGTCATTTTTCATTTAAATTGTTGCGTGCGCTATTAGGAAACAGGTCCGGTATATCTATCTCAAGCTACCTTAACTGTTTTATTTTAAATTACAGATTAAGTTGTTTCATTTTTTTTCCACATTTGTTTGTACAACTAGCTTAACATATTTGTCACCTCCGAAATAATTTAGAGTTTTCTTAAAAGGACTTCCAGTTGGGGAACGATCTTTAAATCTTATCACGCAAATGATCAAATTGTATAATTTATAGCAGTTAACCAAGAATGGAATATAAAACATGTTTTTGGCGTTGTTGTCTTATTAGATACATTGTGATGTATGTACCAGAAAATTCCTTACAGTATAAATTTGAAAGTTCTATAATCTGTATCCCAGCATTGATTGAGGATCCTTTGTCTTCCTTTTCACTTCCAGAGGCAGGCTTCCCAGTGTGTTGTTGGTCTTTTTTCTGTTTTCTACGTTTAAACATTTTTATTATAACTTAACGCATTACTCGTAACAAATGTTGCATTTGAGGCGAACGAGTGATCTGTGACACTTAAAACTAATTTTAAGTAAAGAAAAGATATAACATACATGAAGATTGGGGACCAAAGAAAGAAGAATGCCAAATATGTTTGCCTCAAACACAGCAGCACGTGTGCAGGGGCAAAAAAGGGAGTAACTGATAATTGATAAATAAATTGAAATAAAATAAGCGATAATAAATATAAAATGATAAAGAAAAATAAACTATGATTTTCATAAGTTTAGTGACCCATGTCGTACTTATGTAAGTCTTTTTGTATTGTTATATGGCTGCATCAACGGAAGAGCCCTGGATCTGGAATATTTATAATAAGTGAAGTAAAATAGGCGAAAACAACACATCTTTGTTAAAGCAACTACATATATTATTGGATAAAATAAACGCGTTGTGATTGTTACTATAAATTGTTATTATTTAAAATACAAGGAATTATTATCCCAAGCTCTCGTGTGTTTTAGTATATAACGTATATAGAAAAATTAACAAATTAAGATAAAAACTCTGATCTAATAGATAAAGAAAATTTTATTATTTATATATATATATATATTGCAAACTTTCATTAGTTTAAGGATAAGTTAATTGAAGGGAATGAAAAACGAAATATCCAAGTTCACATATGCACTAAACAGCAACATAGACAAACTATGATTTAGCCAAAATAGAACGTATTTTATTCGATAGACTTGAAGTCCTAACTTTGGTCATCAGTCGCCGATACGCAGCTTTAGGAAAAGGAAGAGGGCGAAGAATTCAACACACAACTAAACAGAAATAATGCAGAAGATATGAATTCGTGTTTGAAGTGTTTAACACCCACAAAAACAACCACACAAAAATATCGTAACAAACTAAAGACCAAGCTTAAATAAACGGCGTGCTTTAATTTATCAATGGTACTCAAAACCAAGTTCTCGAGCGTTATCGTCTAAAGCTCGTCTAAACAAAACTATTAAATTTTTTTTAAGTAGAAACGTGGATAGGTTCCGTTCTTCAACACACAAGAAATGAGTTGTTTTTGGTAAGACGTTAATTCGCGGTCATATTTCTATATAGTTTAGCATCCAAATTAAAAACTTATCAAAATTATGCACAAAGCCTCATTTTGTCGCCGTTACTGTTAGATGCGGCTTGGATGCACTACCACTCCCACCTTCAGTATTCTTTTCAAGCTGTTTTCAGCTTACAAGGTGTTTTCAGCAACATTTCAGAAATATTTTTTCGTAAAGAGACCCACAAAATTCATACACAACACCCATTATATGGAATCGAGCGGTTTAAATTTACAACGTCGTCAACCGATATAGGGAAACACATACTTTTTGCAACAGACACTATTAAAAACAAGTGTTTAATAATTTTCAATGTAAATGGTAATCGAAAAACTGAACTAGATGTTGGTACTTTCGCATCTCAACTAATTCAATGGAAAGATTATATTAAGTCTTGGAAGTTGTTTTTCTAGAAAATAGGTAGGACTTTCTCAACTATTTAGGAATGTGGTCATGGCTGCGTAGAGCTTTTGGAACTACTTTTGCACGGGAAACTGATAGCTACGCTTATACTCATTTTTGTAGATGTGGTTGATTCTACTTATAACTACTGGAGAAAGACAATAGCAGAAGGTTAATTTTGTTACAAAATTATCTTTACCTGGCCTCCTCACACAAAATTACTTATTTCTTAGGCCCCGTAACTTGTCCTTCATTTATACGTTTGTACGTTAATTCCAAACCAGTAGCATTCTTCCTCGTTATAGAAAACCTAATGCTCATCGTGGAATGGATGGAATAATTTTCGTGATAATGTGCAATTCGCGCATTATCTCAATGAAGATCTCTCGGTGAGCAGACACGTTAGTACAAATATAGGTATATCGCGTTTGGATTGCTTTCCGATTTTCTTTCGAATTTGCACTTTATAGCGGTATGATCGAGGCGTAATCGTAAACAGATTGATCTGCGATGTCAGGGTATAAATTAGGTCGAATGCTTCCCCGGAGTGCAATGGTTTCTTCTGACTTAAGCGAGTGTCGGCCTTTTTTCTGCAACCATTAAAGATTCGCTGAATACTTCAACGAACCTATACGAAAACCGTCTAAAAGGAATAAGATGGCTCGCCGTAAGAAACCCGACATCGTAAAATCTAATTATTGTAACAGATATTGGAAGCGGTATGTATTTTTTTGTTGTAGTTGCAATCCTATTTAAAATAGATGAGATCCTACTTTATTACCAATGTTACGCTCCGTTTCCTCGTACGAACCTCAATTAACACAAAATGCAATGTTTGCCTATTGCTACAGGAACGGATTAGTAGATTATCATGCCGCATTTTATGAGTATTATGAATCAATAGAATAATGTCCATATAGGCTAATGCGAAATTAGTGTAAGAGGTAAAATGTAGCACAAAAGTTTACGGAATTTAATTAGAAATTAACGAAATTAGTGCAAATGAATGCAATATTTCGTTCGCACTAGTGATTTGACATCCTATCTTAGATTGTGACATGGTATCCTATAGACAAGTATGTACCTGCACAAAATGGGCCTCGTGCCTGAATGAGTATGCAGAGGATGAGGTACGGAAAAGGAAAGCACCGAAGAAACTTCTTTACTTTTTAAGGACCATAGAACTCCTTGCGGGACTAAGAAATTAGTCAGAGGGCGTAATAGGTTGTTCAACCGCGACCCGCCGTTATAATAATATTTGACTGTTGATTAATAGTTTCCTTTCTAATGCACAGAATTACATAAAAATGTTTTATGACTTGCTTATTGTTGGTTTCTACAGCAGCCATTCATATATATAAAAAATATAAGCATAACGTATTGATATAGCGCCGTTATGGTATCAAAGTTCGACAAGTGTAAACTTTCGCATTAATTCTTGCATTAATTTCGCACTACACTATGAGAACGCCATTTGCGACTCACAAGGAAAGGTAGGCAAATGTGTCTTACCGATTTAAATGAAATTTGGTGGGTTTATAGACCAATCTAGTGTAAGACCAACGGCAACTATCTTAGCGGTCCAATCGCCTGTTAGCGGAGGGGGAGTCGGCCACCCTAACCTCAAGACCAGCCTTCGCTGTTTCACTTAATAACTCAGAAACTATTAGAGATATCGAAAAAAAGTTGAGATAAGATTTGATTTGTTTTATATGCCCTAAACAATGGTCTAACTGTTTTCCCGATATCAAGTATCTGTTTACGGAAACAACCCCCCACCCCCTCATTTCTTTATACATTTCAGAATTGTTTATGATTGCACGAATACAGAGGCTATGTAATATTAGCGGGCGATTGCCGTTTATGTTACACTAGATTGGTCTATAAACCCACCAAATTTCATTTAAATCGGTGAGGCACATTTGCCTATCTTTCCTGGTCAATTCGTTCTAGCTATATTACTGCGGATTAATGATAAATTCGACGGTTAATTTATTGTAAACAATTTTGTTATAATTTTGTATGATGTAGCGAATTTGAAGATATTATAGACAACTACTACAACAAAAAAGTATCGTGTAATTGTTACGCAGTCGGTTGACTGCTTAATAGTGAAGATCCTTAAGGCAAAATATGGGGGAACGTTGTAGTTTGAATTTGGTTCTTTAAAGGTCTACTGCCATAAGACGGCTGGTAAATCCAAGTTTTTTAAGTAAAGCGCAATATGGAACATGTGAGTTTATGAAGTATTTACTATTGGAAGGTTTGAACGAATGCAATCACGAGTACGGTGGTTTCGATTTTCTTCAAATGGAAAATAAAGCGGTTATAATATTCACTACGGATTGAACTCAGACGCAATAATGAGTCGGCAACCACAAACGATCGCATTATGCTATACGTAATTGATATTCTACCAAATGTGTATCTAAGCAACTCACACTCTTCCATTTACACTAGCAGCGATTCTTCGAAAACGATAGATCTGTGTCAATCTTTAACAAGCCACCATGTTGTCATGACAAACAGCTATTTTCACATTTACTTAATCTAAAACTTTACTTTGAAGTTTCGGATTTCTAAGAAGATAATTTGTTTAATGCTTGATATTGCAAATTCTATTGTTTTTAATTTTTAAATTTTTTGAACGTTGTCCTATCGCTGGTATCATTTCAATGTTTGAGCACTTACCTTTCACGTACCTAACGTGAAACAAGTATAAGTTTGCCGGTGCAAGTTTAAATGAATCAGAGACAAACTGATTTGTGTTTGTTCGTTGATGACGTACAACGAACAAACACAGTACAAATGTCTTTCATTTAGCATAAGTAAAAAACAATTAAATTCATTGTATTCATATTTACAACACCAAGATCGGATATGATACAAACACTTTGATTTTATAATTTCCTCGCTTCCAATAAAAGTCCCGAGTATAATTACAATGTAAATTAATTTGCAATTCAACTTACTTATTAGTGTCACATCACACATTAACTGGTTTATCTCGTCATAGCATACGTTAATTAATTAATACCCACACGTTTGCATACCATGTGTAATGTCTACAGGAAAGACATTGTGCTGCAGTTTGTACAACTAATTTTTGCAATTCGAACGCATTTGTTGAGCATTATCATTTTTATCATTACCAGCGGTGTAATGTTCGTTGTGTCTATGCCGGAGGGTATTTCTGTATGCAGAAAGTCAAGACACATTCAAGGACAAGGTGGAGTTATGAGGAATGCATTCTTTAATATGACATGTTTACATTATGGGACAACTGAATGTCGTTGTCTCTTGCCGTTCGTCCACGGATAAAATTTACGAAGTTATTGACCTCTTTAACGTATATCATCGTGAAAATTTTATTGTTTCGTAGATTCAAATATATTATTTTAGTCTTTTATCGCGTTGGCTTTGTGACGGTTTTAAAAATAACTGAACAGACCAGAAAATAGTCGTGCACCTTTGTGAAATTTTATATAACTCTGCGTATTTAAATACTTTTCTTACTATCGTTCCATAAGACCTTCAGACGATTAACTAAGAGGTGTCATTATAAAAGAACCTTATGCACTTATTTTGAATGATACAATAAAAATGCTGGATTGTGATCAGCATAAAAGCAGATATATCTGCGACTAATAATTTTGGTTTCGTTCATATACCACAAATAATAAAACTTTGGCAATAAAATTTCGTGGCCTCCAATGCTGGATACTTTCGGTGCTTCATGTTACCAAAATTGTTTCAATCATCCGTCGTAGTACGCTTCCTTGAGCGATCGTTATATGGCAAAATACAAGGCTAACAATTACTTGTAGTTCATTCGTTTCATTTGTTAATGAAAATATGTCCCTCTTTGTTTGTTTTGTACTCTTTTATATAAATTATGTAACCCTCTGGCTAATTTCAGTTGTGTGCAATCTCATAAACAATAGTTCTTGGATATTTCGTAGTAAATATCTCTTTTTTTTAACTTTTCTTAAATTCCTGAGACGAAGAAACAAGCATTTTTTTTACTGTAACTTATTGTTTCTAATTTCTCTGTTGCATCAAGAAGAGACGTGCCCATCCAGATTTACATTAATTTCGATTTTAAGCTACGTGATTTTCTTGTATTTGTTCCTGTAATATTCTACAATCATTTATTACTTATTTTCAACATTAATAATGGTTTTCCTCACTTGTTGTGGTATTCAATAATTCTTTGTAATTATCTCTTTGATATATTTTTTTATAAACTAATGATGTAGAATAGACACTCCACCATTCTGCAAAAAATCACAACACATGGTACAACAACGGAAAGATTGTGTGCTGAAAGGTAAAGAAATATGCCTCATCACGTCTTGATTTCATATTACAATTTTCCAAAATAAAGCAGATTTAAAATTAGCAACATATATGGAAGCACTCGTGCTCCAAGTAGATGACTGCAAAACTTCTTACAAAGTAAATTAGACAATATGATTTTTATAATCTTTTTGTGGTTCAAGAACGAAGATATTTATGCAGCTTTCCATTTACCAGGCGATTTAATGGCCGCCAAACACTATTAGATCGTTTTTGTATGTATTACTTTTAATAAAAGTACTTGAAGGAAAACGTGAGTGCTCTGAGATACACGATTTAGGATGAAATTGATAATTTGAATGAAAGAAATAATTGAATTTCTAGTATTATACAAAACTTAAGAGGGTGAATATCACTTACATAAACAATAACGGATGTCCCCTTGAGCAGTTCCTTTAAATCTTAATTAATATTAAACAAGTTTTTAGCAAACATGTTGTGTTGGAACTATTTCCTAGTGATTATATTTGAAATTCATATTAACGTTCGTAAATTTTGGGAAAACATATTTTTCACGACGTTTAAGAAATAAGATATCACTTTGTATTAACCTAATTTTAGTATTCACATTACAAAAACGATTAAATGAAGACACGTGGTCAATAACGATAACAACACTGAGCAAGAAAGGTATATCACTACGATAAAAGAATACGTGAATGTAATAACTTTTTTATTGAAATTAATTAATTAATTAAGTTTTTCATTTGACTAAATGGATGTTTATTATATCGATGAAAACATTTTCATACAGACGTTATGTTTAATAAATGGATTTCTTGATGTAAAGAATACATTCATTATTATAATGAAATATACCTATTAGTTGGTATAATAAACTGAAACAACGAGCATGATATGTTGAGTACATATTTTCAGTGCTGGGCGGTGAGTATTGTTTTTTATATAAAACGTTATATCTGCAATAGTAACAGGAAACGTTGTGGTCAAAATAAAATGGAAAACCTGGTACGATATCTTACATGCATGTATACTTATACAGAAAAAAAAAACTTGGCGCATATAGTTATGCGTTTCAAAACGGATTTCTTTATTGTTCGTAGCGGCATTGTATTGTAACCTACGCAGTTATTTATTTCAAACAAAGATTACTTATCTTCACACGTGATTTTCACTAAGAACACCTGTTAGATACACACATAGGCGCAGACCGTATTATTTAAATCGGCTTAAGTATAGCTATGTATGCGTATATATATATATATATATATACGTAATACCTACGGACTAAGTAAGAGCATACACCTTGGCGGGATTGCCCGTATTTTATATCCGAGTTTCAATGCACTGTTATTTATATTCACACACAAGTAACAAAGTACGTTTAATACTTTGTCATATAAATTACGGGCTTTATCGCATTGTTCTATTTCAAGATAATTGTAATTCGTTCCGTTGCTTATATTTGTAAAATATAGTGTAGATAGTCATGCTTGAAATTAACTTAAATGCTTTCCAACAGTACTTCCTACGGTACGCTAGAGGAAACCCGAAATTTGAGAACCATATTGTTTTCTACTGGACGTCACATTCCTGGACTAATACGAAAAAAAAAAACAAAGCAATTTTATGAACTGTGGAATGCAACATGGAGTTACCTTTCAGACATATGCTAAGTAATAGATAAGGTTCCAACATTTGAAACAGCGGTTTATGGTGCATGAAACTCGCAGCAGTTAAAACTTATTCAATTTAAATGGAATAATTATAAGATGTTTTAAATTACACGTAACTTCTTTAGGTACAGGACAACTATTCCGATGATCATCTGGTAAAGGCTAATATCGCTGAAAACTTCGAGAAATACTGAATTTGTTTATTATTAGTATTAAAGAAACAGCGCCGAAGACTAGTATGAAAGTTGACATGAATTGAAGGGGACGTAATAATATGGAGAATGCTTTATTTAAACATCAAATTTCTATCGTACGTTAATAAAACTGAACATCCTGTGTAGTTGAATACAAATTTATATCGTGCAGCACTTATCGCAGAACATTTTTTTGTTTAAAATTTTTTTTTTCTAAATTGCTTACGCACTAAGGGATAAGGGTAGGCATAAAAAAAGCGTACTTAAAGGTACTTTACTTAAAAAAGAATTCTACCGGGCTAAGAATTTAAGACTGTTACAGTTACAATGAATAATACAGCATCGAATTGTCAACATTGAAAAAAATAATTTATTTAAGGCATTCGATTTTTAAAAATCTCAACTATTGCTACCAAATAAAAGTTTTGCGAGTAAACTTCATATTAATTCTCTTCTCGAGTAATTTAATGAAAAATCTTCATGTAAAAAATATTCGGAGACAAATGCTGCGTAACTTCAAGTATGTAAAAGTGTTCAGTTTAAACAGTACACAATATACGTTATAGAATAGTATGTTATTTCGATTATGGATATTTTTCATCAGTTCATGTCAACCATTACCGATATTCCCAGAATTAATATGAGATAATTGTAGTAGAAAACTTATCCTTCTTGGCTTCATATTTCATTTACTAAATAGCGAAACATTTTGGACATGTAGGAAGATGTTTATTAAAAAAAATATATAACAATTTGTTCATCGGATTACTGAAAACTAGACAGGTGTTTTATTAAAAAACATTTCACGGGCACTATTTCAAAGGAAATGTGGTTTTCTAGTTTTTGGATGATAAAAAGATCCTTCGATGTATTTCTTAAACTCCCAAGAAGTAGTCAATCGAATAAAATTTGAATCATCACCTTAGCGTGTAAAACATCATCACAGTTGCACTTTGCAAGTAGTATCAATTTTTTCCAGTACCTCAATTATCAAAAGAACAATAGAAAATGTTCCCGTCAAAACCAATAGAAAATGTTTGTCTACAATTTGTGCAGATGTTCAATAACACTTCACTAAAGTTCTTTTATTTTAGTGGCAATCGAAAAGGATTTTGAGCAATATTTTACATGTTTATTTTAATTTATTTATTTACATGTTTTGTTTTTATATTGTAATAACAATGGTACACATTATTAAAGGTACGTAGATAAAGGTATTGGCTACTACCTCTAATCAGTTTATGTTGAATAATATTGTTGTATGACAATTAGGCACACTTTATTTGACTAGAACTTTTTAATAATAATTAGTTATCCAAACCAGTTTATAACTAATACTGTATGTACTTTAAAAATGATGAAACATATCACTCCTTTTTTGTCCTTTTTAAGAATAATTTAATCTTAAATTTAACGGTGTTACGGTATAGATACAAGATACGCACGTTTTCGGAGCAATTACGAAGCATGGGAAAACTTCAGCCAGCTACTTTAAAGTCAAGAAATTTTTTATTAAATGTAGTGGAAAAAGGCAAGAAAGAGAAAATATATGTGATAGTGAGTAAATTGAAAAGTAATAATAATAATAATAATAATAATAAATGTATTCTGTTATGCAATAGAATAATGACAAACAAACATTTAGTGTATAAATAAAAAATATCATGTAAAAATAATAATATTCAAGTTAAAATTAAACAATACATGGTGCATTAAAAAATTCGCTTAAATTAACGCCAAATGCTTAATGAACTAGAAACCATTTTTTTTTTTTGTATATGAGAGTAGGCATCTGCTTTAGTAACTGCGGTAAATGTTTCAGAATTTTAATACAACACCAGACGGCTTATCTTTGAGCTTTCGTCAAATGGTTTTGGGCAGGTAATAGGTTAATCTTTTCCCCAGGTGTTCCGTTCATTCCGTACACTCAATTGCTAAATCACCAGATGGGAGATTAAACGGTACAATATGTGTTTATTGGCATTCAAGTTGAAATTATTAGATTCAAGCCCCTCCGCGATATACTTGAAATTGTATTCCAACGTATCTTTCATTTTTTCTCAGGTACTCTTCCGAACAATGCACGAGAACGCATGGTAATGACATTAACGACGTGCGACAAATCGTTTACATATAATAAAAAGAGGAGTGGACCGAGAATTAAACCTTGAGGAACTCCAGATGTGTCATGGACCGTTACACATTGTTTCCGTTCTGTCAGGTAAGATTCTATCAATCTTATAACCAAACCTCTGAAACCCATAATTTCAGATTTTGTAGCAACACTTGATGATGTACTCTACCGAAAGCTTTAGACAAATCCATGAAGGCGCAAGCTGTAACTTCCTTGTTATCCGAGCCAGTTATTACTTCCTCGAGCAGCTGATATGTTGCTCGACCAGTAGACCTGCTTTCTGTGTAACCATTTTAACTTTTATGAAATATATTATGTTTTCTTACAAAATTCTTGTAGATAACAATCTTTTTACGATAGTACTCGTGGAAGGTGGAAGCAGAGTCAGTGTTATGTGCAAAATTTTGTTCAAAGTAACGATAAAGAGAAATAAAAAGATAGTATTATGTCAGGAAAATATGGCGCTGTTTCAGAATGCTCTAGAATTGGTGGACGTCTAAAACTTGTTTTCACTGAAGCTGACAAGCAAACACGTTGACGTACAATTAATAAATGGGCTCAAAAGGAACCCGAAGAGGAGATGTTAAAAGCTGCAAGCTTAACCTTGTTCAAAGCGGGAAAGGGCACTCTTCATAAACTGGGCATTTCTCCAAAACATGTAGCGAACACGCCTAAGAATTCGCAGAATCAAGCACTTGCATTATTTGTTCATTTAAAGTTAACTCGCTATCAATATATTGGACTTCGACACGGTGCTAAGAATAAGGGTTAAATAAGTCACACCCAAGTTGTCACAAAGTATTGGACGCAAAAAAGAAGTGTCATCCGCAGCGTATTATAGCTAAGGAGGAAATTGCTGAAATCAAACGATGCTCGCAACGTTTAAAGACTAAAAAGCGAGCTCTGCCATACAAGAAAGTGATATAAATAAGTGAAGTGATAGTCGAACTAGCTACAAACAAGCATTTCAACAAGAAGGTTCCAAAACTCAGGTACGGTGTTTCTTTCGCTCTACCGTAGTTTTTCAAGAACTTGGAATTTAGGTTTAGAGCATTAGAAACATAGATCCAACTGCAAACTTATGTTCTCAACTGCATGGATGGTGTCTATTGCTACACTTCATAAAATACTAGTACACTCAAAAGCTGTGATGGAAACATTTCTTCTCTCTATTGGACAATTGTTCGAGGATGACCAAGTGTAAAGCGACAAAGACGTAAGGTATTATAGAGGACACAACACCCAGAAAGTGAGTTGCAAAGCTATTAATTAGGATTTATGTATTTCATATTTTAATGATACCTTAACTAACTAACATCCAGTATGAGTGTTTTACCCAGAAAGAAAAGTGGACCATGACGTCCAGATGTAATTACGTTATTAAAAGCACCTGTATCCTTCTCATACGGTGACAAGGAAATCGACTCGGAGTAACTTAAATTTTACTCATATCGTTGATTATGCCAGTTTGTAAATAGTTCGGTTTATTAAATTTTCTGCATTTATATATTTATAAACTTCAAGAATTTACGTTGCAAATTTTGTTGCTTAATATTATTCGCACCCCAACATGTTCAATTTTCTCATTAGATTAAACTTGTAAATGTTTAAACTATTTCTTTCTGCAAATTCCCCGTTTGCTAGGTACACAATACACGGATTGCTTCTTCTGTAAATTATGCGAATTATTGAATTATGCAGGTACACCTGAAAAGCACGAAACGTAACGCAAAACTACATATTTCATTTTTTTTTAGCTCCTAATTTCCTATCCTGAATCACTGTGCGGAAATTTTTGGGGCCATGTACAACGTCTCGTACTAATGATTAACAGAATTTCGACAAATGGAGTATATAATTCGAAAAAACAATACAATTAAATGCTAAATATTAAGCGTATTGAAAAAGAAAGGAACACTAAATTATCGTGTTAGTTTCGTCTCAGATTAGCCTATTATCATGTGCACGATGCATGAGAGGTTATTACATCAAATGCAGCTCGTGCGGCTGTCTTTCTTAATTTACAACAATTAATGGCGAATTAAGCGAAAGAAAAATATGTTACATATGGTGGTAACCGACAATGATCATGTCACGACCTCGGCTGATGATATTGAGGCAGTGATACCGTCACCATCGCCTTCATCAGGTTGCTGGTTAAAGCTACCGTCGGCGTCGTGAAATTAACACATAATTGAAATGTTTAAATTCTTTCCTGCAATATCCGTACATAAATTTTAATTGTTTCAGCGCTCTGATGCCTCTGTTTCACACATGATAAATAAGCGAATTGAATTAAATGAATTTGGCTTTGAAAATTTTATAGCGCCATCCAGACTGTATACTATTAATAAGCATTTGTATTGACTGTAGAAACTTCGAAGGTCGAATAATCTTATTGATTGAGAATTATATATATATATTTTTTTAATTTGGTACGAATATATAGTAAAAAATAATGGATTTATGATATTTTCAGATATTTTTGCTACTTACAGCAGCCACTTGTAACTTGGCAGTAATCTTATTGAACTCTGTATTACTTATCACAAGATTGACTTCTTCAATTATCTATCCGTATCTTGTAATTTTCAGGCTTGCTTGATGTTTTATTTAAGTATAAGAGGATTAGGTCTGTTTAGAATTAGAAAGAGAGTTAGAAGTGCTGGCGTAATCACGTCTCTTAATAAGTTTAAATAGTCGTCACTGTTCAAATTTTCTCCTATTACGTTACTTTCAAACAGATCAGTCCACGTATTCACGCTTTGAGGGTGCCGCGAACGAACGTTCTCTAACCAAACAGCCTTTTGAGTATTAACAGTACCAATAAGACAAACCATAGCTTGATCAAAGAAGACTACTTGTGTCATCACATTGGGTTGTTGTCGCATTTTGAGGAATTTCAGTTTTGTAAATTTTGGAATTTTGTGGGCAAATTTTTGGAAGATCTCATGAATTTGTCTCAATTCCGTTGTAGATTCATACAAAAAAGTTGAATGCCAACATTAACACTTAAGAAATGGTAAAAGGTACATCTCATGGATGTTCAATTTTCAGACAGATAAGCAGGCACTACTACAACATTGCAGCGTAGTTATAAAATTGAGTCGTTACTTAAAATAGTCAGAGGCTATTTACATCCTGTCATCTGTGTTAATCCAATTTTGTGTTTGAATGTTGAAGACTAGCGTCAAAGCTTTTCTCATATGAGCAATGTAAAAACGTATTTAACATCGTTTTCAACATACTGTGCCGAGGCAAAATGTTTGGAGATCGATAGCAACATTTTTGAACGCTATAATTAGAAAATGTGTATGCAATCTAATTGCGCTATAACTTGACATCAGGTAATTTATCTATGTGTATTTTTCTAGTTATTTTCTCTTGTGTACAAAACCTTTCCTTGAGTTTGGTCTACTCGTCCCGAATAACCCTGTATAGTAATTATTTTGTTTCAGGAAGGGGAAAATTAAGAAAATTTTGAAATTAATGCTTATCGGAAGTACTTGGACAAAATTTATGGACGAGAAGCTCTAAAACAGCATTTCAATTTGAGCCATATGATGAGTTATAGAAACTTAAGTGAGAACCAAGCCTGCAGAAACGAGTACGCCTCACGAAATTAGCAGAGACTAGACAGACTCGTGTTTTATCGACTTTCTCTGCTAATTTCGTGAAGGGCACCTCGTTTCTGCAGGATTAGTGGGAGCTAATTTGCATGACGAAATTCCGGTACATAAGTGCTGTATTAATGAGTTTTCTTTTGAAAATCGGATACTTCTGAAATTTCAGTCAGATATACCTAAACTTGCATAAAAACTTTTAGAAAGATTTTACATTACACTAAGTGTGGCGTTTTGGAAAATGGAACATAGAAGTCTTTGTCTCGTTTCACCAATACCATCATCCTTTCCTCACTTAATAATGCTGGATAGGTGGACAAACTAAAAATTATTACACAGGATATGTGGGCGACGCTGACGACAGATAACCTTTGAGGCGTTAATTGTAATAGTCCATTTTAAGAAAATCTTTTGTATAAACTATTAAATTAATTACTCAGGTTTCACGTTCTACCGAAAATAAAGTGTGGGATTTACTTATTTCTTTTGCCAAGAGATATTGGCTGGAAAATTAAGCAATTTTTGGTGTTTAGAGGTACAATGTTTTGTTTCCAATCAAAAACTGGTTAAATATTTTTAAATTTAAATCCGTTCTTCAATCGTGTTCGATGTTAGAAAGTCAAAATAGGTTTGTTTGGTGAAGTTTTCAAGTTGAATCGGTTTCATATCAAGGTGAAACTTTTTGTATTTTCATCAAGAAATTTCTAAATGAGTCATTTTGTCGACCCATCTCCACTTGTTTTTTCATTCAAATCCCCACTTCACTATCTGAATTAAATCAAATAACATCCTTTTCTATTACACTATTTTACTATCTCGTCCTAAAAGTTGTTTAGTGGTTTCTTTTTTTTTCAATAAAAACACTTCTTGTACACAGGTATAAGCTAAACAAGAAAAACTGGTCTGGAGGAAACTGGAGGAAAGAGGACATCAACACTACTTCTTCTCGTAACGAAATGAAACTAAATACAATGAAATGTCGAAAAGATACACCCCAATTTAGGTCTACAGATTCCTATTCAGTTCTTTTCCCAAAACAAGACAAACTCGCACTAAATATTTTCTTAAAATATTCAGTCCAATTTAATTTCTGAGTCCTGCTACAATACAGAATTTTTCACCGTGTAAATTAATAAACAGGTGAATAGAAACAAACTAGACCGGTTGCCTTAGCCTTAACTAGGCCGAATTCTTCTGTTAAGAATGTCAAGACCAAGTTACTAAATCTAATTATAAATATACGTTACATTGTTATCCTTTTCAGTTGCGACATCAAAAATTTTGCCTCCTGCATCAACCTGGAGTCATACACATTTATCCTTGTTTACTTTATCTTCTTGCTGTCGTTAGCTATTATCTATATCTGCTTCAGTGTAGGGATTAGATTAGTGACATTATATATTCTTTCGATTTTAATATCTGCTTGAATTTTATTGTTTTCTGGCGTTGGAAGCTTTGGCAAGCGACAAGAACACGTGGAATTGCACATGCCAGCAGCAATAGTGCGTATGGTTGTATTATCACTCCCCTTTCATATTTTTGACGCGCTACGTGAGTCTTTTAGTTCCCTTCGCGCTATTTACACATATTATTCACACTGGTAAGTGTTAGGTTGTAAAATATTACTGTCTCTCCATACCTCTCGGACATTAGCATACAATAGAAATCTTATTATTAATCTACAGCCGTACATTATTTTGTATTACAGACTAGTACAATGTATATACAGATTACGGGTATATATGCAAAACGTTTCGCCTTGACAAACGAGAGAGCAAACGCACCAAGAAAACAATAAGCTAGTTTGGGTTCAAAAGGTGGGACAGGTATACTTTGTTTTATGTTAATAAAGTTGTTACAGACTACCCACCAACGTGTTGCATTTTGAACAGATCGTTGTCAATCAACAGCATGTGGCACGCTATTTTATCGAAGTGGAGACATATATACCACATACACATGTAGCTGTACAACTTCTACACATAGTGAAATAGTTATTTCGACCATTAGATCCTAGATGTCTGTTACAGAGTCCAGCGGAGCGGAGATGAATAACACTTAAGCAAGGAGAAAATGTAGGGCTATTTTGAATCTGCGGAATATGCAAAGCAAATCTTGAATTGCGTGCGTAAGTAAGACACTAGCTCTCTAACTTACCGACATTACGCCAATTACATTTAAATTTTAAAACAGCGGTGGAACAGCGAAATACACTCAATGTTCTCCCAGTAACAGGACTTCCTCTGAAACTCATGTCCTGAACCGCAGTAAGTACTTGCCGAGTGTAAGTAGAAAGTTGGATATAACAACCATAGTAAATAAAAAACAATTTTCCGCCACTCTAACACAAACACTGCCAAGCATCTAAGAACATTTAGTTCCTTGAGGACGATTCAAATTACAGTTACAGGAAGTATTCTTAATGGACATGAGATGTCGTTAATTAAAATAATAATGTGCTTGAGTGTTTCTTGGTAGTAATAACAACAGTGGAAACGGCAAGCGTATTTATCTACTGATGTTATTTTTGATGTGGTTATTGTCTCTATAAATGAAAATTGTTGCTCCTCCGGCTTGTATTCGCCTTATTTTCCATTGTATTAGGCCCCAATATAAAATTATTTTAGCTACTTTTTTCTATTTATATGAATAATAAGTATGATAGAAAGAATTGTACGGATAGTTTCGCAGATTTCGCACCACGGAAGTTTGATCGATTAATCTAGGACAGCTGTTTCGAGAATACATTAATCCTCGTTTTCAACCCAAGACGTTATCATGCGAGAAAAAACTACTTTTAATAAACTTGTTCTATCGAGAATAATTATTATTGTCACCTTCACACACCTAAACTAAGGCAAGCGAAAAATACAAAAAAATAGACGAAAGCGTCTCTAGTCATCGCAGCGGGAAGCATAAAACATGTGTACTACGTTCTTTTTTGTACCTATTTATGCTTATGGGGAATTTCACTAATTTATTACTTAAGCAATTAATCGCAGCTATTTTGTGTTTTCCGTAGTGGTTGAGTTGAAATTGACGATTAGTCAATTAAACTGTTGTGGTGTGGAGTGTTCCGATACTTTTATGTTGTTTGGGTTAGATGGAGTATATCCTATTTTCCTTTATTTCATAAATAACCCTGCATATTTAAGAAGAATGATAATTTGTTCAATATAAAAACATTCTATTCTCAAACGCTTCTTCTTCAAAAATAATGAATTGTAGCTTTTATTTTTTCGTTGAACAGTTTTGAAGTAGAACGATATTTATTATAAGTAACTAACAATTAATTCATTTAAAGCATCGTTGACTAGCTTTGGTGTATCTTCTAGCACATTGATAGTAGGATTGGATTATTATTATTTTATGTAGTAAATGCGCTCTAGTAATACCCTTCCTGAACACATTCTTGTTTAATCCTGCATCGAAATAAAAGTATGCAGTTGAAAGGCGAAGGTTTGCAAGACGAAAAAAAAATGTTAGCAAGTGTATTTTCCGACAGAAATAGTAAATGGAAAATAGCAAAGACTAAGAAAAGGTCTCCAAATAGATAAGCGTTACGTGCCTGGAATAGTAACATCATTGACCGTAAGGTTTTGCCAGTAAGTCAATTGTTGTAAGAAAATTAACTAAAGTAGTAATATTTTGAGAACGAACAGGTTAATGGCAATACCATTGGTGAATAATATCGGTTTTTCATGAAGCAAGTTAATGAACGAGTAATTTTTATGTTGGTAAACAAATTCCATTTTAATAAATCTTTTGGTTGCCTCAACAAAGCGAAACCAACGAATACGATTTACTCAATTCGTTTCCTTCGTGCATTATCATCATCCCACTTCCGATCATTTACGGCTGGCCATGTCCGGAATGTAACGAAATCTAGAAAAATTTAGGTTTTCAACATGTGTATTCTTTATTTGAGTGATAATATTCAAGAAGAAGGCGTCTCTAACGAAGAAGATAGGTTAATGGGAATTGAAGATTTCCAACGGACATGCGATATTAACAACTGAAAAGGAGTCGCCACCTATTACACGAATAATCCATCTTGATTTTTTTTATATTACTTGCTTCGACAACCTTAGTGCCAGCTGTGGTAGATCTATAATTTTGTGGCAAAAGGATATTCTGAAATGAAGCTTTCATTATATTGGGTCATTCGAAAGTGCGGTGTTAATACAACTAACTCATATTGGGAGGTAATTTTTCGATTTTATTAAACTGTCGAATTTATGGCAAATCTAGGAAAAACAAATTTTTATTTGATTCCAGTAAATCTCATACGTCAGGCAAAAGCTACAAACTAAACAACGAAAAATTTGGCATTTTTTGGGGGAATATTATCCATAAAAAGATTATCTCCCTATCGATTTTAAGACTTCGTTTTGCCGAAGGTAATCTGTAAATATTGATTACGTAAGCATGTAACTATAAAGCTTGAAATTATTTAGATTTATTATCAAACTTCGACAGAAGAAGGTAAAAAGAAGAAATTTATGTAGATTGTTTAAGCGAGATGGTTCTGTTATAGCTTTATTACTCTCTTTGCGACATCAATATGATATATTTCTCGTTGGTATCAGTAACATTTGTAGTATTTTTACGACCACCATAAAGTTGTCTAAATCTAACAGGCTATTCAACGTTAGTGGCATATTTGTAATTCCACCGCTAACATGACGATATAACGTGGTAGTCGTATACTTTCTGTCGTACACTATCTTTCCTACCAATGCTGCCTAAAAACTTGTTTTAAGATTATGTTTCGTATCACATACTCCGGGGTGATAAAATATAAAAGTCCTATGAGTCGAAGCAGAGAAATCGTGACGATATAAAATCAAGTAAAACTCCGGCGTATGTGGAAATTGACGGTGCAGCGAAACGTGCTGCAATAATCTCAGTTTAAAAACGTTTAAATAAATCGCTTCCGCCGAACCTATTGCAAAATTCTTGGACGCAAAACATATCACGACAATGAAAATGCAACTATCACGACGTAACTACCTTATACGTGAAACGAGATATCCGGTTTTCGAATCGCGTAAAAACGCACTCCATTAGCTTTTTAGGTTTACATGCACGCTCTATAAACGAACATTTCCGCAAATGAGTAGAGAGCAATACATCAAACCCGCATTAATTATCTGGAAACGCGCTACTCGCTTTATCTCTATACATATTCCTTACGCAAGGTTAACGTACAAGTTCAGTGTTTTTTCTTGTCACAAGCGTACTATGCGATCGATCACGTCATAGAGGTTTCCGCTACTTGTTTAAAAGTTGAAACACTTCATATGTCCATTTTATGCTGAAATAAGAAATGCAGTCTTTCTTAATAATAACGTTATTATTTCAAATATTTCCACTGGAAGGTTACCTCTTCTAAATCCAAACTTTTTTTAAACTACCGCGCCGCACAATTGCCAAACGCTTAGACAACTTATTTTTCTGCTTCATCGTCACGACCACAACATCGACATGATTTTCCTAAATTTCAAAGTCAGTATTTTTCGCCGGGCTAATTTGTCCTTTTTGCGTGAACAAATTGAACAAACCCGGTTTGAGCTTGATTTCTTTTCCGACCAACTTTACTTCGTTTATTGAAGTCGCGTAGACTTTCAGCCGTAACGATCGGTGTTTCTTTGACAGAATTACTGTAACATAAGCTGACAATACCTTGAAACTGAGCACTGAAGCTCATCTCCGCGAATGTCAGAAACTCACCCTTGAAACCTCCCAATAAACAGATTTCCAAGGTTACCAACGTTGTAGTTACGTAATAAAGCTTCAAATGTATTTCTTTAAGTAATAGTACTAGTCCTAGTGACACGTATTGCAAAGTAGCCTAAGTGCTAATGTAAAACATGTAAGATGGTAGGTTTCATGGCTGCATCTGAAACCATACAGGTCATTACTAAATTATATCATGGTACTACTAGATTATCGAAAGTAACAATTTATTGATTGGTAAAAGAAAAAAGCTGTGAATTAGGTTATAAGAGTGAACCCAAAACTAAAAGTAAGAGACGAAAGTCACATTCGATACATAACCCATTTTCATACAACCAATACCCAAGAAATTTGAGCAAATAACCTAGACTTCGCAAGCTTGTTTGTCACCATTTTAATCTTGAGTAAAGATGCTAACCAATTTCCAACTCAGAGCTCTTTGTAAGACAGCATATACATATGTTAGAAATATTACATTTACTTATTGAGCAAAAATATTCAATTAGTATAAAAAGAAAAATCCTTCCAATATTTGACAAAATTACTAAATAATAGCACCTATTACTTACATCCCCTTAATACCCGTTAGCACGCTCGTGTTCTCAAGTGCACGTGTAGTTTACGCGCGATTTGGGCGTTTTATAGCTTTTCAACCAATAGAACTTTTCCGTTACTGCGTCCTACTCACTATTATTGTAAACCCAAACACTCTTTTGCTAGATTGCTGTGAGGGACATACAACTAGGATAACGAATTTTATTCACCATTGTTACCGACTCAACGTAATGAATGTATAGACTACTATTTATAGAGATTATATTCGAAACGCATACAAATTGCGTGCATAAATTTACTAAAGTAGGATCGATATGCCGTTTTTGTATGTACAAGCTTATGGAAACAAGCTCGGATGTCGAATCGGACGACAGGCAAATACCGATCACCGTATCCCTGAAGGAAAGAAGAGTATAAATCTTAAAAAAGGGTCGAGCATTAGGTAAGTAAGTATGTATTTAATATTGGGAACATTTACGAAACTTAAGTCATCAATAGAGAGGACAAAAGCAACTGAAATCATACCTTTTTTGCAGCTACTAGACAAACTCGTGTCTATTCGTCTTATAAGAAAGGGTTCGTGTTGCCTACTGGTGTCGCCAAGAGTCGACAAAACACGAGTCTGCCTAGTCTCTACAAAAATGTAATAATTTCATTCGTCTTTGTCCTATTTAGTCTTAAGATTCATCAAGCATAGTTCGTCAACCCACCGTCTCATACCAAATTTATATACCAATTCAAGAAAATGTTTCAGAAGTACACGTGGAATTTGTTCATACCTGATATATTTCACTTGTCCAGTTGAACAATCTGCTTATCGAACCACCTGAAGCTGCAGTGCAGATGACAAATCAGGAAGAAAATTGGAAAATCTTCTTTAGAAATAATTTGATGATCATATGATTTATCTAGAATACTCCTTAAAACGGGTAATCAAAACGAGTAGTGGCGAATTTCCAATTGCAAGCATCATCAGTAACGGCACCTTCGTACCAAATTTGTACTACGGCCCTTTTGTCCACGCAAATCCGGCTAATGACGTTTAAATGCTTTAATTACTATGCTACGGCTTTCATCCAATCGTCGGTAAGCGGTTTCATCAAGTTTTATCATCCAGGACTACCAGATCGGTGTCTCTGCGTGTCCTCTATCGATTATCATCGCCTAGTCTTATCTTGTCCGCAACTTTCACGACTTGCTGACAAGACAGCGGACGGCCTTGCAGTTCCTCCACCACCGTCGGATTATCGGAGAGACTGGCCCTTCTCCACCTCTACATGACCATCTCCTCGTAGGTATTTTTCAAGATAGGCATCCTCCTCAACTCGCAGTTACTCGTCTTTGACGAACCATGAAGCACTAGCTACCGTCCTTACTACTTGACTCTGTGAATCCTCCAGTTTTTTTAAGATGGGAAGTAATCGATTGAAGACACGCAAATTCTGACGTAATGCTTTAATGTTTTCAACTTTTTGTCCAACGTGACTTCCATAGATTTAACGGTGGAATTCCCAGTCATTGACCAGTGATTTCTACTTCCTCTGGAGGCACTCTCGTTTGCTTTGTAATATATTTTTTTTTTACTTTCAAAGGCAGTCTTCAACCTAGAAACTACTAAATACTCGCCCCTGCTCGCGCTGTCGGCTGCGTAGATAGAATGTTGGGTTTGAGAGGGTTTCAATAATAAAGAACGGCACCGGATCGAGGAGTGGTCGCCAAGGAACATCGGATCTGACTTGATGGATTAACAGTGTTTATCCTCCATCTTTAATCTCGAAGGTTCTTGTATTTATTCACGGCAGGTTTTATTTTACACGAAACTGTTCCAAGCCATTTTGATTTTCAGAGGTCCCAAGGAAAGAGTCGCCTCAATCTAAAATGATGTAGTCCAAATTTATAACTTGAAAGCAGAAAGGCGAAGTCTTGTTTACTAAAGAATATTAATCAAAGTTACAAAGTATAATGACTTTATTTTAATTCGAAATTAGATCGTTATGTTTTGTCCTTTATATTTTGCAAATTTTCTTGTTACATCTTGAGAGTGACATACTTTTTTTAAACTTTTGTTGAATCACAATTACGACTGTGAAACCGAATGAGCTACCTAATACACTCATCTGCATTGACAAAGATTTATCCTTCTGGAGAACTCTAGAAGTTAACTTGGTAAAACAAAGAAAATCTGATTCTGCAGAGAGCGTGACGGAAAATGGACACAACAACTCCTGTTCTAGACATAGACGATCTTCCCTTAAGATGTTTCCCTTAAGCAAGCCCCATTCTGTGCAGGTATTTCCTTAATTGATCATAAGAGATAAGAATTATGGTTTGACTACTGACAGGCTTCCTATCAATTTCCAGCGGTGTCCTAACTATGTCTTTGCGGAGTAACATAAATGCCTTCGCATGAGATAGGCCTGTGCAACTATCGTTATTGGATGTAATCATAGTCTTAGATCATTGATCAATCATGATATTTCGTGAAAATTACCTTTAATTCTAGTTCGTAATAACCTAAATACTTTTGTCTGTAATTCCTTTGGAATTAATTAATTTATAGTTCTCCGCTCTCCGTACGTGTTTACATGAAAGTGCTACTACTTGCATTCTTGGTGCTACATGCACCTAAGACGTAAATATCTAATCTTAAAGTCGTGCTGATGAGATATTATCTCTAATAATATTGGCGCGTGTAGCAATATCTTTTCTAATCTAAAGTCTATTTGTTCCTATTTCTCCCAGCGTTCGGTAATAATTAAAAAGCCGCCAGCACGTGCAATTTCTTCACGTATCTATACATTCGTACACATACTTGACCACGCCTTATAGTATAGCGCTTTGGCATTCCTTGTTCTCATTTTGCATGGAATTTACAAATTACTTCACACTTCCTTATCTCAGTATATGCCCGACACAACTCCACGGTCCAGCGCTTAGAACCGGCCTCAGCTCCATCCATCTTCCGGACAAAAACTTAAGGACTGCCATACAGCGTATAGTGGCGTTAATAATTGTTGGAACGTAAGTCACGCACTATCTTCTAATAGAAAGGAGTACTCATGTCGACCTCTTGACCACCACGTCTTTTTAAACCTTGGCAATTGAGCCCGAATTAAAAACGTACGGCCCGTTAATTCGGATTTTTCCGATAGTTTCTAAAGGCACTCGTAGGTGGGATGCCTGCGAAGACAAACGCTATACACAATACAACGTGTGTACGTTAAGAAATAGACAACAGTCTTGGAATTAATGACCGCAGTGTATGGGCACACATAGTAAATAATTAGAAAGGAAAACGTACACGCTTTCAGAGACTCTACATCGCTGTATTTTTCTCGGTTATAAAAATTGAAATCTTGTCTCTTTTTCCCTGTTTCCTTGTATAACGGTTCCTTTATTCTACAACATTGTTGTTTATAAGCTATCGTCTGCAGAGGCGTATTTTGTTTAAGGAGGACGACCAAATATATTTAAAGATAAAGTGATTTACTGATTTACTGTTACAATTTCGTTACACGAGCTCTAAATAAAATTCTGACAAAAGATTTTGATATTACGCTTTCATTGACGAATAATACATCTCAAATTAAATGAAAAAGTCATGAAACTTTGAAACAAATTTTTCAATTATCGTTCATTAGTAATAGAAAAATGTCGTACACCAACGGGGAGGAACGAGATATCTTAAGTATTTTTCATTCGAACTGAAATACAGCAGCGAATAAAAGACAGTTACAGTTGCAACTTTGTAAAAACATATCTTTCAGAAATCGAAGGTGTGTTTTTGCAAAATTTAAATTTCGCAACCGCTCTGGATTGCCATCATTCTTTCCTTTCTGAATTCCTACGGTGAATACTAGGGATGATGATTTGTCTGTTTTGGGGAATCATCACCCATCAGTTATAATAGTGCATTAAACTTAACAGAAAATGAACCATATGAATATAGATACTTCTAATTAAACATGAATACGCACAATTTGTTACACGAAAAATTGAACTGTAACTTAAGTTATTTACTTTTCGGCTCTTTTGTGTTGTTATTGGTTATTGTGTATTACTATGTCTCTTAGATTGCTGTATATTCCAATCATACGAGTTTGTAGGCGAGTACTGTATTTTTCTCTTGAAAATTAGGAAGATTTTCCTGTTGGTCTTATTATTATTAAATTAAATTAAAAATGTGAACGAAAACATCAATAACAATAGTAATAATAGAAAACAAACCAATAAACGCTCAAGCAACCGGTCATTTCATTAATCAACGATTGTGCAGCTTTTCCAAGCATCCCTTTATGTGATTCTTCTAGGAATAACATCGGCATTTCGGAATCTGTCTAGAAGTTCTTTAATGTGTTGTGAGACACCAACTTTATAAATATTATTCTTAACAAATCCGCACAAGAAACTATTTCGGAAGACTTATGTTGGGAGATCCCATCTATATCTATATCTATAGACTGTACAGCAGCAGATGCACTAATTTCAATCTAAACTAATATTTCTTCATACATAACGTCTTATGAGACGGTTTTCCAAAATGGCCATTTAAACGTTTTTTTGTTAAAAATCCAACTAATTGATTTTATTTAAAAAAATATCCCGTGGCCTTCTTTAAACTAACCAGTTGCAAAACCCAGGCCTTCTAAATTATTGTTGTGGCTGGTTAATATAAATGCTGGTTTAATTTAAACTTATTTCCATGTACAGTTCTGTACATTCGAGTCTGAGGCAAACCTAACTGAAGCCACTTCTCATGTAGACGCTGATGGATTACATAAAGCCTAGTGCATAGGTATATTTGAATTACGTACCACTAATAAAATTACATTGATCATTATCTGTTGATTGTTACTCATTTCCATTTCTTCCACAACGATTACGAGCAACTCAGAAAGTTTCTGCCAACTAACTGTTCTTAACTGAATCATATTCTTCGACGGAACATGGACTAGTGGACTAGGAGAAGGCTAGTTTTCTGATGGTGAGTAAGTATTAAGTCCAGTATTTAACAACTATGTTGATAAGTGTAATAAAACAACTTCATAGTCACCAAAGGCAAAGCATTCAGGTACGCAAGAGCATTGCATGTGGCCTTCATGCAAAGCTGCCGCGCCTACTTCCTTGACTGGCTTACTTGTCAGATTTTAATGTACTCGTGCAAATTTAGGATGTGACTAGTTGGATGGACCAGTTCAATGAATTTGCCTCTTCTGTCTGAAGTTGAAAGGTTGTCGACGCGATCACAACAGAGATAACCATCTGCAACATAATACCCGCCATTTGGTTAACCATGTTAGGCCAGTTGGTACAATGGCCGCCCGATAGCAAGTAGCACCAAAGTATTACTTTTTATATACTTATATTAAATGTTAGTGCATTTATTATTATTATTATTACATTTATTATTACTTAATGCGGATAGTGATTTGGTAGTTTGATGGCGGCACTAAATGATTGATACTGTCGTAAATTAGTACATCAGAACTTTGTAAGTGCTTAATCCAAAAGTAGATAAATTGAGATTTCCGCCTTTTCCATTTAAGCATCTTTTGGCAATTATATTTTATAGGTATTACTGTGCTCCCCTATATATGCCTAACGTCGACTCTATTCAAGGAGCATGGAATATGCTCTACTTACCTATGTACTAAACCACACTACAGAAAGTCAAATGAGATAACCACCTAGAAGACTTGCTATCGTATAGAAGACATCGACAGTAATAATGATACTTTTACAAATCTAGTATATAAGCAAAAATCTATTAAAAGTACTTGTAGAAATAATATTGCAAGTACATTTGATATACAGAATAGATTCAGCAACAAATTATCTACATGATAGATTTTTATTATGTACATGTCTAAGAAGATAATGTAACTGAGCTGAAGCATTAGCAAGATAACAATCCCAACCGGTGGTCGTCACATATCTTCTACACTTAAATGGAAAAATTTAAGTATAGTTTATCGTGTACAGATTTACTGAATGCTTCCAATGAGTCGTGCTAAGCCATCGAGCTAAAGTGATATTTATCACATCGTAGGTGTTCTACACAATTTAGTTGTAAGAAATGGGCATCTTGAAACGTTAAGTATTTCACATATGCAATGTTACTTTTTATAGATTCTTACATCAAGGTGATTATGTTACTTTTTTTATTTGCAATTTTCTGCTTGTATTTAGGCCATTTTACTGTTATTTTGAACGAAGTTCCGAATTAATCACTAATTATTCACATGTTTACATTATTTCTTTAACATTATAAATAGATATTAACAGTCATTGGATCTATTTAAAACTAAAAAGTTTACGTAATTTGAATGATGCATGGTTAAATACAACAAGTAAGGATTGTATGTTAGCGGATAATATCTGAACTACACCCAAACTAAAAATACTTATGTTGTAATTGATACTTTTATCGTATTTTATTTTACGTTTATTAAATTATATACCTTTAATTACTTTGCCTTTGTGATGTGTGCGTAACTTTAACTTTAACTTTAACTTCTTTTCCTACCTTTTAGGGTTAACCTTTCTTTGATTATTTCCTTGGAGCAAAATACTTATAAATAAATATCCCTTTAAAACAAAATTAATAAATAAAAGAAAGCTTTATTCAAAGTTTGACATTGCAAGACAAATCTATTTCGGTATCCTTCTTCACCACAGGAATGTCAATGGTCACCTGGTCATCGAGAATCGTATGTTATCTTATAGATGTCATATAGATTGATTCAACCAGGTAAATTGTATTATGCTTGGAAAAAACTTAACCGATTATTTCTTAACATTAAATAAAAATGTTAATTAATTTAAAAATTTAAGAAACAAAGAACTAGTAACATAAATTATCAAAATGCCAGAATTCGACTAGTAATTAAAAATAATTCTAATTTTTCAAATATAAAGTGAATTTTGATCATTATTGAAGATTGAAAATATAATTATATAAATTAATAGTGTTAAACACCCTTAACGCGCAGAAGAGCAAGAGGAGAAGATTAAGTAAGTAATAGTATCAAATGCAACTACGATACTCATCAGTAAGGATGACAAAGGCAGGTTGAATTATTCCTTTTTTGCAGTGACTAGATGGGCTCGTGTCTACTCGCCTCATGAGAATGGATTCGTGTTATCTATTGGTGTCCCCCACGCACATGTTTCTACAAGAATATCTGTTACAATCTCGTAGTTGCAACCCAACTGGACAAAAATTAGTAAAATGCATGCAACATGTTTCAAGGGATCGTAAGTGATGCCTCCTAGGCGATAACTTGCACCTAATAGCTATTAATCCCATTCGAACATGGCCGGATTATTGGACTGCGGAAAATTGCTCGTAGACTTAATCGTAGTCATTCGACTGTTACGGTATTGAATTCTGCGAATTGAAAATCGAGCTAAAAACATATCAGGCGCACCCAGAAGGACCATCCGCAGAGAGTTTCTTCGGAAGTGCTTGGTTGAGCAATATCGGTTTCAGCCGATAACATTTCTTACTTTTGTTTTGTTGAATTATATTTGATTCACGTGTTTACAAGTGGTATAAGCATGTATCACTAAGGACGTTGAATAACGTCGTGACTTGAAGAACTACTTGAGATGAAAAATTGAGCGCCAAACAAGCACGTAGATGATTTTCATTTAGTTAAATAATTTTAGAAACACTGTGGTTGGCTGGTATCTTTAGTTACGTAGAAGGAACATAATTATTTATTTAGTGAAACTGTAAACTCTTTTAACTCTTTCGATTAATATCTATCCCTAAATTTATTTAGAAAAATTTAGACAACCGAATGTAAACATCTTTACATTCAAAACAGCAACAACTTTCAAGCTGTCCTAAGTGCACTATCTCTAGTAATTGAAGAAATCGTATATTTACTTCTTTTTCTAAATTACTTACATCAAGTTTTTTTTAAATAACGGCTGTGTACACTTATGCACGAACGTATGTGTATGGTGTTAAGAAATAGTTGCTCACCATTTGCATCTGCGCTCTTAATTGCGTAACGTTATTCTACATAAACAAGACAGGTTTAAATCCACTATAATTACAACATACTCACACATGGAATTGAAGAAGTAATTAACCCAATTCATTAAAACACTGTTCCAATGGGATTCCGACTAAGCATTCATATATGTATATATGGAGTGTTGTACGTGCAGCTTATCGTTCCATTTAAAATTGGAAAAATGATAGTACTGGTAGTAATTTCGTGTAATTGTAATAAATTGATACGTTTTATGAGTTTATTTTTCATGTAAATGGCAGTGACGGCATTCCGACGTATGTAATTCGTCTGTTTCAGCTGTATTCGTTGCATGAGAACAGAAATTAAATTAATTGTTCTACAGTTGTCCTTTATTCCGACGGGTTGCGCTACACAATAACTCTGAACAGCGCCTATGCCTTACGACGCGAATAAACAATGGTATTGTGCATTACATTCAAGCAGAAGTTTCTTCTTCTCTAGGAGCTCATGAATGAACTCTCCGATCGCGCAAGTGTTCTACAATCAGGCGCTCAATGTTCTGCATTTAACTAACCTCACCACTTGTAGAAGTACGCAGCCATACCAAGAGTTGCCTATAATATAAAGCATTTGCAAAGTGGTCGACAATATTACGAGTACAAAGTCTATTGAGAAGGAAATGAAATCGTTTTGAAAGGCTACTATGTAAGAGGAAAAATAGACAAATGCGACGTATATATTGTTATGATATTTGTTTACTAACGTTTAAAAGTATTCTTTTGATATTTAGTACCAGTTCCAAACGAGTTTTACGATCGGTGACCTCGTCACCCCAATTTCCTCCAGATCAATTTTTCTTTTTCGTCTCACAAGCACGGATCTCTTTTAATTCGTCTTAACTTTAATTCGTCAATGAAAAGTTCAATTATATTTCAATATTTCGGAATGATATTATTGCATTGTATATGGTCAATTCACTCGCACATGCAGTGAGCAGATATTGTTTTGGAAAATAAGCTGTTTAAATGTTGATAAACAATTTAAAAACAATTTTTAAAATGTCAAACATTCTAATAAATTCACTATATTCCTGTCGCGTTAGGTAATTGTTTTAATTTCAAAATTTACTACAATCCTTGAGCACTAAAAATGTTTCAAATTTTCACTCGATTTCTATCAGCAAAAAGAGATAAGGGAGATCTCATATTTCAAAATAATTCATCAAAGGTTAAGAATCACACTATCATATGTACATAGCCATTACTGACGTATAGAACAACAATTTACGTTAATTATTCAAAAAGAAAGTATTTTCCTGTTTATTTCTCTCTTTACTCGTTGTCATTCCTGTAAGGAAGAGATTGATTTCCTTCATGCAAAGCCCAAGTCGATGGTATCACCCAGTAGCACATTGCTTTTTTCATGTGCTATTGGCCCACTGTTTCTTAGGACAATTTTGTTAGTTGAGATTGTTGTATTTGCGTTCTTTTAAAAATCGTGAAATTATTATGATATCAAAAAAGGTTTAAGGTAAAAGCTTTAATGAAGAACTGCGCTCTTCGATTACGGCATAAAGATTTCGAACTCAAAAAAGACGTTCTCCCACAGCTGGCGCCGAAGAAAATATTGCTACTGCTAAGAAGAGGACATACAGCATACTGCAATAGAACAGCAACTCATCATTTGTTTAGACGACCATGCCCAGCGGAATTCATGATATACCATTACTTTTGCGTGAACGTAATTTAAGTAACATGTTCTTCATGATAGTAGTTTCTCTGAACTCGAATAGCAACAGTCCATCTCAAGGAAACCTACATCGAAACCAATATGGAGTGCGGTAAGAATCTTTCCTTTGCTCGCTGAAGTCTTGAAGCTGATTGGCAAATCATCAATAAAACCTGGTGACACCTATATCGATCAGTACTTTTAACAGAAAGCGCTGATCGATGCATACGTACAAAACATTGCGTGTTCTTTGATCACCCATGTCTGCTCTACAGTCTTATCGTTATCAAATAATCGCTTCTCCATCTTGGAAATTTGTTTTTTTTACATTAATAGGATCTTTGCGAAGCTGATGTAAGAAACGTTATTAAAGCTTAATAAGTTGATGGATTTTAAAAATGTGTTTAATAATGTACGACTTATTTTTCCCTGTATTTATTTCCACCATGATCTTATGCCGCGTCGGTAATTTATTCCTGTGAAAAGAGCTATGCACTTTTGTTGTGATGTGATGAATGAAAACAATTGTTTTCATTCATCGTTTTTCAATTTTAAGAAATTACCAGGACTGCTTTTAGATGCAAAATATTTTTCTTTTTTGTTCATACTCTTTCACCAGTCACTGTGCACTGTTAACTTCGCTATACTTACAAAAAGCTACCATGATCAAAAGATGAGAAGCACACATTTGTATCTTACCTAATGTATTGGAAACATCGTACACAATTAAAGAGAGCAGAAGAAGGCTTGTACGGCCTTTGTCAACGATATCGGATTCAAAGCGGAATGAAAGTTGATTAACCGAGGAGCAATAATGTGAGAAATGAATATATACCACATAGCAGGCAGAAACAAAACCAAACAGTACTAACATAGAATAACATGAAAAATTTAAGAGAGCGGCAAAAGAATACATTTAGGCTGAGGACGCAATTAGTTGGAGTGTTGAAACTCTATTTTTGTAATAGTTCTAATGCCCAAATGTAGCAAAGCAGGTATCATACTGCTGAGCAGAGGTTTTAGACGTTTCAGTTTGAGTATTCTAACAAGGCAATGCTTTTCATGTCCAAGAAAAAAGTAGTTAAGATACTGGCAACTTTACTAAACGAATTAAATCAGTTACAGTTTTAAATAAGTACCAAGTTTAGCAAGACAAAAGCGCGACATTGCACCAAAAAATTGCTGCCTGACTCAACTCCTTAGATTTTTATTTAGCAATACAGAACAGAATCGATTGCATACGTATAACTTTTAACAACAACACTATAAGAGGCAAACCGACAAATCAATTTAAACCCAAAGGCGTGGTAATTTTAACTAGCACTTTAAAGGCATAGTTACTTGTATGGCCACTTCAATATATTACAATACACAATGACATTTAATTCACAACCGGCGTTCATAATTTGGTCGATTGTTATTAAATCTTGGCCGGCGTTGCTTGTTACCACCCGCAAATTCATTTCACAAGTTTATAGAAATCATATTCTGAATACCCACCTACGTTGCGTTACTTACGTACACAGTACGTTGGTAATATCTAAGACATTTCGAGAAATGACTTGCCTAGTTCTCGGAGCGACCGTTGTTTACAAGCGGTTTTTAAATACAAATGTCAATCTTCAGGTTATACACACACAATCCGGCTAATACGAGATAAAGATCTAAACTGTGTGTTGCAACATTTCAAGAAACATTCTGCAACTATGCTACGAACGACCATTGTTGTACAGACATTATTTTGCAACTTATGCATGTAGGTATTACATTGTTTTACCGTACGTTCAATTTCAAGCGGTCACAGTAAACATGCATACGTGTTTGTCCTTTAACCTCGTGTATAAACACACACATCGCATGGCATCTGCATACGTTAATAGTATACATGTATTGAATTTTAAGGTAATGCAACCTTTCCACAAATACGAAACAATTATTGGGGTTTCTTTACATAAATATGATAACGGTGGGCGATACACGTTTTCCTTGAATGTTTCTAGAAAATTTTGCCTTTCTAGAAAAACCAACATATTTCAATTTTTAAGATGGGATATACCCATCCTATTGCATATTGTTATTGGTAGTACTTCCTGCTTTTTCATAAAAACAGAAAATTCAAGGGAACGTATTTTTACAATCTCCTTGGATAGGGTACGCCACTCCAGTATATTCTGTTATTTGCCGCTTCTTAGAAAAAGTTATCTTTAATCAATTGTTTTACTTATTTTGATATATTTAATAGTGGCCAAATTTGCAAGAATGTTAGAAATTAAAAAGTGCGGAACCAACTCATTAAGGCAGACATCAGACTCATTAATTAAAAAACTCATTAATTTAACATGACTTTTATCTCAGAATTGAAAGAATCTTAAAACATAATTAAGTGTTCCATATAAATTATATTCTTAATTCTAATATTAAATTATCGAGATAAGGGTAGTTTGCTTAAAAAGAATACGAGATCTGAATTTTTTGGCGCCATATATGTTTTGCGAAAGTTTGAGCAATAACGATAAAACGGAGAAATTTACAAGAGTGAGGTAACGCACACAGGGACATATTGTATATGTTGATCGTTTATATTTAACCACCATATGTGGTGGTAATATTAATCCCCGTGTTATGACTGAAGTCCTGTCCTCGGGCTTCCGTTTGTCGTAAAAAATCAAACGACATTAATGTGCGCACTGGCATTAGATTCAATCGTGTTCATAAACTTGACAAAACCATCAGAAAGGTCGTCACAAGTAGCTAAACTAAAGCTCGTCTTATTTCAAAGCTTTTGAGAACTTGTTCGTTAACGGAAATGTACAAAGATAATTTTGTGACCAAGCCGACTACTTGCGTTCTAATTTCAGCAAAGACTCTGGTCTTTGAAGAAAGCTTAATTCCACTAATTTTGCATTATGTCACTGTTAGCTGTCCCATAAACGAAGCAAGCAAATTGTAAACGTTCATTATTGAGATATCAAGATGTATAGGTTCCTCATTAAATATAAATAATGCTCTGTGACCGTTACTAAAACAGCTTTCTTTATTTCTGCAACTTAAATAACGCATTATTAATTAAAATTTTATAAGACTGAAGTTCTTGATGATCATGTAAATTCATTCAAGTTCGAAATTTTCATTTAATTTAGTAACGGGCAAATATTATACATGCTTTAACGGTTGCATTTATCCAAAAATGTTGAATCGTAATAGAGAATTGTTGACATTGTTCCATTATATCACTATCGAGTTCGCTCCGCTCATTGTTTCCAGAATGAGCGCAAAAAAATTATATCTAAAGTCAATTCTTACTTATTGTTAGCTAGTTTCATGTGACTGTATAATCGAAAGAAATAGTCTGTTCATGTGGCATAAATAACGCTCATTAACTTTTTTCTCTGCAAAGTCTCATGTAGGATTTAATAATAGTGTATTGCAATGTATCGCCAATTATTTACTGGTCATACAACGAGTGACACCCTCGGCGTGAGCAAGAGGCGTTCCTCTCAATATATTTGTCCATATCTACCTAGCATTTAAATGGAGCTTGCACAGGAATTAACCGTTCATTTAACGAAACGTAAACGGTACTACGTAATACAAAGGTTATATTGTTAGATTTTTTTTTCATTTTAGACATTACAATAGTTCGTATAAGATTGATACTAATGGGTTTTAATTAAAAAGGCTCGAGGTCTCCGCATCTCACGTGACTAATGCTTAGTTCTACACGTTACTGTAGAACTATGCTACCTTCAACCTGACCTTAATCATGCTGATTAAGGTCATCAGTAATCCTGGAACTGTATCTCTTTAAAAACTGGCGATATAATAAAAATGTATGAAATAAAACCTTTATTTTTTTGCCCATAATTCAACGTATGCAATTGCATGTCTTGGTCGTATAAGCATTTTTGCTTAGCTATGTACGTATGTACATATATGAACGGTAAAATGTTATGGAAAAATAGGAAGTTCAGGAGAAAGAATGTTTTCGCGATAACTAAGATCAATCATTACACACAAAGAGCGGCTGCAGATTTCCATGTATGTTAATGCAATCCGTTTCAAACAACAATGATATAGGCGATTAAGTCCGCAGCTACGTATATAAAACGACAGCTCCTTTTGTACTGCTGATATATCTAACCGTTGCTATACGCATTGCAGCCCAGATCCATTTAATCAGATCATCATTAAACTATGCGACAGCATTGCTTTCCTATTAGCCAGGGAGCAGTCTAATAATTAAAAACAGTTTAACTGCTATTGTTCGAGTTCCTTTGAAATCTTTAAACACGATTCGAGTGGAAAAAAGCTTCACTAAAAATTCTCGACATATTTCACCGGCGTAAGTTCTGTATGGCGTAATGGATTTTTGGAACTCGATTCAACCAGATTGCGAGAATATTCCTAGAAGCTGTACGGATGGGTACTCGGAACATATTTTAAAAGGAGATAGTTCTGCCGCGCTTTTACGTCCCATATAATTATATATCATTACCGCTTTATCTTTCACAGTTGTATGATACGGTTATAGGAAGATAGGTAATCGTTTACCTTAATTAAAATACGTTTAGTGTCAGTGATATAAGTTTAAAAAAAAGCTATACGCACCACTCATATATTACAATACAAAAAAAAAAAAAAACAGTAATCATTTACGGCTTCGAATATGAGGCAATACGTTCATTTCCGACCGAAATAATTCGACTATCAAGCATGTGTCCGTTAGATATATTATTAAATGTAATATTATTCTAACAATTTACGTAATCTATTTGTACGATTCTAAAAATGTTTCCCTTTAATCTGTACCTTATATCGCTTAAGCTACGCAATTTCTTGACTCCTGCAGCGGTGAAATTTCGCCTGACCATATAATTAATTTCATAGCATCCCATGATGTCAGGTCGTCTTGTGAGGTAAATCGCTTGCCTCTTGATTTCCTAAAGCGATCCAAGGAAATACATACGAGCAGCATAAAAAGCCAGACCTGACTATAAAAAGGCTAGACAAATGTCTCATACTTTAGTCAGTGTGTCGCATGGCAGTTGCATACCTGGAATGACGATAGCCTCATTGCGTGAAAAAAAATTTCTTTAATCGGCTTTATTGCTTTGAAGACTTTAATGCTTTTAAAATAAATTGCTGGTTAAGCATACTGTTTCTTTAATGCGGTTTGATTTTCCTCTTGCGCGCACATAGATGCGGTTTACATACGTTTGTCCACGATTTCCTGCATGTTTACTTATTTAAATATCTCTATATAAATTCCCTTTTGTTTTTTGTTTTTTGCCGAGACTTTTGTTATTCCGTGGTAATAATTATACAAAGAAATAAAAAGCTGGTGACCTCCTTATCAATTTCTTTGTATTGTTAGTCATTCTAAAATAATGCAATAGCTATGCTGTGAGTCACAACAATTACCTTAACAAAGTGCGTCGAAATTATCGTTTGTTTAACCAACGCGATTGTTGGCATTCATTAAATTTATTTCTTGGTATAGCGCTACATATTTAATCTAGCGATGTTCCAACTGTTTTAGACCGTCCACGATAGGATTTGTCGAAGTCTGCAAAATGGGCCTATGTTTTGGCAACGATCACTACACTTAATGTAAACTGCTTTCTCCCAATTCTGTTGAGTTTCTAATAGAAAAGAAGTCACTAAACAGACAAGTTTTGCTGTCGCAATATAGGATGAGTGGACAAAGGTATTATCATGAAGGTAGGTAGGACATTTTTCTCCTTAGTTCAGCACCAAATGAGCCATATAAATTAACATAGTACTATCCTATGTCTACCTAATAGAATCACCTTTGTTTCCTTTAGTGCATGTTCCCCGCAAAAAGCTATTTTGCCGACTGAACTTTAGTGCTTACAATGTAGTGATGTATTCATGTCAAGCATGCCCACGCAATGCTTTGTAGTTATAACGCCAGTCTGTTCCTCATTAAAAGTCGAGCGGATGCGGCAGCCGTTTCGTCGGTAGCCTTCTCGTATTAAATTTTTCATTATGGATATTTTGCACAAGTTTAATTGAGATTTCGATAAACATATCAGCTATCCAACATAAAGGTCCTTCTAGTGGCTGAAAGGACGATTTCTAGAACAAGATCCCTTTTTCTGATCTAGTACCTTTGAAGCGTGGAGGGAGTGTATTTTTTCTCCTCTGGTATTACGTTTGCCGCAAACTATTCCATCAGTACATGAGGAAGTTATTTTAACATTACTTGTTTAGTAGTACATCTCATTTGATCATTTTTAAAAGAACTACTTAGGCCTAATATTGTCGCATATGAACCAAAGAATTTGTCCTCAATTTAAAGGGAAATATTGTGGAGTAATGAAGCCCCTCATTCCAAAATAACTAAATTAGATTTACCAATTATCCACTATATTAAATCTTCAAGTAACAGTAAATGCTTAACTAGCACGTACATTTTTAAATGGATTTAATTGCAAAACTAAAGGGCTTTCTCTAAATCGAATTAACTAAACATTCTCTCAAAACGAATCGTATTCGTACGTGTAAAAGTTCCAGTCAGTAATAAACGTCTTGTGAAAACAAATGATAATAGTCACTGACAATTCAGTTTACATAATCCTCTCTTTTTTCATGATTTTACATTTTGTACATATGATTCACGTTAAATTCAAATACTATGCTTCTTCGAGGGCAACCAAAATTGATATCGTTGCCCTCTTTTTAGCCAAAGCTCTTAGTCATGTTCTTATGGCGTCTATCGCATCGAAGTAAATGGACCAAACTGAAATAGTGTACTGCACACATGAAAATTATATGAAAAAGATCAAACGTTCTCTCATTGTTTTTAAGTAATAGCATAATTTAAAAAAATTAATTAGCATTCTTATAAATGATGCAAATCTTCCTTGTTTTCATTAATTATTAAGACAAAAATATTTTTACATTGACGTACCGGCTATCTGAATCAATCCCTTCGAGACTTCAATTCAATTCATTCATACTAGAGGATGCTCAGATTTATTATTACGAACATAATGAAGTTCTTGTACGTTACGTGCGTACGTTTGCACGGTAGGTTTACGGGACTTTAGATTGGTCGCGGTGGTCTATTAGATGGCATCTAAGATCTGCAGACTTCACACCATTAGACTACTGTTTATGAGGCTGGTTCGAAAATGAAGTTTACAAAGTGAAAGTCGACACTGAACATGCGCTAATTCGACTTATTAAAAATACTACTTTATGTCTTTCTTAAAGAAAGACATGAAGTAAATAGGAGAGCAACAGGCGACCTTCGTAATATGTTTACAGATCAATTATTTATTTTTCTAAATTAGCATATTTATTTAAAGCATGAAGTTTTCTTTGTTTGTAATTAAGCTATAACTTAAAGCCAAATGAAGATCGGATGAGAACTTATGAGTTTTCCCGTATTGGCGTATTTTCGCGCCTTCAGTACAATCCTAGAGTTTAATCTGCCACTCCCGATTAACCCTGTACGTGTGTCGCTTCTACTACTGGCATGACTTTTGAGACTTTCATATTCGAATCTGTTATTTTTTGAACGAAACACAAAGAAGGTAACAAAATAAAAAAGAAAAGTTGTATTGTGTTCCTTATAAAACTGCTAGCGCTTAAAGCAGAAACTGGATAAATAAATTGAACAGCTTTCAGCTTGTAATTTATGCGCAGTTATCCTTTTGCAACATATCGTTTCTTAGTTATCGGCGGATTATCCGATCCTTTTGGTAAAAATGTTCTGGCAGATATCGAACAAAATCATTTTATCTTCAAACACATCGAAAGCAGTAAAAATACCTAAACGTGAAACTATACAGACTTACACGTATAAAACGATAACCTCCGTATGGTTATTAACATGCTGAGGTTTATCAGCGTGTAGGATTTTATTACGACTCTCCGGTTATCCGAAAATAAAGGGGACTATTATTAAAAATATCTCGACGAAGGCACGAAGGTCACTTGCCTCATATATTACATTAAGAGGCTGGGTACTCTTTAAGTCTCTAATTCAGATTCCAGCTCCACAACTTCAACCGTTTTTCCCCTCCACGGTTCCTTCCACGCTACCTCTACGTCCTCAGTATACTTCTTTGCTTCTCCGCCTGTTACAGGTGTTCGCCGTGACGCAATCCTTTCTTACACAAAACGGTAATGAAAATTTATGAATTAACTGTACTTGGGTCGTAATTATTAGAAAAATATGTCGATGTAATATTTTACGGTATTTGTGCGAGCTATTATTGTCCACGACAAATCATTAATTTTTTAATGTTTTGAAGGCAATATAAACGGTTTAAAAACTACACGTAATATGAAACTTAGCCTTGCCTAATTTTCATTTATTTTTAACCGCGTAGTTAGGTAGGAGTGGATATCGAATGCACCAACTATTATCACTTACGTTATTGTGTTTACTTATAATTAAATTAAAAGTAGACCACTACAAGTTTTTTTAACGATACACATTTTTTCAAAATGAAAGGGTACCGATGATTCTCGAATTTCAGATGTTGTGAAAAATTGTATGAATTCTTTACTTAAATGTAGTTCAAGTCAAGGTTTATTCTAATAAACCAAACATTAAAGATTAATGTTAACGTTGTAGCTGGAGTAAGCTAATTCTTATTAAACGTGTCAAACAGAATGAAGCTTATGGAGATGTAATCAAGCTGCTACGTCTTCGTTTCAAACTGTCGACTTAACCAGCCTTTTTTAATGAAATACCTCAGTTTCTGTTCAATTTTTGGAATTCGCGATACATTTGTAATATCTTTCCTTGTAATTGCTACCTGCTAAGACGAAGGTACACCCAAGCATGTACACAAATGCTCATAAAATTCGTAGATAAATTAATAATTTTGATATCAAATCAATGATACAAGATTGTATGCTATCTAGAAAAAGTACATTTATTCATAGTCTAGAGTCTAATACGTTAGGAAATACTAGCTACTTTCCTGAAAGTAAATGTGAAAATCTAAGAAGAACAGCGACAAATGACAATAGAATGAATGTATTAGCAAATGTTGCTTACGTCTTACGTCTTTGCGATAGCGATGAACTTCGTAGTCTTAATTCTGTCACGGAAGCATTTATAAAACTTTATAAATTGCAAATTTGCTAAATTCTGTGCTCCGATGAAGGTAACTTTTCAAACAACGGAATGTTCAATATTCATAATTCATATTACTGGTGGTCTGAATGACTACATTAAGCGAGAGAAATTGCTCTCCAAAGGAGTTGGAGCGTAGATGTCTGATGTGTCCATACTTCTTCAACATATCCACAATACTTTAGAGTTTTCTAACACATTAGCTACATCTTTTGCTTAATAACGTTAATTCGTCGCAGGCAAAGTATTTTCAACAAGAGTGCTGTCCTGGCCCAATAGAGTAACATAGAAGGCGACCATTTACATTGGGTATTTCAGCCCGTTCTTCTGATTTAAGCATTTATACAATGTTGTTTGGAAGCATTTAAAAAGTGTAGTCTACTACACTTTTCCGAGAAATCTCAAAGAAATAAACGAGCTTATTAGGACTGTTCGTGCCAGGATGACTCCAGAAACTTTATGAAACGTATCCAATACAGCCTTAATTGATATGGTATTATGAAGGAACGTAATAACTTAGATTCGCATTTACTTTGAGTACTTAATGTAACTTGTTAAATTAAACTTTGAGGTTTTCCTTTGTCTTTTAAGTTGTATTAATATTTTTGGTAAACTTGTTACTTATTTTCTCTACACATCTTTGTGTTAACCTTGCAAGGAATTTTAGTTTCCTGAAGAGTACAACCTGGTAGATATTGGTAGCAATTATAAGAAAAGTTATCAGAAATGTGTTGCAGGTTCTATAAAAAAAAAAATAGTTAAATAGTAATTTTATCGCGAAATATGTGTCTCCACCGAACATTTACGCGTTGTTTCATTCCTCCTCAGTTTTAATAGTATGTATACAACTAAAACTGTTAATTTATATTAAAAAAGTAAACAGATTGTAAAGGAGTTAGTATTAAAGAGCGGTTACAATTATAGTTTGGGCTATCAGAGAGGCAATTTTGAAACAAAAAAACATTATTTTTGCAATATCCTAGACGTGTGTTCTACCGCCTACGTAATAAGCTGCCACATAGTTAAAGATGACAAAGGTGTTTAAAATCATTACTTTTCTGCAGCCACTAGACAGACTCGTGTTTCGTCGACTTTCTGTAAAACCAGTAGACAACGCGAACCCTTTCTTATGAGACGAATAGACCCGAATCTATCTAGTCGTTGCAAAAGAAGTAATAATTTCACGTGCCTTTATCACCTCGACATATAACTTACAAATGTACACTTGTTCGATCGTGAACACATTTCATCGAATTTATAACTCTTTTTCAACTTCCACCAGGCTGAACTTAGCAAGCTGATACAAAGGTGACAAATGCTACACAAACAATTTCCCGCTTGTCAATTGTCACCTTCATTAGTAAGACAATCAAAATAATCTGATCATTGGACATGAACAATTTTGTTATTTAGACAAGTAGATGAGATATTGATGACAAACCAGGCTCTTGTAACATAAGAGACTATTTGCAGAAGAAAAGTTCTACACTTTTATCCAGTATATGTTAATTTAAAAAAATAACAAGAATTCTATAGAAAGGCTTCCCAAGTATTACTTAAGAATTATTCTTTAACGCTTAAGAACTAGTAATAAAAGTATGCCGCTATTCTGTATTCTTTCGGGGCTAACAGTTTGGCACTACTAAAGAAATATATCGCAATAGTAATGCTACAACAAGCAAAGAGATCCTTTTCTTTTATAATGTAATGGGAATTTGGTCATAAATTTCCATGATCGAAAGTATGTGTTGTCGAAAATAACTTTTCGCATTTTAAAGTCTCAAGTTCATGAATATAAGGAAAGTATAATACAGTTAAAAGTACATAGTGTAACGTACTGAATTATTAATATGCCACACACGAGGCCAACGTTGCAATGTTTGAAGTAAAAATCAGTGTACATACACCGTAAACATGTGAATATCTTGTGGGCGTGCTAACCATGCTGTGAAAACGTTGTTATATTCAATATAGAAATATCGTTTCTAGGCACAAATCTTTTGATTTAATTCAATAAATTTAAAAATCTTAATCGCAGAAATCTAAACAATAGTGTGCTTATACAAACATTATTAAAATTTACCAATTATAGTTAGCAATGTTTCGATGTGCGTAAGCATGCTACGATGTAGCTTCTGCAAATAAGAATTTTAGACAACCTTATTCTGGCCACTGCTACATAAATGAAACGGCTAATTTCCATTTTTCTCTTATTTATTATCACTAATCTTAAGTATAATTAACGATTGTGCACTTGTCACATTATAATAGTTGAATGTATAAATAGTAAGGAAAAGAACTTACGTAGATATTACGTTGCATAAGGATTTGCAAATATCCTTTTTTTTAATGTACATGTGGTTAGCATACGTATATTAAAAACACAGTGAAATATATATAAAAGTAAAAGTTGCATGGGTCATTATTGGTCTTAAAGTTGTCCTCGGCGTCTAATGTAAATTTGCAGAATTCTTTTTAAATCTTAAATTTGCTTTGTTGAATAAATGTTAGCTGGTCGGTTTCTAAAAGCGTTATTTTTCAATCTTCCAACTTTTGTCCTTTTTCCCAAAAATAAACTTTTTAAACATTTACTGACTTCTCTCTAAAAAAGAAACTCCTTTTCTTGTCTTCTTGTAGTAACAAATCTGTTGATTTTACGTAGAACTCTCAACGTTTGTCCGTTTTTTTTTTACTACTTAAATAAATGTGCAGGGATCCTTTACACGCGCAGATACCCAGAGCATTTAGGTGCATGTTAACTCGAGATTAACAGCCCAAGAATTGTCCAAAATTTTCTAGACGGCGAGCCTGTATCTCTTATTTTGAATGACACTTAAAGCAATGCTGATAACTAGAGAAGACAAAGACGGATGGAATTATTACTTTTTTGCAGAGACTAGACAGACTCGTGTTTTGTCGACTCTCGTGGACACCAATAGGCAACACGAATCCATTGTCATGAGGCGAATAGATGCCAGTCTATCTAGTCGCTGCAAAAAAGGAATAATTCCACCTGTCTTTGTCACCTCTACTAACACTGGGTAGGCAGAAACATGTCTGTTGACTAGACTTTTCTTGTCTCACATCGCTTTTATCCTATCAATACCTCGAAAAATTATATTAGCATTATTTTGGCTATTTATACAGCGTTTTGTGGTATCACTTTAGGTATTTAAACGGAAACTTTTCTATGTAAACGTATTATTTTAGATAAAGGAAAGTTGCTAGATTCACAAGATAAACATATTATTCCTTTCAAAAGAATTTCGAATAACATCATGATGTTCAATCAAACTTGACAAAGATGTTGATTGGACATATGTTGTTGACATCCGCTGTGGACGTTTTCTTTTAGAGGATTTAGGCTTCCTGGCTGAAATCGTGTCGTACTAGCATGAGAATATCGACGTTTCGCTCTGAATTGCACAGAGTTTCTTCGGGGGTGTTGCATGTTATGAAACTCACTGAAACTCAATGCAATTGAGAGCGAAATATCAGCATTCTCATGTTATTACGACGTGGTTTCAACCCGGAAGCATAAATCCTTTAAAAGAAAATATTGATGGACGATTGGAAGAATCTTGTCAATGCATAATTTTTTATGTATTTGGTGTCGCATCCATTTAAGAAATGTATAAATGTAATAAATTGGATAAAGTTTCTAACGTCACATTAGTATATATAATAATATCGAGTGCTAAAGAAGCAACGTCTTGTTTAATGAGAGACGTTCAAAAGTGCAATAGTACGTCCGGCATTCTATTTAAAAAGTTAAACTTGTATGTCGTTGAGCTGAATGTGTCTACAGATATGGTTCTTTGATGCGCAAGACTTGCTCGATATGTTTTATTTGAAAACTTCTTGGCTAGATTCTCCAGAGAACAGACGGTGTCAAATTACATGAGCATGTACAACTATGTGACTTTTTATTGTTATTACCTTTATACCAACTAAGATCAATTTTGCATTCAGTTTGATTAAAAGCTTACAGAAGGTGAACTATTAATATAGTCTTAAATTGTCGAAAATTGACAAATTTGATGATGAGTAGTTAAAATAAGTCATGTATAATTGTTTGCGTTCGTGATGTTTGACATATTTTTTTCAGATAACAATAAATGATAAACCAAAGTTTTACATAGACATAATCAGTAATTAAAAAGTGATGCGAGCTTTAAGTGAGATACCGCATAGTTTGCTAGAGTTCAGCAGAATACTGTTTCTTAGTCTAATTGGTCATATAACATAATAGAAATAAACTGCGTTGTCTATAAGATATAGAACAAATCATTGTCTGTTATTCAAAGTAAATAGATTTAAAACTTAATAAAAATGCATAAGTTACTATGTTAAAAGAAGTATTCTACAAAATGAGTACATAGTTGATTGTAGCATCATCAATTAGCCACATTTTTTAAGTTGGGAAAAGGTTAATTAAACAGGCGTTGAACAAAAGTTATACGAATGAGCGCGGTATCAAACAAAAACCATATTTTTATACGAAGTGAGTCATTGTGCGGTTGAAAATTGCATTGTTACAAAGGCGTGCTTGTACATATGTGTGTGTGTATGTAAGTACGTTCATGCACCAGTAAATTAATCATTTAAGTCTGTTTGTGTGTCTGTCGTCGTTGTGTCGACGAGTTCTTTAACCGAATGTTTTCAGTCCTTGAACTCTATATGTTTACCAAATAATTTACACGACGACGTTGAACGTGTCGAGAAAAACGCGATATCGCATACTCTTGAACGGTTAATGATATGGTTATTGTGAAGTTATGCGTTCGATTAGGTATTAGATTCTTAACTATTTTTTCTATTCTAATGGAAGTACAGCAGATCGGAGTTAGCTAGAAGCTCGATATATTTCCTTTGTCATGATTGTTTCTAAAATTTAAATTTTTAACGTAACTAAAATTTGTTAGTTTGACTTTATGCGTTCTCTTTGTATAAATTTTTATACGCAATTCGTCCAAATATTACTCGTAGGTTGGTTAACGACTTTGGCGCTACTCCATATTATGAATTACTTTTTGTGCTAAAGATAAATATTTCTAGAATTCTTCCTTCGATGCCCTATTGTTATAATCAAAAGAAAGTAAGCTATTTAATAAGAAAACAAAAAAATTAGGTCTTTTAAAAAATAGATCATCTGTCCTCTTTGTATGAGGAGCAAACTCAAATCTGAAAGGGACAATATTACGCCTAAAAAGTTGTTCATATTTAATTTTCAATGATAACCGTCTTCGGTCTTTTTAATTATAACTTGAGTATTTGAAATTAGTTAATATCTGTTTTCCTCACTACCGTTGTTAGTTGGACACATATTGTTCTTCTGCCACCTACGCTCCAAATATAATAGGCCGGAAGGAAGGAATGTTTCTTTTAGGAATCGAACTTTTTGCAACTATAGGGATCTCTACTTTCGATAGGTGGACAAACTGATGTCACCAGACGAGATGTATGAGGGTAGCGCTGACGAGATTGTAACATTACAATACTTACGTATGTATATTTCTAAATTCATTCACCACTGGCAATTGAATAAATATCTATCTATACTGTTGGAATACGTTTCGGACAAAGTCGTACATCACATACCGAGGCTGCATATTAGAAATTCCAATTCACCAAACACCATTCATTCTGCTCAGCTTACTTCTTAGGAATGTCTTTAGAAACTTATTATGCACAGGTTCAACATACAAATGCCGTAAATATTGAATGTGTTTTCAAGAAACTTGAGATTTGTTTTCATATGAAATTGGGAATGTGACACCAGCAATGTTTTATGGTAACCTAAATCCTTTAGTACAAAGTTCAAGATGCTTTGAATGTAATGTGTAAGATAAACTATTTGGATATTATTCGTTATAAAACAGTAGCTCCAATTTTTACATATAATAATTAGAAGAATTCATTTACAAATTTGGTTAATATAAGTACCAATAACAATGTCATGTTAGTGTCGCGATGGTATCAGAATTATTTTCTTACATGTAAAAAATGGGAAGTTCACTAACCTTTGCTCAATTACAATTGCACGAATTAAATAGACAGACTGGCATGTAACCAACCGCTTTGTATTAAAATATGTACACAATTTCTATTTAATTAGAAACATTTTGCATACGATATTCGAAAGAAAATAAACTGAAGAATAAACGGCATAATTAACCACGGGAGCTCATTTGCATAGATTACTAACAGATACTTTTGCAGAATCCATTTGCACTCTAAAAGGATATTTTTAATTAACTGTTGAATACGAATGTACATAAGTATATTTAACATATATCTGCCTAGCCGTTTTACTTGCTAGGTATTTTTAAGCTGTACAATATTTGTGAATATAATTCCGGCGTTGTTTTAACCCAATACATTTCATTTCCATTGTAATATATGTATTACAGAGTTAATTTTTCTGGGAAGCTGATGGAACTTTTGATATTTTTTAGAAAATTTGGGTTCAGGTTGATAAGCGATGGCTTTCACGATAATTTTAAGTTCTTGATATCGTATTACTTGAGAAATATTAAATTGCTTTTAAAGATCTTTTGCGGTCGTTTTCACTGATGTTGAAACCAAACACAAAATGGATATCTGAAAATGTTCACACTTTTTCAGATTTAATGTCATTCTTGGAGATAATTCGAGGATCATCATCGATTACCCTAATCGATATGTAAACATGAAGAACAGTATTATATTTCGTGAAGTAAGGTCCTGAAGCTGATCGATAAGCGGAATTAAAATATTGAATTTCCAGCTTTGTTATATCTAGGTTTGCACATACCAATATGCACGATACCTGTGCGTATTTGTATTTATTCATGAATTGAAAATGATAGAGTAAAACATTTGCACACCAAACATATGCAAATTCTAATTGCACAACTAGATAAACACAAATTTAAAAAAAATGTTTTACCACACTGCAGGAGTTGCTCTTATTTTCATTGGTTTTCAAGTTGTTGCTTAGATAAAATTTCATGCATTAACATTTTCTTAGTCCTAGCTTTCTTTTAATAAATGCATGCAGTAGAAATGCCGCCACGTTTTATGTAGGGCGCCTATTGATCTGATTGCTTCATTTCTCTCTTTTATACCGATCGCAGTATTTCTAATATGCCAAAATAGTCCATCACGAACGTCGATTACCCTTGTAAACCTTGTAAACTCCATTTTTGAATCAACGCCATAAACTAGTTGAGTGAAGTCTAGAGATGTTGGAAGCCAAGCGACATTGCTTAACTTGACGAGCGAAATATACACGACGTTCATCGTATTTGCATTCTGATGTTTAAAGGAACATCCTCTGGTTGCAATTCGTTTTGTAAAAAAATTAAATAGCAAGCAGAGAAAGGAAAGAAAAACTTATCTGCGAACAAAAGTAAGTGTAGTACAATGCTATTATGTGGTTTGAGAGCTGGCCTTTAAGGGACGTTGCGAGATTAGGAAGATCAAGGGTTAGCGCTGCCCAAGTTGCAGAAATTCTTCAGGAGGATTAAAACGTAGCTAATACTAATTCGCTATACTACGGATTGGATGCAAATGTATTCTTATAAAGTGCAACGACTATCGATTTGAAGGAAGCAGATCGGTCTATCAGGCACGATTTTTCTTTGTAAAGAATGGCTTAGATTAAAATTGGATCTCATTGATTATCTTACATTTTATAGACACATTGCTCATCGTTTTCCTCAATAACGAAGTAAATATTCATATCTGTTGAATATTCGTCAATCACTATTTGTTGTAGTTTCACAACGAATTTCATCATTGCTTTGTAGTTTGTCGAGTAGATACGGGTGATAAACACTATGCAATTCTACAATCGCGAAACGACGCAATTGAAAATATATTTGTTATGTAAGATGGATATTTACCGGTCAGTTAAAGACATGTTAACTGGTGTTTTTCAAGTTTTCATGTTATAAGTATTAATTTTCAATATTTATACCCATCAGCATTATCAAAATTTGTTATTTAGAATACGACCAAAATCGCTGGAAAATTTCCTGCAATTTGATCTGAAATCTTGAATAATGCAGTGGAAGAAAGATAGATGCTTTCGCATATCGAAAGGGAGGTCATATTAAACTTTGCGTTTCCGACAGATGGACATTATTTAATATAATAAGTGTATATTTCGATGTAAGTAGGATAGAATAGACTCCGCGTTTAGGCGATAAAGCAAGGATACTGAAGTTTCGCGAAATATGATAAAATATAGCACACCTATGTACATAATGATGTGCATGTCCTTTTTTTCTTCTTCTCTTTCCTAATAAAATAATAATATTGTATTTATGCAACATTTAAGATTTATTTAAGATTATAGTTTTCTTCTTTTCTTCTTATTCGATATATTTCAAGTGACCTGTATGTGTATATTTAAGCGCTGTTCATGTCCCCTTCGCATAATATGTTAATACTAAGCAGACCGCGAATCCACGTTAGAAAGGTTGCGATATAATTAACGCTGAATTTAATCCGACTCTGCAATACTAGGGTATTTATTCTAACGTATGGAGAGACTGCTGTATCTAGTGTAGTAATTTTGCAGCTCATTAACCTTCGATAGAGATCATTAGTACCTTATCAATTCCAATGCAAAGTACACCTAACTGCGAAAAGCACTCCTTAACATCGGTGTAAATTTAAAACGCAAATGGAATATTTTAATCTTACGAACGCGTGTGTATCTAAGAAATTGACTTTAACTGATTTGCATGGATGAGAAACTGAGCGAAACCATATTGTTGGCGTTTCATTTACTTGGTAACTTGGACTCGCGCAGAAATGATTCGAAATTTATTGGATGCATATTGTAAAGTCGCGAGTTTATTACATGTATTCACCATATGCGGTCACCTAGACGTGGCACGGTGGTAATCTTGCAAAATGCACGCATGTAGTGCATTCAGACGGCGGCGCGAACTGAAAGAAAAAGAATCCCCATCAAAAATATGCCCGTGTACCATGCCAGACTATTCAGATAATTCACGTGCATAATTATGTCATGCATTCGCAGCATTTAAGGCAAAAGATATTTTACTGGGAAGGAAACGTCGGATAGCAGATACGAATACCCGACGTGCGCGCACTCGAATACAAAAATTGTGGATATTTGCTTAAGCAGAAATATTCTCTCCATCGTTAAAGGATAATTGAGTTTTTGGGCGTTGCGAACTGCTTGTTGGTTATGTGCAAGAGGCAGTGATCATAAACTTAGATAATGCTATAATTAGAGGTAATTCTATACCGCACATAGCTTTTATGGAATACTAAGACGTAGAAAGTATGTGACAACTATGACAATTTGAAGCTCGTAAAAAGTGATTATGGCAATTATAAAGTACGAAAACGTTTTCATGTGCTTACGCGCTTTTAAGATACATACATGAAATATTTTAATAGTTATGATGCTGTATAGCCTTTTAGTATTGTCAACAGTAATGTTTCATTTCAAATTTAACACTATTTCAAATTTTAGATAGGTATGTCATTGCTCTGTCTAATGCATCTAATTTGGTTAGTTAGTTTCAAATCTCAACATGAAGATGGCGTTGCCCGTCACAAAAATTCTAGTAATATAATTGGAGACCCATTGAAAGATAACTTTGATCATTACGAACATGTTGAAAGCTTAGCTGCTTTGTGTCAATCCATCTTAACGTTTCTGGAAAAAATCGATCGTCAGACCGATAGACTTCCACCCTATTCACCCGATCTAACCCTTTGCCACTTTTCCCTATTTCCCACGCTGGAAGTTTTGCTTGGGAAGCAGAGATTAGTAAACGCCAAAATGAAATGATAATAGTAAATGTATGAACGAAGCGACACAACGTAATCGGAATGGAAGTGGAAGATTTACATTAATCACGGCACGGCACCTACTTGGCAAACTTATAATTATTCGTTGCCATTCGTAGAAAATTTGGGAGTGGCTGCTTGCTTGAAACACTATGCTGTGATTCAGGACACATCTTTATAATCCCCTATGCTATATGCGTTCCATATTATTAAAGTCGAAAGATTGCGTTAACTCTTGCTGCGATTGCTTTCCGAACGTCCTTCGCAACATGTGATTCACAACATTGTCACGTATAAACAGAGAGCCGACTCCCAGCTTGTTGACGGTCTTCAAAAAATTAGGATTCATTCACCTGGATTCATTAGTGAAAAGAGCAAAAGTAAAGCCTTTCTCTTGCCAGTTCTTCAGCCTATTTCGATCCCCGTGCGCTATTACCAGATGATATAAGAATTCTAACAGGATGTCGAATATGAAGGCCGTCGTTATACAATCTGTGTTTCTCAGTTTGGTCAATGATGTTTACGCAATGGACGTTTTGAAGTTCAATTTTTCGTTGGTAGAACCAGCATGAGAACATATCGTGTACAGAATCTGTGCTTTTGGTGGGACCAGAATGTCTCTCTTCTACTTCACCAGTTTCGTCATACTAACCTTATCACGTCTACAGCTTTTTCCATCTTTATTAACTCTTTCCATCTTTATTAACTCCAAAACGATATAAAACTGAACATCTACCATTCGCAATAAACCAAAATAATGCAAAACGTTTTGAGAGCACAAACAACAATTTTATGCGAGTGTCACTCGCTAACTAACGCCTGTGATTGTAAAGTGTAGAGCACGAAAACAGTTAGTGATATGAAGTAAGTCAAAGCCAAAGATACCAGGCGTTCTTTTTTTAATGTCTGGAAATAGAAAACTAAAAGTACATATACTGCAATGTTATAAAATTGAAAAAGTCCAATTGAAAAGTAACTGTTATGGTGATAGGTCTGGAAATGTCATCTAGATATTTTTTCAGCTCTTATTTTTTTGAATAACAAAGCTTGAATTAATACCGGAACCGACGTTTCTGTCGGTAAACCTGTACTTTCTTTGATGATTTCATTAGCTGGAAAAAGTTGTGGCCAGAATTTTTTGAAATTCGCAAAGCACAGTCTCAATTGATTGTTTGGAAACGAGAAGGATAATCTCGCGACAGTAAAGCGAAAAAGACTCCATCTATAGAAGAAAACAATTTTGTACCATCATGTTAGTAACCAATTGTGACTTGAAGAAATGGCCTGCTTCATGTCAAATGAAGAGATTATTGCTGAAACAATGGTCTATTCCGCGACGTTCGACAAAGCCAATTATTTAAATGGCGTAGAAATTTGGAACGCCGCTGGACTTGTGTCCAGTTTCATAATAAATTTAAAGTGCCTTTACATTTGAAAGTCAAATTTAGCCATATGGACTTTTGTGTATAAAGTATAAGAGCGTGGTACATATGTAACATATTCATGTTGGGTAATTTCCGAATTGCACTTCGCCGTCCATGTATACCAAATGTGGTGAACCTTTAAACATCTTGCTTCAAAATTCATTGAGAGTGGACAACTACAGCATAGTTAAAATTAGATGGATGTATTGCAAAGAAAAGACACTAATCAGACAGATAATTCTAATGAGCTGCAACGGCCTCTTTGAAGGCGTTTTTTCGTAAATGAATTGAACAGCACAAAATTTCTCACACGTTTCGTCGACATAATCGCAAATAGATACACAAAATAAAAAGTTAAATATCCGACACGAAAACTTTTTCTATAAAGTTATAATCGCAATTTATTTCGCAAAGAGCTTCCAAGTTTTGTACAATTGATATACGACTTCCGAATTTATCGTGCTTTCGGCGTCGTTCTCTTGTAACGTCTTCGAAGTAAGAAAAATAAATTACATTATTTCCCGTTTTTGTACGATTATATTTCAAGCGAAACTTCTTTTTCTTCCGCGTAAGTTCATCCATACAAAGATGCATAAAAGTATCACTCCGGGACACGCATGTTTACTTCAAATAAGTACGAAGACCGAACAAGACGTGTACGAAGAGGAGAGGACGTTAGCTAGTGGTAAAGTTGCGCTACGAGCAGCGGCACCAACACCAAATACGAACCAGCTGTTGGTCGAGTAAATGAACGTGGTCGCGTATGACTCGTTTTATTGTCCATTTTTCATCAGTCAGCTGCAGACACATGGTTCCACGCATGGTAATTAATTAGGTTCAGAGTTAATTATCGTTCAGAGTGATATACGATGACATTAGGTATCCAATTTTACATGCATATGTGCTAGAAAAATGGACCATACATTATTTCATGTAGGTTTACTTCATTGCTATGCTCCAATTGTATGCATACAAGGGTCAGTCTATTTTTCTTCTAACATCTAGTCAACGCAACGTAAAGCTCGAGTTGTAACTGCTTGTAAATCTTTAATCCTGCTGTATTTACTGAAAAACAAATGTCTCAAAATTACTGGAAGGTTTACATTACATTGAAATGGGGGAAAAAATTACATCCTACCGTTTCACTACATTCTACTTTTGGAAATTAAACAAGTGAAGTAGTTATTGTACACGTAGCGTTTAAGATTATCTGTTCACAATGATTGGTTTCGCAAGACGATGAAATTATAGAAAAATATCTTTTTTGCACTATTGCACAAAAAATTAACTGAAGTAATATTTGCATTAAAATAATAAACTATGCGGACAACAAACACTAATGGCAACAATGTACGCAAGTGAAACAGCATGTGCCATCGTCTCTAACGCGGCTGATGTATGTGCGGATTTTTGGATTTGTATAGTCTATGCTCCTTTCATTAGCGAAACAGAATCGCAAAGGTGTCAAGAAATTATTAAATAAAATGACAGCAGGCTTAGACAAAGCACGAATTTCTTTGCTTAAAAATTAGGGAATTGTTTTAGCTCATTCATCTTTAGCTGCTTGCCCTGCCAACAACTAATTTCCCTACTACATGAAAATCTACCTCACTTTTAACTTCCTGCTGAAAAATTTGAGAAAGTTATTGGGCAATCGCAACTGGGCAAGACCTACACTGTTAGTCGAAATGTCTTTGATAGGATAACCTATGTTATACGAATTATAGAACTCGTTTCTTTGATCGTGACAGTCATCTAGGGTACGTTTCTTGCTTCTTTGCTTACTTTCATGACAGGAGCCAGTACGTTTCTTTCAAAGAATTTAGATCAGAAATATATATACATCAACTTCAGGATGCCACAAGACTTAAATTTTGGAACGCTCTGTTTCACTGATTTACTAGATAACGTCGATTATGAGGAATCTATTTAAGATGATGGCTTAGGTCAAAAACAAATTGCAACTGACTTTAAACACCTTACGCTTATTTTAGGAAACTCCAGATCATTTCAAGTAAATATTGAGCCAATGGTAAGATGAGTTGATCAGGAACGAGTTCGAGGTGCGCTATGGTCGATAGAAATTTTCCTCACATATTGAAGAACAATTAATTGCGCTTTACGGGAGGATATACATTATTTACACGAAGATTCCCTAAGTTATGGCAAACTAAATAACCTATATCTCCTATTCGGCAAAAAGTAGTGCACGACAAGTATGTTAAAATACGCAAACTTAGGTTACAGTCCCTTAAAAGCAATTATTTTTCCACTAATCTTTGATAAGGGATTTCCCTGGAAATACGACGTCCGATAAATAGCACAAGTATTTGCGCACCACCACAAGGTTGACTGTATTTCCCTATTATCTCGTCTGAATTTCTTTGCTCTGAAACCATTGATTCATCTAACATCGGCATGTTATGTACTAACTATTATAATTGATACAAGTTCAGATTTCTCACTGATACTTAAGGCCCACAAGTGCAGTTTCCCGAAGCGCTACTGGACGCTGTCTATTAAGCAGTACAAGAGCTGAACAGGACTCGGTTTATGCTGCTGTTCCCAAAATGGCAGGTATGTGTTTTTTGGCACTAGAAGACACAAATGGATGTTTGGCTTGTCGTTTCGAACGTAGTGATTTTACCGGCAAGGCAAACAGCAGCAGTATAAGCTCGATTAAAAACACTCTTGGAACCATCCTGATAACGCTTGGTTTGCAGAAACTTGTCCGTAAGTAGTGTGTTCTTTTTCCCTTTGCAATACCATGAGGAACCTTTTCTAGCTTTATTTTTTGGTTACAACTACTGCTAGTTGTCATTTGGTAGTTGTTAGATGCAAAGTGGCGAAGCATTCAAGCGAGAATGTGTGTAATAACCCCAAAACATAGAAGGAGAGGTATATTGGTTTGGTGTTGCTTAACGACAGCGGGAATCAACGGAATAGTGGTACGTGAAGGTTGAGTGAATTTAAAAAATACCCACAAATACTGGAAATTGCCTTACAATCGCTTTTTAACAAAGTATTTGGTGATAGTAATATGGGTAACGTCTATTTTCCGTAAATGAACGGTGCCACATGTCGCGAGTGGTTCAGCTATGGAATTAACTTCCTAGGTCACCAGATACCGACCTCATTGAACATCTTTGGTCAATGCTAAGGTGCAAAGCTAGGGATCACTCTATCATATCAAAGGAATCACTAAAAGATGTTTCAAATTCGGAGTAACAGGCCATTACTCCACCGGAATATCGACGCTTAGTATGGATTTACCGAAAAGAATAACTGCTTTACAAAATATTAATTTATAAGAAATATTTCCATTTTTATAAACTGGAAGTTTTGTATTTAACCTGGATATGATGTAGGTTAACGTTTCTTAAGATAACTGATATGTTTATACATAGTTATTAAATAATTTCTCGTTATTCACTAAAAGTTCCAAATCATTCAATACCTATAGAAATTATCCATCAGTAACCTTTATGTCCGTAACTGCTGTTTACTCTATAATCATATAATGCAAACACATTGTCAACAACTTGGATACTGCGTTCTAACGAAATACAATGTACCTTCACAATTGTTATATTGATTACAAAAGAACAGTATGCTCGTTAAGTGTTTTCTTCTTTTGAACTTCTAACGCTTTGGATAACAATCTTCGGATACATCTTAAAAGTGATTTAGATATTAGTTACAGTCCTTAAATTATTGTTATACAAATATGAAATTACATACCCAGAATAAAATATTTTTTCGAAGGATTTGTACGCATAAAAAGCAAATAAATTGTTTAATGTCAATACCATTATCATTGTAATTAGCACATTGTGTGCAAATGAGGAATTAAAACGGCGCAGCTGCTGATTAATTATAATCCAACTTGGCGTATTATTTATCAAGATTGTTAACATTTTTGGTCGGATAAAGACTTTTTCGTTATACCTTTAAAACATTCGGATGAACTCCCAGGAAAACTAGATTTGGATCGAAACTCATTTATGCTTTAACTGTTATACGAATTAATTTACTCGTCTACGTCTTAATTATATATTGTTCTTAGATGAAGACAAATGTATAACCTCAGATAATAGAATCTAATTCAATTTTTTTATTCGATCGTAATGCGCTTCTCGAAATATAACCAGTGAGAAGAGCAAAGAAATTAATATCTTTTGTACTGCGGTAAAACGAATTAGTTGATCCACTTCATTAATCATACATCTTACGTTGGGAAATACTGACTAATTACAAGGAACTTATTATCCGGTATGTAAAAACGTCCAGCTATACTATAGCATGCTTTGATTAACTCTTTTTTTGTGGAGGCATCGATTTGGTATTGAATGTGTGAAAGACCCAGATTGAAACTGCCGATAATTTCAGTATACCTGTAGACGTGATAGCATGGTTACGATAATAACCTCAGTTATTTCTTTATTACATTGTTACTTATACGTGTACTTATGTTGTATTGATTCATTTAATTTGATTAAGGTTATTCCAACGCTTCATAGAGGTTTCAGTGTTAACGTTATTTTTAACGTATACTAATGTAGCTTTGTAACGGGTACGCAAGATATGGGTATAGATACGGTTTAAGTTACTACATTGAAAGAATATTTCTAAATAATTTAGTACAAAATTATTTTTATACTTGGCGATTATTACACAATTGCTGTTTTATGACTAAAGATGACAAAGGCTGGTGGAATTATTCCTTCTTTGCAGACTAGATTAGATACACTCGTGTCTATTCGCCTCACAAGGAGGGGTTCGTGTTGCCTACTGGTTACAAAAAGTACGCCTTTGTCCTTTCTATTTATGACGTATATATAATAATTGGTTTTCTGTTCAATTTCCCCACATCCTAAATCTTCCAGTTTAATGAAATATTTTCCTCATTCTAGGCTAACAATTGACATTCCTAAATCTATACTCATGAGTTTAATAAGATCGATACGATTTTGGCTGTTCAAGACCTCGATATAGCTCCGGTACCTTTAGTTGCCCCAATTTCAAAGAAAGCTCCAACCCGTCTTTCCACTCTGGAGCTTAAACCAAAAACGACAAATATGCCATCGCATAATAGTGGCAACAACAAACCGAGCCTATATGTAGACTTTATCCCTTCTATTGTCCCAAGAGACAAATCTAAAAGGGCACCAATCTCTAATGAGTTTAGGCAAAAGGAACTTTTATACACAAGAGCCTAATGTACAACTTTTTCTTATTGCAAACGACACCATATCATAAATACCAACTTCCATCGGAGCAACTGCTCAATGTAGTGGTCCAGCGTATTCCACTCGAAATTCTTGTGGAAGAAATCACGTCCGATCTTAAAGTTTTTCTCCAGAGAGCGTTCCTCGAACGCGAAGAATCTCCAACAATAGGCCAATACCGCCGCTCTTAGTCAAGGTACCAAACACACAAAAATCCATTCATAACGTCAAGGAGATGATCGGTCAGTGCTACGGATGCCTCAGATTTGGTTCTGCACAGAGCCGCTGCACTGTTCAATCACGTTGTATGCGGTGCGGGGAAGATCGTCCATCTAAGGGGTGTACTCTCTCTCGGCAGTCATCCAACTGCGCCAATTTTAACAATAACCACTCAGCGAAGTATCGTGGCAATTTTAACGTATCCAGAGTCACGATGGTCCGCCTGACGTCAAACAAAACGATGCTGAAACAGTCAAGTCAACGGGTTGCTTCGAGCTCGCATTTATTCGAAGACTCTCGCCTCTTCTGGCAATACTAAACCTGCCACGCCCAATATTCGTTCAGAACAACCCAGATTTCCAAGCGTTCAAGGAATGAGCGTCGCCTAGATCTCGAAGCCATGTTGGACTCACTACCGGCAGTTGAACTTTGCGAAAAAAACAATTAAGGACGATCATTCCACTCAAGCCGCACAGATACAGCTGAGATCAATTATGATAACCAATTCTACGCGAATTAAAGCAATGGCGTGGAACCCAGATTAATATTGTGATCTGTAGATTTGATGCAATGAGAGGCAATAAGGGTGAAACGGCTATCGCGGTCGGTCGTTCTCATCATCACTCTCTGTCTTCATTCCCAGATTCTTTTTCCTGGAACTACAACTATTTTGCTGGATACACGCGATTCAGGTTTCATCAAGCTAGTGGCAGTTTATGGCCCACCAAGTAAATGTTTCTATCCTGATCCGATTATTGGAATTTCTTTCGAGCAGCCGAGCGTTGTAGAAGGTGACCTCAACTCCAAACACAGTGTTTGGAATTGCAACTACACTAAGGTTATTTTAAGATGTCGTCCAAAAGCGCAGAAATGGCGGATGGCAGTCACTGTATTTCGTGAGGGCATTTCTCCACCGAATTTTCATGCACCTCTACAAAGATAAGCTTATAACTTATGATCCTTTCTTTTCTTGTGCTCATTCTTTATTTAGTTCTCGTCCAAATTAACACCTTGGGTTTTCCTGTATAAGCATTAACGATATATCCTTCGTGCAGGTATTTAAATAACCATTATATCGTTCCTTTTTTAATTTGCGTGTTGAAGATTTTGACATATTTGCGTATATTACAAGAACTTAAATCAATTTTTTAGGTTATGGCCGCAAATAGTTAGTATATGAATTTTTTAGGAAATAAAGCAAATAAAATGGAGAGTATATGAACACGGAAAAATAAAATATAAAATTTAGGAAACGAAATAAAGAAAACGATGTATTTAAAAAAGAAAATGTCCTTAACATGCACACTTAACGTCGTATGTGTATGCGCGTACTGGACAATTTGATACAATTCCTCATTCTTTGTCATATAAGGTAAAGCACGTAAGTGCTCGAATCATAGCGATAATATAATTGAAAAATTAGCTGGAATGTTAGAACACCCACAATTCAATAATGTAAATATCTCAATACGCCAGCTTAATTATCGTACTTGTTGTTAGTCGGCTTGATTAAATCGTTTTATTGAAAAATGTGCTAGTTATCAACTGCCAAAGTCGCTCTCTGATCGTTCACATATTAATTAATGTTTTAGTGAATGGAAATCACCCGATGAAAGCCACTTATTTAGATAACAATCACTACTACCAGCGTAATTGATTTCAATTACGTTTCAATCGCCAAACTCATTATTCCGTTGTACATATCCATACGTGCAACTACCATTGAATTAAATTACAATAACTGCAGCGATAGATAAAAAAGCAAATTGTTCGCATTCAATCATCTTGTTATTTTTTCCCTATACGGACACGCCATTTCCGAATAGAAAGGCATATGTTTTTACGTGGAAATATCAAGGTGGAAGCTAATTGGTATACTTGCTATAACTATTTTTACTACTATTTAGGTCTAATTGGTGGTTAGCCGTATTCGTTTATAGCAAAATCTAAAATTTCTATATAGGAGACATATTATATATATATATATATATAGAAAAAAGTATACAAATGTCCGAATAGGAAAAATCATAAAACAAATTCGCCTTTAAATTCATTCCTCGCAGAATAGTTTGCCGCGTTAGGGTATTGCGGCACTGTTGATGTACGAAGCATACCTATGCAAGTCTTGAGATCCGCAGGTGGAACGTCATTTAGAATAATTCAACGATAAAAACAAATTACGTTTACCGACAGTTTCTACTACGTTTACGTTAGACACTTAATTGTTGTTGCCAACTATTATATAAGCATAGTAAATGCAAAAAATTGAAAAATTACACTTTGCTGCCACCAACTTCAGGTCCTTAGCCCAAAGCTAAATATCCCCGATTCTACTAATTTGGAATTTTAATCCCGCGTCACGTGATACGTGATACGCATGTGAATCATCAACCGCGCCGTTCACAGCCTAGTGATTTATTTTTAGCTATGAACATAACAATAATCATTTCTGGTGACGGAGAAATAAAGGCATGTAAGAATGCCTTTTGTGACACAAGAGCCATTAGTCCTTACCGAATTGAATGTATTGTCAGAAATATTGTCAGAAATGCTGAACCACTTAAAGAAAAACAGGGAGGACGCAGCGTAAAAACCTAAAACAATAAGAAAGAGTTACTAATTAAGAAACTGAGCGCAAGTTTAGAGCGTATTGCGTAACATTATTGTCGAAATCGTATAACAGATACACCTACCAAACATTGTTATTGTTATCGGTGCTATAATTTGGCTTTTAGCACATCTTTAAACGACCCTTGTTCATCTTGCTTTCAAGCTAAAAAGAGCTACGTAAGATACAGATTAGTGTCGGAAAAATAAACTTTATTGTCAAACAAAAACCATAAGCTTTAAAAGCTAGAGGATTTTATAAGTAGCTAAAAAAAAAGATAAAACCACTAAAGCATTTTTCTTTGACTGCCAAAAGAATTTAACGGCTCCACAGTTATCTGACCTGTCAGCTCTTTTTCTCAAGAAATAAATATCTTCAATTTTACGTGTGATTAGAAAACAAGTTTCCAAAAGCGTCAAACATAGTGCTTCTGCTGCCTACAATACACCGACTCCCAGAAGCTGCTGAAGAAACAAACTTTGTGCTGATGGATATTTCGAGTAAAATAATCTTATTAACATATTAGTTTCTAAGTCAAACACTTCCTCAGATCGGTCGTTCGAAAGTCGTATTTCCAATTACAGATTCATTTCTCCTTCCTGATCGAAGCTCACGACAATCAAGTTCACCTAAATAATTTTCGAAGGGTGAGCACATACACATGATGTTTATGTGTTGCATGAAGCAGCTCAATAAAAGTGCTAGGGACGCAACTGTGGCATAGAGATTCCAAGCTTTTTGGATAAACAACTGTGCAATGTTAAATTTTGCTGAGAATTTTGATTATTGCAAAACGAGCAAGGAAGATTTCACAGTAATTTGGATGTTTTGGGAAATGAGAAGATAGAATACAAAAGAAGTCATAGCTCTGTTTCCCCAGTACCGTGATTGGCTGGACATTTTCTTCTAAATATCTGACTCCTTGGGTAATCGGAAAGAAAATGAATTACTGTTCTAGAAGACGAGCTCACGGCCGCTAGAGGAACCTTTTTCTTTAGACGGGTGGACGAACGCAAATCACCAACCGTGACATATGGTTGGCACTAACAACGGTTAACCTCTGAGTCGTGGGTTTTAACAATGCAATAACTATTAATGGCAGATCTAAACATGCTGCCCTAACTTGAATCATTAAAAATCTCAACAATTATGAATCCTGTTAATTGATCAACTTTTTTACATTGGTAATACGGATGGAATTGTCCGTATTACCAATGTACTTATTTATTTTATTTTGTCCATAGTAAAGATTGCTTTCTTTCGGCTATTTTTAGAATCAGATTAAATATGTTTTAGAAACATTCATTGACAACGAAAATTTCCTCGAAACTGTTCTAAGGCTATGCACTCTGCTATAAGATAAATAACGGTAATCAGATAATAATCTATCGTTAAATAGTAGATATAAAATTAATAATTTTATGTGACAGCATCATTAGTAAAAATAATAAGAATATGACCTCATAGCTACTTAGCCTTTCAAATTTACAAACTACTCATCATTTTATAAGAAAGAGGTGCAGATTAGCATAACAAACGAATTTCTAAGATAAATTATAAGTTATCTTAAGTTTCGGCAAAAACTATGAAATGTTAATACATTTGTTGCGGTCATGAGTAGAGAGGACAAAAGCGAGTGAAATCATATCTTTTTTGCAGCGACTAGACAAACTCATGTCTATTCATCTCATAAGAAAGGGTAAGTTATTAAACTTACGTTTTGAACGTACTGAAAATGTATCGTTAAAATTAGTCGTTTCGTATTTTCTTAAATACCATTTTTTAATTAATATATGTACTTATTACTACCAATACTACTAAAGCTTTGCATGTTGAAATGATTAGTCAAAGGAATTCGACAGAATATGAAAAACTTTAATGAAATGAGAAATTATTGTCGGAGGACAGTACCAGAACGAAAACAATGCTTCAACAGAAGAGAAGAATGCTCCTGCAGGAAATCTGCTTTAAGAGCCATATCGGTCACTAGCTTGGCTTAAAAAGTGCTACCGAAGCTAAACGTAATGTTTCGGTTTCTGCTTGAACTATTGAAGAAAGTTGAAAGAAGAAGCATTGTTTAGTAGAAAACCAACAACTTAACAGAAGGAACAGAGCTGCCAAGTTGCTGTAGATTGGAAACGCATATCGTCCTCTGTTGAAATTAGGATGAGCCTAAAATCATGTGCTAGATCTGAAGGAGCCTGACAAGGACTTGTAGAGACTTGTATTTTTCCAAAGATTTCATATGGTAGGGATATCGACGAATGCAAATTTTTATCTCGAGAACATTTTAGTAGAATACGTAATGTACTTTTTTTGTGAGAAACGAATTGTTATTAATACAAGATAATGACCCAGCTCACGTGGCTGAAGACGTGCCGGTTCATCCAAAAGTTGCAATTACTGCAAAATGGGTTAACCCTCCTCAGAAAGCCATATAAAATCAAATTGGAAGCGTGCTCAGGTGTATAAATGCAGTAATCGGAAGTAGAGACACATTTTCCCAGGATTCCATGGCTATAATTTCTATTATCTATCAAGACATTAAATTTTAACAATGTACTTTTTGAGTAATATACGTTTGAGCTTTTAAGCACCACAATTTGCTACGACCACTAGATGCCACAAATGAGAGTTTTCGACAAAAAAATTGATGTTTGTTAGTGTCACTGCAAAAATTGCACGATCTTAGTAAAGGTCTAACGCAATAACAATGCCACGAATCTCATGGCATGTGATTTACCGTAAAATGCAGCATATCGAAAGCAATAGGACAATCGATCTTGCACGAAAATTTGGTGATGTGAAAAAGATCTGTTCCCGAAGAATTCAACGTAAGTTGACTCAAGGACAAAGAAAAGTTCTTGTCATTGTTGTAAGAGAATGCTGAAAAAGTTCGATGGAAAAACTTCATAATCCGTATACAACATCGCAACAGGCGACGAAACTTCGATACAACTGATGAGCCAGAAACTAACAAACAATCACCCGTTTGGATGTTCCTAAATGTACCGACACAAACGAAAGTTGTTCCTTCACAAAGCACTTCAATTTTCGTATAGCCTGTTCCTTTCGTTGAGTTCGGCATGTCGCAAGCGTTACTTTGGTCGAGAGATCGAAGAACAGTTACCTGACTTATTGCCTAACGACTTTTTCTTCTTGCTGAATGTGAAACAAATAATACGGTAACGGCGATTCTTATTACGTCGAATGGAACCTTGAGAATGGAAAAATGTGTTGAGAGTTGTTCCGGTACACTCCAATTATCACCTCAAAATACTTACAGGCCTATTGGAATTAAGCATTGCAATTAACGAAGTTCGCGATAAAGTAAAAAATTCGGTAAACCAAAAAACTAGCTTTTAAGTAATAAAAGATCCAGTTCACGTTTGTAAGAATTAATACATGACAAGCAATATGAAACTATATGAATTAAAGAACGGATAGTTGTAAAATAAAGTGATTCTCAAATCAGTCTTTTTCTTCGAACATCTGTTGTATACATTTGAAATTCACAACTTGTCGCCGAGTTAATACCTGAAAACGTTATACAGAACCCAGAATCTCTTCCGACATTCCAAAACGGCAAATCATATATGTGTGCGTATACGTATCACACACAAAACAAGAAACAAGAGGAGTAGAAAAACCAGTTTACTTGAAGGAGCTTCTTTAAAGATTAATAACGTGTTATTTTATCATCTGCCGCATACGGTATACGCAAGCACGCATCGGGAAGGAGCGATAATTTTTTTCGTCCGATTATTCATTAGGTTTCCTATATAATTTTATGAGTCGTATAAATTTTTTAAATGTCTCTCCTCATCTTTTGAAATTTTAGCCTCGATTTCATCAGAGCTGAAAATTATTCAGTGCGGTCGAATTCGGCTTGTGATACGTAACATTATCTACTTTCAACGGATTGATCAGATTGTTAGGAATGATGATTTTATCTTTAGACCATAGCACCTTAGGCATTATGTTGCCTTTGTTCTTGTTAGAAGAGGCTACTAACGAGAGATGATTTGAAATCTTATTTATTTTTCGTCGAAAAGGAATTCTTAACATGTACATGTTAAGAATTCCTTCGAACAGTATATTTCGTGTAAAATATATTTATGTTAAAATATCAAAATCGTCTTTAACAATTTCGCACTGTTACCTTGTATTTCCTTTAACTAAATGTACATCAACTGAAAATGTATAAAATTCAGTGTTTCAGTATATAATTGCTCCATCTGAAGCTTATTAAAGCTGAATTATTTCTAAAACACTAAGTAGACTGATACACAATCGTTTGCATGTATTGTTATAATGAATACCCCTTCCTCCAATTTAGTAGACGTAAGAACTGGCCTATAGTGTTGATAAGTATTAATATCGTATACCTGGTACATTTTCTTATTACATATAAATTTTTTTATATGAGTAACGTTAAAAATAAAATTTGTCCATGCCTGTTAGTGTGAAACTATGGCCTTCTAGCAGAACCCAGCGTTGACAGTAATACCAACTTTAATTCGAGCGATCTATTATTATTTTTTTTAATCTATTGGGAAGCTATTGCAACAGGTCCAGAAATTTTGCCACTTTGTTTAGTGTGGTTTCCGTCAATGGGAAATGGATCAATGAGTCGATTACTTGTTATACGAGTCGTACATTGATTGCGTTCAGGCCAGATTATGAGCATAAGGATTTATACGGAATCAATAGCTAATGGGTTAAAGAAAAGAAAAAAGAAAGAAAAAACGGAATGCAAATCAGAAGCTCTGAGAGTCGACCTCTTCATTTACGGTAAAAATAGATTCATTCTTTATTGAAAATGTCCGTATTGTCTTTTAACGTATTAAACATTATCTCGGTCGGCAATCTTCCATTTGACAATTAGTATGGCTTATTATTGAATTCTCTCAAGATTTTGTACATCGACTATACGATACGACGAATGGCATGGCAATCCTTCGGAGATAGCAGGATATTCGGTTGAGTGTACTTTGTTAAAATGCGACTTTCTTTTGTTTTTTCTGTGAGAACGCAACGATATGCTTGAATTTGTTAAAATATTGACAATTGTTTTCGCACACAGTATTTCGTGTAGTTGACAGCGAACATGTCGTACCTATCTCTTTGGTATCAAGTTATTATTGCCAACCCTTTTGTTTCTATTGCATCTGTTCGAAATTTAAATAAATTTATGAATTTAATTTAAAGTTGGTGTAGGAATAAAATAAATCATTAAAGAATAAGTTAAACAATAAGTTGTATGTAAATCCTTAATTGGCTTCGTGCTATGCGGCTAATGCATTGATGATTCCCCTTTTAAAGTTACACATGGGAAAACTATACATCCAATAAAGATAATACAGTATGATTGAAATCAACACGTTTACGTCCTGCCGTCTTCAGGTTTTCCTGGCATAAATGTCAAATTTGATTTGCGATAGCGCCTCCTTTGAATTATCTTCCTTTTGTAAACTACAATAGGGATTACAAAAAAAAAAAAACGGTTTACCTGAGTTTTCGTTTACATCGATTTGTTTGTGGCGCACCCGGTTATTGTGTCGTAGTTAAATTCACATACGGTGACTTTTGGCGGTGTCTGACTATCAACGGATATCTTCATGGGTGCACCTCGTATGCTTTTTTCGAGATTCTTTGCGACGTATAATCTTTAAGCAAAAGCTCTTTGGTTGAAACATATTAAATGGAGTACCATAGGGATTTTTAGATGATAGTTAGAACCACTGAAGCCTACCCCTATCCCGCGCATCATATCAAGATTTACCACTTACTACGGTTTTCAACGACGATGATTATAAGACCGATCAAAGTTTTATTGGGTAGGCATTATCTCTTTTGCAATGTGTATCAAATAATTTATGTCTTCAAAGATATTAGGATGTGCAGCTTCCTACCTTGTTTTTAGGCCATCAAACCAGAGAGGTATAAGTGATCGTAGGTGTAATAATTGTCATATATGACCAGAAGACCATTTGAGGCTTGAAATCACCAATTCTCAGACGACATATACGTTGTAAATGTGTGTGTCAAATACAAATGTGATCCAAACAACACGGTTGTTGTGTATTCACATTATCAACTTAAATGCTGACTTTGCTTCACGTAGGACTCGTGTAGCTTGTAATATTGCAGTAATTTCATAACAAAGACACCTGCAAACGTGCTCTTAAAAGTATTTTCCGGAGATAGTTAAATGATGAATAATATGTGCCTTGATTTTAGTGAAATTATTAAAATATGAAATGCTCATGATCTCAATCATTCCAAATTGAGACAAGCGCATTGATGGTTCGTATGTAATAATCAAAATTAGTATCGCCGTTATGGAAACCAACGTAATTTGAATGTTCTTGACACAAAGTAATAGAGAGGACAAAAACGAGTGAAATCATCTGTTTTGCAGCGACTAGACAGACTCGTGTTTTGTCGACTCTCAGGGAAACCAGTAGACAACACGAACCCTTTCTTGTAAGACGAATAGACACCAGTCTGTAAAGATGCTGCAAAAAAGCCATGACTTCACTCGCTTTTGTCCTCTCTACACAGGTGGTATCAAGACATATGTACGGAACCGCAAGGGAATTTAAATGTTTGTTGTTACATCAACGGTATTATTTATTGAATAAGTTTGTACGAATAATAGCTATATAAATTTCAAAGAATATTGATAATAAAGATTCAGAATGCTAATTGGAGAAATCAGTTGTGTCTGCTTTCTTAAACAGAATTTCAGCCCTTAATGATTTAAATTTAAAAAATAAATAATAGACATTTTTTACCACACGTAGAAAGCTTATCTCGTTGATAAAGCTTAAAGTACCAAAACAAGGCGATATATATATATATACATAGGACCTCTGAATGACGTACCTTATTCAACACAATCTTTTATTAAAAGCGCATTCCCAATGTTATAATATGCACCTAGAAAACATCTTCAGCTTGGTATATCTAGAATATCCACATTTTTCGAATCATTCCGAAGCTTTTATCTTCGCATTCTCCACGATCCACGTTAAAAGTAACCAATGAGGTATGTTTAACCTTTGTTATCGATAAATTTATTAATGGTACACAAAAATGTTGGGTGTAATCTTCAAGCGTACTGATTTGTTTACAAATGTCGGTAACGAAATGAAAATTGTTTACGCGTGCATAGCTATGCGTGTAAGTATTACGGTGCAAAGAGTACTTATTAAAATGCTGTAATTACGATGTGCACTCGGTCTGGTATCTGTTATGGTAGCTCCGATCCGGAGCACTGTAATTATACAAGCAGAACAAAAGCAACGAAAGAAGTGAACACGGCAATTACTGGGTGGAATCGGCAATAGCGTTGAGGCGCACACAGGATGGAACTAACGTCTAAAACGCCACAGCCGACTCTGCGAATGAACGACACGGCAGGAAATCAACTATGATGTCCAGATGAACGTGACCAGAACTTCCGGGAAGAGGAATTCTGTATGTATACTAGAAATCCTCCTGATGCATACCTATACGTGCCAATAACGAAGATACTCTTCGTTCGAGAATGGTAAATATTTGTATGATTTTAGTGTCGTAGTAACACTGCTATACGGCTCTGGAATGTAAAATCGGTTGGTCTTTAAGCGGTAAGGTCCACGCTCACTTCTTTTGCGCCATTCTTAAATACTGTACAAGAGAACGATTCAGAAGCTCAACTAAAATGTCAGGTATCTATTGTAATGTTATAATTTTGAATTTTCATCTATTTTACAGATATTTTTGTCGCATTGATTTCGGAGTATTGACACTACTAGATCCTGATAAAACAACAGCTTGTCTCTGAGAAATATGTAATACTACAGCGCTTTCTTACTTGGTTTCCTAAAGAAGTCACAAAAGCAGAAAACGCGTCCTAAATAGGAAAAATATAAGCATTTTACCGATTATACTGCTTTCAAAATAGTTAAGGGTAGCTCTAAACATTTAGTTCGTCAGAATTATGAAAAGTACATATATATGTAAATCGGAAATACAAGCTGGTTGTAGCCCAAAGAAGCTTTGCTCTCAAAAAAGGCAGGATAATTCAATTTTCAATATTGCTTATTATATTTCATCTTTGTGTACATTATTTTCGATTTAATCAATGTATCGGGTGGAAATTGCTGCGGTACAAATTTATCCACAGTCCATTCAATTGTATCTTCTATTGCGGACGAACTTTTACATTTGCACGTCAGAAAAATACCAGGACCTGATAGAATTCCGCCGATATATCTTCGCCGTTGTGCAAAGTGTATGGTTCTTGCTTTCCAAAAAGTCATTGGAACCGAATTTCATTCCTAGTGAATAAAAAATTGTGGCCTTGTTCCCATCCATGGAATTGCCAGTAGAAATAATATAGAAACCTACAGCCCTGCCTCTATACTATCCGTAACTTCATTTTGCAGCAATCGTATTAGATATTTTGTTTAATTTTGTTAGGCCAGTTATTTTTGTAAATTAGCAATTGATCTACTGCAGCAAATTTACTCACCTATCGTCGATCGTTTGCATGTTTCTTGCATTGCTTTTCTTTGCATAAGCAACAAGACGATGTCATATCTATCGATCTGAGTACAGCATTTGTTTTAAGTTTGTTTATGCAACAGTGTATGGCAATTTGTTTAATAAAAGGAAATATAAACAAAACCTTAACCTCTATGGACTTCCTTGTATACTCTAATAAAGGAATACTAAGCAAGCATAACCCTAAAATACTCATATAATGAAAAAAAGTTTGCAACCAAATTACTATAAAATGTGATAAAAAAATAATATAAAATAAAATAAAAATAAAAATGGACATCAAGGTTCAGTACATTCTCCTAGAGATTTCTGAATTTCAAGTTTAAAGCTTGCCGTAACGTCAAGATCTTTTCAGTTTGTAAATGGTGTCTGTAAATCTTTAATATTATTGCCACTTTGGCGTAGAAAATTATACCAGATCTGACAGCAAAATTCTACCACTTGATCCTGGTGAACCATTGACACGATATTTCGAGTTCGACCAATTTGTGCATCCTATATGTGTTACCACTTAACGCTGTAACTTATAATGAGTTAAGCAGAATACAAAAGCAATTAACTGTTTCACTTATTTTACAAAGAACTCATACGAACTTAGACTGTCTTTTTGATTTAACTCGGTGAATAGGTACTTCTTTAGAGAAGATCTTTCCAACTGCTAAAGGTCGCATGGGGAAGCAGGAGACAATACCTGTGAGTTGCTTTGTATCACTTTTTTTTAATTTGAAAACGTCCATGTTTTTGGTTGATTTGTGTCGTAAAAACTTTTACGCTCATGCCCTTCTCGAGACAATCAAATTGACCGACATGCCAACCTCGCGTGGCTGCCTTACCTTCACTTTTCGAAAATTTGGCCAAGCTATCGTTTCGTGCCAGTTTTATGCAGATTTGTGCTGTAGAAATGTTATTCTACCCTCATCTCATTCCTGAGATAAGAAACAAAACATATGAGTATATGGGCAGCTCAGACACGTTTTGACAGCCACCGACCGTATCAACTTTTCGATTTTTGAATGTGCTTATTTGCATCGTGAAAATTTGGTTTTGTGCGAAGCCTTATTTAGTAGCACCAGCACCGATTAATTTTATAAAATTTAACAATGACATCGTTTTGTGCTGATTTGCGTCGTAAAAGTTTCATTTTGTGCTTGTGTTGATTGGTGTGGTCCCCTATTGAATAGAATCTCCACCAATTTTTTGATTTTTTAGTACTGTTTAATCATATTCTTTTGTGCTCGGTTCGCGTTGATTTGTACCGTAAAAATGTCGTTTTGTGTTCATACTGTGTTCAAGATATTTGAAAATGAGTGTTACTGCGAACCTTTATTTAAAGTGCAAAAGCCAACTTCATGAACCCATTAAAATTTATGCAATACGAATACGCCATAGTTGATATATCTTTGTTTTCTATATCTCCTCTTTGATGTACATTAATTTACGAGCAGCTTAACATGTTTTTCTTATTCTACATCAGTATGTTTCTGACAATATAAGTATAACTGGTAGAAGTGTAAGTTAATAATCTGGTGAATGCGGTGAATTTTAATTGATCAGTCTACGCAACAAAGATCATTTACAGCTAGTGAGATATTTATCATGTTCCTATTAACAGAACCAATTCTTGAGCTGAGTGGATTAAATTTATCACGTGAGGGCCAAGCCATAGGAAGATATAAGAGCGAAATGGAAAAAAAGCAATTCTGCATAATTATCAATTGCAGGCAATATAGCATAGTCATTGAAATGATAGGAGATCGTAATCCAGCGATGTGTAGATACTGACGAACAAGTAGTTCGAAATTAATGAAACATACGTACCCGTATAATTAAACAATTAACGCTTCGTGGGTGTCTATGCGCTGTTCAATCAACTCCCATAAGAACATTAATTGGAACAGCAGATACATTCTGCGGATACGGCAAAGTGGTGCATACGTACTGCACAGCGAGTGCTGTTAATTAACATTTAACTTTTGTCAGATTTGCGAGATAAAGGTAGACACAGTTTTTGTTAATTGATATGCAAATTGTATTCCTGCGTATTGCAAGGGCTATTTACTAACATATTTTTTTTGTTCGTTGAAGAATATTGAAAATCATCTTGCTATTCTTTGCGAAGGATATATGCACAAAGTAAAGTGACTAGCGATTTTCAGAGAATCTAATTTTGAACCGTGGGTCCTCTAAAGGTAAATCATAATTTACTTTTTATTAAGGTTTCTTTTTCTAAATTAGGTTATTTTGCAGAGGTAGGTCAAGGACGCTCTTGGAACATTTTCTAGTTAATGATTTGATTTTGTCTTTCTTCCTCTCTCCTATATTCATCGTAATTGAAAAGATTGAAAATAACTAGATAACTATATACCTCTTTCAATTAAACAACTTACTGTTGATTTGTTTAAGTAAGTTACTTTTCTATCATGTAAGAAGCTTGTTTCATCTTATTTGATTAGTTTATTTGAATAATTCACTTTCAATAAGTGACTAAGTTGTGCTGCTAGTATTATCCACATTTGCTGTTCTTATCTTTTAGATAAAGCAGTATATTTATCCAAGCTGCTGTTCTTTACAAGCAAATAAAATTACAAAAGTTGCAATGGTACTATTATCGTTGCTGATACTTAACATTTTAAAAATAGTATTAATTGCATTTTGTTTGAAGTTAAATTATATATGGTAACATTTCTCAAAAAAATCTGGTTATATGGATATGTGCAGAATAAGTCTGTTGGACTAATTCGGTGATACCAAATTGACACATAATTAAGCATCTTGCGTGGCTTATATGCAGAATTGTATGCCTTTTTGGAACTAAGGTTGTAAACTTGAAATTCATCAATTCAAATTCTTCTACAACCGTTAGCTTTCTATATAAAAGTTGCTTGATGTCATCTCACAATGTTTTTGACTCGTGCAAAAAAAATGTTTATCAGTTTAGACATGTCACGCCATGACGTTTTCTTAGCTATACTTCTTCCTAACGGCTGATGATTAAATGCGTCGCAACTTAACAAGGCAATAGTGGTGGAAGCGTCAGTATGCAGTATGAGGAAGGATGAGCATGAAAAAAGATAGAATGGACTGTATTTGGTAAAGCTCTTTTGTCTAATTATAATTTAAAATAAGGTTTGTTAAAAATGTTACAAAAAACAAAAGGAAGAAATGGAATATAAAATGTGAAAGTATTAATTCGTTATTTTGTTTGAAAAAGAATTAAAAAAATCCAAAACAAATTTTCAGAATGCGTACCTTTTATATTGAGACAGTGATCTAGACTGCTACTTATTTTAGGAACCGACTTCCTGAAAGCATTTCGAATAAACAACGCAATTTCCTTTATAATCCGTTGTTCCAATGCTGCAATGAACTCTGCCATTCGAAAGGCCTTGCAATAAAAAATCAAATGAAGTAAAGTTTGACGACCCTGGCCATTCCATAGCTTCAATTCTCCCAATCCAATAGTTTGAGGAAATTTAATTTAAATAACCTCTAACACTACGTTGATAATGATATAATGCCCCATCACTCAGATTATTTTTATTCTTCACACTCTTCATCATGGTGATCAAAGAGACAGAATAACCTAATTCTGCAATTAGTCTAAACACCTCCCATTAAGATTTTCGATCCTGTAAATTAAATTTACGTCGTTATTAATTTTGTCCATTGACAATTACTAAAATGTAAAACGTGACATCCCTTAAGGATACAACTTGCTTTCTTTCAATATGTGATATGCCTTCTTAGTGGTACAGGTCTTCTTACCACTGAACTATCGAGCCACTACAATTACAAGACTATGGCCGAGTAGAAGCACGTGAATTATTGGTGAACCCTAGCAACAAGTGTTTTCTATCTTCATTAGTTGCAATCGCTTGCGCTCCAGATTTAGGAAGAGACTTAAGATGATGCTTTTTTCTAAAGCGCTTCAGAGTTTTACTTACAAAAAGTTGAGTAGTTGGTTCCCTATTCATGGGATTCTTCATTAAAAAGAACTTATTGTGTTCTCTTACGGTCACCATACGCATCCATCATTACAATTATTGCTTTCTCACTTTTAGTGAAAACGACCGTCTTACATTGCTGTAAAGCAGTGTCGTAATGATTTTGATAGTATAAATAAATGTATAATTAAAGAGAATGTGGCTATGCAACATTTGCCCGTACGCTAAAGTTTTTTCTCGTTCTTTCTAAATTCTCAAGTACAAATAAGAATTTTTGTAGAAGTTATAACGAGGAAAAGTACCTTTATTAAGCCATTTGAGAAACACTGTAGTACTATAATTAAAAAGAAATAAGTCGTTAAAATTAATGTTCATTCTTTTTAAATAACCCAAAATAATTCTAGAGTACCGCTAAATAACTTTTATATAAAATATTGTTTCAAGTACTACGCATTATTCCATACAATTTGTACACGCCTTATATATGGGTAAACATAACCGGGGGTTGAATCAACCTGTAAAGGAATACGATAGATTATTTAATTTTATTTAAACCAATCCAACGGTATTAATAGATTTCTCTTTGACTAGTCCAGATCATAATCACAATTCCTGGCGAATGCTTCCACATCAAAATTCTCCATCGTTTTTTTTTCCCCTTTCCGTTCCATTCGTTTTCGTGCCGGTCACATTAATTCCTAGCATTATCAATTTAATTAAATTATACCTGTCTGACCCTCTTCATTTATCGTATACTAAGGCTAACATCACATTCGTGTAGTCCCAAGCCACCGCATTAAAAGCTCGTCAGATAGCCGCGGATAATGCGTCAGACTTTTGTAAATTATGAATTCACTTCGGAATTTGTCATAATATTTCAGATGCAAATGGTTTGCCTCATGCATCTCATTGTTGAAACGCATTTCGGGGTAACGATGAACATGAACAGCGCGCATTGAATGAAATTTATCAACTGCATTGCTGGTGCACCTACAGCGATTCGTGCTTAATACTTTTAATTTATTTAATACCTTTTCATTACATACAAAAATACGAAGAAAATAAATGCAAATATTTGCGTGCATTGCTAATGATGGCTGTGTAATACCCCAGCGGGTGCGCTATTAAATATACTTACCATTTCAGGTGTGTGACTGATATTAACGGACAACTGTAAGAGATAAATTAACCTTTGTAATCAATTAAATTTATCCATTTTTTATATTGCTTTCATATCGACCAATGTAGAGATATTTAATTACACGTATTATGTAAAAATGTCGAGATAATCATCATTCTGGTAACACCGTTTGCTAGCAAATGCTGTTAAATACGTTTCTTGGTACCCTTGACATGATAAATGACCGCTACACCATATGTACCAGATTTGTACTTTTTTAGTATTTAAAATACATGTATATATACATAGGTAAATCATGTTTTTAAATGTAAAATTTTCAACATCGAAAGCATATTTGCGTTGCGCACTTATATAACTGTCGTGAATCCTATTTATCCTAGTACAGCAACAGTAGTTCGTGCTTGTAGTGTTATTAAACAAAGAAGTTCTATATATATATATATAAAAGGATTTCGGTGGGTAAAGCTCAGGCATGTAACAAATCCTGAGAAAGAACCTCAGGAAAAACAGTGGTAGTATGCTTTAGTACCTTCAACGTGAACGTTAACAAATACATAAGCAGCAATGAACTGCCGCAGTTCATTTCTGTAAGTAACCTTTTTTCAGTAATTATTTATAGTAATTACATATTATATAAGAATATGCAAGTTAAAAACCAAAATATAATTTTTATGATTAATAACAAAGAGAAGTTTTTTTACTGTGCTTAACGTTATAAACATTTCTCAATAAATTGCTTGTACATTGGCAACTGTCGGCAACAAGCGGAAATACTACCTACCCTGGCAGCAAAGTATTGCCCGACTTGGCAGCTTGAAGCTGCCGACAGCTTATGCAACGTTCAATCCACTGACAACAAATTATTACCGGCAGTGTCAGCTTGAAAGTGGTCGTGTATTTTGGCCCAATTTGCTGCAGTTGTCTGTAGTATGCTTTCGAATAGAATCTACCACTCCTCCACTTCTCCAGAGCTAGATGCGTATATGTGAAGGTGCTGAAAGTCGTTTGTTCCTGTTTCAAGCTTCTATATCAAAATATAGTAAGTTTACGATTGTTAGGTTGACTATTATTAACAATTATTTATTCATTGCTAAAATATAGGCAAAATTCGAAAAAAAAGAACATAAAAAAAACGAACGAATGAATCTGGAAGATGATGTATACATCATTGGTCTTCCTAACAGGAATCCCGCCGAAAACACTGACAAGTGTGCTGGTTCCAAACGATTATAGTTTCGGCCATCTTTTGTCAGCTGTAAACTGGCAAAGAATGGCCAATTTTAGGAACACAAAAGGCAAAAACCAAGTCATTTTCCTTGATAACATTTGCATGCTTGACGTCGTATACGCCTAAATAATGTCTGTTTGTGCACCATTACAAACGTTCATGATGTTGTAAGAAGTAATTATAAATATGTTCGGGAATATCTACATTTGACCAAACAGTCGAATTTTGCGAGATATAGTTGATAGAGAAATTAGTTTACTTCTAACATCAGCTACTCTTTTGCGGGTAACTTTTGTGCTTCTGCGACGGCTATTACGCCTTTCATGTGGACTTTCCGTTGTTTCGACGAAAGTTTGCGTGCTTCCATAGTCGGGCAATTACTTTACCACTACGCTAACTGTAATGGAACAAATTGAAATCGATAGGCAGATCCGGAAGACAGCCAGCACGATGAAGCATCTGATACAAGATATACCGTAAAAACATTTAAAAAGCTAAGAATTCGTTCTGTTAAAGTACATATTTAGTACTTTCCTCAATATTTGTTCAATTTTAAGGTGCGACGCATCTTTCGTAATAAATAATATGTATTACACCTAACGAGAAAATCGAGACGTATTTGAAATATTTAACATTTCGACTTATCGTTTACACTTCGAACACTAACAGGAAAGGTATATTTATGAATTCCAATCTTATTAACATAATTATCTACATAACATTCGCGATATCACGTGTGCAAATATTGCACGATTATTCAGAAAAATAAACATATAAAATGTAAAGCACTGGGATGAAAATAAACAGCAGATAAACGGACGGAAACGTTCATTAAACCAAAGCTGTTCAAAGCACATAGCAATATGGTGATAAAGTTTATTAGATAAAAAATACACGAGTTTGCCTACCACACACGCACGGTTTTTTGCTGTGATTTAATTTAACAGTGTGCATCCCACTTCAGCTTATTCGAAAACCATTACGGTTTTTCTTATTTGCCTCTAGAAAGAGCGCTCTGTTCGAACGTAGCCAAGCATAGAGGAGGTTCGATACCGGCCACTGATGAAGGACCGTGGAGACCGGGATCGCAAGAACACATGCACTCCATATGCTCTCGGTTGCACATCGAATTATTTGAAATTCTACTCCTCAGATTTATTTTTATTGTAGTATTTTATGAGAGCACCTGCTGATGGAAACGCGTTACGCTTTTCATAAATAGCATAGATACCATAACGATTATTTCAAATTATGACTTGGGAAATGACGAGAAAAATAGGGACGCGATAATTGCTGTTTCCTTTTTAATCCTTCATGTGCGGAATTAAACAAAAATATTATATGATATGTTCATTAGCAGTTTCTGCAGTATTCACGAGATAGATCGTATTGCACTAATTTCACACTACCATATATATATATATATGCCACTTCAGAATTGAAGATTACGGTTTAATTTGTTTTTCGGAAATTAATTGGATGAAATTGAGTGTCGTGATCTCTTATATAGAGAAATTCCACTTTATAAACCCTATGTTTATGTGTTCCTTTTTGAAACGGAGCGACCTCTGGATAATTGATTCCAATTCTTCAAATGCTTCCAGTGCTCAATATTACCAACTTTATATTTGAAGTTTACCCAGGCACGCATCGTCTGTGCCCTACAGTTTGTCCCTTTGGAAAACATGAACCAACTCGTGTTTGAAATACAGTAGAGTTCCGCTAGAATGAACGTTATTAGCCAAGCCCCTGTTCACTAAATCCAACTTTACTTAAATAACCTTATTTTTACTATAATAAGTAATAATAATAATATAATTTGGCAATAATTTATACACGCGACATTTTTATATGAAAAATTTATTAACTTATAATTTTGGTTTAAAATACGTAGTTATTTTTGATTGTTCTAAATTTTTCTTTGCTTTGATTTCAATTAATTTACTTTTTAAACTATGCAGAGTAGTAAATGTGAGAATTCACCATTCTCCTCATTTTCTTCCACCCACTGAATGAGATCATTAACAGATTTAAGAGCATGATTTGTCGAAGTTAATTAGCCGTCATTGGTGATATTACACATTAACAAATGACTATTATTGCTCTCTTCCGAATCACTTTTATTAATAACATTTACCTCAGTGGCTTCTTGCAATATGTCCCTATTCCATTCATCAATGTCAGCATCATTAAATTGAGTATAAAAAAATAACAATATTGTAACTAAAATTTACTTAGCAACTTTTTACTTACATTTGAAGTGATATTTTGTAAAATATGTCCTATATCTTGATTTGCTTTAAAGGCTTCATCGTTAATTAAACGAGGGCGTAAAACGCTTAGTGAAATATCTTCCTCGTCATTACAATCAACGTCTGAAATATTATTCCTCACTTCTTTATAAACTAAACTCACTTCACTAAACTCTTCGTCTTCTGATAACAAATTGGTCAATGAATCTTTGCGATAAAATAATTTTGAAATTCTGAAGGCATTTTGATCCATGGCTTGGATTAAGGGTGTCGCATTTGGTGGCATATACATAACGGAGATCAATCCATTGGAACTTTTTAAGTCTGTCTTAGGTCGATGGCTAGGGGCGTTATCTAATATTAATAAGGCCTTAATCGGTAATTGTTGGTTTTATCTCTGGAACAAACATTTCATCAAACCATTCTTTAAAAAGAATGCTGCCGTAGAATGCTTGTAATGTACTGGACAGTTAAAATTTCGAAACGATCGGGGTTTCTTTGATTTTCCTATTTTTAAAGATTTTAATTTGTGTGTTCCAGACGCGTTTGCACAGGGCAAAAAAGTTAATCATTGTTTTTCAGTTTTTCTACCAGGTGCATTTTTCTCCATGTTAGATAGATACGTCTTATCGGGTAGTAGTTTCCAATAAAGACCTGATTCGTCCTCATTATAAATTTGTTCCGGTAACAGATCAAAATCTTTAATTGTATTCCTTAATATTTCCTTAAATGGATCAACTAATTCTGGTTATAATGATAATTTCTCCCCTGAAATCTTTAAAAACCTTACATTGTACCGTCTTTTGAATCTACTAAGCCATCCATTACTTGCAATAAATGTTGACAATTGATCGATTGATTTTTGCAAATTTATAGCTTTTTGTTTTAAGATTAATCCACTGACGGGATTACTTCTCTCTCGCAATGAAATAAACCATTTGTACAGTGCCTTTTCCATTTTTGAATACGTAGATTTTTTCATGTTTTAAATTTACGTATCCCGTCAACATTTTGATTAGTTTTTCTTAAAATTAATGTTCGCTTCTTCTTTATTTTATAGTACTTATTGTATATTTAGCCACTCCAAATTGTTTAGCTAAATCTGTTACACATCTGCCTTTACTTAAGCTTTCGAATATCTCTAATTTTCGCTCACTTTTAAATGTTTCCTATTATTCAACATTATTTTAAAGTCTTATGACATCTATATATATGTATATAAATCTTCTCATTACGACGCACCATATATCACTGCCTTGAGTTTCTTAATGGAGCGCTCAAATACACCATGCTCATACAAGTCGAATAGAAGAATGTACTAAACAATGTACGATCATTCATCACAATACATATTTAGGGCAATTACCGAACTACCAAAGAAAGAAATTCACTCTACCGGGGTTTCACACATTTTTGGAAAAAAATCACTTCGTACGTTATTATTGGTAATCGGTTAAATAAACAAAGTTAGATAAATTGTTCAAAACCGTGTGGATTAAACTTAACGCAAAATATCTCTGCTTTGAAACGAATTTGACATGGTACATTACCGCAACAAACACAGTGTGTCCCATTAACTGGAAGTTATCCCCCTTAATAAATCAATTTAGCTTATTTCATTAGATCTTCAGGTGATTTCCGTCTCTCTTACTCGCCTGTCTCATTGTTTCGTGCTGCGGCGACTAAATTATACATTGAAACTGATGTCAAAGCAGTACGACACACACTCCACACCGCGTAAAATGCAATGCTGTGACTTTAGATCGTTCAATGTTACACCAGGCGGGACCTTTTGATCCTGCAGTTAACACCAGAGGCCATTAGTTGAATAATCACAGTCACCAGTAAACTTGCCTTCCTTTAACCGCACGCCTGGATTTACGGACAAACAAACGGTGGTTACTAACCCGTTGTTTGCCATTGTTGTTGTGACCGCCCATTCTCTAATACGTACAACACTAGGAACAGAAATTACAAATTTAATTATCCGCGTTTAATTTTCGCTGTATTTTCCTTTTCTAACATCGGGTGCGCAAGTATATACGTATGTATATATCTATGTAAGCTTGTAGCTTGTACGCATTATATATTAATGTGTATGTGGAGTTTTACCTCCTTTCACGTTTGAAACCTGCAGTAGATTCTTCGATTTTATTTCAGTTTAAAGTGCGTGCTTTACACTTAGGGAATAGCAGATTATCCGCACAAATTACTGGCGAGACTTATGACCACAAGCGGGGATTGTACGCTTTGTATGGAGTTTAACGATGTGATCGATGTACCTCGCGACTGAATCATTGATGGAAGAATCTTAATAAAAAAGTTAAGTGGTCGGGATTCTGTATCTCATTGTCATAAGCTTCACAATTTTATGTGACCAGTAGGAATCTATTAAGTACATTCCGGTGAAATAGGAAGGACCGCACGTGTGCGTGTACAGGATGTACTAACTTCTGTATCTAACCACAACTGGATACAAGAACAGTTCCAAGCTATAATTTTGAATTGAAATGTGTGGCTAATATAAGTCTACATTAACTTGTAGTTTTCAAACCATAAGTAAACACAGTTTGCTGTGCCGTGCAAAATAAATTAATTTGCAGCCGTTGTTTGCGACTTCAACATTAAATATCATAGTTAAGACTGGGTTATCTAATCTGTAAAACTTATTAGAGCAATGGGGCTTGGAAGAATATCTAAAGTAAAGATATGCCGCATTCTACCATCTGCAACAAATTTATGTTATTAAGAGATTCTTTTGGATTGGAGAGCAAGACAACCAATGCCCAAGTAAGTTGATTACTACAGAAGGTTTGTTCAGACGAAATATTTCAATTTCTGCTATTAAAACCTTTATGTTTGGACAATTAGCACCGTCCACAACACTCACACGTGGCTTCCTAAATTTACTAATTTTCTAGTATTGAATGCATTCCAAAACGTTATCGCCCCATATAATTTTTTTTTATTTTTAAGTTGAATGGAAGGTTTATAATTTGTGTATTTATACATAATGCCAAAAGCTCTTTACTTATTTGGCAAGTCGTAAATTACATCTACCTTTCTAATCCCTCAATTTGCTTCCTGAACCTATTTATTATATCTACAACAATCTTCGCATTGTGCTAATGTTAATGTTTCTGTAAGCGATTAAAATCAGCGAAATAGCTTTTGAGCGGCGTGACGACGATGATGCCGTTTATAGAAATTGGAAAGCAGTGCAATAAATAGCCTTACAATGATTTTTTCTTCTTCATTCTCCGTGGGTACGCGAACACCAAGCTGATACGTACTACAAACATACATGTTGTAAAATACGATAAAGGTCGCATGTAGAATGACTTATTTCTCGCTTTATAAATCTTTCAAATGATATTTAACCTTTCAACGAACGGACAAAATGCATGTCTTTAGCGAAACGGAAAAAAATGATCAAGGCTAAATGCTCAATTTGTGATTTTAAAATGGAGATTGTTTGACGGTGAAATGAAACAGAAAAAATCTGTAATAAATTATCTAAAGCTTATTATCTCAACCTGCCGCAACAAACAACAGCCCAACTTATCATTGATTCGTTACAGCGTAATTCGTTAATTATTGTCGACTTTCTACTGTATCCTAACGAAGTTACGTCAAAATCATTTCATAATAGTTCTACTCAGAGGAATAAGGAACGTAAATAGAGGGTATAACATTGGTCTATGAATTGCTAACTTGATTATAATGAGGAACATATCATTTGCTCTATATCACCAAAAAAAACAAACGTAAGAGAAAATGTTAACGTAACGCTTGCACATAACAATTAATGAAAACTGGGAAGCCATTACCTAACCATCACTTAACAACCATTTAAAATCATCTAAAGACCGTATGAGTTGAATTTGAGATAGTTAAGGAATCACTTTAACTCATGCAAATAGCAAAATGTCATCGTAAAATGTTAATCAGATACCATTCATTGCTTTTTTAACACGGTAACTCAAAGAATTCTGCAAGCGACTGGCTCAATAAGTAATACATAATTACTAAATAACTACGCGAAGATTCGTAATTTGAAGTCGATTTTTTCAGTTCTAGAATAACTCGCACCAATCGAATGATCCAAAAATATCATGGAATTATTAACGCTGTATTATAGTTATTTATTACTGCATTTTCTTCAATCTTTACGTTTAACTTAAGCCAACAACTAAAAATTCATACGTTCGCATAGTTTTTGCCATATTATATACCAAATGACAATCCAAAATTCCTTTATCTAACTATACTAGAACTAGTTTACGTCACTTTTAATGAAGACGTAACCTTAAAGAACCTCTCTAGCTTTAAAGGCAACAGCACACATGCATCACGATTGGAGGACTAAAATATTGTTCAGGAAATAGAATGAATGTTTTCTATTCTAAGTTATCGTCGATGCAAGGACATTGCTTGCTCAAGGCAGCATCGGTGCACATTACGTCAACATTGCATAAGCCCTGACGTATACCAAGCACTCTAATAATTAAATTGCATCTGAGTAACAATCCTTAGAAAAAATAGAGAGATACGGAAAACCACAATAATATTCTCGTTAAGGGCGCTAAGTGATATTTTGCTTGTCTTCGGAAGTTATAATGACTGTTATCGAAGTTCATTTTATAACCAATGGCAAAATATCGTTCATTGAGAAGCAGCCGCTGTTGGTTAGATGTAAACTATCGATAAGCACACACATAAACAAGGAGACTTCCGGTTAGATAATAATTTTCCAAGAAAAGTAAGGTAAAAGTAATAGTGGTATTATTACTAGTTTTCACACACAATATCTGTTCCTTTGTGATTTATTCGCTTCGATTGCTGCTAGAACAATATAGTAACACCAGCTGTTCTTCCAATAAAAACACAATTATGTTAAAAAAAAAATTAAAATTATCGATATTGTTAAATTAACTAATGTTCTTGTTCATCCAAGCAGAAGATTTCAATAAAAAATCTTTTGCTGATATAACAAGCGACCTACACGTGCCTATATAGCATACTTTTTGAGATCATTGTTATAATTTGTGACTTTAACAAAATGCTGTTTCTTTAATGGCCGTTATTTAAAACGTCTTACGTATCACAAAATAATTCAAATCTTATTGTCCAGAAATTTTCGACTATATGTCGAAAAAAAAACGGATTCTACATGTTCATACTTCCAGAGAAGTTCCCCAATAAAAGTACTGCCGCATCTAAAATGAGTCCTTCTTTGGCAAATTAAACATGAAACTATATAAACCATTTTCTAGTCTGCAAGTTGTGCTGCGATTCTTTATACTTTGTAAAATATTTGGGGGTGATACTTTCTATAATGTTCAACTTTAGCTCAACAACAGCTAAGTCAGGAAATTCATCAAGAATGAATTTTATAAGTATTTCAGTTAAATTTTGTAATTTTTTAAATAACGTTCAATAACTTCATCTAGCTTCATAATTAGTTTACTGAAGAATATATTTTTAGTACAGGCAAATCCCAAGAAAGAATTTCTAGAGCTTCTCTACCAGATTCTAAAAATATATACCGAGCATTCCATTAAAGTAAATTGGTTGAATTCTTTTGCAAAATAACAATTATCTTTCATCTGCATTCTGGGAAATTTCCGCTTTTATGAAAATTATTCTAAATATTCCAAACAAAGCAAAAGCAAGATGAAATTCTAAACGATGTTGGGAAGGACCATTGTACTAGTAAAAATCCATCCTATGGATTTTCCAAGGATATGCGTTACACGTTCATATTTAACGCCTTTGAACTTTATAACAACAATACATAAGTATCGGCACCCTCCGCACTACACAAGTTTAATTTATTATATAGCAATATGCAATAATTAGCCGCGGACAGCCGTTTCGAGGACACGAATCATCATCAACCGTTAACCGAATGGTCCGAATAGGTATTTCCACCTATCGGGTATGAGAGTTCTGTTGGTAAGAAGCCCGAATACCGCAGAAAGATTCCTGTTCTTAGCCTCACATTAAAGGGGTGTAAAATTAATAAAATGCATATTAAGGTTAATGCAAGTCCCGCCAACGGCAATCGTGGGGAAGACTTGCATTAACTACTTTAATCCATCATTCTCTTTCTCGTTAATTAATCTCAGAAATTGCTACAGCAAGTTCCGGTGCGTATGTTCGTCGTCAATTAAAAGTTTTTTGGTCTGCTTCATGGAAATTCTCAGTATAATTTAACATTGTACAGAGAACACAGAATCCCAGCAACAGTTGAGTCCTTGCCTCATAAATACGGTAAAAAATCATCCGTTTCTGTCTCGTCTATTCCTATTTACATCCTAATGGTTAAAAATTATCGTTGGTGATAAAGGAATAAAACAATTGCTAACGTAATTTGACAATGGTTAAAAACAACGTAAATTTTATTTGGAACTTTATGACTGTTTGCTGCTCAGGCTCATTGCACTTAAAATTCCTCCAATTTTGATAGTGTCTTAATACGTCCCATCTAATGATTTTTCATTTGCCCGGATTCGCCCGAGATGCCCGGATTCACGACCCCTAATTTCTGTAAATTTAATTTAAGATTTCAACAATTTTTCAAATCTCATCTCGTTGAAACATTATAAATTTGGCGCCCGTACGTTTATGCATTTGAAAGCCCTGCGCACTGCAGGCAGAGGTCAGCATCGAATAAAGAAGCTTTATCCGATCTTCGAAGGACGTGTATAATCTCGAAGGAGCTGGGTACTAATACATTTGTAGTATCTCGTTTGGAACAAAATACAATAAAAGGCACTTTTGCCATAGAGGATTTACATCCTTACAAAAGATCAAATTCGATATATTTGTTTCCAATTAAAATACAAACCATCACAATAGCGTATGAATTTAAACAACAGAAACTTATTCCTAATAGCGTCCTTCAAACATATCTTTTCGCAACCAATCGGTATTAAAAATTAGCAATATAAATAGAGAGAACGCAAAGAATTCATTTGAAATAAATTATTGATGTCTAACGTATTCTAAGAACAAACAAAATATAATGCATTAACACCTTTCACTACAGAACCTTACTAATTTATTCACACTATAGTTAGTTTAGAAGAAAACAAAAAACTAATTTGCATATGTTATGATATATTTAATGTAGTACCCCATAATTCTTGAATTTCTTTAGTACTTACGTTTAAGAAAAACGACTTTTACTACTACTGATTTGGGAAGCATTAGTATTATCTCTATCTAAAATCACTGAAGAGGAACATCAATTAGACAACTACCTTGTATAAAGCCTAGAAATTCCATTACATTGTTTAGAGGTATAGAAAATGACTGCTTGAGATTATCTTCGGTAATGTGCTTTTAAAAATTTTGTACCCATTAGCGCTTGACAACTTAAGTCTGTTTCTATTTCTTTATTCCATAGTTGCATACTTGCATGTAGTACGTTTCAACTAAACATTAACTGTACATATTAGCGGAAATATTACTTCATTTAGATTTCTCAAATACAAGCGTGACTATGTAATGAGAGCAACAGTAATAAACAATTATTATTGTTTCTATCGAAGTTACACACTAATTTTACTTATTACAACACGTAAGAATGTCAATATATAAAACGTAAATACAAAGTAATCGTAAATCGATCGTGAAGTCTGGATCATCTGGGAAGGCTTTATTTTTAGTTAAATCGTTAAGCAATTTCCGTAATCTGGCGGTCTTTGTTGTTGTACCATGATGTAGCAATTTTCAATAGGAAATGCATATATTAATAACTTGGGCAGGCCAACGCACATTAAGTGTTACACTGCGTTAACTAAATAAGCGTGTAGACCTATAATCTTAGTCTACGATGGACATTCCTATATTTTTTTGAATAAAATCCATAGTACTTAAAAATGTTACTGGATTTCAAGAGGTGAAAAAAAATTCAAAATAAAATTTTATCTGGGTGAACAAATCACTAAATCAATTAAGTTATTGCCCAAATGTCTCATAAAACGAACAATAGAGCCGCTGTACAGCATAGTAATGTTCTTTTAAGCTCAGAAAAACCTGGAATCTTCGGAGAAGGTAAGAGATCGTCATCATTCCTGCAACTACTTTCGCCTTTCAATCGCCAATCGTAATCTTCGTATCTGGAATCTCTTGAGGATAATGCTTTTCGTGGTTACAACATTTGATCTATGCCGCAGTTACCTTCTTTGATATGCTGACGACAGCAAATTATATTGCTATTGTGATGACCAGTCTTATTTCCCGTATGCAAATATCGCATTTGTATAAGCTTACAATACGTCATTCTCTTGAAATTCTGTATGTAACGCCACAAATAATATTATTCATTGTTTGTAAGACCGCGATTCTGTTAAATACACTACAAAAGGTTCGCAAAGGATTTCTTATAAGACCGTTAGGTTTAGTGGAAAGGGCAAAACTATGCACTAACTAAAGCACAGTGCAAGGACCAATTCCAATCCAATCTAATAACGCAAAAAGATAATTTTAACTAGGCTAAGTTTACTAAGAGCAAACTCAACACTCCTTCAGGATGCTGTAACCATGTCCAATTTTATTCTTTATATAGTTGTAAATGTAGTACTAGGAAAAATTTAAATGCAGCGCAGTACATGCTTGCGTTACTCTCTTCCTACGAGTTTAATTTAGTCATTTTTTGTTTATATTGCGCATTGCTGTGTTGCTTTTGTTTTTCTGATTCTTCACACATGTGAATTGTGATCTGTTGTAATTTGTGACTAAGTGCTGGAAATTGCCGCCGATATGTTTATCATTATGAATTTTTTACTCGTTTTATACCTTTTTTTCTTTTTGAAATATAAAATAAAAGCTAAACTCTTAACATATATTTATAACTGGAGAGGACAAAGGCGGATAGTATTATTACTTTTTTGCAGAGACTAGACAGACTCGTGCTTTGTCGACTGTCGGGGACACCAGTAGGCAACACGAATCCATTCTCATGAGGCGAATAGACACGAGCCTATCTAGTCTCTGCGAAAAAGGAATAATTCCGCCTACTTTTGTCATGTCTAATTAAATATACCAAATTCTATATACAGGTCGGTTTGTTTTGGCGCCTGATTTCGTTCCTTTGTTTTAGGACGAAATCCTTCCATGGTCCAGTCTATATCGGTGTACAGGTCGCCCTGAAGGACTCCAACGGTGGGAAAAGCATTATCCTTTCCTTCCTTCCTATCGTTATGGATAATTGCACTTGTTGAAATAAGAAATCTATGTCAGTCAGACTTGTAACATGTATTTGTGGTAACTTGTTCAGTATTGCCATTCTTGATCCGCAGAATCAGATCTGTGACGTCATGAAATCCTACTTAGAAAATCGCGTAAGCTATGTGTACTACAATGGCTTCAAGTCTCATGAACTTGTTGCAAGATCCGGAGTGCCAAAGAGATCCAATTTGGAGCCACTATTATTTATGTTGCTTATAAATGATTTATTTTCATATTTTTCCTGTGAAGCATTAGATTATTCGGACGACACTAAGTTGTACACTACTATAAGAATGGCTTCTGATGTTGATGCTCTTCAACATAAAATCGATAGAATGGTCAAATAGTGCAAGTTGTCGAAATTTAGAATCAACGTAGGGAAATGCAGTGTTTTTACTTACACTCGTATATTATACCTTTCCGGAACATATTTCCTATACGTGTGGGGAGGCAAGTATTTTTAAACTATCAACTGTAGCACGCAGCTCCATCCATTAAATTACATTTTCCACAGAAAGTTGCATTTAATTAACTTCAATTATACGGTAAATATGATGTCGAAATACGCGTATGCAAATCAAATATATGAACCAGCTTGCCTAGCTCTTTCCTAAAAATTGGAATCCTTACAAATATGCGCAGAAGATCATCGACATCAACTGTGCTTTTAGAAAGAATTTCCGATTACTTTTGCATCCCATAAAAAAAGTGGTAAACTAAAATAGAACTGAACAGGAATGCACACATGCGGGACCAGTATTACCACAGCGATCCTCGACCCCGAATTTGGCCCGAGGACAAATATTTCTAGTAAATCTATAATCAATCTCCCAAGATCGAACATAAATTTCGGCAGAACGAATAGAACTTGCATAATACCTGAAGCGATATAGTAGCTGTATTACACACTTCGAGTTCCATTAAACTCCAGTTTGATTTAATAAACTACTCGACAATGACCGTTTCATAAACGTTATAGAGTTGCTCGTTCTAATTGAAAAGACACCTAGAAATTACTACCGGCTCAAAATAAAACAAAATCGGCGTTTATTTATTGTTATCGATAGAATTTATGGCTGTCGACGATCAGATTTATCGATGTCAATTATATTTTCGTGGAAGTGGAGCAGTTGGGCCGATCAATTATTAATCAAGCAGCAAAGCGCTGCTAACGTTTTCAGTTCCCCGCATTGGCTTTATCGGCATTAAAGGACAATTAAATAAAATTTATTACGTCAAAGTTGAATTGAGTCTTTATATTTAAGTAATGAATTACTCTTAATAAACTGTAAATTATTTCCCGAGTTTCTAAGCGAATATTTTATCCACTAATGGTTGTTAAACGTGCATATATAAAAGTAAAATATTTGGCCAATGTGTAAGTTACCGCTAGTCGCGTAAGTATGTGGACAAAGTATAAGCAAAATAAATTGATAGATTGCGCAGTAAATCGTATAATGATAAATTTATAAAATATTTTTGTTTAAAGTAAAGGAATGAAATTTACTGTTGCCTTTGTTTTTTAAGGTACCGTGTTGTTATAGTGTGTATGTATATTAATTTATTCCAAAGATGCTGTCAATTTTTCTAGATACACTATTTTATTATCCTTTATAAATTCACTTCAAAATACTTAGAATACGATGCAATTACAAAGTTGCACCTTCAGTGTTACAATTTTATTTGAGGATTCAATGTGAAACTAGTGCGTAAGTAATAATTTGCACTAACCACTGCACTACACTAGTATCTAATTTTTAACGATTTTTAACAATTTTTACTGATATGGGCCCCTTTATCAAATCGTAATGTTCTTTTACGGAACGCACACTTCTAAAGAATCAAAAGAAGAAAAACTATTTTGGGTGCCGTTGAGAGTTGTATGTAATTTTAAAACAATTTCTTAAAACTAAGTACGGTTTTTTTATATATCCACATCTCTAACATTTTCCTAGTCCACGCGATTTTACCTATTTACTTTTGCCTGGTTATTTAATAAAAGACGCTAGCAAAGAACGCGGTATACTCAAACTATTTTGTTTAATTTTCAGAAACTTCTGAATGACGACTGTAATTTTTGCCTACTCAATTTATTTAATAACTCCAGTAGATAACCTGCTCCTACTTTTCATGATCTGTTTGATTTTTCGGACACAGCTTTTGATATACTAGAAGATGGGCAAGTTAGTCAGAGACAGACTAGAGACAGAGATTTTCGAGCAACATCGTGAAAACCCCTACCTTTTACTCGAACTGTTTTAGAAAAATCAAAACTGTTGCTATCCAGACTTATAAGAGAAGGGTTTACTTTCTACATATATTAAAGTCACATTGTTACATGTTATCATAGAAAAACAACTGCTTCCGTTTTTTATTTAGAAAATAATGCCGTTTTCTGTAATATTATTGGTAGTATTTTACCAAATGGGACTCCCAAATTCTAGTCCAAAAAATGAAGACTTTTCATAGACAGTGCCAAGCGTAGTTTGAAACGTATTTCCCTGGATATGGGAAGATTATCAAACTATATCCTTACATTAAAAGAACCTGAAGTCGGATGAACAGGAATGAGTTACAAGCATTGATTTGGAAACAGCAAACTTTTTGTTAAGCCAGCTCCCTTGTTTTCTCTGTATGTAGGACAGCGAAGCTAAAGGCAAACATTGGATTAAACCAGACTTGGCCGAAAGAAAAGACCTGATGCGCGAGAAAAAATATAGTTTTGCCTTCATTACAATTATTATCAAAGACATTTCCTAGTTTGAGCAAAGAGAATCTTAATGCTGGCATCTTCCATTAATCAAAAATTATTCTTTTGATGAAAGATGCGTTCAATGATTTTTTTAGAATCTGGCCACCTTTTATCAATGTCGTGAAAAATGGTCTAGGGAACAACAAACCTGAAAATTATCGCCGATTAGTACAAGACATGCTAGAAGACTTCAAAAAGCTATAATATAGCTATAAGCTATAGCTGATATAATATGTGCATCAAATTTCATTATCTTCACAATCATTTGGATCAATTTCTGGAAAATGTTGGTTCTTACAGTGAAGAATAAGGACAGTTACGAAAGATAGACACCAGGATCAATGCTCAACTAAGGATAATGAACACATAGCGTACATAGACCTGAAAGACCCACTCATGGATATCGTGAAAGAAAAGCTTCCTCCATGTTCAGCGATTAATATAAGGAAAAAAATGTGAAAAATATTAATTCTTTGGACACATATATCTCGAAAACGGCACGTAGATAAAAACGTATAAAAAATACATTTACTCTTGTAAGTAGCATAACTGCTATATGCTGAAACGGTTATAGCCTTCGTGGCATCAAATCTACTGTAAACCTGGCATATCGTCAAGAAAATTGACTGAAATTGATTTCTTTTAAACATAGTGATAGTGTCAAAATGATTCCTTACACCTGTGTATAGACATTTGTTCTGAGCATCAGGAATAACTTCACCAAAAACATAACTGTACAATATATCAAAAGGAAACCTACCATTTAGTTTTCTTCTTGTCGGAAGAGTCCGTTATTAATGAATAGTATTCCGAAGCAAACGATATAGGTATTTCGTTAGTTTTTTATGGACATTAATCGCACAAACATATTTCGAAAGTACGGATGCTTGTTTTCAAGTATCCATAACATACATACTGGTGCTTATACTTAACTGCGGTTAACTGATCCTTGTACCTATATCGAATATGAACAGGAATTCGAGAATGATTTAATTAAGAAATAACTTCTATGCAGCACTTAATTCGTATAATAAATCTTTAATTCCTGTTTCCGAACACAAACTCGTAGACTCGAATATTGCGAAACCGCAGAAGTTATTGATTCAAAGTCGCTATCAGAGTTCATGGTATTTTGTTAATTATCGAACGTCTAATGTGTTCGATGAACTTGAGCTGTGGTTTCTAAAAGGTAGAGGTAGACAGGTATTATAATTAGATACTAAAAATTCTTTTCTAAATATAGTTATTATGTGTGCTCCACATATGTTTACTCCCGGCAAATTTCGTGAAAGACATGGTTATAATTTCGACGTTATTAAAATTACACAGTTGAAGAGAATAGTTACAATTATTATGTATGTAGGTACCCAAAATTTATAAATAAAAACAACCGTTTTTATTTATAATTTTTGAATACTTACACTGTAAGCTACTTTGCCCTTTTTGTTGCAATAATTAATAGCTACTTACTTATTTATTAATCTCCAATGAGCGCTCGCATTTCTCTCCTCTAACCTCAATACATGCTTGCAATAGACACTTGCCTTATCTTTAAATTTTGAGTAACAGTTAAGAACTGTTGCCATGGCAATCATACTATTTGTACACATATGTCATTTGATATAGGCAGGATTTTGATGTCTATAATTATAGTTTGTTTTAACCGCTCCCTATCTCTTGCTTTTAATCTCTAGTTTCATATTTGTTCTGAGATAGCTCCTTTCCTACTGGGTATCCCTTTCCTCTTTTCCTTTCTCCCTTTCGGTTCTCTCTAACCTGTTATCATTATCTTTTCTTTCTTTATTCTTTTCAAATGTTCTGTTCATTGTAATCGTCCTGCTTTAACTATATCACTGACCTTTGGCTCACCACGTATATTGTATTCGTCCTTATTTGTTTGTTTTTTCCATCCATTTTCAGTCCGTCTTCCTCCAAAAATTCAGCGAAATATTTTTTTCTCAAGTATCTCGATCTCTCTTTATACTATTGCATTCATCGTCAATGTTTCCAATCCGTACATAAAGCTCTTTCTTCCTAGTTTCAATAATTAGTTGCTTTCACTGTCACATATTGCGTCTTTGTTTCAGTCCGGTCTTGACTTCAAATTGAATAGGCGTGATTCCATTTACTTTCAGTGTACAGCTGCTTCCTTGTAGTATCATATTTGTTAGTCTTATTAGTGTTCTTGTAGCTTTTCCAGCAATTGGACGTTTGGTTTTGGTAAAGTTTGGTGTTGAAAACTGAACATTCTGTATGTTTCCAAGGAACTTTACTGCCGGTTAAGTAATCTCAAAAACAATATATTTTGAAGGAAGCAAATTTATGATTATCTCGAAATCTGCTAGGTATAGAATAGCTTATGGTATCTATTATTATTACACAGCAGGGACAATTTTACAATTTCAGAAAAACGGTACACCCTGTCATATTGTTTTCAAATGAAATAACAGTAACAGCCACATATACATAGGACGGTAAAGACATCGCAGTAAACAATAAATGGAAATTACAATCTTCGTATAATCATATACCTTGGAGATACATCTATGTAACTGTATATCATCAGAAAATAAATAATTTTGAGATAAAAGCAAAAATTATACAAAAACTTGGTTAAAACAATCCTAATTAATTACTCATGTTCGATCTATCTCTGATATCTCTAACACACGATAATTAATTATTTTTGTACTAATACAAGCAGTAATAATGGAGGTACGACATCAACAGTAAATTTAGATAAACATAAAAACATCGCTCGAAGCGACTTTTAATTCGTCAGCGATCATATTTAATTCTCTTATGTCCAACTAACCAAAGCTATAAAACTCTGTTTAGGATCAATGACCTAAGTTATCACAAACGTACGTTCCATATGAGCTTTCTTTTAAAGAAGTGCGTGGTCAATTAACATAGAAAAGTCGTTAAAGGCTAAATCGTGGTGACCGACTAGTACTTAAGTAGTGTCGTCATCATTAGAAGTAGTAATAATGATAAAAATAAATAAAAGTAAAACGTTGAACTGCTAGTTATTCAACGTATTGGATGTGGATTTCATCTAGCTTTATTACAAGTTGAAGTTAGCAAAAAAAATTTACGCTCACCGTATTGATACTTGACAAGTTGTAGAATATGTGTTAAATACGCTGAGTACTAAAGAAAATACGATTTTCTTTGAAATAAATCATAAATGCAGAAAATAGTGCAAAATACTGGTGTCCCCAAAAGTAGACAAAACACGAGTCTGTCTAATCTCTGCAAAAAAGTAATAATTTCATCCTCCTTTGTCCTCTCTATTGATATCCTCTGCTGTCGTTCATCATTAACTCCTTTTCGACCCTCCAATTTAATGCTGGTGAAATGTTCAGTACAACGAAAGAAACAACACACATAATTTTTTTGGCACTTTGTGAACTAACAACTTGTTGGATTGGTTCATTCAGAAATACATTATTGCCTAGTTTCTAGCTCGTACGAATATTTCGTCACTTTTTACGATGAAATGATAGAAATTGAATTAAATTTTCTTTCTAATTCGGATTAGTAATCTTTTACCTTTACACTAAGAAACAAAAACATCACGCAAATAGTTTTTTTTTTAATTAGGAACAACAACGCAACATTTTCGAACAAAGCGACAAAAGCCATCAGCAAAAAAATAACCGAATCTTAACAGCTTAATTGCTCATTATAGCCAATCTTCGTGCAGATAATTCTTCTCGTCAAATGTTTCCTACTCGAAGCAGATCAAACTTACCACGCTACCTTTCCGATCTAATTTGCTTTCCAGTAACGGACGATGGAATAACAACGAAGAATAACAATCTATTTCGTGTATGTCGCCGCCGTATAATTAAAAGAACATGAACTATTTCAAGGTTGCCATTAATATTTTTAGTGCATTGATGGATGGTCCACGAAGATCCAAGATATGTATAGCGACCGTAAAATTAAAGCAAAGTGTAGTTTCGGTACACGCCGATGATTAATGACACAGAAATTATATTTCTGCACACATCAAACACCGCAGAACATTCATGTACACGATCGTCCACGCTTTATAAAGTTAAATCTTGTCAGACAGCTGGAAAATGTATACTTTATACAAGGTAATCCTTTTCTTAGAAATTGCCCCTTTACTAGAGTCAACTAATTATTTTTTACGGTAACTGAGATAACCTCAAAAAATACTTTGGTAGATAACTTCCAGCCCTTATAACAGATCTTCATCATCACAGATGTGCGGGATATTAATTACTACAGTATTTATCATCATCTTAAATCACACGGTTAGGTATCTTAACTACTACCATTATTGCTATTGCATTCTTTGATGCTTACAAATGTTACAGTGTTCGTTATTGTTGAACCTTGTAACTTTAACTGTTGACGACTTTAAATTAAAAATATAACTGTTCTACGTACATTTTCTATTAGGCTTAATTTCATTTGCCTTTTCTCATAAGGTAACTTTTTAAATAAGGTAAGGTTAAATAAGGTAACTTTTCTGATGAGGTAATCTGAGGTTAGAGCGTCAGTGTTTGCATCCTCTTAAATATATCTTCGAATCAATGCTATTCCAATCAATTTACACGTATTTACATTACAAGAAATGAAGATAACTGCGAAAAAATTATGTTTATATTATCCTTATTGGAGCTTCCTGGAACTTACTCTAGCCACCGCGTGTAACTCCAACATCGAATAACAATTAGAATTTAAAAACTTTGAAATTATGATGATGACTATTAGACTCAAAGTCAGAAGTTTAATAAACGTCTCTTCACTCCTTTTGACTACAACAAACGCTGATAGTTTTACATTTCCAAAAATATTTTAATAATCAAAATTGTTTCAATAAATAGCATAAAACAAGCAATGCAAGCATGCTGATTATCCCAATCTATAACTTACCTCATGACCCGCAATCGTATCATATAAAATTTTACTGTCAACAATATCCTGCTGCTAACAGCTTCTTATCTGAATCTTAAGGTTTGGGGCTAGGCGTCATGGTTTGACTCAATCCTAGCTTTTCTGCGTAACAAGCATCTTGACATGCATGTCTTTGGCGCCGTCATCTACGTTGTATAAGCTTATATCACAGTAGAACCGATTATAGCTAAGGATCGGTTACTGATCGATAATTAGGAGCTGACAGTTGTCGCATTTGAGGAAAATGTAGGTCCCAAGAGGTCTATATTACATGGGAAGAATGGAGGAGAGAGAACCCAGCCAGTGCGATCAGCCCGTCTCCTTCCAGTGAGTGACGGACTCGTGCAAGCTGTGAATTCCTAGATCATCGATGAGATTCGGCTGTATGAAAAAGCGGGGCAGCAGTTTTCTCGTAGGAGATTGTTGTAGGAAAACTTTACATTAAATGTTTCAGAATGTGAAGAAATTTTAACATAGATATGTTACTTATCCGTTCCATTTCTACCGTCGTTGATTGGACTTATAGTTAGGGATGACAAATGCTGGTGAAATTATTCCTTTTTTGAAACGACTAGATAGATACGTGTCTATTCGCCTCATCAGAATGGATTCGTGTTGCCCTATTGGTTTCCCCGAAAGTCTCTAGTCTCTGCAAGAAAATAATGATTTCATCCTCGCTTGTCCTCTCTACTTATAGTACTCCCCCGTTATCTAGATAATAGGAAACAGGAGTTGAAGCATTTGAAAACGGAACGCAACCATCAGACGGACTGGACATACTGAACACCATGTATACGGTGTATGCGTAGCGTTAATGACAATTAACAGCCATGTTGTAGATTACAGAATTACACCAAATATTAGTAATTTTATTTGAAATTGGAAATTTTTCTGTAAAGTTTATTAAGGAACCATCAGTCAACTACCACTCAAAAATCCATATGAATATTTGAAATTTTGTAAAAATGATCGCTGCGAAAATTTTAATGAAATGTTAAACGCATGTTTTAAAATTATACAGAAAAAATCTTATTTGTATGATAACATACCATGCAACAAACATTTAAACTTGTGTGATGTGAAGATCAAGCATAGAGTCCCTCTTTTATTAGAGAATAACTCTATAGAATTTCATATATGGTGTGCGGTAGCATATGTGTTAGGCTTACATCTCAATGGTTGGAACAATAGCGATTTAATGGTATTTTTTATGTTCAAAGCAGATACTGATCAAATTTTTAAGTAATATTTATTGTAATATTTTGAAGTTTCATAAAGAGTCAAAATTTTTTAGGACCAGCCTATGATGTTACAATTTTCATGTATTGTTAATTCGAGACCATATTTTTTTCCTGAAATCTATAGCTTTTCGTTGCCATCTACGACACATTTGAAAATCATCATCATGCCGGCTTAAATACGATTTTATAAAATTTAAGTATTTTAATTGTTCGTTGTGTTGAGATTATTAACGTTATATTTAACGTAATCCCTAAAGAGAAACAAAGACATACTTTGGAAACTCCTTTAATCACCATATTTACATTCGTTTGTAGGGAATTTAAACAGCCACAGCGCCCTTTCATCGACCATACATTTCACGCCGAAAGAAGCATTTTAGAGAGTAGGCGCTTTACTTGAGGACAACGTATAAACCTCCAAACGAGAACGAACGCTCACCGGTTGACGTAGTCGTTTGTCGAGAAGCGAAATAGAAGGAGCATGTTAATTAGACGACTATCATGCACGCGCTTTTACATGTATTGAAATGTAAGTGTTATGTATTCCTGATTGTCGTAACCTTTTGCCACTACCTGCGCGTGATATCGCATGAAAGAGAACAAAGCTTAAATGACAGAATCCACGATAGACCGCTAAATCGCTTACAGACACATGATTTCGTGGAATCGTGATATCAATGGTGACGGGATTATTAGATTCTTCCCAAATGATGACCGCATGTCTCTTGAGATTTAGCACTATCATAACCTGAATCCGCAATTAGTCGTTAAACTTCCGCGGATATGTAATTGTACTTATAGCTGTGTACGTACCTTCGGCACAAGCGAAATGTAAATGTATTTATTACAGTGGCGAAACGTATACGTGCTATTTTAGCAGCTTTAGTAAGACGTATCACACAAATTTTATCGAACACAAATGCATTCGATCTCTTTTACGAATGCTTTTTTCATATAATTCGACTTTTAATTGCAGAAATAGGCGTTTTCGAATTATCCGACACGTGTTACATGCAAATTAAGTGGATGAAACATTAATGCACTGTAATGACCCCTATATATCACAATCCTTGAGAGATTGCGACAGGATGAAAATGGAATTAAATACAGCAAGGAAAGAGGAAAGATGAATGTAGTTGCTGTGCTCAGACAGGACCTTTGAAAAATTGTTTTGAAGCAGAATTTCTTTTCGAATATATATTTATTTATAGTGACTCTGTGTGAGTAATCCATAGTTAAGGAAAGGTAGTTCGGCTTCAGGCCAGAGTTATGCGCACAACTTGACAATTTTTTACTGCGTACATATCTCCAACCTGAAGAGCGTATGCCCGGCGTTTACTTTCTTTCTTTCCTTAATTTTTGTATGGTTTCTTACAAACTCAATAATCCGTAAATATATGAGCTGCAATAATGTTACTACTTAAATAACGGATAATATCTACTGGATACATACGCGCCTATTGACGGCACGTTTTGCGCGCGCCCATCGGAAGGTTAACTCAGAAACACACCTAGATGAGATTCTATCTATAAAAGATCAGACAATATAAATATCAACACTAATAGACGTCAATCGAAGAGTTAACAGTGCACAATTTATTATTGTATGTACTGAGCTTTAATATATCATTTTATTACTCTTGAAAGGTACATTATTTACGGTTTATTAATTATATAATTTAATGTTAAAAATAACGTTACTGGAAAGGATATGAATATAGTTGGGGTATGCGCTAGGTGCGTTTGAGTAATGTTCTAACGCCGCTTAACATTATGTTATGCAGCGACTTGCATCTTTTCCTTCGTCTTTTTAGTGCCCCCTTTCCAATCCTGTGATTTTAGTCCGTAAATGTATCTTTAGTCAAACCACATTATGATCATCGTGAGGAAAGGGAGAACGTAACCCGCTACCTATATGTTCCGTCTTCGATTTTCAAATTTAAAGTAACTCGATCCGGGAAAGGCGCACAGAGGGATCCTATTCCGTATTTCTTTTTAGTTGCCGAACCCTTTATAATCTTCATAACTTCGTTTTAGTTCGATTTTTATGAATATCAAGCTAAAACTTTCAAATCTACTAGTGCGAAAATAACTATTTGATCAATCATAGTATTACGGATTTCTTAATTGCTTATTATAGTAGGCGTATCATCTACACCAACCGGTAAAAGAGGAACAACTTACGCACACTATATTCTTCGATGCACAGTTATTAGTTTGAATATGTAAATGCCTAATTGAAAGTCGTTCTTAAGTAGATTAGCACTGGTTCTTTTCTACTTAACCACTCTGTCTAATAGAAGTGCTTGTAAGCCTTTGTAAGTGCTTAGATGACACAGTAGTAAACTTTTACCAGATACCAATGATACTGTGACATATTTCTACTGTATCTTTGGATCTCACAAATTGTTATGATATGCCGTCCCACGTATTAGAAAATTTATGGCCGCCCGTGTACATAACGGAATTTGCGTTTAAACGACACCGCAATAAAGCAGGAGGTTTTGAAATATATAAGTAGTTATTGTTGTATTACGCTACCTGTAAAAAGCAAGTTTCTACTCATTGACGACACACATTTCCATATTTAAATGTACATTCACCTAAAGAAACTACTTAAGTTGTTTTTACGGTATAGTATATATATATGAAAAGGTCATTTCTAGTATTTTTAATACCGTATCTATATGTGAAGCTTTGGGAAAACTGCCGAGTTAACGTAGAATTACCTCTATAACGTAGAAGTAACTTCATCGCTATAGGAATGCAAATTACCAGCATCCAAATGACACCAATAGCGGACCGTCAAGATGAAAGGTAAACGTACACAGTGATTTTAAATTATTGAATGCAAGTTATTCAAATTTTTAATAATCTAATTGTAAATAATTTTTTTTTGTATCAAAACCGTTTTTAATGGAGATGACAGTTACAGTTGCATATACTTTAAATAGAAATACTTAAAATATTAGACATATTAAATATGAAGTAGAATATCTGTAAGAAACGAAATGATTTCAATAAAGGTAGTTTAAGAATATGAACGAATTACAAGAAAGGCATAAATAAATAGGAATATTGAAAATATTAACTTTCAACCAGTCCGTTTGCTTTTATATATAAATCGACCCTTATTTTGATTCTTTTAAATACTCGTCGCGGTTGATGTTATTAATTTATTCTCGGCATATTGTAAATTTCATTTTCAATAATTTGATTCTTAAGTAATCCAACAAATAGAAATTTAAAGCTAAATTAGCTAATTTTCATTTAAATTGCTCTGGAAGTCTTTAATGTCACTTGTACTGAATAAGAAGGGATATTATCCTGCCCAAAAATATCCTTTTTGCGATTGATCATTTAATTGATCATTAAAACCTCCAACATTTGATTGCGGTATCTTTCTTACCCAAATTTGAATTTTCTAAAAACTTAAATTGTCAAGATTCATTTGACATAAATATTACACTATTAACGGTGTAAATCCTACTGTATAAAGATGAATATGCAAACATTGATATGAAACAGAGATGCATATGCAAACGTTTAATTAGAGATTGGCGAGAGTTACTGTACGATAGGCTTCAATGTAAACTACAAGATTGATACTTGTTCGAATTAACTTTTGGGCACTTACTTCTATACTAGCCGCCTGACATTATCAAGAACCTCTTCAGCTAAGACTGTGGTGATGGTCGACCTTTATCCTTACAAATTAATCGTTTACCTTAAATCGTTTTTCTGCGATAGGAAAATACGTTGTGTGTCGCAACAAATCACGGTAACTCTCGTTAAACTGCTCAGGGAATGATTGCAAGAAAGATGATCCAACTTCTTGTACACTGGCGCCACGATCATGAGCCTTTAAAATGAAAGTATCATCTTTATTTATTTGATTTTATTTAAATCTACTTGAATAGTGACAATAATAAATCTGAAAAATAAATCAGAACCGAGTAATTAATGGAAATAAATAGTACTTAAGAACAAATCCATTAAAATAAGGATAAATGTGGAATTGACATAAAAATATGAAAAAAAAGTGTGAAATTCCCTAAAATTGACAGCGTGAAATTCATCATATGTATCTTTTAACTCTGTTATTCGGGATTTATTTTTTTTAACTATTGTGTGTATTATTATGGTATTGTTTATCTATGTTGGAAAGTGCTCCAAATTTACATAGTTACTTGCTTAGTTCTTTTTAATTGTTAGAGGTGAAGCAGTGTTGATGACAATTTTCCTTCAATTGCCTACAGGGTTTTCATCTTACATGTTTAGCAAGAGGGGTTTCGTAAAACAGTCCATGAAACAACATGCGCTGCCAAATATCAAAATTACTAACGTAAAGGGAAATAATCTTTCTTCATATGATGATCTCAAGTTTAGAAAATCGTAATAGGACTCGTATATAATTTAATATCATCATTATGGCAACCAGTATACCGCACCAGAACGAATCCGCAATCAAGGATGTCACTTCAATTTAATCAGTTATACTAATCTATGGATAAGTATTACAAAGTTATCGAGAACATAAACAAACCTTTCGACAACGATAATTTTTTCAAAATTTCTCAAGAAAAAGTTTAAAATTAAACAATATTACAAAATCTCCTTCGTAAACAATTCAAATTAACGCCATTTGAGGGTTCTAATCAATAAAATTTCCCCAACTATGGATTTGCGATCATTTCGGGGAACGTTTGGATAGACCGGACCCGAGTTCTCGAGGACTTCGAGATGAGGACATCAGGAACATCGGATCGGAAGTAATGTAAATTTGTGCGAAATATATTTTAAAACTTGATCTCTTAATTATCCTTTTAATTCGCAAAAAAAAATAAGTAGATGCTACAAAATAGTCCAAAGGAAGCCCTAAATATTTAATTTATGTTTTTAAATTTAAATAAAGGGGTCTCATTAAAGTGCAGTATATATACTTATAATTGATTAAACATTCGTTTCAGCGCATGTGTATGTAGCGCATTCCAGCATATGGCGTCGCCTTCAAAAACGGTTCACGAAACTTTCATAATCCATCAATTTGCATTCATTAATAACATTTTCATCCCGTAGTTATTAAACAGTTATAATTAATCGCGTTACTTTCGTATATAGTACAATAGCGATTGTTAATAAAATACCTCCGGTACGCCGAGGCATACTTATACCATATGGCACACAACTGTGTGTGCGCGCATTTGTCGTACTGCATTCCCTGGCACAATTCACGGCGTACTTTCACTTACACAATAAAATACAGCCTCCCTCGAGCAACACACAATCACAAGGTAACATTTTTTTTACGATTTGGTTTCCGCAAAAGCCAACAAATAAATTTGTACTGTGCGCATTGACTAATAGCGAAAAAGAAAATCTATTCGGAAGTAGCTTCGTCGTTACCTTAGAATGCACTAAAAGCGACCTGGTGGACATCTACTAGTTTGTTTGTAATCGATTGAGGTTGTCGATTCATGAAATTTCTAGACTACTTAAACAATTTAAATTCGAGGCAAAGCAAATACTAAAGAATTCTTCAAAAACCATAAATATTGGAGTTTAGTAAGTTTTCCTAAAAAAAAAAAAAAAACTATTATAATAGAAATCCGAATTTCATTAAGAAAATTAAATTAGTGAGATATACTAATTTACGTACAAAAATACACTTACATTGCTTGAAAACATAACGAATAAGATTACTTTAAACAAAAAGAACATTGCGGCAGCTGGATTTAGATAAATTTTAGCAATCGCTAAACAAATATATGGTAACAACGCAAGTGTAATCGTTAATTGCAAAAGAAATAACAAAAGTTTATATATCTACTTTTGCAGCTACTTTCTTGATATTTCTTTTATATACATAAGTTAAAGAGTAATATCTCTGATGCATGAGCTCAGCGTTACAGATCCTTCTGGCGGCTGTGAGCTCATTTTTAAAAGCTTCAACTCTTTCTATCGCTTATTATCTATGTTTTAAGTGATGATCACGATGATTCTAACATATCTAATTGTCTATTTTAAGTTTTAATACGGTGGTTCTCTAAAAGCAACTTGTCGCTCAGTTTAGAAAAGATAAAATACATGATACATGATGAATTTTGGAAACTTGCTAATGGATGAGTACATGTACTGCAGCAGCCCTATGTATCTAAGTTTCGAGGTATTACATTCACATCACATCTCAAATATCGATATTATTATATATTTTTTTCTCTTCTTTTTTTTGACTTGTTATATACACATTTGTGTCGATTAACAAAATAAACTATCTATGTGGACAGCAGGTAATTAGGTTAATATGAATTATCAATATAAATTCTTATTGTGATTAATTAAAGGAATGATGAGATGCTAATTAAATTTGTGATTTTTGAGTTAGTCATCTGGGTAACACGTGTTTGGTTATGTTTTCTTTATCAAAGTGTATTTATCATTTGAATTCTATTAACAATTCGAAGATCTAGTTAAGTCTGGTGGTTTGAATAAAGCTAAGTTCCAGCATGAAAGACGAGCTTAGCGTTTATGCGCTGGGTCATCAGTATATCAGAGTAGTTTCTCGTTTTAAATTTGTGATGGTTCTTAAATTTGTTTACTTTTATCTATTTGAACTTGGATTGCCAAAAGAGTGTTCCTGAAACAATCCCGAATTTTGAAATTGCAAAATTAAATTGATTAATTTCGAAAAATTATCTATTTTCTAAATTTTCCCTCATACAAAGCATCACAATAATATAATAAACACTTCGGACTTCAATCGTTGCAATCAAACGAAAACTTGTAAATGTAATCTGTCTATTTCTTCATAAGTAAACTATAACGTTACATCTTATAACCGCAAAAGCACCTTTATTTTATTAGATATAATCTGTTAAGATTATTAAAGGATATAATCAGTTAAGGAGAACAATTGAAATTAACACCAAAGTTGTGTGAAGGTTATGAAAAGGAAACGTACAGAAAGGTAGTCCAGGAACCACGGATTCTGTCAACATGATTACACGACACCACATCCCGCTTTCATCCTATGTCAGTGGTGAAAAACGTCAATTTTTCCTCATTCATCATACTCTTCAAAGATGAAAACATTTATTGAGGACGCGAAGATTTGACGCAGTAAAGTAAACTGAAACTGAATCGCGGACAGTGCTTAAAATATTAGTCCGGCGCCGGTATCGTGGAACATTTTATGCGTATGAACGTATCTTATAATATTTGGTTGAATGCTACGCTTGGATCGATGATCAAGAAAGCAGCATCCCATGTTTCTACTTAGTTCTATTTGTTACACATCCAAAGCAGGACTGAAATCATTGGTGTCATTAACAAAATATAGCAATAGTAACAATAAGTGCTTTTTTTTATATTGTTTACATGTTAGATGTAATTCTTTTCTTTCTTTCCTTTTTTCCTTTCTTTCACGTTCTGCTCACATTTATTATCTCAGCTCTCTTGGCAATCTTAGATTGTTTTTCTTCTAGACAGGCAGAGGTAGTTCCAATTCTTGAAGAAAATACATCTTTTGAGCCGTAAACGATCAGTAAAGTAAACGCTCTCACCAAAACATCCATCGTTATCAAGGCCGCTGAAACTTTTCAATGATGGACGACTCTGCTGAGGTCTTGTTAGGGAGAATGATGAAGCGGCAAACAAAATAAAGAAAAATCGAGTCACATTTTTGTAATATCAAGGAAAATTAAAGTTGAAGGTATGTTGTCTGTATAGACGTAGGAAATATGACGTAATAAATGAAAAATGAATTCAGTCCCCCAAAATTAGGTAAATCGACTTATTTACAAAGCTGATGCAGAAGAAGAGGTTAAACTTGTTGACTAGTGTAATTCACACGCACCAAGTGTGACTTCTAAACTTTAACTTGAACGTATACGCAACTAAACATCTGTGTAATTAAAATTGGCGTTTTGAATTTTGCTAAGGTATGATGTATCGTACGGCACGGACGCAAGGGTAATAAAACAGGACATCCAAAAGGAATTTGTTTTGCAGTAGATACACTGGGATCGGCGTTTGTACCCTTTAAAGAATTACTTTGGAAATGACAGAGGTGATCGAAATCTTAATGTATTCATTTGCTGTAGCTCAAAATCTTTTGGTTATTGTTAAAGTTAATTAAGTAATTATTTTGTGTTGATTGGGGGACGAAAAGTGGTAAGACTGTTGCTACTAAATCAAACGTAAAACGTTGGTATTCAAATTAGAACGTCATACTGTCAGTATACTCGCATCCCAGAGTACTCCAACCATTTATATTCTTCACTTCATAAAATTCAAGATACCTTGTACACTGGTAATGTTATTCAACTAGTTTCAGTGTTTTTATTCAGTTTGCTGCGAAAGTAATTACATATCATTATTAACAGTACACACCTAATTAATTTTATGAGCCTGATTTAATTGTTGGACCGTTAAAACGCGCATATTTCTTACTTTAGTATTCGCTTAATCTCCGATTTGACGCGAAATAAACAGTTTTATTCACTGCGACATATAACGTTAAAAACTTACGTATAGCCTTCAACCTGAAGATTCTGTCTAGTATGTATTAGGTACTCGTAAATATTCAGGCGCAACTGATTTAATGATGCAAACGGCAGACGTTTTTTGACATTTCGTAATTAATTCCGACTCGAGTTTTCTGTCTGTCGAAATTAGTAGGCATTGTTGTTCGAGCCGCAGATAGAAATCTTTATTTTCAAGCGTTCGAGAAGGGTTCTTTTCCTCTGCTACGCTCTTTTCAATTTTTTTTCTTTTCGTTCATTTTCTGGTGTTGTTTTCTGTTGTATATACCACCGGAGATATTGTCTGAGCACATGAGATGCGGTGTCATAAATTTGAATCATTCACATGTTGAAAAGTAAATACCACCACGCTTTACGGTCGGATAACTGCGCGGCCGGCACAAAAAAGATCCGAAACGTACTGTTCCAAAAAATAATTAACACACAGGTAATTAATTAGTCTGCGTCTTGAATTATTGCTGTAGATACCGTACCTGTCAGACGCAAACAACAACGGCAAAAATGCATCTGTACAGTTTATCTCGCTTCGCTATAATTTTTTTGAACAATAAAGGTATTCATTTCGGTGCAAGGTGATGCATTACCGCTAATTATTATGATTCGTATTAATGCGATTTGTGGCGTATGAAGAATATGCCGAGGTAAATGATCCCGACCGCATATTTTATGCCCTTTTCGCATAATGTTGTTTGCCGCCTATGCTAATGGCGCTATGCACTTTTCATTTTATTTTAACGATTGTTATTTACGAAGCCAAATATGGGATATCATGAGTACCTAGAAAAAATACAAATGCGTAATGTTATTTATTCAGCGGGTATATTGCAACTCTTCCAGCCAAAACTTTGATTTAAATCAAATTAAATTAAATAGCATGTAACTAGTTACGTAAAGTATATAAGAAAGTGTAAACCGTGGTTTTAGGATTTAAAAATCTGGACATGAGAAAAACCGAAGGTATCTAAAACTTTCATCGAGTTGTTAACAACGAAAACGTCGGATAATACGAATATATTTCTGTAAAACTCCTAATTGAACTGTGTTGTTGCTAACTTAGTTAAAAAATAAATTACTATAAACAAGCAGCATCAAATTTGAATCACATTCAAAATATCGACATCTAGCAACAGCGTTTCGAAAAGGATTTCAATCATTATATTTACTTGAAAAACTCTAATGAATAGAAGAAATTCTTATGATGGCCGATTATTTTCAATTTTGAAAACATTGTACAAAACTAAATTGTTACGTTTCTTTTGTTTATTGATTTTATGTATGTCAATTGCGAGATGCTTCCGATTCGACAGGTATTGAAGCCAGTTGAACATCCCAATACCAATACCCCAAATGCAACGGAGAAAACCAGAAATAATGTTCGGAAGAAAACCAAAACGTCTTTCTCGAAATTTCGAGCTATCAGCCACAAATCTGCACATGCGATGATGAATACCACAAATCGAAAGTAATCGCAACAAAAGCACGTCTCTTGGAAATGCAAGCTAAGATATTAACGGGTTTTACTTTAAACGATCATACACAAAAATTATCATTTGTAAAAGTAAGAGAAAGCTTTTATTGTCATTGTAATAGTTATGTACATTAGCGTGGTCCTTATTTATGTAGAATTGTTTTTTATTCAATGGTAAGAACCACCAGTTTTCTTTTATTATATGAAAAGCAAACCAGCACAAACTTTGCGGCTAATCAGACACAATTAACCTGTGCCCCATCGACATCCAATTTACAAAGAATTTCCATTTTTTAACCATAACTAAATATGTCAATTAAAGATACCAATTTGGTGTAAATATTGCTTGCTTAGTTACTTATATTCAGCACATACATATAAGTTTAAAAAGAACATTAAGCTATAACTATATAACTAGATACACATGCATAACACAGAGACTACTTGTTATGACTACGAGGTTGATCAATTCCTGTAGTATCTCGCAATACTTCGGAATCGACATCGTTAAGTGATGTAGGGTTAATTGCAAATTCTATAGGGTCTAAATAGACGACAGGCAATAAACAACTGAACGGCATCCTTAACCTTTCACTTATGCAGAGCTGCTCCTGTTCCTAAACCATCCTTCCTTTTTGTTTGGATTCCTTTTCTTCTCGGACGCACAATTGTCCTAATTGCCCGTTTTTTCTTTACATAAATAAAAATTACTTATCTTTTTCAATTTCTATCTTTAACTGTAAGTTTCATACAGATTCTTATACAATTTGATACAGTCAGAGTCGTCTTAAGTTTCTACGCAAGCTGCTTCCTCTTCCAAAATATTAAAGTTTTGTCAATGATTAAAGCTGCACTGTTATTTTCCTCTAAATGGTAACTTACAACCAAGAACCTGCGGGAAACATATTTTATTGTAATATCTAAATGTATGAGTTACCTTACTCACATTAGTAAAATTATACGATAGATGAGTGCGCCAGTGAAAGAAGTATGATCAAATCCTAATTACATAATCATGGTTTTTTTTGCAATAGAAAACTCAAGCCGTTTTACATCGCACGTCCGACCATATGCATCACGTGCATATACCTAAACAAAGCTATCATAAATTCAGATTGATTAATTTATAATACTTTGCAGCGTATCGTTAGGCAAGGACGCGAGCGTAGCCTATAATGCTTCACTACCTCAACGATTATTATTAGAGAGAACTAGAATTGATTTACATATAATGGAAATTATTTTGATTAGCGGATTTATGAGCATTGTTCAGCCAGTATGGTTGGCGTAAAATTATTACTTGTCATATGAGCGTAAGTGTGCTATTTTAAATGGTACAAGTCTGTTAAGCATTAACACGGGCAGAACACAAATGTTGCCTCCCAGTTATAGTTCGTACATAAGTTTGTTACGTCTACGGAATTCACGTGTTTTGTAAACGTTGTAGTACCGTAGGTCTACCCATATGTATACACCTATAGTAAAATATAATGTACGCACATATATACAACCGTAAGTGTATTCGTATTTGTTGCATGTCGGCTTTCGGTCAATTGACTACAACATAATCTGTCTTTACGTAAGAAATATGCACATATAACAAATGGAATGGCAACAATAGCTTTTATTTACGGTTGAACTTTTTCCAGGAAATTGTGTAACCGTATATGCGAGAACGTACAGTTGTGACCGCGATTGCATTTTTCTCTTTGCCGAATAAAAATTCAATTCTCAATCTGGACATGTGTACAGTACCTACATACATATGTACACACGTCCGTTCCTACGGCAAAGTGTAAAGAGGCGTTCGAGATCTGTTTACTGTATTCGTAAATTGGCACCGAATACCGTTTACTCAATTCTCACGCAATTAGCACATATAAAATCCTAGGTCGAAAAAAGGTTAAACATTTTATATAAAATACACAAAGAATCCGTTATTTTCTTTAGAAATCATGGAGATATATTCACATATTCTGTAAAGAAAGCAAATATCGATGACTTTGCGTAAGGTATTTAGGCGTTTTCGCATTCATTGACAAGACATCGACAACGATACCGATGGACATCAAATCTCACGTACAAACAGAAAGAACCTCTACTCACCAACCGACAGCTCAGCGAAGTTGCCGGTCCTTACACTTTTAATGTTTGTGAGTCTCTATTACAACTACAAATAGAAAGTACTGTCCCAGAAGACCAGCAGCTATTTGCTTGCATTCGCCTTGTCAATGATATCAACCCCATACACTTATAATGTGCCTGTCGTATAGAATATTTATACCTCCAATGTTTTTGGGGTGTTAAAGTTAAAGTGTTAAAGAGGTGTTCTGCACTTACACTCAGTGGTATCTGGCCAGAGTATTGTTTTGTCACCATGATGGTAATAAACAAAACAAACTGCGTTTCTGGTCTTAACTGTTGATTTAAAATTTTAAGCATCAATAGCTATTTACGAACTGAATCGTCTAAAAAAATGTTAATACCATTGATTTGCGTATAAAGTTGATGCAAGCATTCCTTAGTGCAATACCTCGTATACCAAAAACAATGTAGAACAGCTGCGAAAAAGATGTAGATAAGTAAATAAATGCGTAGCTATTAATGATTGCAATAAAAATTACAATGATTATAGTGTATTTCAGTTGCGTTGTTTTTTTTTTATATACATTGTTTTGATTTTAAATTGAAGTAAAGAAGAAATCTCTTACTGTTAACCCCTATGAACTTTTATTAAAATATTGCTTCCCTGGCTCTTTTCCGCTAAGAAAATGGAGTGAACGTTTTCAATAGATTCAAATCTTAGCACTACTTTAATGAATATTTTTAGTCGTGGACATTTTACTAGCTAAAGTGCCATTTATTAATTCAACTTCTTTTTCCTTTCGGATGAATATTCGCGCGTAACATTAAAAAGAAGTTGAATGTCTTGACAATGACTACCATCAGAAACACGTATAATAAGAAACAAAATATATATATTTTTTAATTATATCTTTTTTTATTTAATATATATTATTATTATATATTAATTAAGTTTTAATATTATATATTAAAAATTATATATTAATATAATTTTTTACTTTTTATATTTTACTTATTATTATTTTTTATTTTATTTTATTATATTTTTTTTATTTATTATTTATTTGTATTTTATCATTTTTATTTAATTATATTTTTAACTAATTACATTTTCATTATATAAATATAATAAAAAAATAATAAAAAACAGTGAGCTAATTACAGACGATATCATCAACAAAGTTCATAATGTGATGGCAGACTACCCTATGTAGAAAATCAAATCAAAAACGAAGTCACCTGATAACTTCGAAAACAATATTTAGACGTGTTTAAGCCCAATACGTGGGAGTCACTGCTACGTTATATGATTATAGTCAAAACGTGGATATATGACTACGAAAGGTAAGCCGGAAAATGGGTTTTTTGTAACTACATGAAATGACGAAAACGACTCCATTAACCGAATGAGTCGTGGCGACGGTTTCTTTTTTTTTTTTGATTTGGAAGGTATTATCTTATTTGATTATTCGGAGAAACGAAAGACAATCGCGGAACAATACTATTAACAGGACCGATGCGACGCAGAACTATGGAGAAAAGCCCCAACTATGCAAGAAAAAAATCAATTATCATCATGATAACGCTCCGAAACACTTATCGGCAATTGCGACAGTTACTATTCCAGTTACGATACGATATGGTGCTTGATCCACCTTGTTTGCCAGATTTGGGGCTCTGTGGCTATTAAGTTAAAATATCGCCAGACTGATTGTCCAAAGCTACGAGAAGATTTAATAGGGAAACAAATTTACTAAATGCAAAATAATTGCTTTGTTTTTCTTAACACGGGTATTTATGACACCATCGTCGTGGAGGATTTTCCATGTAAAATATCTATGCAGGTGCTTTATTGATCACCTTCTGTAGGTTGGAAAAATATTTTGTAAAGCTTATTATGTTATCAGAAAATTGCAGTTTTCTTGTTTATTTATACAATAAATAAAATCTTACAATCCTAAACGTATACCTCTTTCCCGTACAACTAACGAATCAGAAGTTGTTAATTTTCAATTCATTGAGTAGCACAATAATTGCACAATTGTCAAGAACATTTATTTATCTATTAGCTTACAATAATTTGACATAGGTTAATTATTTTGCAAGTAATTACGCTGTCCTCAAACTGAAACAGTGTACTAAATACTAATGTCAAAAATAATTGCAGTGACATTATTCCACAAGCAACGTAAGCTGTATATGGAGAGATATAATTGCAAATCATAAATATAAATATAGCCATAAAACTGTCGCTTATTATTTGAAGCAATCAAGATATAATTGAAATTCAATTCCATAGAAAAATTTCGCAATTTACGGTGAGCAAATGGAAATCGATATCCTGTTTGTCTGAGTTGAATGTCAAAGGAATTGACCGTGAAATTTTGAAACATCTAAATTTTAGAAAGATTAATTTTATCTTTTCCATGTTTATAGATACATTAGGTGGAAAAGATTCAAATAAATTGTCGAAGCAGGTAAACATGATGTGCGTACATCCGACGAATTTGTTACTTTAATTTAAACTCCGGTTCGTTTATGTGGATTCTAAGTGCTAATAACTAACTCTTCTTATTTCTTTGTAAAATGAAGGGATTAATTGCGTTAGTTATCGCAGCGGCAAAATTGATTGCTGACGTATACTATGCCTGTAAATAGGGAAACGAACGTTCTATCCTTTGAGGGAAAATAAGCCCTGTAAAGGAACGTGTCGGATACTTTCTAAAGCTTACCCTAACATAATTCAGTTTTCTCTTTTCTTTACGTAAAATGTTGGGAAATATCTTCAACGGTCTCAGAAATCCAGTTAGAATCGTATTTGAGTTATGCGAAACCGTAATCCTACCCAGCGGCCATCATATCAGCGATCTACTCAATAAAGTTTAAAAAAAATAGAAAATATTCTGCACGTATAGAAGAAAATGTAATGACTAGCTCACGAAGGATTGATTATCCGTACAATATTCAGTGTATGCAACACCTACAATAGGAAGACTACAAAATTCCATACTAAACGTATAAAATTTTGTCGGTGGCATTTCTACAGATATAGCGACATTCATCCGCGATGACATTAAAAATGGTCGAAAATACCCACGTAACAGCTGAAAGTAATTTTCAGCATAAGCTTTCGGCAAACGCGTAGTGTGGTATGGTCCGCAGGTAGCTATTTAATATTTAATTAACCCTTTCATTTTGGAGAATCGGCTTATAGAAAAGCACTAGACTTCTAGAGGATGTCCTCTAAACATCGGAATGCAAATACATTATCAGCATGATGGAGCATCTCCTCTCTTGGTTCGTTAGGTTAAGTAACATTTAGATGGTAAGTTTCCAGCATCTTAGACTGGTTGCGGTGGCCCTACTAGCTGGTCTCCGAGATCTCCTGACTTCGCGCCCCTAGACTATTTTTTATGGGGCTGCTTAAAAACTGGAGTTTACAGTACAAAAGTCGACATTTAGGCTTGACTAATTCGATGTATTATGTACAAATACTGCAGCCACATAAGAAGCATCTTTTGTAGATGAAGCATAAAATATTTAGAGGGTAATGGCGGTGTTTTTAAACATTCATTAAAAGAACGCTGTGATTAAAAATATGTAAAAACTTCTTAATCTCTTCCTTCTTGGGGGATAAGAACATATTAATTTTCTTACGTGTATAGCACACCATTGCAGTTTGGTCCGTTTTTCTCTACTCACCCTGTATATTTGTATGAAATGTTGATTTTCACACAAATTAAGTCAAAAGAAGTTATATAACTACCATCCTTTTCACCCTTATTTTAGAATTTCAAATATTCCGATATGTGGCCCGGCAAGTTGGGCTTTCTTTTAAGAATAAATTCGGTGTAAAAAAGTCACGAAAATAGGCCACCAACACTACTTTACCTCGCACACGTGGATCCATACACAGACAAACTTGAATCCCAAAAAATACAAGTAACAATATGCTTTGTCAAATGTAATATCGTAACAAATATCGTAACGATATATAAGTCCATTTATTAAATTGTGCAACATTACAATAGCATCCATTTTGATTCTCTTATTCTGAAAGAACCATATATAAGCTGATATGCAAGAAATGTTCCATTAGTTCTCTACAATAGAGTGCACAATAAACACATAATTTAGCAATGTTCTGAGATATACTAGCACGACAATTTAAATTTCAAAATAAATATAAGATGGAAGAAATAGAAAATATCGATAGCTTATTACATTCCCCACGAAGTACTTACTTGATTTATCTGAATGGAAACACCTACAGCTTTTTATTTATATTTATTATGAAGCTTGGTCTTTTGTCTACAGCTAAGGAAAAAAAAAACTTAAAGAACAACTTCCTGTTACTCTTTTACATTCATTTAATTCAATGAGTGTGGTAATGCCTTCCATTTTATTTATAGCTTTACGGTTGCGATACAGTAGCCTTTTCCTTTAAAAAATGCCTAGTTACACAACTGTGGCCGTTTCTGATAACGCAATGCTAAATCAGTTGACAAAGATGTAAGGTACTAACATAAATATAGGTGTCATAAAACTTAGAAAGGAACTGGGAATTGATATAAATTACTCACTGTAATTGTACACTTGTAAATATGTATGATATTTCATTAAAAATTTAATAAGCATGAGCGTTATATAAAGTTGCAGTATATTTTTCGCATTACAAGCATACAATACAATATAACTTATTCGTTTACAATAAAATCACCGAATGTTCTTAGCAGTTGGCTTTGGTAAAAAGCAATTATGTATCGTTATCTTATTTTGCTTTATGTAGCTTTAGAAATAATTTATATAAGCACACGTATATTTCGCTTTAGAATAAATACATCTACAGCCAGATTATTCTATTTCTATTCAATTGAAAGGTATCATGACTTGTAGAATTGTAAATAATAAATAAATGATATTAATGGTAATTTTTAACATCTTTTTACGCGGGACATTTAAAGTTGACATTTCTTAAACGAAAGATGAGCGGACTAAATAAGCATATTCTATACATTACCTTAACTAAAATAAACATTAGTAAAAAGGTAAACTATAATTCTACTGTATGGGAATGACTACAAGTCGAACGAAAAACCTGAAATTTAATGTCTGTACATCTGCGCCGGCGTACCATTAAAGATCATTAAACGTGAAAGATGAAGATAATTAACGTAATTTTAACTTACTTAACTTTATGTTATATTAATTTCTGTCAGCTGTATTGAAGATAATGAATTCACACATCGAGTTTAATACGCATTTCCAGATAAACTCTACTCTTTGAAAAGCTGTACACTATTTCGTATATAACAGCATTATATGCTAACAGTAATTATTATTTTAAGACGTACGTAATATTTCTAAGCTATTCACTTGATGAGCAAAAAAAGCGGTATTAAAACACTTGAAAAATAATATGCATGGCTACATTAACGAATGGTATTAAAATCGTTAGTCTCCCGGGAGGTCCAGGTTTGATTAATAAACGATATTAAAAGAAACTAGAAATTGTAGTCATACCATTTCGTAAGGTATACATCTTATTTAGGTCAAACACATACTAATAAACGAAGACAACATTAGTTTTGAAATAATAGATGGTTAGATTTTTATAATTCTATGCATCCTTCCTATGTCTAGATGATACATTAACTCTAAACGTTCTCTATATGATGCTTTCAGAGTCAAAAGTTCACAATTTACATTAAAACATATAATTTAAAAAAGAAACAAGACGTTGGTTTACATACCGCGTTAGAATGTTGCGTATACAATAACCGCTAAAATAAACGTGAACTATTGCAAAAAAATTTAATTGCAGAAAAAGTAAATAAGCGTAAGGGCGGTAAGACACGCGGAGAATGATGAGAAGCAATCGGTAATAACATAACCACTACCACAATAGGATCACATCACATTTTAACTAATTATCCTTGCTTCTCTCGACATTTGCTCCTTTACCATTTTTTATTTGTTTTGTTTTTATCTAGCACGTATTCTACGAAATGAACTAAATTAATTGTTCTCAAATAACTAATTCAACGTGTTCAAAAATAATTAGTAATTTTTTTCTAGGTATGGAGACGGTCCAACAAGATGAATAAACATGTTGAGGCTTCACTTAACTTCAGGAACCTTTGAGTGTAAAGTGTTACATGACCTTATTACTATCACTCTCTCGCCGTAAAGGGTGGAGCGCCGTTAGTGGGACCTCATCTGCGAACGGTGATTAAAGAGTTTACCGGAAAGCTAAGATACTTTTTTGATCCTAGCGGGAATAACAATAACGCTATTTATTACGTCGTAGTTATATAAAAAATAATTTACGGTTGAAATGTTAACAAAAGTCAATCTATAATTGTTTAATTCGGAATGTAGTATTGGTTGTACCATCTGTGCTCGGTTGGCTTAAGTTTTTAGCAACATTTTCCAATGAATAATAATATTGTTGAACAACGCATAATTTTCATTTTTTCTTTTCGGTATAATTTTCGAACGGTGATATTTAAATGTAAGAGATACTTGATATCAGAATTTCCTTTCCTTCATAACACGTTACTGCGGAATATACAGAGTGCTACACTTAAACGCAACATTTGTGTAATGTTCCTATTTGTAATGCGATTTTAAATAATTATTAATTAATTATTAATAAATTAAAGCGGTAAACAACTCTCATTTCAAACTTTTCTAGTTCTATTACAAATGTACCCATCACAGAAACGTCGCGTTTAAATGCAACAATCTGTATATTACACGTCATCGCGTACGAACTAAGTTTTACCGTTCGAGAATTATATCGAAGAAAAAATCGAATTTTCGGAGAGGTACTTCACTCCTTCAAAGTGAATTTTCCTCGATAAAAGAAATTTCCCGCTACATATTCTACGATCCTATCAAGCTTCATGCAATTCTGAATTTGACACCATCACATTAGAACATTTAGAATTCAGAAATTCTTTTATTTTTGCTCTAATAAATACAAATTTAGATTGAATTACATTAATTACAATATATAATTAATTACATTAAATTACAAAGGAAGCTATTATTTCAACTTAGACCAACGTATTGTATTCTAGTAGTTTTAAATATACTATTATTAACGATTTTGGTATAAAAGTATTTCTTTAACGCAAATTTCATCTAAGATATGCTGTGAGTTGTAAGAAACGTTAGCATATATCTTCCCATAGATATGTTTAATTTTATTTTAATTTAATTTTTTTGAAAATCCAATTAGTGCCAGGAATCCACTCAACAAATAACGCACTTACAGTTTCATAAGCTACATTTACATATTTCTAAAACTGGTTATTCATTAGTGGGTACTTTACGGTTATAGGTCCCAACGTGCACCAAATTATTCCACATTCTGGAATACGAAGTAACATTTTCCTACATAATTAATCGATATAAAATATAAACGTGAGCATAATTTCCATTTCGTAATAAATTATTAACACGTCTTCAAGAATCTCCATTAGCGTACATGAGGAGATCAGTAACCCATCTAATAATACATTACTACAGAATAAAACGTGAACTTAGCCGTAAAATTCATAAATTAATCGAACAGATTTTCATAAATGATTAAAGGTTAAAATGGCATCTGCAGTGTTAGAAGCACCGCCAAGGGCGGCGGAGAAATACCCATGGCTCGATGAAAACATGTCTTCTTTGCTGGTGATTGCTTAATAAGTGTATGTATGTATGTGTAAATGAGGCATAGGAGCACGCCTGTGGCACTGGGTGAGGTGCACACGTGTGCATTCGAAATGCACATTATTACATATAGGCTCACATGCACGTATTGCTAATACTAATGCGATACGGCAATGCTGTAGATCTATAGTGAGTGACGAATGCTTTATGGCGAGTTGTATATTTTGTGTGAGTACATTTTAGATTAATCAAATGCGATTAGACGCACGCTCAATAGAATAACTAGCAGCGCATAAATAAAAACATTTATATTGTTTAGCGTCTATCCAATAACGTTTTATAATTATCTGATTTAATGTTACATTTTTCTTTTGTTATTTGTCACCTTCATTTTCCGATTATAATATTACAATTTATACAAGAGATATCTATATCCATTCTCTTCTTATACATATACATATGCGTTGACTTTCTTATTCAGAAAGAAACTGAGACAGAATTTTATTGATTTCATGAACACCATTGGAAATTCCTTTAAAAGAAACTCATGCATGCGACGCATGGCCTTTCCTCAACAAATTCTTCATTTAAGTAACTAGTGCACTACAAAACTATTTTCCAAAATTAGTCAGATTATTCCTGAGAATACTAAATTTTCATTACTGTTTATTACATGCGTGGCAAGTTCTTGAAATATGTAAACCTGTATGAAGTACAAACTAATAGAAGGAGCAAAAACTATATTATCGCCCGAAATACCTATAAGCATACTATCTATCGAAGTTATAAACATCAGTAGACCTATATCAGATCCTTGGGGAACACATCTTTGGCAAAATAATATTCTGGATCTCTGGCCCTGGACCTCCACCAAATGTGATTTGGCGCCCATATATAATATAGAGATTAATGGTCCCTTTCCTGTAACACGAGTTTTCAATGTGCGGCAATCTTTTCAGTTTTCCCATCATGGCTGTTTCAGTTAAAAAAGATTGAAGGATCGCGTATTCCAAAGAAAATATTCCCAAGCCTAAACGCTTTTAATTATTTTTTTTTAATTTGGTCGTGATTGGGTAGCGACGTCAGTAAATTGTTTTTATTACCGGTTGTGTAAGGTGGTTATCAGAAAAATATTTACCAATTTCAAAATGTTTTTCTAGATTTTGCTGGATGAAATAGCCCAGATATTATGATTAGAAGTGACAGAGAATTACATCCATATTAATAAATACCCCTTAAACTGACTGAAGAACGCAAAGTCAATCGCATGGGTCTCTCACTACAACATCTTCGGCGGTACCGTGAAGAAGGAGATTCCTTCTTGTAACGCATTGTTGCTGGTGACGAAAGTTGGTGTCACCATTACGTGCCTGAGTCGAAACGTGAGAGTATGCAATGGAAACATCCATCGTCTCCAAGGCACCAGAAATTCAAAACTCAAACTTCCACTGACTAGGTTGTACTTACCTCCTTTTTCGATCACCATGGATCATTTCTTGAATATATCCTTCACGGCAACGCCCGTCCGCATATCGTTAACATCATAACGCCGCAGACAGCACCCTATGACTACCACGTCTTTGGACCATTGAAGACGGCACTCAAGGGACGACCATTCCACTCGGACGCTGAAGTCCAGCAGGCAACGTCGACATGGCTCAGTCAACCGCCAGAGGAGTGGTGCGCTACCGGTATACAGCGTCTTGTGAAGCAGTGCGATGCCTGCCTGTGTAGTAATGGCAATTTTGTTTAGTTTAAGTATGTACCACCGCTCGAACGTGTATTTTTTGAACCTACCTCGTATTACAACAAAGATTATTCAGTTTGTACATAGCGTATTCAGCTATGTTACATGTTACCGTTCCTTTTCTTGACTTTTTTCTTTTGATTTTAAGTTGAAACTCATTATTAGGGTATATGAACTATCCCTTGGTCTTCTATAATAAAATTCATTAATGTTAAAGATCTTTTTTAAATTAGCATCAAAAAATACCTTTGGTTGCGTGCATTGTTATAAGAAAAGTGTAGGTTACCTATTATTTAATTTTTATTTAATTCGACTCAATTCAACACTTTTGAATCAATAGCCTGAGATCGTCAATGTCACTATGTTCTGTTTGCTGCTATCAGAGTAACCAAACAGTAATAATATCGAAAGTCACTTGGATTCAATACCCAAACGTAATTGACTCTTTTATTTCAAATGTTGCATTTACACCATTATACAAGAATATCAGAAACATATATTTTTTACGTGCTAGATGCAGGTCGAGTGTCTAAATCTGGTAAAGTTTAACATGCTGACAATACTGACAGCGTTTTAATTCAATGTTTAGACCTACACCTATTTAACCGACTGCGAACAAAATCATAAATTTATTCCGGGATGGAGCAGGCGTTCTCTTTAAGAAGACGAAATATTTCCCTGTTTGCATGGAAATATTTTTAAAACACAGAAAAGTTAGCTTTGTACTATTTACACAATTAAATTGTAGTATAAAACAACACATCTATTATAACACTGTTTCGATGTGAATGTTCATGGAAACAGCTACAATAAGCATTCATATTAGCGACGTTATTAGTTATTAGCACTATTGACCTTCGTACAAGAGATGTGTAAATAACCTTCCTCCTTTCTAACGGACCCTCGTACATGTATACCTTGTGTGTGATTATATTTCTACCTGTGTCATGTCAATTATGGGACGTATAATAGGCTTTTTTAATACTACTTGTCACCGAAGCGCGCCCGGGGATTACGGTTGCCTACCAGCGTCAGTCCGGTCGTTCGTTCCATTGATACCCTTGGGCCAAACACACCCTCGTAAGTGCATTAGCGAATTAAAGCGGATAATAACTTTCGCCATACCAGGCACGCATGATATTCGATAAGGCGTCTGTTTATTTTTCCTATTTATCTGCTCGCACGCTTTTTTAATATTCGTCTTTAACAGGGAAAAACGATAATGTTACGTATTTACTTTGCAGGGTGAGGTCGTATAGGATTTTTGTGCATGAAGTCGTGTTCCAACAAAATTTATATTTGTTTACTTAATTAATGTGCGATAATGTACTCGCTTGAGCTATCAGACGTTACACTTCCCTTTTGCATTAATGGAAGGCTTTATTTTATTTTACATATTGAGAAAGTATACAGAAATCAAAGAAAAGTATATTACAAGAATTTTGGTTAAAAGTACTCCGTTCTGCGTGTTTTTAAAGGGAAAAATAACATAATTGAACGTGGTTTACCTCTGCGTTAATTACATATTATTTTGTCCCGTAATTGGGTGTTATTACTATTATTACTACAGAACGGCTCGGCAAACCAGTATTAAGAAAATCTGCGCCCAATTGTGCAGAGTTTAGGCAATGAGCATTCTAATACCGCTAGGATAAAATTTTTCAGTGGATTCGGTACACTCGCGAGTCACAATTCAGCACTCTTGACAGCGAAAGGATTTTAGTAGCCAAGCCATGGAACATTTCACTCACACAATTTGCGCACAAAGACTTCTAGAATTATGACAAGTTTTAAACAAATTATACACCTCGTTGGACCGTCACCACACACACATACAAAATATTTTTAAACTATTCAGCGCAACCAATTTATTTAATCACTAATGTTATTATCATAAAAGGGAACCGTGTAATAAATCCAATCTTGGCGGCCAGACGCTGGGGGTAAAAGGGAGCATCTCTCTTTGGGAAACCTGAGAAAATCCTTAACTTTGCAATGACTAATCTTTAAGAATAATTAAAAGCTACAGCTGCGCATTTACTACAGTATAGTAATCCAAGCAAAATGATGAATTAAAAGTTAAATAAAGGAAAATTCTACTTAGATTGGTTAGTGACATGTTTTTCGTCACCATTTGTATGGTTGTAACTTCTGTACAGAGAGGCTACTGCGTTTACTCCCATTTATCTTCTTAAAGGAAGAGATACTAACTTAAGATGAAGCCTAAATATTAACAAGAAACGCACTACATATGCATATTACATATATATTTAAAGTAAGTAAGTCTAAGTAATATGTCAGAGATCAAGTTCAGCAAGACTAAAAAGCTAGATATGTATGTTTCTATTAGTATGAGTGTATTCACCCTTAATCATTATTGAGAACTTACATATTCTAACGAAAGTAGGTGGATTATAAGTAACTAAAGATTTAATTGCTGGACGCTGCGACAAACAGTAAGGGCGGTAACTTTGGAAAGTGATGTGACGAGACTGGTCGACCTGGATGATATCAAATCAATAGCAGTAGGAATATAATACCAAACAACTTTTTATTATCTGTTGAATAATGCGATAAATTAACAAACATCGGCCTCCTTCATATGTATTTCAAACTAAATCGTCAACGACCTGTTGGAACTTTATTATTCGACCGTGCGGATAACATAATACCCTCTTATGTACTAAGAAAGAACCGACTATTTAGATTGTTGTCCAAAAAAAATGAAGCAAAACCCAGAAACAGGCGTAACAAATGACTAAAATAATTAGGGCAGGCGTGGATACATTGGATCAGGTCTGCCCAAATTATTCCATGCCATGACGCACCAGAAGATGATCAATAGCCATTTTTTACATCATTCTAAATGTAAGTGGAACAAATCTTAATATTATTTTATATTGCAATACAAGTTCTTTTAGAAGTCAAAAAACTTGCTGATAGAACTATGAATTTACAACGGCTGAATAAAGCACGCTGCGATATCAAATGGAGATCCCTCCATAATATGTATATTCTCATCAGAGTACAAAAAGCATACTGGTTTGTTGTTTTTTTTTTTTTGCTCAGAGAGCACTTTACTAATACTAATTTACTATTTCAATTAATTAAGAGGTTAATACGAAACTCATTATTTCTAATTTTATAGTACAAGAGAGCTCTAACCAGAAGAGGATCCTCAGTTGTAGAAAAAGTGTAGCTAATTATTAACAGAAACAAACAAAGAAACGATTGCTTCAATTAGTAGCTTCTCTCATCGTCTCATATTGCATAAAACAAAACATATGTATTATGCAAATAGAGTCAAAGAACAACCTTTGTGTTTCATCTTTTTAGTAATTCCCAATGTCATTATAACGGTCTTTGAACGTCACAATCTAGGTATTATCTGGCGGTAAATATAAATTAAAGCGTAAAACTCGTTGTAAAAAAAAAAAAAACAAACATAAAAGAAATAAACTACAAAACAAAGTCAAACATAAACGTCAGGAAATCCTGTCCACGCTTGTTTACCGATTCATTTCTGTGTACTTGAATCGATGCAAACACAGATAACTGGCGGGCAAATTTGCACTGCGATAAAGCAAAAGATTCAGCACGAATCCAACTTCTTTTTACATTTGAAGGCTAATGCGCTTTTTATCTGTCCAAAGATACTTTTAAATATCGACCAAGAAGATAGATGAAGATCCCGTAAATATTTAACGAACGTCCGAACGTTAAAAATGGAAGATCCAAGTTTAAGCGAATGCATGTATGTATGTTTAATGTGCAAGCAATTATTCGTTATGGAATGGTTAGGTTGTTACATACGCATGCTTAACTCTTGTCTAATACTTGGTGACGTATAACTGACGTTCTATGTGCTAAACGTACAGTTGTGGAAATGTAGTGAGTTGCATGAAGTGTTTATAAAATCCACACGCTTTATTAAGATTGCAGTGTGCAAGAAATTATTTAGAACCTGTTTTGGTAACAAGAATTTTATTCTGTCCTTAACGGTAGATAATAATATGTTAAAGGTATAATACAGAGTGAGCAAAAAGACGCTTTCTAATTTATAATTTAAAGGAAGCGCTAAAAACTAAGCAAGTAATTAGTTAAAATGTAAGTGATTTATTTTTTTTGCAGTAGGTGTATGAAATGATATCGATTGAAGTGTTAATCAAATTCTTGCATGCATCAACTATTTTTCACTATCTTTGTAGTGAATTTCCGATCGAATGTTGTTCTTCGGTAATTGTAAAGCGTTTGTTAATTTAAACTAAAAATTCCCAAACTTTTTGCCCCGTAGATCACTTGCGGAATTTTTTTTTAGACCTTGCAAAATATTGACTGAGCTCTTTTCTCCACCACTCTAAGACTATTACTTCCTTGCAACACGGATTTCGTTTTTTGCTTTATAATGTCATCCTTCAGTTTATTGACGAAAAGCGCTTTCCGGTTGGTATCTTTTGTGATCGCAGTCGAGCTTTAGATTGCGTACTACACGATCACTTAGCGGAAAAATTATCAGCTTATGGAGCTCAGCGTCAGTGGTTTGTATTCTCCTTGGATAACCGCTTTCAGTTTATCAAATTAAATCTGGGATCTTGCCTGTTACTTTACCAGTTCCTTAATGGCCGGTTCTTGCTCCAACCTTGTTTCTTCTGTTTGAAACGCATTACCATCTTAAGTGACTTCTTTACGATTATGTATGCAGACGACATTTTCTCAATGGCTGTGGGTGATTCGTAAAGAAGAACTATTCGCAATTTACTTCTAGGAAAGTTATTTATATGGTTTCTTCTAGCAAGCTCTATATTAACTCTCCCATTTCGCGCAATGCAAAGACTCGTTAACCGGATCTCCAAATTTCGACAATAAATTAAATCTTGAGGTTCGATTTTATTCGTCATGGAGATGTCTTTGTGATTTGCTAAAATAAAGAAATATATAAACTAAGTTTTTGATGGATTTGCAATAAGTTTTGTGGTAGCGAAGAAATTCACTAAAACTGAATTTTATCAATAGTTGGGCAATATAAGTCAAGCAATAATAGTAAGTCAAGCAAAGTAGTGGAGGGCGCGAGAAGACAAACTTCTTGATAGAGGCAGGTTGATCTGAAACATGTACGGTGCATTTAAGTAAGATAATTTCAAGTCGATATCAAACAGGTCATACACCAAAACCTAAGACCCAAATAGTGGAAGGAATCAAATTTAAAGATATTAGCTTTACAACAAGTAGGCTGACTAATAACTTGCGCACGGCTAAGGACTTCCATTAGGTTAAGAAAGTTTAATGTTTTTTTGTTATTGAAACTCAAAAGAGATTGACGCCAATGAGAATATAGTTGTTCATAGTCAAAAAGTCGGCTAAAATATCCTTTAACTCGTTCATAATGGTTAAGAAAATAGCTTTTGGCGATCCCTATAAGACGGCAATAGCGCCAATAGCCATGAATATTTAATCACCTTAATTACTCTGTCATATCTAAACAAAGTATAATTAAACATTCTGATTAAGTTGGAATTAAGATCATTTCGTAGCCATTATCGCTAATATATCAAAATTTTGGTTAATTCGAATATCTTTTAAGTTAAGAAAATATGCGGTTGCACGGCAGATATTCACGTGGTTGATTTTAAACTTTATTAACTGTTAATAGTGATTAAAATAATGGTGCTCAAAATTTAACCTAAGCAAACACAGAAAATGTATTTACGTTTCTTGACTTTCCATGGACATCGTTCTGATTCTGGACTTCCAATCTCCTATAGAGCAGCCTACTACAGCAGCTAAATCGTTAACAGTAAACTTGCAATTGCTAGTTGAATCCACGAGAGACGTCAAGTTTGTATTCCTTAGCGGCATTAGCAGATAACCATACCACTTTGATCTTTAGGAGTGAAATCATACGAGGTAAAAGCGCCAATATTCTTCAATTGATAAGAATTCAGTAACATTTTATCCTTAGTGGAGTAGGAGGATGAGATATGTCAATTCTAGACCGTACTCAGTCGTCTATAACAAATGAATTTCATAGCGCAATCTGCCTGCAATATTATAGAAAATATTTAGGCATCACTCAAAGATTAACGTGAAGTAAATGAGCGTGTGTAAAATTTAAGGCTTGATTTAAAGTAGGTAAGAAGTACATTAAAACTGCCTGTATTAAACGCTAATAAATCATCAAGTTGTTTAGAGAAGGTATCATAAGATGTAATCAACATTTTGTGATAAAACTAGAAACTTGAACAAGAACTATATACAAAGGAGTGATTAATGTACTGTCGTATTAATGTAACCAAGATACGAAGCTGCTAACTGAAATCGTAAACTAATCGTGGAAAAGAAGTAAACCACTGCCATTTAATCTTTACCATCAGCTCAGTCGCCAGCTGGGAAAGAACAACGGCAAATTATGTCGACGTGATCGCGCAAATTGCCACACCATATGGCCGTAATGTTAGATAATCGTTATTTCAATTTAATCACATTATCTGTAAGGCATCTATTCTACTAAGGTGCACTTACACACTGAATTCCACGCACACAATATGCACAATTACCGCAATAACTTGTCCTTTATAAAGACTCTTACATGTATTATGTTACATGCATATAAACAGCCTACGCACGTTTATTATAACATATATGTATCCTGGGCATAAATAATTTCAAATATATAGTTCGAGAAATGCATGGGTTTCGCTACTCTAGCTACTGTTAAATGGGACCGGCATTGTTGACTATAAATTTGTTCGAGTCTCAGATATGTACTACTGGATACAGATAACGCACGCTCTATTGTATTTATGGAGAAACTGCAACTTATTTGTCCACAAGTGCCAACAATTTACATTACAAAAATAACCTTGCCTACCCGTGTTTATTTTTTCAATACAGATTTGATTAATTTGAAATCTTATCTCTGATCAAATTGGTAGCGATACCACGAGCTATTAGTAATTTACTACAGTCATTAGCGGATTTAATGTAAAATGTTGAGCAATTCGAACGAACGAATATTCTACTACCAGTTCTCATTCAAGTTTCTCTTGAATTTGTGTCAGTTATGTAATTGTAAGGTTCGGAACAATGATTTTGGAAATTCAAGTATGCCGATACTCCACGAGGATGATATGACGAATACTTGCGTTAAGAAAGACAGTGCAATTATTTAGGATTTGGTAGATTTATCTTTCGACATAGCATTGCGCGTTTAGTCCAACTTTTCAAGTCATCCCGATAATAGGATTTGTCGAAATCTGCGGAATAAGTCTCTGTATCGGCAGTGACCTCTTCATTTGAAGTTAATTACCTTCCGTGAACCCATTTTTCAATTTCGGAGAAAGGAAGAAGTCAGAGGGAGTCAAATCTGGCGTATATGGTGGATGGTACACCAATTCATACCGTATCCCGCTTAGTTTTGCTGTCAGATTTGTCAACGAGTAGGCCGGAGCGTCCCACTCGTTGGCAAAAGTCCCCCCAAAAGACCCGCCCAAAAATCGCGAAGAGAAAATTCTCAACATGATAGTTGAGAATTTTCTCTTCGCGACTTTTCTCTCTTTAGTTCAGCATCGAATCTGTCTAATAAATCGACATGATACTGTCCAGTGATGGCGATCTCCTTCTGCAACTGGTTAGCTAAGATTATGCTTTGCTAATTAAAGGAATCGTCCAAATAACTGATGGAATCGTCTTTGTCTTGCCTTGTGGCGCTAGTATCTAGTATATAGTAACGTATTCATGTCTTAATATAGTCATATAGTGCCCAGAAACTTGCTCGTATTATTCTCTCGTACATTGACTTAAATATGCCGAAACATAACTTAGATTCAATCATCAACAGCGATAGCGCAATAACTTCCCCATTCACAATTTTTTGTGGAGTTCAATTAGGATGTTTACTATATTAGCAGTCTCCATAGTCTTCATTCGGTGGTCTGGTGGCACGATACCATAAGGATTATTGATCACATTGTCCACACTCACTTCAATGCAGCGAACTGGCCGCTCCTTATAAAAGAAGGATGTTCGGCCACACTGAAATTCGTTATAGCAGTACTTAGTAATAGTCAACGAAAGTGTGTGGTCCTTGTTTTCTCAATTTTCCTTTGATTTTTGAGCACGTTTTTTAAAAAAAAAATGTAATCGAATATGTAATCTTGCTCATTATCAACAGCTCTCAAAACAGCAACACTCAACGAATGGAATTTTAAGAGGCTTCCACCTAACACGATGTTATCGGCGTCATCTGTCTCTAAACACGAGTACTTCTTATTATCTCCTCGTAGAGTTTGCCATACCACTCCACAGTTCTTGCTATCGTTATTTATAAAACGTGATAACAAATTTATGTTTTCGTTGGGATTTACTGAGGTTGAACAAACATATATTTCCATCTGAAATACCACCCAAAAATCCTTTACTTTGGATAAGTCAAAATAAATATACTCAAATGAGACCTTAATGGGTCCTTGCTACTTTTCTTATCTTTAACTATATTTCATACACTCATTAGAGCTTTAAATGACGCGATTGCACAGCTTGTTGAAAACGTGATGGCAATTTATATTGCCATCACGTGATTAAATTTATATAAATCTTATTTGTATTTTTTGTGGAATTTTTAGTTTTAGTCGATTCAAAACACACATATTTCACTATGCGATTATTTTTTTTTATAACATCAAGCTCAGTAAGGAATCGAATTTGACATCCTCCATTTGTTGAACAAGCTTGCTAACCATTACACCAGAAGACTTATACCTACATGTAATTTGCCTGGCAAGTATCACAATAGACATTCTTACATGCCGTGAAATATGCAAATCCAAAATTTCCATAATTTTTCCTACGTAATTAGCGATGTATCTGCAGACAAGTAACACCTGGATATTGAAAAATGATTTCGTTTTTACACCCCGTGGTGTGGTGATTAGCACGTCTCTCCGACAAACGTGAGATGTCGATTCCTTGCCGGAGTCGATATTTTTCGAAAGAATTAATTATCAGGAAAACCAAGTAAATTACAGATTTTCACATTTCAATGGCGGTAGCCAATATATGTACATATATGAATATTATTAATCTTTGCACGATATGCAGCGAGTAATAACTTATGCATTTATGTTCCGTCCAAGGAGCGTTTATAGCTTTTCAATAAGAGTACGGTGCAAAGGTTTTCTAAATTGATTACTTATATTTGCATGAGAAACAGAAATTATTAATAAATCAAAACTGACGTCGCTATTCTGTATGCACCTGCCACGTTTACGTTGGCAATAAATAAAGGAAGACAAAAGGTCAATTAAAGTGGTTTCTTTAAGTGTCACCGACAGGTTTCAAAAAGAAATCCGGCGGACATGTGCAGCGTAAGTGCCTGCCAAAGCACGGCGATGTTGTCTACGTACATTTAGTTTTCTTCATAAAAATTCTACAGATGAAACCTTCTTAAACAGTAAAATATGCATTAGCTCTCTTACCTATTATTCCTTTTCCAAAGATGCACGGCGTGTCCACCGAGGACTTGATTGGAAGGTAACTCCTTCCTCGGGAATGTTTTCTTAAATCTCTGGAAACAAGTTTTGCATAGTAAAAATTATGTTATAGCTTCTGCAGCACGCGGCACGAAGTTTTGGTTTTGAACGGAACACTTTTGGATATTCATGTCTACGTTCTTCAATGTTTGTTCTTGAGGTAATTAAAATAAATCGATATTTGCTGCTTTTGATACGATATTGAAAAATTGATACGAGCTAGATTTTGCAGGATGCTCATCCAAATTATTACCAAGTTTGATTCATCTATTTCTTAATTCTCAATTAATCTCTATAGAGTATGATAAGGCATTTCGCTATCCTTCCTTTTTTGCTGAATTGAATATGAAACTATGTGAATAAGCTTTTCATTTAAACATGTGTAGTACTATGAAGAAATGCGTACCATAAACTTTTTCTAGCGATCATCATAACAAGTAATGCGCAAAATTATGTTTTTTGATGTTTACTTGAAGTGGGCATCCGTTTCGTTCGTACCCTGCCTTGGAAGTTGTAAGGCTTATGTAAATAGCAAATAACGAAAGTAAGCCGACAAATTCATTAAGGTCGGGCATAAAACAAACAGATTTATGTAAAACAAGGTGCACTCAATACTTTTTAGCCGTCAAGGAATCAATATAAGCTTAATGAAATTTGTTTAAAAAAATTTAGACAAATAGAAGTGTTTAAGAAAAAACTTTCTATTTAAATAAACTCGTTAACTCAATGCGTAGTTTGGACATGGCACAAAATATTATCGCGGAAATTTTGGTAAACAAAATACAAAGAATCGCGTTACACTTCCAGCGGAGGTTGGAACTGCAGCAAAAGAAACCTTCTACATGTTATTTTCAATTAAAATTTTCAGGAAAGTTTTAATTAATTTTGCAGCATTCTATACGTTTAGCAAAGAACTACCTTATATGATGGTGCATTTCAGATGTAGGAAAGTGCTTCTGAAAAATTATAGAAGCACCTATAACAGATTTAAGAAGAATATACAGGATCTTCCGTAACAAAGAAATAACATGAATCAAACATGGCAAGGGTTTTCATTATCTTTCAGAATCTAGTTAGTATATTCTTTTCCTGCGTATTCTAAGACGTTTAAGATAGCGGCAGTTAAAAGAAACATTAACATTGATAAATAATTCTTATTTGAAACTATTTTTTTAACTGCTGGGGAAAGAAACCTTTTACTTAGGTACAGGTGGACACATTTTGTGTTTATTCGCACTTGATATCTGCGTATCCTTAGATGCTACAACTCATTCTATAATTTACAACAAACATAAACTGATCTCTAATTAACGCCGAAGTAAACATAACTCCTTTCTTGTTGCAGTTCAAGGACTCTTTCATAAACCTAACTGTTTATGTAAAATTACTTATTTTGAGCAGATTGGTATATCATCCGGATGATTGGGCTTCAAAACAACTCAAAAGTCTGTGTAATGCCATCTTTAATAAATTCGCGCATAAGAAAAGAAATTTAAAGTAAATTATTGGAAGCTTCATACTAGAAAATAAATTGAAAGGAAATCAGGCAGAGACATTCTTATCAAATTTATCAAGGACGGTGAAGATTACAAAACAAATAAAAAGCACTTTTGATAAGAATGTAAAAGAAAAATTGATTTATCCGGGTTTTCGATGCATCGCATTAAACTAAAAAAAAAAGAAATAAGGTAAAGTAAATGCAAACTGAGAGAAATCGTGTGGTATCTACTAATATTCATTCCTATTCAACTAGTAGTACTGTGTGGGAGGTTGTTCCGTTGCATTAAAAAAAATGTCGCTTCGCTTAAGTCAATACTGTGCAAGATGGTTTTGATCTCCAACGCTCTTAAGTCTCTTCAAAGTACTTCAACCAGTATTTAATCGGACAGGCAGACGACACTCGTCGATTGCAATGGATGCTAAAATGGTTGCGGAAAGGGCGATGTGCTTATTCCAATAGTTATTGTTAAAAACGCTTTGACAATACAGCCGCGATGTTGAGAGATCCACCGCACCATTGGTATTTAATGCTAACGGCTCTGGAGCCTCCGCTAAGACACGGCACAATTCTCGCCCATTTCAAAGTCACTCCTTATTCTGCCCCATCCTGTAGAATTTTAGATTTAATTTAGTTTGTTCTTCGGGAAGACATTTCTAAAATTTACTGAACTTTATTTCTTCTAATCTTGCAAACATTCCAACAGATATAACAGCAATTGCTTTAGGTTTCCTAAAGATGCGTCGTAATGGCTAGAGATCGTATTATTTAGTAATAGAACAAGAAGATCCTTCGCACCATTAGCATCACTGTTAATGGATTGCATGGCTCTTTGCAACCTCTTTAACTGCGCCTACTTTAAGTGGTTATTAAAGTTTCAAAAATGCGTACGCATAAATATGTATGTATGTAAGTAGTCACTTTTCGCGTTAAAACAATTCTTCCCTGACATTATGTGACACGTCTATGTAGAAATGAGCGCTTGCTAATTATTCGATTGCATATTCAAATAGCGCGACTCTATTCAATTACCAACCTACCAACGGAACCATAAATATCGCCCCTCGCTATCTGGAAACAGTTCCTTTAAAATATAGGTATGAATGTTTTCCGCTAAAGCACGCACTCCGAACACATTCATGCATGTCCCGTCCAGAATGAGTTATCTGCAAATAAATATTACAACACCGGTAATTACTTAATTACAAATCGGCCCACAATGTTAAGTGTCAATGAGAAAAATAATTGAGCCGACTGTAAATTGGAATGCCAACTTTAAAAATATTTATGAAGCAATAACTTAATATTAGCCATCCTACCAGCGGCGGTAATTAATAAATGAATTGGAGCAACATTTCACAGGAGAAGGATCCTACAAAGGAGAATGGTAAGGCTAAATAAAATGCAAATTTACAATTCAATATACGTATATCAATTTTCATGGTTATCGTATACTTTATTTATAGTTCAAAGTGCTTTATGCTTATAATGCTTATAATAATACAGGTAATTGGTCAGAAATAATTCACTTCTTTAGAAGAATCAGAGCCTTCAATGGGCGCTCGAGAAACTTAATCTAAACCCACGCCTTACACTACAGAACTTGTACTATCCTACTGAAAAGAATTGCTGAAAGCCACAGTCAATAACACCTTCAGTTATATAAGTCATTATCGAAATTTTCAGAAGGATTGGAATGTGTATCTAGTTGTTCTTTGCAATATATGCTGGTTTTATCTCATTGATTTGTTTGATAGCATTTCCTGGAGTACAAGTAATTTACGATGTTGAATCCTTCGTACTGGAGGCGTTTAGATCGGAGACGTCAAAGTGGTTAACAGTTGAAACTTACACTGAAATTAATTAACTTACTCATTGAAGTACTTACAACAATTCATTGCAACGAAGATAATTTCATATTGTTGTGTCTAATTTAAATATTTCCTAAAATCAAGTGCTTCTAACTGGAGCGACTAAACGTAAATGTACGTGGCGAACATCTGGTGCAGAGTTCTACAATATACGTACGTTGTGTGTATATCTTCTATAACAGTTTAAATATTCATTTCAATGGAATTACAGCGGTAACGTTAAAGTTACAAACTGAACTTCACATATCTTCCGTATGTATGAAACTAATCCAGAAATGGAAGCGCTTTATGCGCGTCTAATGTTTATTCCACATACGTGAGCCACACAAATATCGTCCTCTTTTCTTCTGTTCTTTTCAAAATATACACGTTCTCATACATGATACATACGAACGAAAGACGAAGACGACTGAAGGAGAAGCACATACAGAGAGATAGATAAGCGGCACAACAAACATTTGTATCGGCGGTGTCTTTTGACGATCGTACCTCACAATAGAACAATGCCTCATCCTGATAAATATATTAGAGCTTATATAATATCCATACAAATAATAGTCTTTGGATATGGTCGAAGAGAATGAATGACTGTTGTAGTAAATGAACGGGTGTCCGTATTAAATCAACGCTTCTTCATGTTCTGGTATTTTTTAAGGAAAATTCTACCAAACATGATTTGAGTTCGACGGAGAAGAAGCATACTAAGCGGCGCGTAGAAGGACATGCGCTGAAAAAATTAGATATTATCAGCCAAGAAGAAGATAGCCAGATGAAATATCAATCCATGATTGAATGGAAATGAAAGATAAAACAAACTGTCGGTTGGTCGAAAGAAGCAAGACGCAAATAAATTAAGCGCACTCGTTGAGACGTCGCTCCTCTAATCCCTTTTAAGACGTATCGTTTTGTATGTATGGGAATCACATGCTATAACTGCAAGAAATAAGTTGAAAAAAATGGTAAACGACAACCTAAGATAAAGCACTTTTCCTAGATGCTACACTATCAGCTGTTACAAGGAAATATACGTTCTTGGAGATTTGAGGAAATACATCATTTTACGATTCTAACACATGACCGGCAGATTTGCCGGTAGAAAAAAAATGTCGGTAAAAGTTGTAAATTGTGCGAGTTTGTGATGCTTTTTTTATTAGTTCATGCAGCGATTTTCTTATGTGCAAAACATTGAGTATTACAGTACTTCTCGGCATCTTTAAGAACTATAAATTTTAGTTCATTTTTCCACAAGACCAATTCATCAATTCTAGCTCTCTTCTAGTTGGGCGACACGATTACATGAAACGAGGTATGCTCAACCTCGTGGAAATCCACCCAGAACACGTGCAACTAGAACTGAAGCCAATGCAAGAAGTTGGAACTCGTCCTCGCTCAAGAACTAGAGAAATGTTCTCCGTTATGGGCATCAATTCATCGTATTTTAGGAGAGTATATATTACACCCATGTCCATGATAGTGTTACATCAAGCCCTTTCAGACAAAGATTTCGAACGTATACTTAAATATTGTAATTGATTAAAAGATATTAACCACAAAAATGCCGTCTTCCTACATCGTGTGTGTATACTGATGAAGCTACTTCTGCTAAACATCGAAAAAAAACTCGTTTAGTTGAGGATAACGTTAGCTGGCAAATATTAAAAATTTAAACTAACCCGATACGGCAATATTCCAAAATACAGCTTTCTCTAACCACCTCACGTAACCGGAACTAACCAACAGAACTCTTATAATATAGAGCTCGATACTGGAAATACAACCAAATACGAGTCACCTCAACAACAATTAGATTGAAAGTCAGAAATTAAATTTGTATATCACCTCATTCCTTCATTTAATCGGTTGTTTAGGATCACAACAAATTTTGATAATCTTACTTCTAAAGAAATACATGATGACGAAAGGTAAACGGAAACTATTGTTTCATGAGTAGCATGCAACACGATGCATTGTGTTACTTTGCATGGTAATATTCGCTCTCCATAGTGACTATTGAATATTATCGATAGTAACTACCGATAGCTCTGTGCTATCGACACTACTATCGATATTATACGGATTATCAAGTTGGTGATACTAGTAAATTATAATTTACATTTAAACTTACATTTTATTTGTTTTTTTTTTTTGCGAGATATAGTAGAGAGTTGCACTAAGCAAAAATAAATTGGAAAATGTCCCGTTTGATCAATGTATCAGTAAAAATTTTGTTTTAAAAATAGCAAAGAAAATTCTAGCATCATATGCAGATATGTAAATATACAAAGGCGGCTAACAAGTATTTTATTGTAATTGTAAGTAGTGTACCGTCTATCCCACGTAATGTACATTTGTATGCAAGCTGCAGGTACAATACATGTAATGCGCATATCAAACAAACAATATGGGCAATAAGCACCATACCAACTCCTATTTGGTACTCGTTATTATATTTCGGCTCGATGAATAGAAACTATTTAGTTTATCTCGTTTCTATTAGGGCAATGTCAAACATTTTTATCAACTGGTAGAATAAAAAAGACTTTCTAGCGGTGTCAAAATCCAACGTCGAGCCGATAAAAAATAAAATAGTTCTTGATGGCCAAGAAGAAACAAAGATTACCGTAAAAACGTCTACTACTTCATTAGGAGGAAGGTCAAAGATGTTTCTAGTTTTTCCTTCCTAGAACAAATAAAGGCGCTAGAGAGCAAAATTTGGCGTTCTATAATCTCGTGTACCATTTGCCATAAGCCCATATTCCTTATTAACCTTAATCACATTTAAACCAACCTTCTTTTCCTGATAATAAACGAGATCCCTATGGCGAGGAACAAAAATGAATTAGCTTGTATTCGAAAGAGAAGGGAACTAAAATTTTTTTTACTAATTTTGTATTACTATACATGGTTTGGCCATTCTCATGATACCGGCTTTCTCCCATGGTTTTACATCATTTCTACAACACAAGGAACGGCACTTTCTAGCACTAGAACTGTATAAATGATGGAGAGTTCAGAAACGAAATAAATATAAGCAGTAACAATTGAACGAAACAAGTGGCAAAGCTTGAACGAAAAAAGTGACAAAGCTTAAACGAAACAATCACTTGCAAAAAGTCAAAGTGGTACCTAAAATAAGAAATCTGTAGTTTTGAGTTGTTTTGTGTTATTCTTGTATAAGTACCAAAAGTTATTTTTTTCAAATAGGACAAGAATGAAGAAGAATCGAGGAAGGAGTAGGGAATTCTTTGAAATTTGTAATTGAAATTCAATCTTCCTTAAAATTACACGTAGATTTTCCTTATTGCAATTACGAGCGACGGTCATATAATTCAAGTTAACCAATGTTAATTTAACTTAACCAATTATGAATTAATGTACATTTGCTAGCAATAGTTGATCATTACAAATACTACAGTTTTCGCTTAGCAACGCAATATTAAATTACATATTATACATAGTACTTATATAATTTGCATGGTCACGAGTAAACCAATGATCCACAGTATAAATTTACAAAAATTTTATCAGTGTACGTACACCATGACGAGGTTATATTTTCTACACCTGCTTACTGTAACCTTTGTAGGTGATAGTTTGCGACGTGTACGAAGCGTGATTATAGTCCGCAATAATGCATACAACAAAAGAAATCCACGTCAAGTTAAAAATATTCCCATGATACTGTCCGTAACTGTGCATGAAGTACACGTCAACGTATAAGAGAAGATAACAATGGAGAAAGAATACAAGCGAGGAAATGGATAAAGTGTGTTCGCGTGTAGTTAGGCGTTCGTGCGAAGAAGGGCACGACAATGAATGAACGGGTGAATGAAGATTATGAAATACGAACTTTGGGATACAAAAATAACAAATCGCATTTGTCTTCCCAGCTGGATGTCCACCGGTGTCTGTGGGCGAGGAAGCGGTTTCGAACACGCACACGGACACAATCGCGCGCACTTCGCATCGCTGAAATATTATCTCGATTTTCTTTGAATGGAAATAAGGGAATTAAATCAATTTTCGATCGTAAAATATCGATCATAATCGGTTATATCATTCATTATTAAATTAGATGCTATTAATACTTATTGCCTTAAAGCGTCTCGATAAATCGTTTTTCATTCGCTTTATTATTGTAGTCCGAAGAAATAACAGGAGATAAATAGTGTGGGCATCTGGAGTAGATAGTATTCAAATTGTGCAACTATTTATGTTTGTTACAGATGGTACAGGTGACTTACACATTTCATTTAATATAAATAACAGACCAACAGAAAAAGCATATGAAATTACGTCTACAATTACAGTACAATACGTAAAGATTTCTGGAGAACTTCTGGAGACTTGATAACATTTCGGTTCAAAATATAACCTATTGTAATCGTTAAAGCAAAAGCAAAAACTAGTAGAAGCCTCGAATATTTAGATTAGTGCTGTTAGTCGAAGAATCGAGTAGATCGAATAGATAGCATGATCCATTATTCGATTCTCTGCTATTCGGCTCTCAAATCAATGTTCGTTATTATTTTGCAATATAGAAAATGTCTAATAAACAAAATATCAAATTTATGTCACATGGGAAACAAGTACAGCAGATATTTAATGTCCCTGCATTCAGAATAATAGTGGGCTTCCACATAATAGGTGCTCAATAAATCGGATTATAAACAGTTATATTGCTTGATAACTGCTCAACCTAGCGCGGGTATTTGCTCAGAAAGGTTGTAAGAGATCCGATGAAAAATTCGAATTCAAGAATTTAAGAATTCTAATAGCCACACAGGTCGCATTCATTATGAGAACAATGTAAGCCAAATTAATACTTTAAAAAGCACGACCACATTGAATCAAAGACCTTGAAAAATTGCAACGTTGTAGCTTAATGGATATTTCACGTCCGATCACGAAAGGTTAATTCAAACATTCATTTCAGGATGAGCTAATTCGAATTTATTTTTTATATATTATTCTTAAAAGAAGGAAGAAAGAAATAAGTTTTATAGTTGTGATCTTCACATAATATTGAAGATTTTCCAGTCTAGCTTGAATCTTTATGTAGTAGTGCTCTTTTACATATTAACACCGCTATATGCCGACTTCCCGAAGTATGTGAGGTAACTTAAAATAGATGTTCTAGGTATTTAAATTTGTTGTAGCATCTATAATAACAGTAATAATATTGCAATATGGTAATTAAATAATGTTTGACAAAAGAACCTACACAGCAATGGTGGAAGACAAAGATCGTACACTGTACTGGAACTTAAAAAATATCAATAGATGTTCAATAAGGACAGAGGCTTATTCTCTGCGATGTTCGCGAGTTGCGAGTTAGCTGTTGTAGTTACGAAATTGTAGACAGCTAAATTTTTTAACCTAAAACAAGCCACAAGGCCTCTATGGCAAATAGATGTGACACTAATTTGTAAAAAAAAAATGAATAAATTTAGATAGACAATTCGAGATATTGTCTTGTGCGCAGAATGTGTAAGTTGGTGTAATATGTAGCATTACAAAGAAAGAATGCTAAAACGATAGGGAGCTGTGGTCGAAAAATAATCAACTCAACATATGAATAAACTTGAAGAAGAAGAAAGAAACAAGAAAACAATGCGATATTGAAACAAAATAAATAAATAATCAGTGAATTTAAAATGGCAAGGTTATCAACTGATCTAGAACCTTTGAGGAGATTTTTAATTAACTAATATTAACGTTGTAATTAACTAATGCGCCAAACATTTTGTAACCATTAAATTAACATTCCTTAACAATCTTCAACTTATTGGAATCCATTCGACGAGGAAATACGCGTGGGATTCTAATTTATGATAATGAACAAATATTCTCGAAGCAAAATTACCCAACATTCTGTGTGGTAAGCGATCCCGGGCATTTCAAGTACAATTTCCAATTGCCGTCTTGTAAATACCTTTACGAAGAGCTATTTAAAAAGGGAACCATAAAATATTTTGGCGCAACCTTCCATTCATAGACACCCACGTTACGGTCAATATTTCGGTTTCTTTTATCTGTCCGAGAGGTATTTATCACCGAAATGTCAACAAATTGCCACACAAAATGAGGACCCACGGCCGAGTGGGCGTTCTATTGAGAAAACTCCGCTCGCTACATCTACGACCGACGTGAGATGAACAGGTGTCAGATGCGGTACCGATGTGATCGGCGAATCGTAAGTATATATGCATAAAATATACACGAAATCGTTCTACTCTACATAAAATATTTATAAAGCTATTCATTTATGTAACGTAAGAATTTCAAATCACTTCGTGGATAATAGAAATAGAACATGATTGGTGTATCAAATACAATAGATTCCATTTCTGAAGAATGTATAAGTAGGCGATGAAGACCAGTTAATACATTGCGAATGCACATACATATGTATACGTATTAACAGCAGGTGCATAGTTTCATCCAGCCTGTAACTTCATACAATTTATGATTTTCAAACCCACCAGCGAACATTAGTGAATCAAAATGGATTAACATAACACTTAATTTCCATGATCGCTGGGAACAGGACTTGGTAATTTAATTTCCTGTCCAAGCCAATAACACGATAAAACTAAATCAATGGTATTGACTCGCTTCGTTACACCAAATTAAATCCGTTGCGGAATGATATAAGCACAAAATCTAACTGATATGAACCACACTCACTAACAGAGCTAATCATTACGGCAACGAATTTATTGTTGATTTTTCCTTGAAATCGATTTACGATATCAACGACACTTCATTTCCAGATATCTAAAATAAATGATCGGGAGACGTCGTTCTAGTAATTTTCACTCAGCGGATAATATTTATATTAAGAATCTTTAGAAGATAAGCTTATGGAACATGTGTTACATTTTTTTTTTATATTCGTTCTTGTAACTTTGTAACTATGCACAAGAAGGAATACTTGAACACAATTATTTGAGAGCTCACTACGACCTTTATCGCAACACTGCTAACATTTCATTAACTCAGCTTTGATGATGCGTACAGTAGTAATGATTTAACGTTACCTTAGATTGCTACGACCAGTTACGAGATTGTAATAAGGGTAATCCACCGCTCCAGCGTTGCAGTGTTTAAGTGCGTACAATTAAGGCAATATGATGGCAAGCTTGATTAATGGATCCAAGAAATTGATCACAATGATTAATATTTTAAGCAAATTAGGTACTTTTATTGTAGTAATGAATTAATCGTCAAAAATCGATCCTAAAATATACCGCTATGGTTTAGTTGCGTTAGAAAAAGAATCGCCGTTTCCAAAAAGAACCTCACAGCCACTAGGCGGAAGCAAACATTGAGCGAGTTGCTATGTCTGATGTACGCTTGGCGCTAATTACAGCTAATCACGATGCCGCTAATAATAACATTACAATATTTAAAAGTGCACTACTGCAATAGCTGTAGCTGAACTACTTTCGGGATAACCTCCGCAAAATTTGTTCGTTTAGTCATACTACGCCGTATACAAAATATGTACATACTTTCGTGTGTTTGATTACCTTCTACCTTTAACCTATCCACGTCGGTTATATATTAAGCTAGCTATATCATGCGCTATTTTCCACATTAACCCGGTATCACGCACAGATATCATCAGAGCGTTCACATGACACATTTGACAAATAGTTTCAGCAATGTGTTCATTAATTAGTCATAATATCCACGGGGAAATGTATTTCAACATTTTTTCCGCAACATGCGCTTCTCGCATGTAAACTAGTTATGTATTTACTCATACATTAATACCGCCATCGTGAGTCCTATATAAGTTGGACGCGCTTTTATCGCTGACTGTGAGTAATAGATCTGTCTTCCCTTCTCTCCCTCTCTCTCTCTCTCTCTCTCTCTCGCTCGCTAAAATAAAATGAATAATAATGTTTAATGATTTATTAAAATAACATTATATTTACAACACTCTCGGGATTTGCAATGCAATTGCTCGTGTAAATGATGCGATGCGCGCTAATTATGCCGTTACCTTGTCTCTCGTATAGAGTGGAAATTGACTACAAGCATATCGGATACAGTGATGTGCCGGATGTAACAACGCTAAATAGTCCATTCTCTGTTCCTGTCTGACGAAATTCTTATATTAATGGAATTAATGTTTTCATTTCATCGGTGGTATTTTGTTGAAAATCAACTCACAATAACAACGAATTTTGACAACAACATGATCCTTTTAAGCAGTATTGAAAGCGGACAAATAATCGATTAAATAAACATGCTTACTGATGGTAAGGATGCGAATTTAAAGTGTCTTTATATGTCGTTAATATACGAGGATCGTCACCTCCAAAGCACCGTTTTGTTAAAGCTAGTTCTTTTAAACTTGCCACTGTTGCGAATTTTGAATAAAATTTATAATCGTATATACATGAAATTTTATTATGAATTGACATCGTTACATAATTAAATTTTATCTTGCAGATTATATCGTAAATTTACACGTAAATTATTTAAAACACGTTCTAAATTTTTACAGTGTTTTTAATCAAATCTGCGTTGAATGGACTAAAACTTTGAAATATATGTACTCTCGATGGCTTTGTGCAATGGCTTACCGCTGTAAAAGGTGAAGTACAGGTAATCATCAATCAAAAATCTACCGCTTAATCTCAGTAGGATTCGGACGCAGAGCACCTAGCCTATTAGTTCAATTATAGGTTTCACCAATATGAAGTCACTAGTTCCAATGCTGTAACGAGAAAGTTCTTTTGCTCCAAATAAAGAGATAAGCGAAATACCATCGTATTCGAATACGGAAATAGAAGAAATGACAGTTGCTATTGAGCTATTGCTTTGGGAAAAATCTGATTCAGATATTCATTTTGGGTCGCTCAGTGTATCAGAATGAAACCTATTTAAAATTTAGATAACCAGTGGACCTTTCATTTATTTCTATTGCATAACTCAAGACTTTTATTTACAGCATATAATCTAAGAAATGGCCTAGTAACATCTGCGACTATTGCTGATTGCGTTCGCAATATTCAATCAAGACATATTACAAAAATTTTAATTTCATTTTAGAGATGTATCAAACTTCATTTCATTGTCATCAGATTTTTGGGATATTTTCTTTTTAAAAAATTTTTAGTGTAATACTTACTACTGCTGTTTGAGCGCCAATAACCTGTACTTTCATGCCATATATAAGCTAAAGGTGTTGTTACAATTATCTGAAAGATCACATTGTTTCTTTTTTGATGATGCCGTACAACTAGCGTGTTCCTCAATGCAATTTAAGTACAAACCAAAATAGCAACTTAACGTTCCACCAATTTCCAATTAAGGTACAGTGCGAAATTAGCTGGTAACAGTAAATCCAAATCATTTTTTGAAATCATTGTAACTGATATGGATGAACGAGTTAAAAATGTTTTGTTACTAATTATTTTGGGTTAAAGAGAAATATTAGTACAAAGTAGCCATGCCATCACTGTTTCTACCATTAAGAAGGCATCATAAGCGCGTATAAAAAGCCACGTAGCCACGATTATTGAAAAATATTAGAGCAAGCAGATGTTAAAAGACAAAAATATAAGTACGGGAATCAATAATAGCTCATCATCTGAAACACAGATTAAACTTCCATTCTAAATGATCTGCTTCAAGAGCATAGATCTACATCAAGGTTTTATTCAAGTTCCTCTTTTTCCATACAGTTAATCTTCAAAACAAGATATCTTTACTACCATTTTTAATAATTCTTTTAATACGCTGTAAATTATAGCAAATATTAATTTGATATTTCCGGGAGTTCCGATTCGCCGTAATCGAGTATGGTTTCTTGACAAATAGAATAATTGGTCCATTCTTCTTTCACGAGGTCATGAATTCACGGAGATACCTGCAAATCCAACAAAATGAACCTGGTGCTATACTACATGAAATACATTTAAACGAACATTTCGGTTCCAACAAGTAAAACATTTCTTGGAGCAAACGTTCGAAGGTACGTTTCTTGGCCAGCTCGACCTCTGCACGTGACTCAGGTAGAGTCAGATGTGGACTTACAGTTATTTAAAATTTAAGATTTATCAAGAACAACCCTTTCGCAATCAGGAATGTTGTAACCGAACATAGGGCATCGATATTTGAAAGTTTCATAGTTAACGCTTCTAGTCATTTGCTTGAAGAGACGGATAATGCACTGAAATATGAGAACTCATTTAACGTTATGTAACGTATTTCTGTGCTACACTTTAATAATGTTTTTTTTTTTTTGGTTATCCAATGAATGTTAAAAATAAATCATTTTGTCACAAAACTATTACTTATTCGTCCATAAATTATATTAATTATGAATACTTTAAGGTAATTAGATGTTTTAAATGTATTATGCATAAAATGTGATCCAAAGAAAGGTCTCTTTTTCTTATTTTTGGGTGAGGAGGCGTAATTTTATGTTTGAATATAGTTGCTAATTTTAAACAGCCTTCTTGCTTTTTATTTTTTTTTATTTTCCTCTATTTTGAATTTTACTTTTGGGTCTATTTTCATTTTTAAAATGACGTTTAATGGGTGTCATCCACACAATCGTATCTTAAAAATTCAACACATTTGGTGTGAATAAACTTCTGTATGTATCTGTAAAAAACGAATCACATTTACTTTCACTACGTCTTCACTAACTTTATTGAAGGGGATGACTACAACCGAATTATCAAGGAATAATTTACGGCTTATTTAATTTGATGTGGCCCAAACGGAAACGGTTGATCACGCTTTTGTAGATATCTACGTAGGCATCACATTCATATGGCCAAAATGATACATTGCATTGGTTATACATTCCCTCCTAATTTTTTTTGGTTTTTTGATTTATATTTTCTAGGAGGAGGATATGTTGTACTAACCATACTAAATTTATTAATTATAGTTCGCTCGCCCAAGATTTCGCCTTCTAATTTATATAGTGCTGACTAGGTGCCTCGTGATTATTATTACGATAGAGAACGTTGCGGCGTATTAGGTACATGTGACTCTTTGTACGTTGGTAATTTATGGCATACCCATAGGCAAGATAAAAATAAGTAGATGGGTGTACGTATTATTGTACTATGGAGAGAAAGTACGCGAGCGTCTATCGTTAAAAAGAAACGCTGTTGAAGCTTTGTGGTCGCTGAATATAAATTGAACTTTTCGTAAGGTAAGAAAACTAAGTGGCCCGACGCGCTAGATCAATGTTGTAATAACTACACGACATGACAGATGCATGTACGAACATAAATTCTTCTAACGCGTCTATACCTAGAGGTATCAAACTACTAAACATGAATTGCTTTCAGTACATTAAAATGTTATACACTGCGACATAGTTGGCAAGTCATGATCGTAAATCTAATTACTGCGAAAATGAGAGGTTTCGCCATCGATCATAAATTTGGAAACATCATAAGCTCACCCAACACTTAAACAGCTTAAAGTATGTAATACACTGCTTTATTGTGAACGACATTCTAATTCCTTCGTAGTATTTACCCGCAGTTTCCCTCTCAATCTTTCTCAGGTCTTTATATACTGGAGAAGATGCAGATGATATAGAATTCGTACATAATGTTGTCATGGTATTGCCCTACCAAAGGATCAAGTAAAGATCAAGGATTTTCATAGAATGTGAGTTTAATGTTTATTACTTACGTAAAAATCAAGTTAAAAAGTACATTATGATGTCTAATGTTGCTATAGTAACACATATTTGTTGTAAAGTAAGCTCTTATGCTCTCTAATTTGAATTTTCATTTTTATTTTTCTTAATATTAACTTTAATAATAATAATAATAATAATATTAACCTCCTTTTACTTTTAATTGCACCTTATTTCTTAAAAAGTAGAACGTTGCGTTCGCCAAGATTGCAGCGTCACAGGCATAAGTTCGTCTATGGAAAACGTATTTGATTGCGTTATGAAGTAGGAGCACAGGTATTTTCTTGTGATTGGTTTGAACTAATTAAACAATAATATAGATGCATAAGTACTCAGTACAAATAGACATTAGGATGTCTAGTATATAGAAAGCTAGATAGATGAAAGACCGTAGCTTAAGGAAGCCACTAGTGTAACCAGAAGCTCTTAAAAATATTAGGAACCCAAGTCAAGTTGAAATTCTTTGACTCTTCTGCTAAAGAATAAAGACAAGTCTACAGCGCATTATATAACGATTAGCATTTCGCCTTTCAATTTCAATGATATGAGTTCAAATCCCGGCGTAAACGATTGAGTTCTAGTTACGGATAAAAGCCGGAGTGTGCCTTCCTCTCAAATAGAGAAGTGGAACCATACTCCCCATTAAAATTTCGCAATTGTATTGTATGAGCGAACACTACGTCCAACATGACAACAACAACATATTACATAAACTAATATTCCAGGTAGACTACGTAGTTATTTCAGCAATGAGAAATTTTGAGAGTATGTTTCAGAAATTGTAAGCATTAGGAATTCATCGTTTTTTACAGTGCGGAAGAGTAGCAGGAAATTGATTTCTATTGGTGATACGTCGTCCTTGCAGCAACCTCCTTTTCCGATTATTCTGAAAATATCGATCTTCTTATCCGTTTGTGCTACATTTTAAACGCCTTTCGTAAAATGACGACTTAGAACTGCTGTGTCAAGGCAAATCTAGTATTTGGTAACAGAATACTTGCGTTAATTTTCCTGATTTTGGAGCAGAGATGCAACATGAACAGGTCCACAAAAATGTTCCTGTTGTTTAAACTGATCTGTTGTTTACTTATCGCAAGAAAGAGGAAGAGGTAAGAAGTGTTCATTTAATAAAATTGTTTACAAAACTATGCAGCTATATAAAATGGATGATTGAAAGGCGTTGTAATGGTTTTCAACGCCTTTGCGGATAAATTTCGCCCGGAATTTTCTAAATTGAAGCCACTGCTATCCGTATCTTAAACGTTATTTAATAACCATAGTAATATTAATTAGGAGAGAAATAACATACTAGGTGACTATATAGAGACTATATAGAGGCACATCCTGTCTCTTTTTGATTACTTCAAATGAAAGTTTTGATTTTGGAGATCTTATACTAGACCATGTTGTGATTTCTTGGAACAAGTTTGAATGTGAAGTTGCCTCCTGTTTGGCAAAAAGTATCCCTAACTTTTGATTTGTTAACGCAACATCCTGTATTTTTCTACATTTTTCGAATCAGCGGTTACTTTACTCATGACTTGAGATGACAAAGCCAGGTGGAAGTATTCCTTTTTTGCAGCGACTAGATAGACTCGTGTCCATTCGAGTCTGTCCAGTCTCCGCAAAAAAATAAAAATTTCATCCGCCTTTGTCCTGTCTACTCATGATGAAACCATCTTTGAAATTAAATCTTTCTTTAGGAACAAAATTATGTGACTGTGCTTTTGTTCAAAATTTCAAAGCATGGTTCTTTTTTAAAAATTCAAACGTTCTGATTGGATGTCACTCCGTTGAATGTTTTCCTTTGAGATTACATTAAAGATCTTTAAGTTACTCTTTTTTCCAAGCTATTACTATTTAGAAGTTAAAACTTAAAATTAATAACTACAAAAAGTAGCAGAAAAGAATACGAAGAAAGCAGGAAAATTAGCGCATGCATAAGATGCAATATATGTTGAACAGAAGTAATTTATGAGTTACAGCCACGTAGTTTTGCTTCCAAAATTTATGTGTAAAATGCATACTTACTTCCAAAACATAATTCTAGAAATGGTCTCACCAGGCTCAGGACAACGCGCTAATCCATAAAATGTAAAAAATATATGTTCCTTTTGCAAGTACTTTAGTTTGGGAGGAAGTCATCAAAATGTAGGTTTCTCTTTTTTGCTTAGCGCGCATTACGACGAATGTATTTCAGTTGCTGTGGTGTATAGGCACTGAGTGCAGAAAATTTAAATTATACGGCAACAAATTAACTCAATTGGTTTTAATTACGTGAGAAAATAGACGTTATGTAATCTACCGCGTGTATTAAAGCTGCTGATCCGTAGCCTTGTAAAAAGTAAAAAATAAGGTCATCCATTGAATTTTTTTTTCCATCTTTTTATAGCAATTCACCCAACTGGTATGACAAATTTTAATATAAACAAACAAATATTGCCGTCCGAAGCTATTTGCGCATTGTATTCCCCAACCTCGCTGTTATTAAGAATGCGAAACCTGGATTGGTAGGACATAAAACGAAAACCAGCTTACACCATGTAATTTAAGCACTAATAAATTTCAAACTACCTTGAAACTTGCTTGTGTTCTTCAGTGTCAAAATTATATACATTCGAATGCTTACTTGAAATCAAAACCTTTTATGCCTACGTCCCTTATACAATAATTATCGCGAATTTAAATTATAAAATGACGAAAATTACACAACTATCCCTGTAATAATATCTACGTCTGCGCTCCCAATCCGCAATACTCCATAATCACCATTCTCATAAATCTCAGCCCATTTAACTTATTCGTATATAGTAAAACAAACGTAAGCATCTATCCTAAAATTAAACCCATTATCCGATCTAAAATTGCAACCGTAATTTTGGACCGCATTCGCATGCACTTTCGCAATACGTTAGCAGAACCTATCGTGATTAATAGCTATCATATTCGACTACCATAAACTACAAAAGATTCGCTACCGTGCAGTGGCAGCGACATTTATTAAAAGCCTTGTTGTCGTTATACTAATGATTACCAACATCATGAATTCGTCACAGCGAGATTGCACAGATAAAGACACACGGTCGCATCTGCACCTGTTCCTGAATTATTTATTTAGTTTTTACGTTTACGTTTCGTATTAATACGATGATGATCTGCATTACTGAAACAGGAAAATACTAATTGCTGGCATTTATTAAGTAATATTAGAATAAACGCTTGGAAAAATAATAAGAATACTAAAGGAACTTACTCTTAAAACTTCCATTCGTTTCTATTTCTAGCCAGTATCTTTGCTTGCGTCCTTGTAATGCTTTTCTTTCCAACCAATCCAACTTATGTCTGCCAAGACTTACTTTTCCTTCTGCTTCTTTAGATTTTCGCGTCCCATATTCGTTATACTTGCAGTTGAGTTGTAAAAGAATCCCACTTCATTCGTATTATTTATGATGGCTGTTGTAAATTTAATTGATTAGTCACAGTATTTCTTTCCGTAACACATGCCTTGCATAATATATGTCTTGGCACCTTATCAAAAACTTTTTCCAGATCTAGAAAAGCCAAACGTAACTATTTTACAATAAATTTGCTTCTGCTGCTCTCTCTCTCTCTCTTGATTTTCCATCTGTTATTTGTTCGAACATCCGTGTTTAATGATATGAAACCGCCGTAATTGCTACATTCCTTTTATCTCCTTTTTCAAACGCTGATACTACTTGTGCCATCTGTCAATCTTTCAGGAACTATATTTTTTCCTATATTTTATTGTTAACAGGACACCGGCACTTTTCAGCCCCATATTTGCTATCAATTCTGACGTTATTTTCTGACTTTCTGGGCTTTCTATTTCTTGTCTTTTTTATTTCTATCTGTACTTCTTCCATTGATATTTCATCGTCTACGTGTGTTAGCGTTTCTTTCTTCAAATCGGTTGAGTTGTTTATCATTTTGTCTCCACGTTTACTTTTTGCTAATTTTTCAATAAATGCTTTTCTCAATGATTTAAAAAATAATTTGTCTCAATAAAACAACTTGTTTAACTTTTTCCCTTCCTTTTGTGTATGTCATATTTTTATGGTCTTTCTGGGCTCTCTTCTTAGTTCCACCATGAAAATGTATTGTTGTTTATATATTTGTTTAGCTATATCTGCTGTCTAATAGGGTCAATTTAAAGTGATTCCCTAATTCCTCTACGCTACTGTTTGCTCATCTCATTGCTATTTACTAATTTAATTCTTAGAGCTTATACCAAGTTCTCGACTGTTTCCTTATTGCGTAACTTGGTTTCATTATCTTCAATTGGACTTTTCTTTGCTTTATTTTTTTGTTTGTCCTTATTTTCGTACTTTTTATGTGAACTTTGCTATTACTGTGTACTGATCGCTTTCCATTTCTAAGCCTCTAATTCTTGTTTATTTCCTTCTATTAGTACCCAGCTTTCTTGTTTTTACCTTTTACTGATGACTGGGATTTAATTATTAAAGTATGGCACCTTTTTAAGAATAGGCTCAGCTTGCATCAATGTAGTAGTATGGCGACAAATTTAATATATGTAATGAATCAACAAAGAGCGGGTATAAATGATATAATATCCAAGAGAGTTACTTGGTAAAGTTGCTCAGGATTTAATTTAAAGGCTATTATTCTTATTCAGTTATAAACAAAAGTAATTTTTAATAAGTATAGTTTAGAACAAAAATACTTTTAGAATTTATCTATTACTTCTGCATGCAATCCACTGAAAGCCGAGAATCTAACTTTACCTCTGCGTTCAAGAATTGATAAAATTGTTTGAGTATAAATGTTGCTTCAGTTAAGGTACTAAAAAATATATAAATCTGAAGTATATTATTTATTTTAAGAAGTGATGGAAAAACAGTTATCTTCACTTCACTTATATCGCTTCATATTCTTACAACGATTTTCTCTCAACATTGTATTCTAAGTAATTTTCCCAAATATCTTTCTTTAATATCATGCAATCTCACCTTACTTTTTGTCGATTTACAGCATATTTTTATAATTTGCCTCCATCCTGGTGATCACTTGTATGTCAAAAGAAATATTAAAGTTTCTAAACATGCTGATCCTACCCCCAAAAAGAAACTACCTTATTTTGATGTGCTTTTGCTGTGGTAGGTTGTACAATTGTCGCCCAAACAGATACATTCTATACAAGCGTTTCTAATAATAATAATAATTAAGTCTAAACATTCAATCAACACATATTGTCAAATAGACTTTCACCACCTCGCTACACTTTGCCACTTCACCAATTCACTTAACCACTTCTTCACTGGTTCATTACTTTTTAGAGCTTCCTATCCGTGGAAATACGAACTGTCTATATACAATGTTTTACGAGTTTTATAATGTGGTGAAATTGTATAAATAGTTGGCAATATTCTTTTTTCCTAATAGCTTCCATGTGAGAATTAATAATTCATTACTTCGATTTTAAAGGATAAGATATAATGATAACAAACTTAGCGAAACTGTATTTAATGATGATTGCTTTTAATTCTAATTTAGAATTAAATTAGAATTAAATTAGAATGTGTATTATTTCACATTCAACTTAAATTTCAGCTTTGTTTATAAATTTCAGTTAAAGAGTACAATGAACATAGTTTTGTTTGTTGTTTCTGAAATTTGACCGGCTTGTATTCAATACACATGTAATGTTACTCCGCAAATCGCAAGATGAATAAGTGTACAGATCGATTCCGTATTAGAATAAGCGCTTTGTGTGACCGTGTGTGTAAATCGTCCAAATAATTTGAGTGACACCGATTCAAGCAATTCCCTTGTCTCAACCAAAAGTTTCATCCCTCGTTACATTCATTTGCAATATATATTATTCCATCGTGATATCTACATGTATCTATTCGCCAACTATATAAAAAGGAACTAAAACACCAGACAATCGAATCAATGTGGTCTGTGCAGCTTTCAGAAATAAAAGAAATATGCTATACATAATAATGACATAATGATAATAATGATTGTTATTGCTTTTATAATTAGTGTAATGGTTAACTCACATGGAATTTTTGCAGAAAAAGGAAGCTATTACAGGTGTTCAATACAGTAAGATAATAGCAAGAAATCTTCCATTAAGATAACAATAATAACAATTCTTGCTTTTTCATATCCCAACAGTTCTGGCCAAGTAGGATGTATTAACCAGATATGATTTATTATTACGCTTGCCCCCGTAGAACGCCTTAGAATGTTCACTTCGAAGATTCGCCAAATTTGGAGTAAGGAATTCCACGGAAAGCTTTACTGTAAGAGTTGCGAATCTACGGTTCGGATCCGGTACCGTGAGATTGGTCGTGCTAGACACTGCGCCACTGGTCACCCAAAATTAATTAAGAGTAAATTAATCATGTTAGTCCATTTTAAGAAGTGGTAAGGTTCGATTAGCGTAATTTTCGAAATGTATACGACGCATAACCGAAATTGAGATGTTCCTTTCTACGCAAAATCGTGTATGGCGAATTTGCAATTACTCATTCTGATTTATGTCCGTACCGTCGTCGATATAAATCATTCCCGAAGCAGTTACAATAGGCTGTTCGGACGATTTATTTTAAATATCGTGCGGTACACGTAAATCATCCAAGCTGCATTTAGATTTAGCCGAGGTGTTACTTCTCGCGTGCACACTTTATTATTAGCATCTACAAGATTGGGGGCGAATAAGGTAATAATATATTGTAGAACGGCGTAATCGACGTAATCAACAGGTGAATAAAGATTTAGATAACACGGAATCGCTTAAGATTCCGGTTAGTGATGAAGAATTGCTTAGTTCAAAGCTATATATGTATATCTAAAATCTGTTGCAAAATGGGAAGTAGCCTACTATGAATACTAAATAGCCCACTTCCGTAAGCATCCTTTTAATACGAATAACAGCTCTTCTGTATCAGACTACTCTATCAAATAGCAATTGATTACCGTTTCCAGCGTATTAGTTGATACCATCCTCAATTCCTTTTTAATAGCTTCACTTCACAATCTGTCTATTGGATGGATGAATGTTATAATCTAAAAGATTGCATTATTTCACCTCTATGTTATAAAGGGATATTCTTCAAGTTATGAAGGTGGTATCTGCCAAACATGATTTTTGAAAGTTCAGCAATGGATGATAATTATCGCTACCCACGTATTCCTTGTTTGACATTCGGAAATAAAAGAAAGCCTTCAGGCGGTGAATCAAGTAAATGTAGCAACGAGACATTAATTGAAGTGATTGTGTGACGTCATATGTGGGAGCTAACAATATCACGTCACACAGAGCTGGCATTGTCGATTGTTTCTTTTGATTTCATCGATGATTCCCTGCAAACAAATGATTACATACAAATCAGCATTAATTGTTCTTTGATTTTACAATGTAATGTTTGCGACAGCGAAAGAAATCATCATGATAGTTTTCCTAAAAGTTCTTCGTGAACCAACAACTTTAAATTCGGTCCATCTGAAAACGCCCGAAGAGTTATTTGTTACTTAATTTCCGGCTTGTGGGAAACGTGTTTTGAAATTCCTCTGTCGAATTTGTTTGGCACTTCCTTTCGCCAACTGAAACGAGGCTTTTTTTGCTTGGGTGAAATCGGTAGGCTTCAGATCTTTGTCGCACCTAAATGTTCAACAAAATTGAATGTACTACAATATTCGATATACCTAAAGATATTTCTATTTCGCGGTAAGTCACAAGCCGATATTCTTAGCACAGCATCAACGTTTTTTGGAACAAGAACTGATTTTGGTCGAACTTCATTCACATAAACACGACCGCGACGAAATTTCGCAATTCAGTAAATAGTCTTTTATATTGGCTCGTCATTACCAAAAGTTGAACGAAGCAATTCAAAAAATTGTCGTCGTATTAGGCCTTTACTAAGATCATGAAAAATCACCGTGTAAAAACTTTTACGTACGTTATATCGATACAAGCTAATTCAACTCCCTTTCGAGGTTCGATTAAGATTGCTTATGCCGAAAATATACATCTCACAAGAGTTCAATACTCTAACCTTACCATAACAAACCGTGTCCAACCAAATTCCATAGGTAGACACAACATAAGTTTGACGGTATGGCTAAAACAACCGTAAACAATCGTTTCTTTTAGTTGTTGTACGCAGGTGTAATGTAATATTGAAGATGCTAGCTAGCGAAAGATGTTATTGGCAATAAACTTCAAATCTTTAACTTATAACACCACTGCAACAACAGAACCAAACAACAGAACATGTAACCCATCTAGACATGCATAGATTTCCTCCGGAACAGAATCATGGTATTCTTTGTAGAACAACACTTGTAAAGTGATCAACAAGAAACGAAAGGCTCGGCTACTGTATTATCAGAATACATACGTTTATGCATACATCGCAGGCTTCAACACAAGTTGGTAATTAAATGATGTATCAAAAGCCGAATATAGAATGCTAGCAGGCAAAAACTAACGGACCTCAACACAGTAAAGGATGTAGGAGGTGTAAATTAGGGCGGAGGTAAAAAAGCAGACTTCCAAAATCCAGAATAGCGTAAATTATAAAGCAGAGAGGTCTTGAAAATACACTTACTTGATCACATTAAAAAAGGGTAACTACAACTAAGTTGATGGGGACACCCACAAAGAATGGCACAGAGAAGACAAGTAAAGCAGGTATGAAGCTAAGAAACACACAGGAAAAGAAAGAAAAGAAGAACACAACGACAAGTATGGAATAGTATTGTAGAAGATATATTACAGAAAAGAGGCAAAACGTAGAAAGATAGAAAGCAATAAGAAATGAGCGAACTTCGTACATCCAGATCAAATTATACGTACTGTAGCCAATTGTGAGTGAATTGTAACATATTTACACCATTATTTTAATTAAGGTAATTCGGCTCTTATAAATACTTATTTAATGAGACTCCTCTTTGAAATGAGTGAAACTAGATACTCAAGGTTTCTTTTGGATTCTTGGTGTGAGTCCTGTCTTTTTTTTAATTGAAAAATGATGAAGAGATAAATTTAACAAAATCGTGTGCGATAGATACTACTTTTATCTTAATTGTAGTCTTACATTATATTCCCTTTACAAATACAGAAAGTTTCTGTTAACAAAACTAACAAACACAAATTCTTATAATAATCCCTAAATTTCGAAGCTGATTAAAAAAAATACGCTTTATTTTGACCAATTTATATAGTTTTTGGTGCCAGAAATACGATCTTGAGGTCTTAATGGTCCAAATGGTATTACTAAGTATTAACTTATTTGATTACGAAGAAGATCCCACAAAAATATTTGAACTTTAACATTTTCTCCAGGAATTTGGTGTGATTATCGAAAGGTATGGTTATTTAGATTATTTCTCCGATCTTCATTCAAGAATTACTAAATCAAATAAAACAAATGACAATAACCACTGAAATGCCTTTGATTTAGGGTAGGAATTTTGATTTCAGCACAAGTTGTTTAATAGATAATTTTTTTCATTTATCTTACCAAATGTGTAAGATGAGGATGGAAACCCAATCTGGAAGAAATTGAAAGGAAGAGGTCACTAACACTACTTCGTCACTTGGGACATTTTGCAACTTGTTTTCTGGCGTCTGATATAATATTGCGAAGAAATATTCACTTATAGAATTGCATTACATAAGAATATAGGACCTAAAAGAGTATCGATAACAACTATTGATCTATGGATTCTGCATTATGTTTGGTTGGAACGTAAAAATCACAATTATCAATTACGCAATGTAAAAAAACTGTAGGAATAGTATCTTTCGTTTAGAGAAAACAAATATTCAAAAAACTAAAATAAACCAATAAATTATGATATAAGTAAGTAAAATACTGAAATAGCATTTGTCGGCGATATTCATCATATAATTGTTATTAACAATGCTATAACTTAGGATTCAACATATATTTTTTTAATTAATATAATTGAGTGGTTTTAACAACTTCGAATGCATGTACGCTCAGGGCGAAAAAACAAGCCGTTGCTTCTCCGTAAATTTTGATTGTCCGGAGCAAACATCGCCGGGGTATTTCCTTGAAAATATGTATACTCGCGATATATTATAAGTTAACGAATCTTACGCCCCTAGAAAATCCAAGTAGTACTAATGGAATTTTATAGGGCGGAAATTTAATTAAATGAAATTGCATCTTGGTACTCACAAGCTGCTGCCAGTAACATAACAGCAACAGTGCACTTTGTAAGAAGAGTGACTTGCTAGAATTGTTGCCAAAATAAATCAATGATTACTTCATGTTGTATTAATCGAGACTTTTGCTTGTTCCGACAAATGTGTATTCTCTTAAAGTAATATCGTGCATTTTAAGATTAAGATAATTTGTCTTCGAAGTCAAATATATAACTTAGAGGATATGATGATCTTTTTATTCCATTCCTAGACGTACTTCCAGAATCAAGCAAATCTCTCCAGGAACTCCAAGAACTGTGCAATATTCAATGTAAGTGTTTGTATGGAGATTATTCACAAATACCAGTAATAGCTGCTACCCTTACAGAATTGAATTATGATGTTTCGAATATTGCAATAATTGTAATTTATGTTTCTCCATATAGATTGGCAAGTATTACAACATGTAAACAACCTATAACCGTGCCGCAACATTTAGTGATTCCTATTTTTTTTTAACTCTAATTAAAAGACATGAGTACGTACGTAACAGTAATGGAAAGATAATATTATTGACAAAAATAACGAGTATTAATAAATTCTGATTAGCATAATTGTTTGTGAAGTAAATTACATTAACCGCGTATGTTTTAGACATTCACAATTACTGCCATAAATCTATCACAGCATTATCAATGCTGTCCACATTCGGATGGTGGCTTCAAAATGTCATACAAGAATCGTCGCGAGTATACACACACGCTATTCGTTTTAAGGAAGCTAATAACACATGTGGCTCGGATACGCGTGAGGGGCGTGCCGCAGCAAGGGTCAAGGCTCTCTTAATTCGATCGCAGATCATTTTTTTTTCTCTGAGACTGTACTTACTCAACGCTAAGGTTCAACTGTTTGAGATTTACCGACTAAAGCAAGCTTCACTACGCTGATATTTTTGGGCGGGAATGCTACACGTACCTCTATTAGGATAACCATATACAGTACAGTGACATTGCAGAGTATCTCGTTACCAAAATTTAATAAAGAAAGTAACGTTTGAAACGATACCAGTTCATTATAGTTTTTTTTTTGTGTAATTCAATTTCGTCGGGGAAAGATTCCTTGTTTATCATCGCTTCTAGGCGTACTCTTAGTTACTAACGAAACTATGCTACTACTATCTTTAGAATTTTGGTATCTAACATATCAGTTCTACACAAGTAGTGTTCGAGAAAGAATCCGGTATAACTTGAAAAATTGTGAAATAAATCATTTTCAGCATTTATCAAGTTCTCTTCCCCAACTAAGAGTTTAATTTTAGATGAGACGCTGCTGGTTCTAAAGGTGTGACTATAAATAGTTATGGCAATAATTACAAAACTTGAAAGTTCAACTATGATCAATTTCCAGTTCAGCCCGTTAAGATTAGAATTCTTCATTCATTTTTTTATGCATACTGAAACCTTCAGCTCTTCTTAGTGTAAATAAGTGGTATTCTTATTTATGGCATGGCATGGCATGGCATGACATGGCATATTAAAACTCCTCCCAGTAATATAATGTGTCTTTTACTGAATCTTTGCTGTCTTTGGCAAACCTGATATCAGTCCTTTCATCCAATTTTGTCTTGGTTACCTTTAGCATACCATTTCTTGATTTCTTATTTTAAATGGTTCTTCTGTAAGAGTTAGGACAAATGAAAGGGATGTTCGCTTCTATCTTAGCCAGCTTATCTGCGTTTTCACTTCCTTCGATACCTGGGTGGTACCCACCGTAAATCCAATATAGTTAAATAAAACATTCACGGAGTTACAGAGTAACTTTTAGTCGCTGTTTCTACGATACCAAATTACTAATTAATCTTAAAGACAGAAAAAACAGCTCGGATAGAAAACAAAACAGACAGAAATCGCTTTCTTAAAAAAAAAATTCGGATTCTGGTAGTAACTAAAACAAAAGAAAACAATTGCTCTTAATATTAAACAATCCGATAAAATGAACAAAAAAACGAAGAAGAAAACATCCAAGTTTAAGTGTTTTCTCCTTTATTTCTTGGTTATTTCAACAGACTCCCCTTTCTGAGTTTACGTGTTCCTGTTTGACGACAGATGAAGCAAGCTTTTCTGAGGATGCAACCATTCATTTCCACGATGATCACCAATGAGCTGAAGAAAATCCTCACGCGATTAAATAACCAAGACAATAAACCTTTTCGCACAGCATTTGGGCCGGCACTGTTGGTAATTATTTAATAGGACGAATTTTTTTATCACACACATGAAATGGGTAAAATTCCTGGCAAATGATCTATCTAAACAACATATAAGTATCGGCAACCTCCGCACCACACGAATTGTCCTCATCATCAATCGATGACCCTATTCGGTCAGCGGTTGATGATGAGGACCATTCGTATCCTCGAAACGGCCGTCCCGGACTAACTATTATATTACTCCACCACATTCTGCCTTGGTTGTAAGGAGTACTTAAATAATTTTAGATTAGCACAGATGGGTCAATTGAAAATGTTGAAGGTACCGCGTAACTTCGTAAGAAAACATTTTTAAACACGTGTTTACAGGAACTTTTACAATTTTGTTCCATATATTACGTTGATAAAGCTTGATTAACAGCATTAGCTTAAGAATCTTGTCATTGTCGCTACACATTAAGCACTTATATAAAATTTGGTTTAAAAACATATCCTTTCACTGAAAAAATCGTTATTTTGTCAGGCGGTTGCCTATAATTTTACGTTCAAGAAGGCGGTTAATCAACTGCGAAATAATAAGCCCGTAATAAGTATAATGACCAAATTTTCAATTGATTCAAACTATATTATACCTCGTTACACCTTCACGAGTTGTAGGAAGTAAGTATGAATAATTCGCTCAACCGTAATTCAACAGCAAGCAAAATATAAATCCTTCCATTTAACCTTATTCATTTCAATATAATGCATGTCGATGGCGGGTATTCCTGTTGTTCATGACCGTACTTTAGACAACGTGCTATCATAAAGTTCGTGTGGTCGCCTGAGCAAATTACAGATGTTAACGATTATCTTCGAATCGTAAATACAGGCGTGAAGAACGCAGGCCACGAAGGCACCCACGGCGAAAAAATGCCGCTTTCAATTTTTGTCTCTCCCACTCTCGCACACTTACCATAATGGTCTCGCTTACAATTAGTCACAATAAGAAATACCATGTTACTGTTCGCTCTACATATCATTGTACGCTATCAATTACGCAGATTAATTATATTCCGAAGATAGATGTTATCAGAAATACGTTCGTTTCGCCGTCTCCGAATGAATCGCTGGGTATTAAATTGGACCCACTATTGATTTGAATACAAAAGGACCGATTGAAGGACGATCATTCTTAAAGAAAGATCATGTAGTGTATCTCGCCGGGCACTGTATCGATTGGAAAATTCTGAAAACTTGATGATCTGCTATTAAACTAAAATATTTTGAATCTAGCACTTCCGGTTACATCGGAAATTGTTGTCAACTTCGTAATTTTCCTACGTCTTATCAATTTTTAGGTTTGTTTGGTAAAACAACTGTGTTGTTATTTCTAACTATATTTGTCCAGTTTTCGTAGATAAAGATAAATCTTTCTAAGAACGAACAATTATGAAGTTCATTGCCTTAAGTATTCCTAAGTGATCGAAAAACACCAATTCACACCGTTCAATAGAGTTCAGAAAAATCGACTAACAACTAGGTGTCGTTTAGATTCGTATGTTAGCTTTAGGATTACCAATTCAATGGTAGACCAGTTCGTTAATAATAAGTAGCAATTAGGAGAATATGAACCTAAAGCAAAGTACATGTATATCGAAAGATTCACATTCAGCTTAATTTAATTAATTGATTAATTAATAGTTAATTAATAAATTAATGTTCATAACACCCTTCACCGGATTTTATTTAAATCGGCGATATCTAATTAGAAATGTTTGATTACTCCGTAGCTGACAGTCGATAAGATTGGGTACATAATAGAACAACTAATTTTTACATAACCGTTAACGATGTTTCCTAAAACATCCTTTCTATACGCAAATTGATGATCTTAACCTCATAATAGCACCGACCCATTCTACGTACGTATATACAGAATATTAATACCTAATTTACAAGGTAACTAATGATTTCCCGTCAATACGGACAGGGATGTATCAATAGACCATTATCATTACGAGTTAACCGTTGTTACAAAATAAAACGGCACGGAAATTATTTCCTGATTTATTAACTCCAATACCTGACATTTCCTCCGTGCTAGATATCAAAGTCGAGCAGCGGTATTCGGTTGTCTCTTCCTACATCAAACAATATGACTTATGGTTTAATTAAAGTGCCGTTTGCTTACTTATTTAATATAAATTCCCGTACAGATAATTGCAATTAATCTAGGGAGTACCTGGAAGTTCAAACACGGCAAGTATATCGTTGCCAAGGTATTGTTATTAATGCCCTCATTTTACGCGATTCTTGTTCGCAAATATAAAGTTCCCACTTAACACTTGATTTTTCAATATAATTGTGTATTGCCAGTTATATTAAACATAGTTCACTTCTTTATGTGTGTATCATTTAGAAATTACACATTTGATGTCTTTAATTTCTTCGAAAAATAGATTTCGATAAGTATCAGTATGTGTGGACGATATACAAGAGTTCCAAGTCCGAGGATACGCTGCATACAGTAGTCTTATAATAGTCGTAAATCTACGACCGGCCGACCTGACGGCTTGATTGTCATCTATTTCTCTCTTTTTCAAATTCAATGTGTCACTTATTAATACAGCGATCATGTTTACTTCCACGAGATGACAGACAACACTTTTGGGATCGCCTAATTACTCAATCCGTTGTCACAAATTCGTTGTCGCCGTCGCACTACTTCATAATTTATGGTTCGAAATGAGTCTATCAATTAGATATCTTAACCGTGCGACCAGAAGTAAGTGCTACAATGTGTTGCCAAGATAAAAAGAAAAAGAATAACAACTCTCCATAAGGTGTCTTGGTCTTTTGTAAGTTAAACAATGACGCGGTGTCACGTTTTATTACATGCGGATTTTGCGGCGTATAATCTTCAAGCATGGATTGAATGTTTATCTTATTATTAGGCCTGTGAGAGTTACACTTCATTTGACATACAATGGGTGGGCGTACAATTCCCGGCATTACTGCCGACGAAATAGGAAATCAATTATTTCCACACAGATTAATATCGCGTACCGTTCTTTTGTGTGTAGACCAAAATTGGTCTAATTGTACACCGACTAATTTGGAACATCAATGACAAATAGCTGAACACGGGACTTATCGGTTTTCAACGCGACGTTTGTTGTTGTTATTTGCGCAACTATATATTAATGCAAAATCATGCATCCAATAAGGTAGGTATCTGTTATCTACTTCGAGATAATAGTTTACATATGGCCGTTATTAATTTTCTGTTCATATGAAGACCTGCTTCTTTCCACATCTTATCTAATTATGCATTCTAATGTTATTATTCCCAGCGTTGAGGTTGCTGTAACTAGCTTCATGTACACATTACGCCTTGCTACTTTAGTGTGTCCACTCGCTCAGTGCTTGTGGCAGGAAGCTCAGTTTTGAATGTGGAAATTCTCTTTCTGGCTTATTATCTTTGTTGCGGTTGTTTGTAATGTTAAATGTCATCAAAAAGCATCGAATCTAATAATTGGGAACCCCAAAAGTGACAAATAGATGGCCATTTATTTTAGTCATCATCGTGGTCATCGACCCCACATGGAAGTATTGGTATGGAAATTCATCGGATCAAGGAATCGACTGCTGAGATAATTTGAAGAAGCGGTCTTGTAGCCATTGAAACGAAGCGTGTATTGTAGAAGCAATGTTTATAAATAATATGCATATGCAGCTGGATAACACAGATCTCCTTGCAGGGCGATGATTAGAAAAGCACGATTAGAAAAGATATAGTCTCTAATTTGGCTGAAGATCTGCGGTAATCATCCAGGGAAACATGTAAATACGCAAAGAGTCTGAGAAGGCGCGTATCAAGATACTTTAAACTCTCAAGTCTTCATAGGTGAGGATTTCTTAGAGGTATCAATCGTTAATCAACCCACTATAGACGTCCCTAATCCTGATAATACGGGAGAGGGCTAAGAATAATTAGTTTTGGAAACATATGAAGATTATATATTCCCAAAAAATATTGACTAAATAAACAAGAATAATAAATCACACACCTTACAAAACAATCGTGAATAGATGATGGTACTGTTATGAAATTACCACCTGAAACTATCGAAGGAATGTCAAGAATTTATGTAGGCTTAAATGGCAAACATGATAAAACGATTATGTCGGTATCTGCCCCTCTATTGGATATTTTCAGATAAATGCATGATTTTAAATAGCGCCAGGCGAAATACAAACATCTTTATTGGAAATTGAACAGCAGATGAACAAAGAACATGATACCGCACAAACAAAAGCTTTTCTCAACTCAACCACTTACTTTATAAAATTACGCTCTCGTTAGAATAGTTGATGCACAGCTTTCATATCGTAATTAATCAATAAATTAACCTATTTGCATCCGCAGAGAACGCAATAACATGTTATTACTACATTTGCATTTAAAGAGCACTTGTAATCGACTCTATACATCTATTAACCGTCTTTAGAAAAAGTTAAGACAAGATAAAGAATATATAAGAAAAATTTCAACTGACAACGGAAACGTGAACAATGGATCTGCATTCGCATTGTGCTATTATCCCAATAAATGGTAGTGTCAATTTACATTACCATGCACGGGACTGTCTACGTATCCGGCGAAATGCAACGAAAACCTTCGCCAACCGTGCGCTATCAGAATCAAATTGACCGGTTTTATCATTGTTGTTCCTTTCTTTTAGATATGTGATCCACAAAGATTAATATTTTTTTAAATACCTTCAAAATAAACATTAGTTTTATAATATCAAGCACAAAAGGTATTTGTGGTTTAGTTTCCTGCGATTGCATAATATTTGTGAGTAAGATGTATCTCATGTCGTTTATCAACTAAAACTGATTTAATGTAGCAGAAAACTTGAATATTTGGAAATAATCTAATTATTTTGTAATCAGATATCCTATTTACTTTTGGAATTCGCCATCTTTCTTTATAAATTGAGGAAGATTTCTTTGTTTCGCATACTATCTACTTAAAAAATAATCAAAGATGGTGTGAAATTTTGAATCCATCACCGGGATAGACATTATAAAGGAAGATGTATTACATATCGTCCAAAATCTGCACCGATGTCGAGTACATGCAGCAGTCGATTGATCCCAATTTGTACGTAAGGTTATATGGAGAAATCGGGGGAGAAATGTGGGGAGCACGTATCTGGTAAAGGTCGCGTTATTCGCAGTAGTCGATAGGTATATACTTTCCAACGCTGTATATGCAATATTTGCAGCTTTCAACAACCCAAATTGAACAATGCATACAACAACGTACAGAGGGAGTTACAAATAATGTAATTCGAAATATCCGGAGTAAGAATGTTATATATAAGTAGAAGTTACATTATTAAACTACAATAAATAACACCCAATTTCTTTAAGACACCTACTAGCGATTAGTGATAGTATATATATGCGGCTTAATAAAACACTAATGTCTTCATCCCATTTTAAAAGTAATTAATGGTCAAGTAGATGTCATAAATTAATATACGCAACTAAGCGTTGCAAGTTCCTCTTGGACAAGTCGCAGGAACTTTTATATTTGAGATAAAGATCTTGGATGACTTGAACATATTAAGTGATCATAAACTTAAATCGTGCATTAATAATTTTACAATTTAATGCGAAAGAATTCGCAACATTCGTCGTTCAAATTATCCCACAAGATAAGATACTAACATGACATTGTTAATTAAGGTGCCTGTGACGGAGGCACCTAGTATTTTTCTTTTATCCTCAGTAATAAAAACGAAATTTGCCACGTACCTAATCGGAGCTCGTAAACCATTTTAATTCCTCTGCTACAGCTGCTAATTGGATACAATTTTAGCTATACAAAAACATATAATATTCACCTTTTGCGTTTATTACATTACTCCCTAGCTGCTTTAATCCACTTCTTTCGATTCTTTCTGCATTGTACTATTAGTCATTGCCGCTATCCTATGCAACATCGTCCCAACTATCTAATAATAATTCTCAACAGAAACATCTTCAAAAAAGCATCAACTTCTGTGGGATACCGATTAACGCACATAACTCGTCTCAAGGCTCTGTTCGTTAATTGTTTCTTAACTGATCATTGTCATAGATTTTTATAGGAAAATAATTAATTTATTCCGAAGGTCCAAATTATTATTATATTAATTTGTTGTATGCACTCATTTGCCTATGCAAATGAGTCTAGTGAAGCGTTGCTTGACGTAGGTATGTATGCGATTGAATGCGAACTCTTGATTTTTTTGTTCTCACAAAGGCTGCTAATCGCTGATGTGTGAAGAAGGGTATATTAGTGCCGTCGAATTTTAATTTTTTACATAGTGACAGGAAAAAGTTTACTTGTTTATAGGCGCGACTCAGAAGCCAGGTTTCAGTAGTCGTAATGGAACGGTCAAAAGTTCTCGAAACCAAAAAAAAAAACGAATAGAGTTCGTAGCAACATGACCATAATCATCACCAAGCACTATTACCAAAGATCCTGTTAAGTGTTCGTGACGGTAAGGAATGCAAACGACTGTACTTGCAGGCAGCAAACACGCTTCGGCATGATCCCTGTGCTTCCAGCATTATTCCATGTGGTTTTTGACTGTTCCCCGAGCTGGAAATGTTCGTGAAAGAAACTAGATTTCTAGAGAAGAAGAAGGAGAAGAAATTCTTCCATCTTGGAAGAAGATAGAAGAATTTCGAGAGAAGGAGAAGAGAGCGGAATGCAACGCACTAATTGCGCGCCATCTCAAGATAAACGTTCCGCGTGGATCACGACAGTGGCAATACCGTTAGGGACGACATTGAGAAGATTAGTGTACAATTGTTGTATAATCACTTGTATTATTTATTATTAAAATGTCCGAATATTGTTTTAACAAGCTGTATAAAGAATTAAATAAAATAGTTACATAATAGCCAGCATTGGGCTTTTCTATTTGTGGAGCATTAAAGAACTGGTCCAATGTTGACTTCCTTTCTCTTTCTTTCAATTTTGTGCCTTCCAAGGGTAGTGACGTATACCCGGATTGTCAATCCTTTTTTGCCGACTATGTTTCAAATGGTGCCGGGTATCGTGTGCTGTGTTGTGTTCTGGTCGTTCTACTTCCCTCTTTTTATGTTTAAATACTTTTCATTACTTTAAGACTAGCTTCTGCACCGATGCTTGCTGTATTTGTTAGTACTTAGTAGAGAAGTGTGTTAATTCATGAGAGAGTTGCTAACTATAGAAAAAATGTAGTTTTCTCGAAAATAAGGATATGATTTTAAAGATTATCGTGGAATAATAAGTTAGATGCCGCCAATGAGCAGATCACAGTGAGAAGATCGATAAATATAAATCGAATAAAACGAATTGCAAATGAGATTTACGGATATAAGAATTACTCAAGTATTTACGTACATTTAATTACAGATTTATCCACACAAAAGGAACGGTTGTTTATATCGAAGAAATATGTATTAGGTTAAAAAGTTTCTTCTAAAAAGCGATGGACCACCTCGTTGCTCAAACGAAATCACACTTTTCAACGGCCTTTTCCTTGTCAACTCTACATAAACACAAGCACATACTGTTTGCTACATATCGTATTAGTTAAAGTACAATAAATGACGATAGTACGATAAACACCTCTCTTAAAAAAAGGCAAGGCGATTGGTTTGGAGTTAGTAAATTTATCTCTCGGCATAATCTTCTTGTAACTTTATACACTTAAACCGGCAATGATGGTCGGGCAACCATATAAGAGGATTTATCGAACTCTGGCAACAAATTGACAAGAACCACTTTCCGCTAAGCTAGTTTATTTAAATTTAGAAAAAGAAAGAAGTCACAAGGGCCAAATTGAGCGAGTATGATCAATTCATACTGTAACTCGTTCAAGATTATGTTTTACGAATCCCAAAGAATCGTTGCCATAGCTTTTCAGCTGATGGACTCCTTTTGGAGTTATTTAACGCAACTTTACCGAGAAAAACCCAATTTGTCTCATTCACAATCACATGATACTGCAGAAACACGCGTATTGCGCTGAACAAGTCCTAACTTTGGCTTTACAAGTTATCAGGCGTTCCCGTTTTTCAACAATCGCCAGCAGACAAACACTGTGGTGCTTCTCGTCCGATCCTCGTATACAATGATTTAGGCCTTTTAATACAAGAAATGTTCAAAAATATTTTTCTTAGGAAATTTTTAAAAATCGCAAAATGCTTGCAAGTGCTAATAAGTACGGAAACAATTTTAAATAACTACTTAATATGACAATGTATATATAACGAATAACGAATAATAACGAATGCGGAAGAAAAGTAATGGAACATAGGCGACATCACAACCGACTTGATAAATTGGTTACTTGGAGCAATTCTTGTAATGTTAACCTTGTGTGAACGTCAGTTTAAAACTCTTGCTTTGACAACCTCTTAAATCACTTAAAAAGGAAATGTTCAAATAATTTTACCGCCAAACTCAACAGTTGGTAACTACCATCGTCCCATCTTCCTCCATAAAATGTTTGTGTCTTAAAAATCATAAAAACCTATGGCTCCACACAAATATCTCTTCTCAATTTGTTGTTTTGTTGTTGTTTTGATCAGTCATCAGTCCAGGAAACTTAAATTGCAAAGACACATGTGCGCGATCTATGTTAAACGTTTTATTAACTTACAAAACGGTATACTCCCGCTTAGTATTAAATAGCTTAATAAAATCAACCTCGCTTCTACCTCATACCTGGTTTATGTCAGCAAACAAGATTAGTAGACTGTAATTGTTAATATACAACACAGTCTGTTGCAGATCGTCTCGCTCCTGGTTCGGCTTATTCAGCATGAATTACGGCCAATAAATTTCCAATTTCTTTGAGCGAAATGGAAATCGTTATGGGACTAGGGACATAAACGCGATGGTTTTATCGTCTATTTGAAATCGCTTCATGACTCTTTTTCTGGCGTTCAACAGCTGGTCATGTAATACTAAACGGTTATATTCAAGATGGTTCCATAAACTGGCATCCATATCTTTAAATTTCTACTAAATCGTGTTAATAATTACTGCAATCATCTACTATTTTCTTACGGTCCAAGAAACATCTGTAAAATTTATAATTAATATTAAGAAGAGCTATTTTTTTGTATTTCTGTTTATTTCTAATTATACATCAGTTAATAATGTTCAAACAATGTTAACGTTGTTTGTCTGCTTCTTCTTTTCCAAAAATAAGACATATAGCAGTAAATTTTGTGACAATGTATTTGAAATAGTTTACTTGATTGATCACATACTAAAAATGACGATCTTCAGTTATTTCACGCTTCGTTTCAAAAGTTACCTAGCATCGTATCATCGTAAGCTCATGTATACCCAACCCACTTGTTGCCATATTCCTGTTTTGGAATTGAAATTTGACACCTTGACGATTCTTATGATTATTATGTTTAACAACGAGTTCATTGGAAACAATTTTGGACTTCCTTCTAGCCAATTTTGCCTAACCACAGAAAGATATTGTTAAAAATGTCTGTTGCTGCATATCGTCACATTTTTTTTAAGTTAAAGTATAACATATGCGATTATCGTTATATTTGCCTTACGATTACCTTCCCAAGAATAAGTTCCATATAAAATAGGAAAGTTACTATCACTTGCGATGATGCTGGAAATACAATTGAACCACCGATAATGTCAAATATTAGTTTATGAAAAACAAAAATCAACCTACTCTTAATTAAAACGCTAGCTTCTGTCGTTATTATAGGATGGGAGGGTATACTTTAGGACCTCACTGTATAAAAAGTACCTGTGTATATGTGTGTGTGGTCGTTTAATCATCTACCTAAGATGTGGGTGTGTCTGTACGTATTAATAGCCTAAATGAATGATTCATTATAAAACGCTACATGTATATAGGAGTTTCTTAATTATTCAGCTAGTCACAAAGTCAACGTGCACCAGACTAAGCCGTAAGAAACTTAAATTTATTTATAAGATCTATAGCTTGCGTACATCAATACGTACATGCATATAAATTGGCGTATGATCCCTTTTTTCATTTGAAACGCAGCATGTTTTGCATAGAAATCCATTTAAAATTCAGTTCATAAACTACGTCTAATGAACTGGATGTTTTCAAACACGGGGTCCACTTAATTATTGTAATGCAAAAACAATATTTTAATCCAATTAAAATGCTACGTGATTACCTTAAACGAATGCACTTCATTTTTTTCGCATACAAGGAGAGTAACTTACGGAACTCTGCTTTCACATGATGCCGGGATAGCATGGATCTGAATGTTGAAATAGTTTGTTTAAATTACCGTAGCGTTCGCTGGACTAAGCTAATTAAAGCTACAATTGCAAAATAGCATTTTGAAAAAGAGTACTGTACGGATCAATGAAAATTAATTCTAGAAACGTCGATTACAGGAAGATGCAAAATGTTAATTAACCTTACATACATATGTGTACTAAATTAAAATAATGCTAACCGTTGGAACCGAGGAACTGATTTACTTATTGACGTAATAAAGCATAAATAATACTGAACAAATTAGTAGGCAAAAATGCTATAAATGCTATGATTGGAAGATTGTAACACGCAAATAAAATTTCTCAAGTTTTATCTTCCTAAATTTATTCATTCGAAGAAGAATTCATGGATTACAGCGTTAAGTAGTTGAAGTGCGCAGGTTGCAATAAGAAAAACAGGGATTAATTAAAAAAAAAAAACGTATATTACGTTGTACGTATATTATACGTACATACGTTGTATGAGGGCGGCAGGGATCAACTAACACCTACTAATAACAAATTTAAACTACTACCATTCACCAAGCATAGACGACCATTAAACGGCCCGTCCATACATGTATTTACGAACTTTGTGCATGTACGATTTGTCGATTGGCACCTTCCACAAAGGCTCACTGATGAGTCGTTTAACGGCGAAACACGCGTTTATACATGGTGGATGCTGGTAGTCTAAATCACTAATTTGCGTGACTCGTTAACTGTTAGTTCAATCCTGCTGTCCCCAAAAAACGTATAACTATTAATCACTGCGTACTTCTGCAGAGATTGGACCGACGTACGGGTCATCAGTGCACATTTGCGGAAAGTGATAGTCAATCGACTAGTTGTCGTGTAAATAAGGGTGTTGTGGAAACGTTCACAAGAAATCACATGATTTGTTGAAATATTTGCAAACAACCTTTACAACTGTGACCAGGGATTGCTGCCGTCATGGGTTGTGATGCCAACGATCCCTGGTTACAATCGTACAGGTTGTTCGTAATTTACTTCCACAAATTACATAATTAAAATATGTTTAATTACATATCCTTATCTATATCCGATTTCAGGTTACAAATAATAACAATGATAACAACAGCGGGCTATGTCACTACAAACCTGCCATGTCTCTCGTGAAGTCTTCACGCATCATGCGCCTATTCAACAAGGCACATCATCAAGGGGAATACCAAGACCCAAAAACAAAATAAAACAAAACACATATATACTTACTTATTCTTAGATTGATGTTTAATGTATATACGTAAAAAAATAAAAAAAAAAACAATATATTTAATGCAATGTATTAAATAAATGTACATAATTACAAGCAGCTTCAGAGTGATGCTGCTGTCTAACGAAGCTTAAAAACTATAACAAGCAGACAAAAATAACTGCAATTCTAAGCTTTATTAATGGGAATAAGACTTCCTTTCTACGAGAATTACATTATATTTACTATGAAAATTACTATTGATAGAAAATTATCCTGAATACTAGTGGTGATATTAATCCTTTAATTCTCATGGTAATATTATCTACATCTGCTCGAAACCTAATCTTTAGGTACAAGTATGTAATGTAATCCTCTCAAATTACGTCAATCTTTTTAATTTGAATTTATATTTGGTATTTAGCCGACCAGCATTTTCAAATTTATATTTATATCTAGAGATATACCTAATACCAAATATACACTTCGCCAAAAAAGTATCGCATAAACTAAAAAGGGCATTTATAAACCAAGATATTTTTATACATTCACAAAAAGTTTGCCTCGTGTATGTGAACTATAAAAACACTAACAAAATCATGGAACATAGCTTTTTTACTTTTTTTTTTTTTTCTAAAAGAACACATTTAGAAAAATGCATATGTGTAAGGTTTGTTCAGTTGTTTATTGAAAGTCTTCCTATACGGACAAATTTTAAAGTGCGAAGTCAGAGTTCTGTACCAACGCTTTTAAAACTAAAATGAGCAATTTAACTTCAGAACAAGTGGCTGCTATAGTTGCTTTAATCGAAGATGGACGATCTCAAGCATACGTTGCTAATTTGATGAACATCAATCAGTCAAGTGTTTCTAGAGTCGTAGCCAGATATAGGGAAACAGGCAATTACAGTAGAAGACCTGTACCAGGTCGTCCAAGATGTTCTACTCGCCAAGATGACCGCTATTTACTACTACAAGCATTACGTCGAAGACATGTAACTGCGAGACAATTGCAGGACGACTTGGCTAGAGTCAGAAATACTCGTGTGAGTACTCAAACTATTCGGAATAGGTTACGACGGAGTGGATTAAGAGCTAGAGTAGCTGTAGCAGCCCCTCGTCTCACTAGGAACCACCGAGTGGCTCGCTTAAGGTTTGCCAGAGAACATGTACAATGGAACATTAATGACTGGGCCAATATACTCTTCACAGATGAGTTAAAATTTGGTCTTTACACCTTAGATTGGCGTATCTCAGTGTACAGACGAGACGGTGAGCGCTATTCGCAGTGTAATATCAGACCTACACCTAATTTCGCTGGTGGCTCTATTATGGTTTGGGCAGGCATCTGTTTAACAGGTCGTACAGAGTTAGTACCAGTAGACAGAGGTACACTGACTGCCCACAGGTATATAACGGACACTTTAGAAGAACATGTAGTACCATATGCGCCAATTATAGGAAACGAATTCATGTTAATGCACGACCGCATGTTGCAATAATCGTCCAGGAATACCTTAACGATGTTGGTATTCCAGTTTTAGATTGGCCTGCGATAAGTCCGGACATGAACCCTATCGAGCACGTGTGGGACCTCCTTCACAGACGGATACGAACCCAAAATGTCGCCCCAGCGGACCTGCATGGACTAGAAAATGCTCTCCGTGACGAGTGGGAGAATTTGGATCAGGCTTATATACGGAGGTTAATCGAATCTCTGCCAAACCGTATGCGAGCGGTCATAAGAGCCGGAGGTGGCAATACTCAGTATTAAAAGCTACTGTTATGACATTTTTCTTTCCAAAATTATAATTTCTTGTTTTAATAAAAGTCTCAAGTATGAGTTCTTGTTTTTATTTGGCCTGTATTTTATTTGAACAATCATAGAAATTATATCTTAGAGCGCATTAAAGTATATTTACAACTTTATGCTATAAACAAAGATTATGCGATACTTTTATGATTCAAAACTAAATTATGCGATACTTTTTTGACGGAGTGTATTTAACTCAAAGTTAATATAGTGAATAATATAGTTAACTCCAAGTTTCCGTTTTTAATACTTGACCTGATTGTAAGATCTGCCTATTTTCAAATAGGCAAATAGAAAGTAATAGAAAATTAAACAATTTTTTAGTATTCACGAGTTATGATAATATCTTTTAGCCGATATTCTGGTGATCAATTAAGGAATTAATCAATATTTATTAGAATATTTTTTAATAGATTTTACTTGAATTGAATTTGATTTTACTTTTAATTGAAGTTTATAATTTAATTTTCTATAAAATTTTCATTTTTATTAAGCAAATATTACATTTTTATTCTTCAATAGATGTTTAACTTGAATGAACGATCTTCAAATGCTGGACACGAAGGTATATAAAATATAAGGAATATTCTTTCTTTCCATTCTGGCACCGAGAATAATAATTTCGATGTTCAAAAGGTCAAAGTGAATTTACTTTGCGAAATTTTAGTTTTCCGTTGAAAGAGTTTTATAGTAACTTGAAGCTTTAAATGCTGTTATTAAGGAATTTTGGAAATAAGTCTTGTTGTCGAAGCTTATTTGTCCCATCTGAGCTTCTTTTCAATTTATATCCGTAGATATTTCTATTTGAATGAAATAATACCCAGGATGACTTTGAAACCCATTGAAAATACTTCTCGCTTCCACGGTGACGATATCTAAATTTCCAGGTACGTTAGTGTTAGGAGCAGTGAAGTACAACGAACATCAGTACGTTTTCCTAAATACATCATTTTCAAGTAAAAAATTACAATTCCATTAGTAAGCTTTGTTTGTCGCACTAAAAATTAAAAAGAATAAAGACGAGAAATCGTTCTAGAAGAAATTGGATGGAGAATATCGTCTCACATATCACAATACTGCTTTGTCTCGTAATAAAATGGAACTAAATGTAAGCAAATGTTAAAATAAAATACTTTGTAACGACAGTAAAAAAATCATAACTACTGTTATGATTTTAGTTTAAACTAAAAAAACAAAAAATCTTTAGTTGGATACACTAACCTTGGTGATTGTAGCAAGTTGGCAAACGCACTTTGAATTAATAATTTGTCGGATTTTTTTTTTCTAAATAAAAAAACACTACCGATACCGCACTGAAAAGACTGATAACTAAAACGCTTTCTTGAAAACGAGTATCATGGTCCTCTAAAGCCTTCAGTATCATTCCGGCGAAGGAAGGTAGCATCTACTGTTAAATACCTTTCAACTACTTACTTTATTAGTAGTGTCCGTACAGAATATGAAGAATATTAAGAATTAAAATAGTAAGAATAGTTGAGTCAGGGTACGTAACAAGCATAGAATAATAATGAATAAATGAAATATTATTAACCCTTACCTATTTATTATATTTAAATATATTACCCCGTTAATAAATATTGAGACATATTTTCCCAAAATCCCGATATTCCATGTTGAAATCACGACACAAACCTCTATTGTGCGCGACGCGCTACCCCTTAGACACGCTGACCTTGAAACAAAGTATACTTTACCCTGGGCCTGTTACTAGACCAAGACCAGACAACCTCCCACTGGCGTTGTTCTCTAGAATTAGATACTTTTACAACGATGATGGTTTATTATAATGACAGACTTTATTTTAAACCAATTACACGTTGTAGACAACGTGAAGGAAGCCAGCTTTATTGTTCTGAGGGTACACTTTAGTTAAAAAGTATCGAGTGCACCAACGTATTTCATTTCAGTCTAAAATATTTCCTCAGTTAGATTGTACCGTAAGGTAAATACTCTAATTTTATTATCTTACATAATTACAATTCTAATTTTTCAATTTGATAATATTTAGATATTGTATATGTTGAATTTAAATAGTCTCATACAGATACTTGAATTTAATGATTTATATTATTTACGTTTTATTCTTAAAAAAAGGGCTCAATGAAACTAACTTAAAACGAAATAAAAATCTGCAGCAATGATTTCTAACAAAAATATTAAAGGCTTTGTTAATATTAGAATTACGTTATCAAGGTTTATATAATCATCTGGATTAAGACATAATAATAATAATAATAACAATAATGGTAATAATAATAATCTTTACTATCCAACCGATAAAAATCCATTTACAGGACAACGAAATACAGACAAAAAAATAATAACAACGTAAACATTGAAACAGTGGAGGGAAAGTGAAATATAAAGATAGAAACGACATAAACTAGGTTAAACAATGAATTAACATGTGAAATAATAGTAATACATGTGTTATAAAAGAAATTGATCCAAATAAAGTCTATTACAATTACTAGCTACAAGCTAGAACGGAGCCTTCAAAAACGTGTTGGTTCTTGCTTTGGATGTCAGGAATGTGTCGAAGGAGCGCGTTAAATGTGTTGCCATTACAAAGTTTATCGGAGCTAGCAAGGACGGAGAATCAACTTTATTGTGGATTAGCCGTATTACAAATATGGCGCCTTACTTTTTTCTCCTGCTACCAAGTGATTCCAAACAAATGGCGATCCAAGAGACTATCGTAATTTATATTTCTCTCTGGGTATAAACCATCCAACTTGAATGACAAATACTTTAGAGATCATCTCTGGACACGTTCCACGGAAAGCTGAAGATACGAATAGTGTGGATACCATACAACGCTAACGTATTCCGTTTTACTTCTGACGAAAGCGTAATATATGGACTTCGAAGCTGTGGAATTGGTACATTTTCTGCAGGATCATACAATAAAGCCCAACGCTTTATTGGTTGACGCACAAATATTATGTGACGGATGTGATCATTGAAGCGTGATGGCAAAATATTAATGAAAACTGTTAAACTAGTATTTGCTAATGAAGCATTAGTCTTACATGTCATTACGGAATATCAAATATTAGAATAAAAGAATTGGCATATAGTTATGCCAACAACAACAATATAAAGCATACAAATAGTTGGAAAATAAAGAAAATTGCTGTAATCGATTGAATAGAATGCTTTAAGCAATAGCAAGTTTCAAATGGTTCCACAAATTGAAAAACATGTCGAGATTTACACTTTCAGGACAGAAAATTGTCGGTATGATGATACCAAGAAAATATTGCGTGTTTTGAACAACCGCAACGGCCACAGACATCAGAAGATAATGCCAGAAAATAGATTTATCAGATGATAGTTTACTAGATATGAATAGAGCTCGACATCGTGCAAGAATCAGAAGAAGACTAGGAGTTAAGTATTTATAATTTGATACTGACCCATCTAATAAAAATGCAATTCTGTGGATAAGGTCATACAAAAAAGGAGAATTTAGAAGCAATTTATTTTTTCTTATTCAGAAAAGTAGGAAAAAATCGAATAATCTGCATCAAATAATTTATATACGAATTAGAAAAATCAAGTAATGAAGTCCAAGGATAACTGTAAGAATGGTAAGAAGACCCCAGTAAATGGTTTTTAATGTCGAAGGTTTTCGTGTTAACTAACACATATTCCAAAGACCGTGATTATTGTACCTCGGCATATTTCCCAATATTTAGAAAAATCTGCACAACTTTGATACTTATAGTTTCTTTTGTTTCCTTTTGGGATATTTGAATGGATATTTAATAGAATATAATTTGAAAAGAGTTTGAATTAGATGTAAGGAACGCACGTAAGATATAAAAAGAGATCTTTTTATGGTTATATTTTATTATTAATTTCGTTGAATATTTGTTATAATATACGCCAAAGTAAAACTTGTGGAATAAAATAAATGTTGCACTAATAACTGGATATACCTTACTTATTTCAACGAAATAGATATATGTAAGTAAACCATGTAATAGTAAAACATAATGGAACATATGTTTTTGATAACCATTGATTTTAAATTTTCACTAAGTTTAACTGCATATAGGTATAGCTTTTAAAACATTTTATCTAAAGTTTATGTATTATATTTAAAGAAACCATTTATTACTGAATTGTAAATTTAACATTTTCGCCATTTGGACAACATTATTAACATCTCCAGCAGATGTAAAACTGATAAAACACGCGACAGATACCCGTAAAAATATGAAATTTACACCTACTGCGTTGAATCCTCCGAAACCTTTTTACGTTAACAACTTGCCTACCTTGTTTGCCCCGTTGCAAGTTTTTTCTTATTCTAATACGCGCATTTTGTCGATCCTCGAATCATGTCAGATTCCCATTAAATCACGGAAACCTCCTAAAGTCAAAGATCTCATCAAATTAACGTATAAAATCATTATGTAGGAGTGAATGTCCATCTACGGCGCCAATCAATAATAAATTATTGAGTACCATGCGAGTTGTGCTTGAAAATCAACGAAACGCATCTATTAATATAAAGCACGATTACATAACATGTTCTATGCATTATTCTCATTAAACCGTACGAATTCGCGTATTATCTCATTAAAATGATTTGAAAAAAATATGTTAATAGCAGTACCAAACTAATTACCTTCATGTAGCTGGCGGATAAATCCTTTTATAAACAATATTTAATTACCAGCCTGCGGAAATACATAAAAATAGGGAAAATTTAATTAAACGAAACCCGTGTTTGCATGTATGTTAGGCGTTTAATGAAAAGTTAATTAAAATAATTGCAGAGGTTGCCAACAATACGCGGTATAATGCTATCCTGTGGATAAAGTAGATCGGAAGTGGTTGACATAGAAAATTAGCCAACATAATTAAGAAGTAGGTAGGTAACGTAGCATACTTTTATAGAACGTATTTGTCATATACGCATGAATCTTAAGACAAAAAGCTAATAGAATTTATGTATATCAAGTAGTTATACTCTACATCTAACATTATTTACCGAAGAAGCAAGGATGTTGCAGATCGCTTTAATTTAATTAGGTTAATAATTAGTTAACAATAAAATATAACCGGGAACTTCATCTTAGGATTCCATTTAAAGGAATAGCCATGCGTTATTCGCACCTCCATCATACAAGACCCGCTGGCAAATAACATATACACACGTATATTTGAAGAAAAGCGTTGAAAATTGCGGAAGACTAAAAGAATTTTTGAGTAACTTCAAAGAATACACAGTGTGATCCAAAGTAGCCAATTATATCACTGCTTAGTATCGATTCTACAATGTAAGCAAGTGTGTTAAATGAATAAACTAAGCGGAAACAAATGCGATGTAAAGCTTATGCTATTACGAAAACATCTTTAATGTGACGAGAATATATTGTACCAATAACACACTGATCAGTTGTCATAAAGCAAGTCGTTTATTAAATACTTTTGGAATAAGTTGTCGCACTATTCTCTATCTACTTGAACTAATAAAAATTAATATTATTTTTAATCTATGACGTAATGTAATTTTTTTATTTGCAGAAATTCTTAAAAACGTGTGTTGCTAACAAATCATTGTTGGATTTAGCAAAGTTGTGTGTTGCCTGGTATCAACAATTTCCAAATTAAAACATATCTTTCTGTTGGCAGCATAATCCCCATTTTATACCAAAGTTAGAAGTAGGATAATTCCACATCAAATGAATACATTAAGTGTTTAACATGGTAAGTAGTTTATCATTATTTATTTTGACAAGGGATAAAAGCTAGCAAATGGAAAGCTACATAATAGATCACTAAAAATGATAAGAAAAATGTATGAAACTCTAGAATAGATTTGCGACATGCACCTATATATAATCGCAAACTGGATAAATAACTTCCTGCAAAGCTTAAGGTTCCTATAGTGTTGCATAACATTATACTGTACCGAAGAGGTTGTCTGCTCGTTTATAAGTTTTCCTACTGTAAAACAAATAATGGAAAATAAGTGAGTTTGTAAAGAAATGACCATTAGTCATTTTATTATTAAAGCCTAAATACGTGGACGATATATTTCCTACACAACGATTAAACCTGGGTAGTATTGGGTATTCACCAATAGATGTCGTAACGAAAACTTCAAACTTTCCCGAGGCAGGAACCTGCCCGAGAAAAATTGTTGATAAAATAAAAGGATGAAATCGAATCAAGAAGGATTTCCGGCAAACTAGTTGTCTACCACGTAGGAAGCCTCACCGTCGTTTAAGCAAGGCGATTCGGAGAGACCTCGAGGCGCACATACTGCAGCCCCTAGGATAGCCCGAAAGGTTTCGTAGAATCCTGAAACAAGGAAGACCATCTCGGAAAGAACGGAAGCACTTACGTTCATTATTCTCGATCTCGACCATCACGCCAACAGTGCGCAACGATCCAAAGCAGCAAAGAAGGTTCCGAATCGCCCCGGAGAAAATAGACGATATTGGTCCAGAGACGTTCTGCAAGTAATCAAGCCGATGCCGAATAGAGAAGCCGCCGAAGTAGATGTCGTAACTAAAGAATTTACCGCTCAAGTTGCTGGTCAATCTGACGTAGAATTTCAAGGCAATGCTCCGACTAACATACTAACCGACCCGCTAGAAGTTTGCCATGATTATCCCAGCTTCAAAAGCAATGAACAACGCTCATACCTCAAACAGTTATCGGCGTATATCGTCACTTGGAACTATCAGCAAGATCCTAGATTCTATGCTTTTGGGCAGAATCAACGAAGAGTTTGGCTTCAAGTCAGAACATTCGACATGGTAACCTTGGACCTGGAGAAGGCATTCAACCGGATTCTACGTGAAACATCTCTCCTGAAGATAAGGAAGGTGAACTTCCATTCAAGGCACCTTAACACCATCAGAGCATACCTGGAGGAGCGAAAATTCCATGTCACGGCAAATGGAATGGAATCTTTAGAAAGGAGCATTATATCTGAAGTCCTACAGGGATCGGCCCTTGTTTTGTTTACGATCTACATGATCGACGTTCCAAAATCAGACGATCAACGAGTGCAAAACGCCATCTACGTTGTTAACATGACCTCTCTTGCGAGTGTATAAAATCATTGCCTGCAACTAGTACTGCACGTATCCCTACAAAGTTCGTTGATTATAGTAGGATAACTGAGCGTCCCTGAGGAGCTGCAGGAAATCCTTGCAAAGCTCAACAAAAATTAAGAAACATTAAGATCATCCCCTTCAAGAGCGAAGCACCTACCAGAGAACACCACCTACGACTACGTGGGTAGGCTGGTATATCATCGTTCACAACGAATAGAGCATACTAATAATAAGTTTTCTAGAACTTTCTAGCAGAGAAAAGAGTTCAAAGCGATGCTGGAAGAAGTCCAGACAACTATCGACAATCGGGTAAGCGAACTATTGTAGATACGAAAACAGAATTGTTACTTCGTTTACTTGCTCCTTCAACTATTATAATTATAAGAATACTTTATAATTTGTGTTAGTTTAATATAGAACGGTATAATTATCGAGTAGTTGTTACAATTTCTGTAATCTAATGTAGTAGCTACTAGTTTTCTACATATTAGCGTTTCAAGTATAATGAATACATTTACACGATTACCAAAAAGTATTAGCAAACGTTAGGAGTTTTGAACAATTTTCTTTTTTTTTCTCTCCAGCATTATTTCATTAATTGCTACGTTTGAATATATCATATACCATAAATATTACTCACCTGTATTATTCGTCCTTTTCTGAAATATTCTAGAGTTGGTCAACTGAAATAGGAAGGAACTCGTGTCGTAATATTTTGAATTAATTTTGCAGTCTGTTGTATATAAAATGTATGTAATTTTTATTCCAACGTGAGTTAGGAATCATTTTAAAAAAATGACTAGGGACGAGTAAAGTAAAGCTCGTAGATGTTATAATGCAAGGGTATGCAAAAAATTACAGTCAAGATTCGGTAGGCCCTTAGACACGTTTCTGCTCAAGTACTTCATCATAATATAGTCTGAAGTGTTATACATACTCTCTTCAAAATGTCAAGTGACGAAAAGTCTGAGGTCAGACCTTTTCAATGTGCTATCAAGATACGTAAAAAACATGCACTTCAGCAAAGGAGATTTTACGTCGCAAAAATAGAAGAAGTAGAAAATTAATATCGAGAAGGGCTAGAGAAGGTTGTTAGGTACGAGTAATATTGGAAATTATAAATTTGGTTACATTCTCTCTTCATATTTGAAATATTGGATTATTTCTTTTTAAAAAATAGATATTATTATGTAAATTCTAAGCCACCATGTTTTTATATCTTTCATTGCTTTACTTTATTTACCAAACATGCGTAGGTACTAAAACAAGTTATTTTCGCGCAAAGTGACAAAGTCCGGTCAACTACGACTGATAATTGTCTAACATTCCTCAAATCTGCTTTTATATGCTACGTAGTCTATATTACAGTGCAGAAATAATGCTAATAAATACATAAATCGATCAACTTATTGTTAGTTTATTTATACATTATTGCTAGTAAATTATAATTTGTTGTAAAAAACTGATCAAAATATCTGACACAAATAAATAATATTGATACTAACGCAAACAGGTAAGTTAGATTTTTGGATAATAATAACCATCCAAAACATTACAACAAATTTCCTAATACCGCATATTGGCATGTACAGTGCTTCTCTTCCAAGCCCATATTTATGTAATCCATCTCTTTAGGCAATTCGATATTTCTCAGATGAAGATAAGAACAAAACTAGAGGCAGCAAACTTGGCAATCCTGTAGTGGTAGATATCTCCTAATAGATTCGCTGCTAAAGTAACGTATTATTAGATGAACGGAATGATATACGAAAAGGCATGCATTTGTAATAAATGTTGAAATTATTAATGGTTGTCGGATTTTAATTTTTATATATGCATATATTTTTTAATCCACATGTATTTAATCGTCTTAATATAATAAATATTCCTCAACATTATGATAAATGGCACCTTCAAATAAAATTTCACATCATGCAAATGAATGAATAACTTTCGGATCTATGTTTGTAAGCAAAAAATACAAGAATAATGATCACATGTCCTCAGGTTAACGTTACAAAACATAAACACTATAAATAATCTTTACCCGCAACATTCGGTATAAACATGTAATCTATAAAATTTATTTTTCTTTTCAATAAAGCGCGCACTTATCCATTAATTAACTCAGTGGCACTTGTGTAAAGATCTATAAAATTCCTTTCCTTCTGTGGAGTACGGTATCTAGCAACACTGTAGCCTGCCATGGAATTTATGTACGAAATTCTTGATTTTCAATTTACGTTTCCAGTTGCTTTTTTTTTCTCGCACTTCCCAAAACGTTGTATTCTAATCCAGGTAATTAAAATAATTGTAGCTACATTAGTCGGCACATCATCATATGCATAGGACGTTCAAGAAAAGAAAAACGCGATATTTAGATCATTTAATATTCGATTTGGTTAAACAGTTTACAAATTCTTCCTTCTTGATGTGAGCCTCAACTGTAGAGATGACAAAGGCAGGTGGTATTTTTCGTTTTTTACAGCGACTAGATCGTCTCATGAGAAGAGTCTGTCTAATCTCTGCGAAAAAGTAATAATTTCATCCGCCTTTATCGAGTCGCTTTGTTGAAAATAATCGGATGAATGGTCACAATTATGGTCACAATTACGGTCTAGTAACCATAATTGTGAATACTGTCACAAATATCTCTACAGAACGCCATCTACACTCGAGGATTATTTCTGACATGAAGAATCAGGCATCATGGGCAAAATTTCGAATATTTATTACATTTTTTGTTTTGCTATCATAAAGTAACATGTTTAAAGCTTATAACCCAAAATTCCCTTTTTAATGAACCATTCAGCCTGCTCATAAAATAAATGATACTCATGTTAAAAGCTACTATACATTGTAATGTTACAACAAACGTCCCAGAGATTATTTGTTATCAGCGCCACCCATGCGTTTCGTCTAGTGGTTTCAGTTTTTCCACCTATTCGAAGTTATCTCTAGTAGCTTAATGCTCGGTTTCTAAAACAAAATTCCTTTTACTGGCCTATGATCATCAATGGTAGTTAGGAGGATATCCAGCCAACGACAGTAATAGTGAAAACGAACATTACTTTCTTCTGTATTCCGTCGTTCATTTTTCATAACTTCCAAATTATTGAATTTCATCGGTTAATCCTCGTCAAAATTCCCAATAAAATTTCACGTTGTAGTGTTATATATGGTGTAAAATGTGACCAAAAAGCATCTCAGCCCGCTTATAAATTTATTTATCTCTTTAAATAAAAAGATAAGTTACCGGAAAAGTGTTTTAGAGGTGCCGAACTTCGCGACCCTAATTTTTTTGAAATAATTTGAAGAGTACCTCAGTTTCAAGCTTTTCTCAATTTTTTCTCCTCTGCAAAAAATTACATACATATGTACGCTTTTATGGATAATGTAAATTATTTGTACTTTAATTGTTGTGTTTGGTTTAAGTTTAGCGAGACAAATCGGAAGTATAATCAACCATTGAACAAACATATAACAGAAAGCTTCAATAAAGCAACTGCACTCGCTTTTTTTAAGATTGCTTTTTTATTATTAAGGGTGACTTCTTTCAAATACGGAGAATGAGCGTTTGCAGTTAGGTGACTTTAGGTAACATTTTTCTACAATAATTGCTAATTCATTTTTCTAGTAAAAGAAGGGAAACAGAACGTTACAACAGGACGTTAAATAGTTGCTAACATTTCCTAAGTCCACTTAAGTCCTCTTAACATCAACCTATTATATTAAGATGAACTTATCTTAAAGACTGACATCTCTCCAATGCTAACAACAAGATGTTCAAATAGTTCTCTTCTCTTAGCACAACAAATTTTTATAGTATTTCTTGCATTTAATCCAATATATGTATAAATCTCCACTTTTTCCATTTAACCTTAACCTGATTTACATCTTGCTGTATTGATTCATAACTCTAACTGAAATATCTGAAAACTGCCGAGAACGTGACTGAGCTTTTGTGAGATACTATATATTCTGCACTTTGTTCCATTATCTCTTTCGTCAATCAAAACATTTTTAATTACAGCCTTACAGAGGTTAAACGTTTTTTGCGAAAACCCGTCTTGCGGTAGGTATTAGAGTAACAATATGTCGAGATGCATAGGTATACGACGAAATAATTAAAAAATTATAGTACCCGTAGTCATTTTTTAATTTACGGTTATTCTATAAACTAGTTTAATAAGCAGAAAACTAGAAAAATATAATTGCAAACGGTTGTTTCATATTATAGAGCAAACCAGTTAAATGCAAATGCAATTTACTTCATATACGCTAATATGATTGAGCGATATCATTCCCCCCCATATTTGTTATAAGACTGACGCCATGTATGCATATTTCTGAATAACCATATGTATAACTTTAGGGGGCGATGCAAATGCGTAATGAGAAACAAGGAAATCCTTTTTACCTTCAAGTGATGAATGCAAGGAATTTTCAGCAAACATAACTGTCTGCGATTTGTACAGAACTGGTGAGATACTGTCACTCAGAACTCAATAACCCCTCATTAACGGCAAGTTGGGTAAAGCAGGATAAATTGGCCTTACTTATACACTTCATTAATTCATTGTTCCACCCCAAGAAATTATTATTAATGCTCAATACCATCCAAAATTTACTTTTAACTAAGAATTGTAGTTTTCAAAGATATAGGGTGAAACACTGACAGACGATGCAACTTTTTAAAAATACTGATGGAAACGTACGCAGTGGTTTGATGTGGTAAACTCAGTGAAACGTCAATTGAATTGTATGAAGATACAAAATAACGTTGTTTTTAAATCTCTTTTCAGAAATAAAACGAATGTAAAACTCACATTTGCCAGTCTCTTCTTGAATGTATGGACGAGACGACGCATGCGCTGCGGAAGAGATGCGTTAGGTTTATATGTAAAATTGCGAACAAAGAACAAAATCCTGATTTGTTTCAGTAACTACTCTAGTTACAGCTTATTTTTCCAAAGACCATACGGTAACACTTACAGATTGTCCACTGCAGATGTCGTTTCCTCAGAATGTTCCAATCAACCCACACAACGTTTTCATCACTTAAACCGAGGAGTGGTCATCACCTTCCGATGATGATGAAGATTGTGGTTAAATTATTCGTCATTTTACAGATTCAGGATTCGCTGGAGTTCTTAACGAAGCTCTTTTCAGAGCAAGAGGTTATTGTTTCCTAACTATCTTTGGTATTGACGCTTCTTTCTTCTTATTGCTGCGAGTGGGTCTTTCTTACTATCCTTTCCTGTCTTTACCGGCACCGATTTTTCCTCCTGCCCTTTTCCTTCTTCTTAGCAATATAAGTATCTGCGATTAAATTCTGAGCCGATGACTTTGTCGTCGTAGGACTATTACAAATCGCGTGCTCTGGAGAAATGTTGTGCAAAGTTTTTATGGGCGTCAAACTTGGAGTACTGTATGCTGCAGATGCTGCAGGCGAAGATTGTTCCGCTTCGTTCATTTTATGATCTTCCATACCATCGCACGATAGCACAGCAAGGAAAAAATTTTAGATCGTTTCAGGGGATAAATGAAGTGTCGCACGGAAGCCAGAAGCCGCATCTTGCGGCTCCAAGCATCCGGAGGGAAATTACTAAGTTACGAGGCTCACAATACATTTTCAGCGGCTTACAGAAAAAGCAGTCATGCGGCAGGATGAAAATGCGTGGTACACAGTAATATGATGAGAATTGTTATGAATTTATAAGAGAGCCACGCCCATCGAGAATTAAAATGCATTTTTCAGCAGGTATTCTTCGTATAGCTTGGTTCTCAAAGCAACAAATAAACAATTCTTCAGTAATATATGCTGGTTCTCTTCGAATTTTTATAACTCCTCAGATAGCATATTTTCTTTACAAACCTGTTGCTTATTCACCGGTTTAGGAACCATTTCAGGAACCTTAACTAGGAACGTCTTAACTAGTTTGCGATCAATCGGTTTTGTAACCAGCATTTTACAAAATGTCTTTCTAGACCCTATGAAAGGCGATGAATGTTAATAATGCACGTAAATGCTATCAGATATCACAGTATTAGCGAGCAAATTAATGCTGGATAGCTGACACCATAAATAAATTAATAAAATATTTATTTTTCTTTATGTAAGTGACACATTTTTTTTTATTACGAGTACATTTTTAATCACTTGCTTTATTCCATTATAAAAATACGTCATAAATAACTCGTCCACCCTATAATTTACACATATTAGTATAACAAACTGTCTAAAATACTCCTGACTCGCCTCGCATATTAATTTATTAAAAGCATACATATGCACAAACATATTAAGTTCATTACCTCTCAGTTATACAATTTATTAGTTCCATATTAGCAGCAAACACTGATTATGCATTAAAGCAAATGGGAAATATGTACAAAATGTTGGCATTACTTAGAGGTCCTATAATCTTTTAGACATTTTAGATAGGCGCGCTGTTTACATAAATAGCTGCGTTCCTGAAGAATATGTACACAAATGTAATAGAAATTGAAAATTTACATACTTAGATACCTTGTGTGACTATTCCTAATCTACAGCGTCTAAACGAAATACGATCGCACTGTTAATTTAAAATTGACCATTTTCCAAAACATACCAGCCATTTTATTGGTTAAAAGTTACTGACACATAATTTCTCCTTAATTATACAACTTGTTTCGCGCATTTGGAATTTGAATACTTGACACGTGTTATTCTAGATATTTACACGACTAATTTGAAATGGTAGTCGGGATACACTACAGATTTTTCGAATAAAAGAATAAATTTGCATGAAATGAGGCAAAAGCGTGAGAGATTCTAATTTCTTTTTCTGGCAAAGGCCATTGATCAACGGTAAGGTTATTTTGGTGACGGTCATAGCAAATATCGAAACATATGCTACTCATTTTTCTGTTTTAATCGTCTGCATTTCCATACGTGTAGGACTGAAAAGAATTTATTAATAGCCTACACTAAAATCGAATAGAAAATACCGGTAAAATAGCGACCTGCCAGAGTAACGATCTAATATTTTCCTATATATTGACCCACACAACTTTTTACCTAACACCGTATAAATTTATGCTCTGAGAAACTACCACAATCATGTTGTACTGTTGAAACGAAATCAAGCTTGTAGATTAAACTGTGACATTTATTAGCTTTATAACACGCCCACTGTGCGCTTTTGCGACATGCCCAAAATAAATCAGCATGGTTCACTCCAGATGATTTTAGATTAAAACTGAATATTTTCTCATTTGTTTGCTTTTCTGTAAATCTGTAGGTTTCACGAAACAGAGTTAAAATAATTGCTAACTAACGCTTAAGAAACTTAAATCATAGCAAGGACTGTGGCGTAGTATGTTTTTATCCTAAGTTAGTAACTGATGAAATTGAACAGCATATATAAAGTAAAAATGATTCGAAAAGCGGCAACATTGGCTTAGCTCTGGTTACAGAGAAAATGCGTTTATAGTATGGCCGGTAATCTGGTTTACTGCAATAATGTTTATCAACTTTCTGAACCTTTTGGAATACATCGTGATTCCAGTTCTTGGAGATTATTCATAGACTCATCAAAGACCAGCCTAAAAGCAATATTGTTGCATAATGGAAACCATTATCCTTCGATTCCGATAAGTTATGCTATTTCTATGAAAGAAACTTACGAAAATCTGAAAATTTTATTAGAAAAGATCAAGTACAAAGACTATTCTTAAAATATTTGTGCAGATTTTAAAGTAATTGCAATTATTTTGGGTATGCAATCTGGTTACACCAAATACTGTTGCTTTTTATCTCTTTGGGAAAAACATTACCATAAGCAAGAGCGACCACTACAACAACAGTTTATGCCAGGAAAAGATAATGTACAACATCAGCCTCTAGCAAAAAAATAAATTATCATAATACCACCTCTCCACGTGAAACTTGGGCTCATGAAAAACTTTGTAAAGGCACTGCACCTCGTAGGTGAAGGTTTTAAATACCTTCGTGAAAAGTTTCCAAAATTAACACACGGGAAACTGAAAGAAGGTATTTTTGTTGGACCTCAGATACGAGAAATAGTAAATGATGAAATCTTTGAAACCAAATTAACAGCGAAGGAAAAAACAACTTGGCTCTCCATGGTACAAGTTTTCACGAATTTCTTGGGAAACGAAAAAGCTAACAACTATAAAACTTTAGTAATGGATATGTTACAAGCATTTCACGCTGCTGGCAACTTGGATTTTTGTCCGGAAAATAAGGACGTCGTTAGCGATGAACATGGTGAGCGCTTCCACCAAGACATCATGGGAATGGAAAAATGGCATCAGAGGCAATGGATTCCTGTTATGTTAGCAGATTATCGTTAGATGTTAAGAAGAGATGCTGTAGATAGTGTTTATAAAAGACGGAGCAGTATTACTTCACATTTCTAATTATAATAATTTGAAATACACATTAAATTATGATCTAATCTAAAAAATCTTTTCATTGAAATATAAAAAAAATCGAGCTAACTTGACCTTCTACCTTTTATTAAAATAAATGTTTATATGTTTTCTATTGAAATTAGTATAAATTGTTTTACGGCAAAATCAAAAGTTGAAATTTATTGGCCAGTGTTATTATATATTCCTATATAATAAACAAACTTGTATAGTGCGAAGTTGCCGATACTTAGGTGTTGTTTAAATTCCTTAAGTAATCGAGGGTTATAACGAAATATTTCGAGAATGAAATGGAAAAAACCTTAAAATCATTTAATATTATACAGGCGTATTAAATGAAAGTAAGGGAGCCACGTTTATTTCTCGAATTTACGTGCACAAGCACGTCTGTTTCGTCAGGTATATTGACAGAAGAAGGAATTAGGCACCTGCGGCTACAAATTGTTGTATACATTTAATATATGTATATGTGTAACAAGCTCTACGTTTATGACATTTCATAAAGATCAACGATATATTGATCCTATCAGTGACATGTTTGTCGGAAATATGCTCCGGGCTGTGACAGGAATAGGTAATGAAATCTGTAGCAATTTTTACCTATGCACATAAAGAAACCGACTCTGATTCTAGCATTTCAGAACTGATTTCATAAAATAGCTACGCTAACGTTACGAATCTCGAAATTCATTAGATACACTTAAAGCTAAATATAATGCAATATGTAATGAAAATATGTAGATGTAACACACGTACATACGTAATAGAAACTACCGTTGCCGGTTGAAATGGTCCATGTGAGGATTATTTGATGTTAACGCGGGTAAAACGGATATGTTTTTAAGGTAACCGCAGCCTACTCATATTTATAGGACGTTTTTAACTAATAAATAACAAATTTCTGAAACATTAAAGTGAAATTCGCATAAAGTAACTAGCGCAAGGATTAAGATGTAGTCCAAAAGTTAACACAATACAAATGTATGTAAAAATCGTCCATATAACGGCGTTGTGCCAAGCCAAGAAATCAGAGCACTACGAAACTACGCACACAGTTAAAATTTGATATCATATCACAGCGCAGCATCAATGCTTTCTACATTTATTTTTGAATTCATATGGTTACCGCAGGAATCAGTAATAAATGTGCCATATAACGTTTCTGCGCAACCTTATACGAAAAAACGATAAGATTCTATTCTTTACTTTTGTGGTATATTGCACTCCAAAATTCTTAAAATCAGGAATTCTTTTTAATATCCTCACAACAAGATTACATCATGCTAACACTCCTTTTACATAACAACAGATTCCCTTTAACATTACTTTAACATAAAATACATCTAAAAATGTATTGTTTCCATTAAAAGCACAACTGCTGCAAACATTTGTACTAATATACAGTAAAGTAGTAGCAGCAATATAAATACAATAATATAATTCTCAGCAGACAGCGGATCGAAAGCTGCCCCTTTCACTTCACGTAAAGTTCGTTTCGGTATGCACATGGATTAGTACATTACGCGTACGTTAAAAATATAAAATTACTTCCCGTATCGTAGCGTGTTGGAACGGCTTATGCCATATTTTCTGAATTAGGACCTATCCGGAACCAATGTCATCTTCTTGTGTTTTTCGTGAACTGTACGCAAAAATTGCAAAACACATTCTGCGCATACCTCTGATTAGCAGTTCCACAAAAATTACCAGATTGATTCGGCCGCTATCAAATTTTGTTGCAGCATCCGGCTATTCGTACACGTTTGAGTCAAAAATTATGCTGGAACACCAAATGTGTTTTGCGTATGTACCCGCCGATTCACAAACTCGCTTGAAACAAACTTATAAACGCTCCAACGAAGTCGTCCAGATTTATATACTTCCGCTAGTCGACCACACCACTCTCTAAGACCCCGATAAAATGCACACCGTAGGACCAAAGCTGTCAATTTGCGTTTCTCCGCTATAAAGGACGACCAAAGAAAATTTTACAATTTCTAACCCGCTCTAACCTCAAATACGGCGTGTTTTCTCTTTTGGATAAGTCATTCTCTTGTAGCAGCCCCGGAAGACAACACATAAAGAACACTCACGAGAAACCAACAGAAGATGGTAGATAGTATCACATTGCTTGTTCATTGAGTAAAGGAGATCATCGGCAAACATATAAAGACTTAGATCGACAACCACAGGAATTTGATCAGGTATCAAAACAAGATAGATTTAACTTTTTATTGCAGGATAGATTATATATGGGCAAACGAAAATAAATTGGATGTGAATTATATCCTGTCTCCTTCTAAGGTGTAGAGCAGTCAGTTTCAAAGTAAAGCAAATATGAGAACTAAAATTTTTGTAGTATGACCGTCAAATACTTTTGGTGATAGTAATGCCAAAGATTTTTTTATATAACAATAGATCTGTTGTGTTGTGAACACATTATTTAAGGTGAATTATTTGTGAAATAAGAAGTAAACACCTATCTGAAAAACAACAGCCGATTTTCAATTGTTATTATCTATTTTCAGTCAACATGTCAAGTCAACATGTTTGATCACATCATTTTCCAATGGAAATAGCATCAGTACTGATACCAGTCAGAAATATTCACTGAATAACAATATAATATTCTTAATTTTTGATCAAAATAATCATTCAATTGAACTGAAATAAATTTATTATAAGAAAGAAAAAACCGTTTGGCTTATATCCGTATCACTTCAAATTAAATAAATAGTCGTAATTGAAATTATGATGAGTTCTTTCACATTGAGAATAGTGCTAAGTTTATTTCATGAAAGCGTATAAGTGTTATGACCTATTGGATCAACAACATGTTTACAGGTGCAAACTTATCGGGCTGAGCCAGGCAGCGAGATGCCCGTTTTCTTACAATACATGTGATTAATGGGTTCCAGCAGTGTCGATTTTTCAATGACTAGCCAATCTATCGACCTTAAAAGCAGCTGAGAAACGTTGATATTTGGTAGATTCACCATCAATCCGTTAAAACAAGCAAAAGCGATAATTGATGCCAACCATCACAAATCCAACTGCGAACGCGTAGGTTGACAACTAATGCTGTAACCACTGACGCGTCGGACTAGACCAGACCGATGTGAGTCTACATAAATCCCAAAATACTCACCTCTAATTTATGTACCAATACGTATATTGAGTAGTAGCGTTACATATATTATGCGTCATCGTTATTTTTCATTTATAATTTCCGGGTTTGCGCATTGAGACTCTTCAATCAACTGCCAACTTTGAAATATTAATATCCAAATGAATGTGCGATAGACATTCGTCTTCGATAAGCGAAGTGTAACAACCTCAAACTTACAAAGGAAAAAAAAGTAGTGTAGAGGAGCTTATTACATCTAGTAAGAAGATTTCTAAATGGATTTTATGATGTCTCGATGCTGGATGGCTTCTTAATTATAGATTTAATTAGTATCATTTCCTATAAGAGCACTAGAGCCTCTAATTGACCGAAATTGTATTAAGGCTTTGATAGAGCACCATGTGCTATTGATTACGACACTGCATACGGATAGGATATACTAGTATAAGTGTGTATTAACAAGAGCGTACTGTTTTGAACGTTTCACGAAGAGAAGAGAAGTTATACATATTGCGTGATATACGTGAATAACATTGTAGTGTGACCCTTTCTCAGAAATTACGTAAATAACAAAAAAGAAATAGTAGAATCTAATTGAATGTTGTTAATTATTGGATAAACTAAAGTCAAACCAAACAATTTTTTAATGTCAAAAAATAGTATACAGCTTTATTCAAAATCCTCTAATAAATTTGAAAATAGTAGTAGTAATAATAGTAGTAGTAAATAAGATTAACAATATGTCCTGGCATCATTTAGTATTTTTAAAATGACTAATTGGACGTTGATAGCTTTTTCCATAATGCAGTACTTTTCAGGGATGGTTGCAACGTACCTAGTGCGTGAAGAGAGGATTACTCCTTTGCCGACTAATTTAGAAAAGATGCTTCCAAATGCTACAGAATTATAAAGAGAGAGTAAAGTATCAAATTATACTCAAATGTGCAATGACTTCAGCTGCGGCTGCGCACAATACAAGCTATTTGTTAAATTTCTTAAACGGAACATCCCTCTAGGTTCCCTCTATTTTAGTTTTTAAGACTTTGCTTCCCATGATAAACGAAACAAAATATTTTACTAAAAAACAAATACAAATCAAGGAAATAATAAGACATCCACTCATAATCAAATAAAATAAAATAAAACAAACAAATGAAGAGTTTACAGCAAGCATCGATATCGCTGTCATGTTTGACTCATATCAATTACTTTTTTTATGGAACGTCCTCTATATTTTTATAATATCTAATAGAGAAATCTAATAGAGCTAAATAGCTAATTAGGAATGTTTATATGCATACATTCACAACATACAGATTACACAATACAATAATCTCGAATATTGGCAAATACTCAATAAAATACAAGGAATTGTATTAGTTTTCGTTTCAAACAAATGGAATGGAATAAATGTTTTAATCGTAAATCAAATTTTACAAGTATTCTTTGATGAGTATGTTTAAAAAAAAAAAACAAAAGTTTGTAGGATTTCGTCGTAGCAGTAAAAGCAGCCATTTCATCGAAGAAATTGCATAGCTTCATATTCCACTAACGAACATTATACTTTAGGAATAGGGAAATATTTAGAAGAAAGAAAAACAGAACCGTTTCTTTATCAGATCATGGAAAACATAGAGGTTACCCAATTGAAAAAAATGAATCTGACAGGTTTCGATAGCCGTCTTGTGGACTCTAGCCGATATGTATTTCCAAACATTGCCCGAAGCTCCAACAAATATTCAATCGCATAATATTTGAATCGCCAGCACCTAAGGCGTTTAAGACAAAGAAGAGAAAATCTCAAAATAGTGTTCGTCATCTCAAAAACTAAGATAGTGAAGTGATTGATAGAAAGGACAAAGGTGGATTAGATTATTACTTTTTTCAGAGACTAAACAGACGCGGGTTTTGTCGCCTTTCGGGGACAGCAGGCAACACGAATCCATTCTCATGAGGCGAATAGACACGAGTCTATCCAGTCACTGCAGAAAAGGAGTAATTCCGCCTGCCTTTGTCATCTTTAGCGATTGATGAAGGTTGACGCAAATTGAAGAGTGGCACCTAGAATCGTAATTATGTACAGGATAGTATTCCATTTAGAAGACGAACTTATATCGTGTGTTATATCCTGAATGCTTGAATATGATTTTATATTATGCAGCATTTATCTCGGAGTATTTTTTTATTTGAAAAGTTTTTCTTCAAATTGCTCAAGAAAGAAGTTATCTTCCGTCCAAGCACTAGGTGGACAAAAGAAAACTAAAAATCTTTCCCAAATACTATAAATTAAAATTTGATAAGCTAAAGAAGATAATGACTATTTGTACTTTAAACGTTAGTTTTACGTAACGCGTTGAATTGAACTGTTTTACATAAAACAACGGTGTGCATAGTCCACAAGAACATCTAAGCTGCCAAATATATCTAACAAGTGCATACAGGAATAATAGTAGGAAGTAATAAGCATATGCATATGTTCCTATTTTAAGGTAGGAATTCTATAGGAAAATAATTTTTGAGAAAGGTAATTGTTGCAACAGTATTAGCTTTTGTGAGTAAGAACCAATAAAGACTAAATGTGAGTAAGCACAAACAATGCAAGATGTTGTAAGCGAACACCAACGTAGTAGATACTAACGAGCGTTGTTATTTCTTAACAAAAATCGTGAAATGTACCTTGTAAAATACGACAGATGTATATTTTATTTTATCATTGTTTATTTTGAATGAAATGAAACTACTGACTGACATAAACGAAATTAATTTTTTCGTACGTGGGTATAGAATGGAAAAACCACGTCATGAAAACGTGTATTTGTAATAGTTGTCCGCTAGATGTGTTCCTAAACGTCTGCTAATATGATTCGAACCGTACGTGCCAACATACCGTCACGAATACCCCGTGGCGGTGCCTTATTTTCCAGAAATTTAAATCTTTATTATATTTACGAACGTAAGTATATGTATGTGCGTTAGCGAACAGAAGACGTGCTTTTCTTGGAGCTCCTTTTCTTAGAATTGCGGACACCTCGAGCAACAAATTAATAACGTTTATCTGTTCCAGATAATCATTATTAACTCTCCGTTTAAATAAATATCCTAGTACGAGATCTAGTTTCTCCTCTTTTTTTTTATCAACGGCTACGTAAGCATTTTGTTTATGTGTCATCGTTTCTCATTAATTGGTAAACGAACACGGAAAAAATTTTAATTATAGGTTGCAATTTTCCCGTCATTAAACCTTTTCCCTACATTATGGACGAACGTATGTGGAGTTAATTCTTGTAAATTTTCAAGTTCCACGAAGTAATCGTGGTGCCCTCTATGAATTTCACTGATGAGATTATGATGGCTTCTTAAAAAAATATATATCAAAATTATTCTTACACGATAACTTTAAAGCTCAAAGCTTCAAATTTAAAGGCGTATAATTTACGGAGAAACACTATAATTACTTGTATACTTTAATATAATTTTACAAAAATGGAAAGTTCCCAATATTATTTTCGAAATATATAATAAAATAACAATAAGTTTTTGACTACAAAGTTATATAATGAGATGTTTTCTTACATAAAAGATCAAATTAAAGAATAAAATAACGAGTCCTGCGTTTATCTCCAATAACATAATTTTGCATTATTTGCAGTAAGCGTTTGAACGTTTTCCTTTGAAATTCCTCTATAAAATCCTTATTCTTCCATTTTTAGTTAGCACTCTAAGTCTTTTTGTTGTAAACTCTCTCCAATTGCTTTTTTTAACTTCTTGAGTCTTTCTTTTGTATTTTCTTCATAGTGCTTTTCTATTACTCTTAATAACTTCTAAATAAACATAATACTTTTAAGCCTCTTTAAGATTGAATTTGTATTTAAATTTGCCAAAAAACGACTGTTTACACAGGAATGCCAATCAAACGATTCGATAGGTGGTTGACCTAACGATGATCATTTCCGATGTTCTAGATCATAGTTGTGAATTTTTCGATTGTAAATAGTTTATATTCCTCTTTTCCCTGAAGAAGCCCCTACCCTGAAAAACGTTCAGTTTTAACTAAATTCTTAAATTCAGAAGCAGCCTCGAAGATGTCCCATAAGAATGAGGACGAAACATCGGTAGAAGGCACGATAATGACGCAGTTAACGCGGAAGCCTACGTAACAATAGAACATAGATTCTTAATATATTCAACTTACATTTCTTACCTTACCATCCTGTCAGAATTCACTTTTTCTAATTTAATCACCAACCTTTACGCATGAAAGAAGATAAAATATTATGAAAAGAAATGAACACCTTTCTAATCACTGGAATGGATAGTTTCTATATTTTTTGAAACCTTAATTTCGTCTTTTTTCTGAGTTGATTCATATATACACCTGGTACATCGTTTAGTTTCAATATGTGATGCAATACTGGTGTTATTGTCATCGAATCTCATTTTGTTATGTTACTTATATCACTTGCGTAGCTATACTTAAATCACCACATGCGCGTCCAACTAACTTATTGCATATGAAAAATAACATGATGAATTAATTATAACACTACAACTCGCTTATAAAGTGGGCACATGAACAGCAGCTGTCTCTCGCTTCAGAAGTATGAATATCACCTTAATTTATGTAATACGGGTACTTAAAGTAAATTGTCAAGAAATTATAATTCCACGTCACAACGACTAAGTGAGATATAACGCACTGCGAATTAAGGCATGTATTTTTTTCCTTTGAACTTAAGTTGTTAATGCTTATGACGATTTCGTTTCTCATCCGTGACAGGTAATATATTTGAGTCACTGTCAGCTACACACATGCATGCGATGATATTTCATATAAAGATGTCTTCGTCCTTTGTGGAACCGCACAAGGAATTAGCAGAAGACACGATAGTAATTAATAGACATCTGCTGGTTTCGTTTACGACTCCACTTTTTCTTTGTTTGTTGAACGGTTTTCGGAAGATAAATGTTAGAATGTCATTTAGAAGTCTGCGTCAATTTCATACCATTTCGTATAACTTGCGATAAGAAAGCAAATGTTAAAAGTTATAAATATAATGGCATCAATTACAACAACTGAAAAAACCAAAAAAAAAGTAAACTTGATGATTTGATAAAATGATTTTTATAAATTAATTCATTAAATTTTCCAATCGTAAGATTCGTGAGCGAATGCTAGACCAGAGATGGGCAATGTAGAAAAAGTGATTATTTTTTTTACAGCGACTGGTCAGACTCGTGTTTTGTCGACACTCGCAAAGCGGTGTCGACTCCTCTCCAACTCCTCAACTCCTTCTCCTGAGTCGAATAAATACGAGTGCATTTAATCGCTTCAAAAAGGTTCGCTAAACGTAGTCATAACTAGAGAGGACAAAGGCAGATAAAATTGCAGCGATTAGACAGACTCATGCCTATTCGTCCCATAAGGAAGGATTCATGTTGACTACTGGTATCCCCCATTTACTTTTAATAGGCACCTCACTACTAGATAATCTCAATCTTTCGATAACAAAAGGACAAGTTAGGCGATCTTCACAATTGGTGAACGATGCAAACGAACGGAACCGTGCTTAGAGCCACAGCAAAAAGAAACAGATTCCATTAAATTTCACCTGACTTAGGACATTGAACGAATGAGAAAAAATTTAATTTAAATAGTCTCGATAGCTTTAGATCTTATTGGTACGTTATTGACAAAATATGACAACCTGATAAGTTTTTGGCAACGGAATTATAATGATCTAGGCGGCTTTCAATTAGAAATTAAATCCCTTACGTTTTACAACGAAGAATTCCTAATGCGGTGATAAATCATTATTAGTACAGACTTTACTGATTTATTATAGCTAGTAGCTAACATTAAAAGTATCTTCGGACAAAATAGAGATATAAACTCTGCGTACCTTACATACATAATTAATAGGTTGTTAATTACCCTAAGAAAGTTCACTTTAAGCATTGGACCTAAATGAAGTGAAACACGTAAACGTTTACGCGGGATAGCGGTAGTCAAGCCAGATACACAACCTACTATTAATTATACATCATCTTTGAAGCACGTAGAAATCGTATCATTACGTTAGAGATGAGCTGATTTACATAAAATGCGCATAAAACTGTACGTTACAAAATATTTCATAAATATAAATTACCATTTAATGTCTAACTAGTCTGTTTTATGTTAAAATTACTGTCTAATAATATATACTCTCCGTTAGAATCACATATGCCTACGTTAATTTCATGATTGTGGCAAAGAACAGTCAGATTGAGCCCAGATATGCATATATTGCTAGTTTAACTATTGGAATAAGTTGTTTCCTGTATATACATTAAAAGACAAAAAAATAATCGAAAAACCGAATTAAGATATGAAGATTAGACAGGAACCTTAAGTAGAAATCGTTAAATACCACGAGTAATACTAATAATAATAAAGTTTATTTATTTTTCAATATAAAATAATGCAATGATTAATGATCCTATCAGAAAGCTAGGAAAGTCCATGATTACTTTTTAATATTTCTTGTTCTTTAAAATACTACAGTTTTCACGAAAGAGCGGAGCATAGAATCAATTACACTACGTGGTCTTCGAAGAGTAATGGATCCAACGGTGGTGGTTTGTATTAAAATCGACACTACCGACTGTGAGTACCAGATTTTAGTAACGCTTGTCAAAAATTCGGAAAATTCATCGAGTAGTGTTATTTCGCTGCAAAGTGCGTGCAGAAATCAAAAAGAAGTAGGATGTCGTTTGTTCGAGTTGAACCGCACCTTCGACTAATGCTATCAGATACATGCTCAATGAACTTAAACGTAGCAGGACATCTGTCTTTGATGAGTAACGGTTAGGTATTCCCAGTGAATTGAAAAAGAGGCCTATTTTACGGAGTTCGATGGATTCTATAATTAAGATGCCTTAAAAAAGTTGAAACATCGCTGGATTACGTACATGGGGTTATATTGGAGAATGAATTTACTAAATGCGAAATAATTGTTTTTCATTACACAGATCATGCATCCCTGTACGTTATACTTTAACTAATACGATATGGAATAATAAGCCATAATAAGAAGAAACGCCAAATTATCTTAAATGACGCTAGGTTAATCCCAATAGCTCGTAGAAACCTCAGTTTTGGCACATTCTCGTCAATTAAATCCTGTGAATTTGATACCTTTCCTTTTTCTCGTTATTATTTTTTCTTATTCTCCCATATTTTCTTAATTCTTGTTATTTCATCAAGCTTTATTGTAATTAACCAATCGTGGTAAATTTGTTTAAATTTGTCAAGAGGCTTATTTTTCAGATTTTGATGATGTTGCTTCTCAGAAATATTTGAAGGACTTTGCGTTAAGTAAATAGCTGACAAATTTCGGATGAGATGGAATGGGATAAAATCTACGGGGTGAACTTTTTCCATAGAGGAGAATAACACTCACGTTACTGAATAGTTTAACTGTAACCGCGCCAACGAATTATCGAACATTAAAATTCACCCATATTTATTTTGCATAGTCCTTGTGTAAGCCATTCTAAAAGGAACAACATAAAAAGACTGAAAAAACAGGTCCGTTCTCTATCAGAAACTGATGTATTTTAATACACGTACTATGGATAATTTGTTACAAAAGGATTCGGTAAGGTAAAAAGAAAACAAAATGAAAATAAATAGGAAAACGCATTAGCAAGAAAAAGGTCTACAGAAGAAGCCAAACTTCTTGTACACTTGAATTTAAAATTTATGTTATTTGTTTAATTCTTATCCGAAAGTTTGGAAAGGAAATATCGCCAATCCATGAAGAGAATAATCTGTGAATTTTATGTTAATTTTAATTGAAAAACAAGAATTTTTGGATTTCAAAGAACACAGCTATCACATAAGTGATCGAAATTTGTGCTCGTTCAAACAATGACTTGGAAGTACTTTAATTTACAATTAGCACAACAATTTGACTAGACTATAAAAAAAATGATTTTTATAACTTAATTCCTTAGATTTTCCTATTTACCAGCTTTGATATTAAACTATTATTAATTTTAATGGAATAACAACAATTTTCCAATTTCAAGGATGTACATAGCTGTCGCATAACTGATTAAATTTGTGCTCATTCAAACAACGACCTCAAAGTATTTTAATTTACAATTTACAATTAGTACAATAGCGACCACCTTTACTTTTAAAAATCCCGAACAAAAAGAAAAAACAGAAAGCGTAAGAAGCGCAACTAATAAAAATCTTGATCGCCTACAAAGTAAGTAAACACAGTACTTTACGCCACTTTCTCGTAAAAGTGTGTTCCACTACCGTCCGTTTGAGTACGGCCTCGAAACACCGCACAATCATTAATGGAAGTCGCTGGCCCAAAGCATTACGCACACCGAGGCAGTTGTTGACCGTTAATGATAACTGGGAACAGAGAAATATACACACAAGACCTCTCTGTACGACCTACACTTCGTTCTCTTATAGTCTGCATCTCTCTTACAGAAAATAATTATACTACACTATTTTATAAAAGTACAGCTATTTAATGTGCTGCACTAAAAATAAATGTGACAAACTTAACTCTCGAAAGCTCCAGGAGGTAAAGGCGGCAAATTTATTTTAAGAAACCCGTAACGCTTATAGTCTTCACCGTTTCTGTTGTGCATTAAATTCGCAAGCACATTTATAACGTATGCAGTTACAATAGAACCTCCGGAAAGGGCGGCTGCCATAACGAGGCGGCAACGCGAAATAAACACTTGAAAATTGTCTTAGCTATATTTGCAAGTATGTAAAAAGAAATATCTCAAGAGCATAAATATACGGATTGTTGATATTATTAATATACTTCTTCGCGAAGATTTTCAATATGTATGTATAACAAGAGATCAAAATAACAATAAAAAAGTTTTGATTCTTGTCAAATTAAAGAAAAAAATGATAGCTTGTGGTATTGATGGATTCTATTCAGGTCAAAAACGATGCGTGGAGAAAAGAGCACTAACCAACTGCTTACTTGGAAGCAGTAGCGCTATACCAAGTGTTTCCTAACTTTATATACGTGTTAGACATCTGGATGCTTGTACGTCTTCCTTTGGTTTAATTTGTGAACTCCGGAGTCTTTTAGCTCCTTTGTATGACTGTTACCAAAAAGAGAAACATGTTTTAAGGTTATGGTTTAGACAGTAAATAAGACTAACAATACAAACGGTAATGGTGAAGAAATATCCGAACAATATGAGTGAATATCAAACAAACCAGGCAACTACATTCCAGATGAAATACATTAACTGTAGTTGCTTGCGAAGCATATTCTGGTCCATATAAATTACTGCTCGGGCAGATGCGAAGAAATTGCTCAGAGGCGTCTATTTGACAGTGTCAGCAGAGACAGTCTTAAACGGACAATTGCTAATTAGTCTTAGATTAACACGTATCAACAAAAGAAACTATTAAACATGTGACTTTGATAAAAAAACGAAAAATGTCAAATATTATAGACATCCAGCGTATGATTTAAATTCATTAACAATTACTATTCAACACACGCAAATGATCATTTTTCATGCAACAAAGTTACGGTAAATTATTAAAATCCCCAGCTGATGCGAAAAGTTAAAGTGAATTATTCATGTAATACGGCAAGATGTAACCTGAAAATAGTGTAGACTGAGCAGGTATTATAAATTTTCGATTGAGTAATCCTAAAAGCAACTGCTTTACAACCAATGAAATCATATATGATCGTCAATTTGTTACTTTCATGCTAGTTGGGAGTAATTTATACCAACGGGACGTCGAGTTGCGTTGCATGTCAAAGCCACGAATGAATTGGCTTAAATCCATGTGTAAGAAAGATTAGAAGCAGTTTCGATATAAATCACCATTTGTCGTTGTGAATGGTGATTCTTCTAATAAAATTTGCATCGCTTTTATTCAGAACGTTATCACTAACTTCAACTTGCCAGCACAAATGCCAGTATAAATAAATACATTATCTAATTACTTCAGCCAAAATTTTTATTAATGGAGGTAGACTTTTGAAGATGAAAAAATATTAAAGCTAGTGATAAAACAATAGAATGACCTTTTGTTTGAAAAGTCTGTCATATTCCCGAATTCTCCTATTTTTGACTATGTTTCATAGGCTTTGAAAAAATTAAAGAAAAGTGAACATCCAAGGATCAAGGACAAAAAGAAATGTGTACCGTTTTCTGCATATCTCGTATAATATAGATTAATATTTGTTTTATGCATCACGATTATCGTAAATTGAAAAAAATAAAACTTGTCTAAACAATGTTAAATGGAAGTTCATGTTTGTTTTGTGTTAAATGAATAATCTCTTGTAGAAGGCAAAGCGTTTATAATGGTTAAGTTAGAAAGGAAGGACTTTACTCTTAGAAGGAGTCTCAAATCTCAATTCCTTGTGCCTAGCAATATTTAATTAGCAGCATCTTTTCTGCAGGAACATATTGTACAGTGGCACGAGTGTTTGATAAATGTACTCTGTTTTTACAAATACATTCTGTACATTTTCGCAAATTTTAGTAGATTCTTTCTTCCTGAATCGTTCATACTGGCTTTGATACCAGTATCTGTAAAAATAGAAGGATAAATCTTCTGAACAATTAATTGTAATTATTGTAATTTAATGACGAAATGAGAATCATTTCCGGCGAAAAATCTGTCACGATATCCTTTGCCCCAGCGACGTCATGTTCTTTTCAATTGTTCGAGTCACGGAATAATGATTATTCTTGTGTTCATTTCTTTCGTCCATTTCCTAAATATCGCTTTCAAGCGTCAGAATTGCTGCTTTCAATACATTAATACTGCTACTTGGTGACTCATAATTGCGGCAAGAACCTAGTAAACCATTCTTGGTCTTACTTGTTCGTACATCAGCAGCAATTAAATAGACAGAACTTTTCGTATACGGAACGTTACAAAGTTTTATGCCGTTCATTGACAAAACCTCATCCACAAGCATAACTAACAGAAAACCACCAAAGGAAGATCCGAACAAACAAGGAATTTATCAACAAAAAGTATGAATAAGAAGACGGATACACTTTTATATGCAGGCCCCACATTTATATTGTCATTAAAAGGACAGATCGTGAGAAAGCAGGTAAAAAGTTAGTTTTTGGAGTATCTAATGCAGTACCAAAACAATACATGATCAGATAGTACAGTCTGAACAAACGTGGTTTGCACGTAGTCCAGGATTTTATTGCACCTTTTAAACCAACGAAAAAGAAAAATTTACGTGTATACACCTCAACAAATATAGATATCTTCCTTGATGTTTTAATAATTAGATTAGAGCAATAATTATGTTATTCTTAACAAATTGATTTAGCAGTGAGGAAAACGTTGACAAATAAATTAAAGAAGGAAAACTCACTTATGTTAGCAAAATATCAGCATCTATAAGTCTTGACTATAAGTTTTAGTTTTAAACTTGGGAACCAAGAAACTATTAAGAACACAAGATAAATAGTTCCTATCGTTTTATTTATTCAGATATCTACATGTCTTCACTATAATTGCTTATTGTGTGCCATAAGAATTTGAAAACATCAGCCTCACTGTCCAATTACATACTTTAATACCGGTTCGGCGGAGAGAAAAGATATTTACCAGACTAATTCCGATCGAAAACTTTTCCAATACTACAAAGTAGATATAGGTACATACACGCTACACACAACCATCCATGTTATTAAATGAGGAATTCTGAAGTTTCGTTGATCGGAATAGAGCCACTTATCTCAGTCAATATTCACGGCACGCTAGTGATTAGTTAAAATTGTTCCCGAGATTCGTTTCTGAAGTTGAAGGTGCTTTTTAGCGGCATTAGTTGATAACCGACACGCGTTCATATAATAGATTATATATAAATACATGATGTTACGGATTTGTAATCAACTATATCTTTGTTACTCGGATCATTATTGTTGTGGCTGTTCCTCTTCGTGGGGTTGTCAGACCTAGCAACAGGTTAATTGTGGAGCCCATTTGTAACATCCTAATTTAAAAAAATCATTTATTGAATGTAGCTGAACAAGAAAAACTACGAGTAGAAATGAATTGTTTGCTACACATTCAGACGCTGTAAAAGTGCGACATAGCTAGTTGCTGCCTGACTCATACATACATATATACACACAAAGATATACAACCATATACAAGCTGATTCACTTCCAATCTTCAACATCTAGAAAGTTGCTAATTTCGTTGCTTGCTATGAACTAGAAAGAAAATGGACGTGACAAATTGCGTTCAAGAATTAAAAGAAAATGTAAAAAGCTCATTTTCTTCTTTTGCCTTAGGTACTTTTGCTTAACCTCGTAGAGAAAAAATAAAAGTTACTTTCAATCTTTTTCATAAAGTAGTATTAATAGAGGCGCTCACGGCAAACGCAATGAGATGAAAGCAAAATGTTTTCTTTCCTCACATAGCTTTTAGCATAAGTACGTTGTTACATATTAACATTATTTTGATTATTGTTTCTAAGCATTTTTCTACATATTGTGCATACATTAAACCCAGAGGAGCTCATTCACATACTTATGTAGTTGCCCATGTGTCGAACCATCTTAGGTTCATCAGTCTAAGAGCTGCTAGAAGGTTGTTTAAGAACTATAGCTGGTAGAGAAGTACTCGAAGCAACGCTGATGACGTCGAGTGGGCAGAAACATGTCCGTTGGTGGGTGTTTCCTTTTGCCATGAATAAATCCTTCGATACCACGAGGAACTACATTATCTTTAAGATAAAGATCTTATTCCTAATTCACTTTGTTTTTTACATTTTTTCTTATACGGCCGGCTCCGAGAAGAAGCCCTCCTCATACGTAGACTTCCACAGCCAGTGACCGTTAAACACGCATAGTTCTAACGGGTTCGGACCGGGCCGTGATAGGTAACCGGAAACTCAACGTTTCTCCTGCAAATATATAGCACTTCTTCGGAAGAACGAAATATAGTTGGCCATAGTTACCACGGTAACTCAACGGGTAAACGACGCCAGAAGCGCAAGTAATTGAGCAACAGATACACCTCGAGTGGATAGTGGATAGAGCGCGGTTAGCTTTATCTCTGGCGTTGTTTACACGTTGAGTAACTGTGTTAACTATGAACCGCCACCGTCCTTCTTCATAACACGGTTCAACACCTTTAGTTTTGGTCTGTGATGTGTTCTTATTAAATAATAAATAAATTTAACTTTTAAAATATATCTTCGTATTTTGTTAAGTTTAAACTAGGAGATATGGGGAACATTTCGCATATCTTTCATATGAGGTTACTTGACATGATATTAACAGCAAGAGCTTGACGATATCCATTGCGAAAACGTTTATATGGTAGCTGGAGATAAATATCAGGATTTAGAGCGCGTGTTCAGACTAGAGAGACGAGTACTTCCTTGTAGTTCATTACTTTCTTTTACGTTTCATGTCCATTTCAAATGTCATTTAATTTTTTTGAATATTTATATTTCTCTCCACTAAGTCTTTTCAAGCTGTAATACGTACTACAACTATTGAACGAACATTGAAAAAGATGGCTTTTACAGTAATAAGAAGAGAATACTAACAATAATAAGAGAATTTAAATTCCTGTGTTTATATTCCTTTGTCACACTTTCCTGTTGAAAATTATTATATGGTTCCATTTACTCTTAAAATAACGAGGTAATTATAAACAGACAAAGACACCTGTGAGATGTAGTAGTTTTGTGATCAACTCAAAGAATTATTGATTATAATGTTTCTATAATTATTAATAAAGAAGTTATTTAAAATACAAATATGAGCTTTCAATATTTTTACTATGAATAGTAATTGCGAAATAGTAGATATTCGAAATCAGATAAGTTACGAAAGAGATAAATGCTTTCATAAAATACAATATCAAATTCTTTCAGATAATACCTAACATGTAACTTAAAAATAATACTAAAAACAAAAAAAAATTATGCACAGGTCAATCACAATCAAATCTCACTTTATCGACTACGCGCAGGAATAGATTAAAAGAAAAGAGCATCAATAAGAGAACTACTTCCACCGCTATTTCACCTAACGAATCGTACTCTCTTCTGAAAATCTACAAAGACGGAGATAACAGCGCGCAGTATGCCTTGCGATCTTGCATCAAAAGACTACACAATTAAAATCATCTACGGATAAAATAGTATCCATTCTCTCATATTCGACTCGAACTTCTTACACTTCAGAGAGTACAAGTTACGACAACAAATTTTATCGCGAGTGCGATTCTCATTTCAGAAATTCCTTCTCTTTCTACTAACATGCGTTCCTCTTATTTCATTTTAAATATATATCTACGAACATTTGAAGGACGCATTGAAAACCAAGAACGATTGTAGGCAGATCGTTTTTTATAATTGTAGCTTTACCATATGCTCTTTCCATTGAGACACTAACATGTGCGATAGCTCTATGTGATCATGGTTTACTAAAATACGACCACAATTGCAATAAGGCTAAATTGCAGAATTTATTTCTAGCGTCATCAATGTGGTTGTAATCGGCAAGTTGTATTTTAATAATTTTTGTGTCGGATTCAATTACTTTAAAAAAGAGACCGCATTTGCGATAATGAATTTATAAGCTGTAAGTGACATATGCTTTCGAAATAACATCTCGTAAGTTCCCAATTATATTCAGAACGGGTTCTAGGGGAGGTAGGTCTCTTTTATTTAGTTTGGGTGTAAATCGCCATAACTAATGTACATAAGTGAGCCATACTTTTACTGCCGATGCTACCTCGTCGTTTCCCTTTTTTCCATCGTGCATCTCTAAATCAATTTTGAAGTTTTCTATTTCATCAACAAGAACGATTACACAAATTGCAAGGTCCAAATAGTCCATTATAGTTTTTCACTACAACATTATTTCACCGCAACAGGTGGATAAAAATTAAAGGGTAACGACTAATTGCAAGTAAAGCAAGTTGTAGGCTAGGAGGCTAATTACCAATTTAGAGCAATTAGTGACGAGTTCAATCAATATTAATCGCAATTCGTAATATCTGTTAATTTCATACGTTCTAAAAGACTATTTTTTTCATTTGTCTTCAATATGTTTTTCTTATTACATCCATAATTAATTAATCAAAGACTCAATAATTGTATACGAGGAAAACGTTTGTGATGACGTTCGTGCCATATACTGAATGAAAGGATTTGTAGATACAATAAAAAATATTAACCTTTTTATTCAATTTGATTAATCCTATGAGTTTTTTACTTTGATAAAATAGTGTTTATTATGTTAATGAACAGGTACTTTTATATATACAATAGATTTATTCGTATAGCGAATACATTTATTAATGCTTGATTGCAAATATCTGAGTACATTTATGTAATAACTTTTTATTAAAGTCAGTTCGATGAATCAACTAATTACTTTGATAAAGACTAGTTTATTAAATTAAGAAACATCTCTATTCATATTTTATCAAATTGATTACTGCATTGATGATCTCAAATCATGGATATAATAAATACGGTAAATTTACTTTATGACGAAGTTATAAATAAATTCGGAAGAAGACTTCGGTTCGGCTGCCAACGAAGTACACATTCATACGTAGGAAGTTCATATTGACAAATTGGTATTAAAAATACTATTCTTTATATTGATTGAATGTTATCTTTACTGTGTTCTTACTTGGAATTTTTGCAAATGTTTAAGATTTTGTTAGCATATTTACAGTACACAGATATACCTAAAATTTCGCGAAAACCGCTTCCTCAGTTAACGTATGTAATCTTCTTGGGCTTATTTATTTTAGCAGCCATTGCTAATGTTCACGGAGACCACCGGAGTTAACAATAATTATGAAACTAATATATGTAGGGTGGTGCAATACTACGACAAAGTTCTATATATCTTCTGTTAAGAAAGGTATCAAAAATACTGCCTAATAGAAATTGTGGACACTCTTAAAAAGGACTTTTTAAAATTATTCACATTTATAGTGTTCATAAGTAAAGAATGAATCTACCAACAATAATGGAAATTACGTTTATTCACCCATCCATTTCTGTGAAGGGCAGCTTTGTCTTCAAACAGAACAAAATCAAAACAATCCTCCTGATCATGCATTTGTTGTTAAGCTCATTCGCAAAGAGCAGCTTTACGGAGAAAGTAATCTTTGCGTAACTCGTGGTGCAACTGAATTTTGTAGGGATAGAGTTTATACTTAATAGTTGTTAGTGCGAAATCGCATTGGCAAATATGTAAGTTTTCAATTACGGCTATAAGGACATATAATTCATTTGTTTTCATAGTAACAGCTTTTGTTCTTTTATATTTTTCATACATTACCAAACCTGCGCGATTGTATTTGAAAAAGCTCCATTGCTTTTTCAAATGCTTCCGTCGCGACGTCTTCGTTCAGGATATTTTTATACATTCATCCAAATCATATCTATCTATCATTATTCATCAACAAAATACGGAAATTTATTTATTACTTTGAAAGCTAGTACAAGTCAAAAGGCTGATGTTTAATAACCGTTTTTGGCAGCCCGTTTTTTGAGAAATTATTGAAGCAAATGTTTCGCGGATAAAAGGATATATTGAAAAAAATGTCTATAAATCCCAAATTTTTCGAATAATTTGAAATATCTTCTTAGCTATTAAATTTAATAAATGCTAAAGAGTGTCTATAAAAAAAAATAGAAAATCGTAAATTTCCATTTTTACTTACTCTGTAAATGGAAGCAAATTACAATTAACATCAAACTTGTGCTAGTATTAAAGCAATTAAATATCTATATATAATTTTAGAATAAAATTGGTCATAACCTTTAAAATAGCTAATATAACGTAATGAAATCGTATATTGGAAGTATCAGGGGCTGAGCTTAACCAAAACCTGAATTAATATATCGATGTTCCATTAAAAAAAAGAAACATAAGTTAGATTCACCCTAGAACTGTGGAACATCCTGTATAAATGTAAATAATTATTATGTTTAGAAGCGTCTACACTTTCTAATAGAAAGTATTTTTGAATAGCAGATATATTGAGCATTGCCACACTATTGCGCCAGTTTATGTACGATGCTTTTAATTTTGTAGTGTTCCATAGCCTTGTTACTATTAGCCCTTCGCATTAAAGACGGAAGAACAGTTAATTGTACCCCAGCTCCGAACGGTGACTCAGAAGCAAACCGGCAAAAACAAGTTGTGCTTCAAGAAATTAGCAGAGACTAGACAGACTCGTGTGTTAAATATGGATGCCAACCCTACTTAAGAAATGACTCACCAAGCCGGTGCCTACCGACCAATTACCTCGTACCTTGTCCGCCAGAGTTTACTGCGACAACTATCGGTCTCTTCGGGTCTAGGCCTATAAGCACTGGCAACCAACTAAAGATCGGATAATGAAGCTGCAAGGCTGTATGGGTGAACGTTTCCACAGGACTTACTCGAACACGAAACGTCTAACTCTGCAAAATTAAGCGGGGCCTCTGAGCCACCAAGCCGATATCAGTTAATTAATTATATCGGCTGTTACAACTGATGTGCCCACCATCGGCATCTCAAAAATGATGGTTGGTTGGAACAGTCGAAATCCTTCTGAAAATCTCTTCTAGCTTCTCTTGTTTCTAAAAATTGTTTCTCGTTGCCTTTTCACGTTTCTCTTACTTTGGAAACGCATTTTCCTATGCTCGTTGTAAGAATGATTTAATATTTATTCGATAATAATGCTAACAAACTTGTACATCAATTCTTCCTTGAGATTTCGACATACTTCCAATGAAAACAAGGGAAATCCCTTCAAAAAATATATGTTCCGAATAAATTAATCAATTCGTTCAGAACATAGTGTGCCAACTCCTCTCGTATATCCCACAATTCTAGTAACCATTAAGATTCATCGCTTGAAGCAGGAGTAGTGAAACCAATTATAATTTAGCCTACCGTGATAGTTGGAAAGTTAGTCAACTTAATTGGTGTAGAAGGCAATCGCTTTTAATAACATACTAGCACAGTGTAGTAGATGGAATGAATGAAAAGTTTTTTTCTCTACGCATATTATTAAGCTTTAAGTGATTGAAGCTGTTAGTTTGCAACTAGCTTTTCGATCTTCGTTAGCGATGCATTCAACTATTCGACGACGAGATGCAGCAAACCAGGTGTTAATCATACGTTTTTTACAAATCATCTCTACCTCCGCTGAGTGTCGAGTGTTAAGCATGATATGTGTAGACATGGTAGCAAGTGCCGTAGAAACTAACAAATCAAAAACAAGAATTAAGTGCACCTCTCCTGCAGAGTTTTTACAAACCAGTAGTTTACTCGTTTGTTTGTAGATTTTACGCAGCAGGCTATCTTAAGGCTCTTCAAGGAAAATATTAATTGCTGAAAATATGCCGTATAATTACTTGGTCTACATCTTAATCTAACATGTTCCAAAATAATAACGTATATTTTCGCTGGTATGAAAGCATGTATTCATGGGCTATTTGTCACGACGATGAACTAAATAATCATTTCCTGTTCGTTCATGACGATCACGGAAAATAAGGTTGATTCGAATAATACCTATCAATAAGTTACATATACGGGTAACGGAATATACAAATAGAATGTTGTCTTATTAGTCACAGTCTATTATTCCGATCGAATAATCTCTCTACGAATACCTGATAGGTATTTATTACTGATTGAGTGATTTATGGAAATAAGTTAAGTGATTTCGAGTGTAACAAATCACTATTTGTACTGATGTGGGTATATTGAGCGCATTTATTCCCTTCTCTAGGCTACAACAAAATCGAGCAACATTTATTAATGCGGTACGTATCTAGCTTCGCAAATTGCTGATTTGGATGCGATCTCCTTTGGTGGTAATTGAGTAAATATATAGTAGTGCTATCATGCAAGTAATAATAGCATCGGTTTGATAGAACGAATTGCTTTCCGCTGGAATTTTGAATTTAAAAATATTTTCAACTGACATGTCCACTTTTCATTCTTATATTATCGTATCTGGTCAGGGAACCTATTCATCTTCTATCATCTTGCAACATATAGAGGTTGACTAGTACGTAAGACACGTTGGGTAAGGTGAATGCCAATTTGTTTAAACGAATATTAGTTATGACAAAAGACTTTTAGATCTGTGAGATATGGTAACGTATCAAACAATGCTTCTGTATTTGCCGATTTATAAAAAAAAAACAATAGCCCACTAATTCTTCTCCGTGAAGCTGCTATCCAAACATTAGCTTTATCAGAATACAATGGTTTCTGCTTCGACATAAAGGTTTTGACTGGACGATATACGCATAGTTTGCTTGCTGATAAAAGCTTTAAGATGAAAGCAAGCTTAGCCGAAAAAGAAGGATTTATCAAAGATAATATCAAATTCAAATTAATTGAAATATTGCACTCTCACTATGTAGTTAATGGACTTGAATTCTTGTGCAACACGAATTTCTTTTTGATATTTTTGAGACCTTTTCTTGAAGTATATTTACAAGTACTTTATAAAAGCTTCCTAATTAACTTCTTAGATGAAAAATCCATATATGGACAATCGCTTGACCAAATTTTTTCTTAAGTTTATCACCAATTTCAGAAAATTTAACATACAGATTACTTTGTTAATATAAAATAAATATATGATACTGTAAAATGTAGAAGCTGAAGGAATAGTTGCACAGGATAAGACGATTCCTCAGCTTTGAATGATCAATCCATCTTTAGCGATTTGTACCAAATATCTTTTCAGATTCACTTGAAGCTGTGTTCTTTCGTATTTTAAGAATAAATCGAAACACATTTGCTTCGTTCCTTCGTAACACAAAGTTTGTTCAAACTAATCAAATCAAGTTCAAACAAAGATGTTTCTTGCAAATTTTCTCATGATTTTAGGTTATCAGCAAAGGAACGCAGCTTAGATAAGTCAATGAACAGCAAATGTAATTTTGTTTCAATCTTGGATTTAAATCAGATTGGGCAGATATAGCGGACACCAACCTAAACAGTAATTCAAGAGAAACGTAGCCTCCTTGATTGAGTTTTCTTGTACTATGTTCATATTCCTTACGTCATAATTCCTTGAATACTTTCTTCTAACCGCTTTTGTAGAAAGCAACGTCTTTAAATCCTTACAATGTTCAAATTTCATTTTCATGTGTTACTGATGAAAACCGTACATAGTAGAGCATGAAAATTTTGCAGTGATATATGTATTGAGACGTGCATTACTGCGGAATACAGTAAATAATGTAAATTCTTGTAAAGCGTACATCAACAATGATATATCATAGTGTACAGTTGACATTTAACAATATAGCATCTGGCTCGCTATCTGTACATTTGTTTCCTACATTGACGTGTATGCAGATTCGCTCGCACTGAGGTGCCGCTTATACATTTCTAACATACGCTCGTACGTTAATGAAAAATTAATTTTATGAGTCATTAATATCCCCACAGCGGTTTGCAACTGTATTTCCTGCGACTATTTCTAACGCCACGTATACAATGTACGTACGCACATTTTGTAATATGTGTATACCTATTTAATTTTAATTAAAACTGCAAACTGTGTATACGTACATTCGTATATTCAATGTAATATAAACATACGCGCATATATTTAACTACATAATGTGTGTATCTATACGGTGGTGAGAATGAACATGTACCGAACATATTTGCATTTTACACACAGGAATTAATCATTGGTCCAATTTATGGTCCCCTCCTTCATCTGTGACAAATAACCATATCGCACAAGAACTACTTATCACTCTTCCTTTTGCTTTAAAATGTAGCTGATTATGGAATCTGTTATAGATATATTTAAATAAAAACATCCACGTTGCTCAGTCTTTTAAACAATATGACTATAATTCCTTTGAAACATTTTAAAAATGCTAACTTTATTTAAAGAAATACACTGTTTTCTCCCAAAGGAACGCTGCTTATAGTCTAACGCAAAAGATGGAACTAAGAGAGTAACTGCTTATACGTAGTAACTTTCATCTCGTTATAAATGCCTCGGAAGGCCGTCGGGGAGATACCATCCTAATTATCAACATGTAATATTGGTTATTGACATGCATTCGTTTATTTTATATTTTATGTAATTTATAATAATCAGAAAGCTGGTTCCAATTTAGGTATATCATTTCATCGCCGTTAATAGTAATATGTAATATACACTGGTGGAGATCAAAAATGCACCGCCAAAAAAATTTTTATTACTGAAACCAATGTTACACAACCAAGTGCTTCAAAAGAAAATCTTCTTGAGAGGAGGTGGTCCTTTTGAGTGCGTCTGCACTACGTACTTTGGCTTGATTTGCAATCCCAACACCGTAATACAGTACGACGAAAAGTACAGGAATACTTGTTGCAATAGGATAGTTGCAATCCAAATATACAAAAATCATTACAATGCATACAGTATGTTTCAGTAGTCAAGACAAATGAGGGTAGTGTTTTTATCCGAGAATTTGTGCGAGGACTTAATTTTTAGCAAAATCTCTAAAAAAACATAAAGAAGTAGACAGACATGGAAGTTTCTGATTAAATGTATAATTCCGAAAACAAATATTCGTATTACCTGTATTCCAACCCACTTTTATCTTCACCATCTGTTGTGGTGGATTCTTCATCTGAAGTTAAAAAAAAAACATTAGGATGTTCATCTCCGTTCATATATGTACTAATTTTATGAAGAAGGAAGCCCTGACTGTCAGGCAGATCAACTCAGAGCCTAAACTAGCGAAATCACAAGCACGAAGTTTGGATAGTAGATTCTTTCTGTGGGTAGACATACATTAATTGGATGGAAATCTAACACTTAATGGTGTAAAATAGTTGAGAGTCTTGTAATTTTTTAATTAAGAAAGATGAACCTCGCAATTTAGGCGTCTTATTGGGAACAGAGAGATGCCACCGAATTTCGGGACCTGCGAACATGCTCATGCCACATTGTCCATCCCCTTAAGAATTGGCTTTCTAAAAGTTATGGATTATTCCAGCCGGGAGCTTGTATACGACTTTTAGCTAGCTGTGCAGTAAACTAATAGTTCATAAACTGTGCTTTACGAATTCATATATTAAGTTGTGATTTATTGCCAAATATTCGATGTATCTGATGCTGCGGATTTGCACCTCAAGTTCGTTGCATGCTTAAATCAATGTTATTCTTATTAAACTATTCGTCATATCAAACTGAATTAAATACAAAACTTAATTCTGCGAAACGAACACTGCTGCCTTGTTAATCTCATCAATTAACAGCTTTTGCAAAATGTTTTATTGCACCTGTCATTCCTAGACAGAAAACCCTTTTACATGTTCTTCTAATTAAACTCCGCTAAATGTAAGGACATACATACCTTTGAAGCTGTGCAACACCAGACGTATTTTTTTTTACATATTTGTACAAAATAAACAGCCTATGTGCACGCAACCAGCTGAAAAGAAAAGGAAAGGAAGGTGCAATCACATGAAACACACACGCTGCAACAATGTAAAGCAGTCAACTAGCTCATAGCTGTCATAACTGTGGCAACTGGCCGAGTCGTATCTTGATGTATCGCTTATGAATGTTCAACTTGTCTCGTAAATTCGGCGTTTATTGTGACACAAATGAAACGGAGACATACTATAGCTTCTGTATATCATTGTTAGCTATCTTCGTCCCTTTTGTTTATCTCTATCTTTGTCCGTACGGCTAGTCCGCATAACTCCGTCTTTCATCGATTTGTGCTGGTTTAATCGCCATCGCCATTGTACTTTTTCTCTTAGACCGCATCCTTTTTATTTTCTTCACTAATCGCAACCCGACATAATTCGACAATTGTCTAAATGTCGACGTCCTAACTGACGTTTCAATTAAAGTTCTTGTTAAATTCTTTTCCTGTCTTTTTTGTTGTTTCTGAAACATTTTTTTTTATCGTATGTATCGTGATCAACTATCGTGCTGCTTCAGTTTTAATAAATGTAATAGATATATTATAACATCATTACGTAACATAGTTGAATGCTTTTAGATCTCGTGTCACGTTGTGTGAAGTTTACCGTGACCACAAAGTTATAGAGAAACGAAAGTACAGTTTTAACGTCAATTTACAGGTTTATTCTTTTGTTCATGTTTTACAACGAAATTTTTCTTCTCTTAACTTTTTCTCTTTACAATTATAAAAATACCAAAAGTAAATTACACGGTGTGCTGGTATTTTTCATTCCTATTAAATAACGTTCAGTCGTGCTTTTTACCATTGACGAAATAATTGCGGGTTGTAACGCTTGTCGAAATTCCTATCGAGAGTATTTCAGGAAGTTCTGCCTGAACAGTATATATAAAGTTTTAGTTTATAATTACATGAAATTAAGCTAATATTTAATCGTTTCTTTGATATAAACCAACTTTTATTAAGTAAGTGTATTTTAAAGTTGATTCAATTCTTTGGGTTCATGGGTATTGTAGGTTATAAAATTGGCTTTCCTTTGCGGAAAATATAGGCGTAGACATACTAAGGAATTGCGTTCAAGACATTGCATTACTAATTTTGCCAAATGTTAATAATTGTATCTATTGATTTGTTTATTTCGAGATCATACAATCTCTGCCGTCGACTTGTTGTAAGTTTGAAACTGAATATTTTGTTCTCTCGTATTAAAAACAAGTACATCAATCACCCCACGGCATTAACGGCTTCAATGATTGGAATTTACATGTTTTTAAAATGGACGACAGAATTCAGTGTTCAGTATTCAGACGCCAGTAACTTGACATGACCTTTGTTGAAAGACGGTCTTTGCTGCTCTTGATATGAATCCCTTCGCCTGATTTGATCTGGCACGTATTGCCAACGCATGATTTTCCTCCGATTTCCCAATTTTCGGTTTTAGGTAGCTTTTTCGTAGCCCACAACAGAGGTTTATAAGAGGCTCTTGTTTCCTCGAACTGTTAATCGGCGCCCTCTTTTCCTTCGATTCCTCCAACCCTCTGCAATAACTTTTTTACAAAAGACTACAACTGCATTATCTATTTATCAATATGTAATAACATGTCGAAATCAAGTAATAAAGCACTTATTTGGAAAGATTTATTTAGCATACTCTATACATAAAGGAAGAATAACCAACAATATACAATTTTGTGATAATTGCAATGATTAACATTTACATTTGTTTTTTCGTGTTAAGTCCGAGCCGTGAACGACAAATGAATCTAATCTTATAATCTTCTAATTTTTCCTTAAGCGAAATTTTCTATTATTCTTCATAATGATTTATCTTAGCATCTTACGCAAAATCCGCTAATATAAAGCAACATATTGCAATGTAAAAATTGAAAATGTTAAAGAATACTCTTTATCTTGATAAAGCATTAAATTTTAATTTTCCACGTTTAACATGAAGCTCGATTTACAGTTAAATTTCCATGGCAGACATATAACTTATTTCAGCCATCTATCTTTCTACGGAGAAACCATACAAAGTTTCCTTTTGTGTTCCTCTTTCGGTTGAAGAGAAGCCAACTCTTGATTAAGTCGTTATCGTGGCAGTTCCATAAAAATCATCAATGGAAAAAAATTTCGAACCATGGTGATATACATATAAATGAACATTAAAATTTTACGGCTTGCACATGTTCACTATAAGGAAACAACAACCGTTGTTCGATAAGGAAATTCACAGAAGAAGAAGAAGAAGAAGAAGAAATTTATTTTGTCAGTTTTAACACCGAATTTTATTTCATCAAATCGAATACCAGCTCATTACTAGCGTTCACATGCGTTTAAGTGCGCAATGAAGAAACCACAAAGGAAGAGAAGTAGGTACGATCAGGTGAAGGTGCTATAGAATTCTAATTGTGTGTAGCCTTCTTCGAGACATTAATTTGCCGCGGGTGTATTCTTCATTGAGTGGTGGCGCACAGGTGGTGCTCCCACGGTCTTCCGAAGCAGCTGCTGTGACGGAATCTATCAGCTGCCACCTTCAACATGTATGTTATAATACCTATACATGCGTATATATTTTTGACTGATAGAAGACGAACGGCATCTAGATTTTACTTAATTATCGCCAACTAAAACTCGACAGCCGTTAAAATATTGCTGTCGTTTTAATGTTAATGTTTCTATAAAATGAAGACTAAATAAGCTGAATTTCCGAGTATAAAGTAATTAAGCAAGAAAAAGTGATAGACAGGATAAACTGCTTTTACCATTAATAATTTCTTTGGAAAGCGTAATTTATAATCGACTGGAAACAAGGTAAGGCTTGAACCCTTTTTGAATGTTTATTAATAGAATTTAAATTGATTAAAAGTCGCTCAATAAATCAAACGATTAAGCGGCTGGTTATCTCCACTTATTTAACATCCTCAACCTTCTGTAGATAACTTCATATAAAGAACATTTTATAAGCGAATTAAAACTTTGAGTTATTCATTATGAAGTAATTTATCACCTTCAGAAATCAGAAAAAAATGGATTTTACCAAACAATAATGATATTTATTAATTTTTAATTATCTGCTGCTTCTTAGTTTTAATGCATAATGTTTTGTCTTGAATGTTAGTTATTAGATCAACACGCCGGAACAATAGTGCTTTATTTAGGAAGGTATTCAAACTGGAAACATTCTCAAAACGTATGACGTTTTAGTCGCTTTAGTGTGGGCACATATAAATAAACTCATTCTTCTAGCGATATGCAAATTGAAAGTATGCAATTCTTTGTTTTCAACAAATTGGCTCCAAGGAAAAAATTTAAACAATTCGGGCTGACTGTGTAATTCATATTGAAGTAAACAGCGAAAAGACTCGAACGAGAAAGTTCGAACCTCTAAATTCGTGAGATTTGGATCACCTTTCTTCTATACTTACTCCAGTATTTGGTTTCGTCAAAAAGCATAACCTTCAGGCACGGATTGGAATAGGATGTGTGACTGAATTTGAATGATTCTGGTTGGAGAAATGGAAAGAAGTCGAAATGTTCGCATAGAAAATAATTGTTTCTTAAACATTACAGCTATATATGTATATAAATAATCAATGTTGCCATTAGAACCCGCAAAATCTGTAAAATTCCTGAGATGGTGGTTTCAAAAACTCACGTCTCTTACGGTTTCTAGACAGATCCCAAGAACTTCAATTTAACCATTAATAATTGACCTAACGTTTGATTGGTAGCAAATCAGCACCTCACGATGATGTTTAAATGTAGAGCTTAATTAACAACATAATTTCTAACATGAAAGAACTAAAAAAAGTAATGTTAATGCACACAAACGACCCAAATACTGCATTTTATTTCAATTCTTTGAAGCTATCGTATTTTTCATTGAAGTATCGATTGCATTATCGACTAATAGCATATTCTATTAGCAGCGAAGTTCATCATGTCGATAAAGTAAAATCTCAATTTCTCATTTTAATCTATCAATCTAGCATACGCGAAGGATATTTTACGAAATTACTTCATTCAGCCTGCGTCTTCCACGACATGCAACCCATGCAAAGTACCCTAATGAAATTCCAGCGGTAATGAGGAAGGCGTATAGATTATCTATCTAATATTTTCTAATACGAACTTCGTAAGCCGTTGAAGTAAATTTAGATAAGCACTGTCTATAACACGTAGCACTAACTACAATTTCATATGCTTAACCGATGCAGAAAAAGACGCTGTAAATTAAACGTTATCACATATTTAGGAGTAATTATTTTGCTGGTAAAAGAAAGAATTCTTGTCGACACTTCGACGAAGATCTATCATTAACGAAGATAAGATTGCATTATTGGTGTATTTAGAAGTGATTAATAATGTAAATTGTGTGCATTTAAATATCCTGTTAGATTACGAGTTCTCTGCTGCGTACCTACTGGAAATGATTTCTCAATGCATAAGCATAATACCTAACGATATAATGTCTAAAGATTACAGCCAGTTATTATAAAGATTTCCTAAACGCCGTGCTACAAGCTCTTAAAGAAACTGTAAAATTCATGAAGCAATTGAAAATATGTTCTCTTGATGAGTCCTAAAATCAATCTTTTAACTAATTAATGCTAATACAGGATATAAAAGAGATGTGCTGTAACATATTTGTCCTGAAACACCAACAATTTTAACATCTTTAACTTCCGTTATTCGTAGCGGGCAAGTTAAATACGGTTTGTGTTGTTACTAGACTTACTCAAGTGCTACTTGAGACTAACTAGCGACTCAACGTTGGCAGCGATGTCGGGATTACGCGAAATTTTGGCGGAACATTCGCTCGTAACGTTCTCGTATACTTACCTTTGAACTTACTATCTATCTTTTCTCGTGCGCCGACTTTTAACGAACATTCTCTGAAAAATTAGCTCAGTGTTGTCCGTTAACCCTGACGCCACATAATTGCAGTATTTGGCAACCGATCTTCAACATCGGCATGAACATTCATCATCTTCAACATATCCAGATTATCAACCAACACTTAACCAGCTTTGCTGACCTAGGGCCAATCGATATTTACGTACTTGGCTATCCGTTCTCCAAAATGAAATATCTCTCTCTTCAAATTTTGATCTGTAGACAATAATTTAAGTCTTAGATAGTGGAAATAGGGTAACTTAGCGGAATTTTTGCAGTTTTCGGTGAAATAATTTGATATTAATTTGAAACTTTAATATTTTTAAACGAGTAACTGAAAATAAGTTTTGTTGTGTCGAAATTAGTTTATTCCGTTTCCCTTCGTTTTCAACATGCGAAATCACACATTCTTATCGTTATTAAAATCCATTGAAAATATGTTGTTTACCATGAAAATTACTGTAATTTCATGATGATGCATGTAAATAACAGTACCCCGATAGAAACGTTTCTTACATTTCAAGCAAAATCCTTTAGCTTGAGGAAATCATAGTTCTTCAAGAAGTAAATACATATTTAAAGAAATATTTCTATTTTACAAAAAGATTGCTACATCGAAAGTTTCTTTTAAAGAAAAATTAATCAATTTTGTTGTTAAGAAGCAATTTTCAATCAAAGCTCCCTGCTTACAACTTAATAATTTTTCTTGAGGATAGGAGTAAAACAGGCATGTTGAATTAAAGTCCATTTCTCATTTGGTCTTCGATGGAAAATGGCCCTCGAAACAGTTGTCTCTGATTAATCAATTAAACTTTTGTGTGGTGTGGAGTGTGCAGATACTTTTTTATTGTTTGTGTAAAACAAAGAAAAAAGATTTGAAAGAGTCATCAACACTGCTTTTCCTCGTAATAAAATGTAAAACTCTGAGAAAACTATATGTGATTGTAGCGACCCACTGGTAGCTATTGTTGACGTAATTGTACTTTATACGGATGAAATTTGTATCCTTAACGTTGATGTTTCGCGAAACTCGAGATTTTTTTGTCCATATCTCGTATATTCATAGTCCTTACATTTCCGTCAACAAGAAACCTCACTTTTAGTCACTAAAATGCTGATAATTGAAGATATCTGTGATCTTTATACAATTTCGCAGGGTTTCTAATGATGCATATCGTTAATTACCTATTCTTTAGAAAAAGAAAAACATTTTACAAAACAATTATCTTAAAGAAGAGGTAATTAAGAAACAGCATATATCTCAAAGCTTTTGGTACAGGAAGTAAGTTAGAGGAATATCAAGGAAATTTTAAATATGCATGTAGTAAATATGCAAAAAAATAAATAAATAAAAAGGGTCCAATTTAAGAGAGAAAGAAATTCAACTATTCAAAAATGGTCCAATTAATAAATCTAATACAGTGACGTATAATCAAATTTAAAGTGTTACAGCAGTGATACAAAAATGCCATGAAATATTCTGAAAAATTTCAAAAAGTAATCAACAAGAGGTCATACAGGTACTTCTCTAATCAGGCAGTAATCCAATATCTTCAATCGTAGTGAGCTTGCCGTAATTTCAACTATGCATATTAAAATGATAAATTGTACTGAAAAATCTAATTTCATTATTTTCCCTAAGCTCCACGCTTAAATAATAATCGAGGCTTAATCCGAGAACGTAGACAAAGTGCGCACTTATGGTTTCCTCTTCCCCGGAGCAACGAGGCTACATCACAGGCTGATCATTAGAAACAACATTGCGCATTCACAAATATGCATGTGTATATATCTATTCACATACGCGGATGGAGGAACGGAAGACCGTGGAGAAGAAAACAAGTGGCACATGTGTAACGTAAATTGTTCGTAAAGTCACTTGACATGGGTTCGAGTTATTTCGAGCCGGTCAGGGCGCGGTCCATCAATCTTCATCATTTCTGTTACGGTCCGTTTCATAGCTATACCGTTTAATAATAGTGACGTATTTTAAATCTCTACTTTCTATAAGCAAGCGTGTATCGCACTTAGATGCGTACATTTCACAAACGTATTAGCGTCCTCTTATTTTAAACTAATATGTCAATATTTTAAAAGTTGTAATGTAATATGTAACATCCAATTGTAAGTCGCCGTTAGCTCTAAATGAATGCTAATATTGATCATATCTTTCGTAATTGTTAGCGCATTAATACAGAAAATTATTTCACCCGATTTATTTCTTCAAACCCCATTGGTTGGTTAACATTCAAAGACATTTGGAGTTTCGGAAGTCGGTTTGAAAATGCGGGCTACTTAAAGTCAAAAGCGCAAAAACTTCAGTTTTAGTATCTAGTAATTCAGTGAAAGTGCCAAAGCTGCAGTTTCTTCTTTGGGAACGAAGAGCTATTATAATGTTACATTTAACGTCTGAGAGGCTAATTGCCATCAACGCTATCCACATATCACGATTAGTGATGGTTTGTCCAACTATCCAAAGTAAAAGCCCCTTTAGTGGCTGTAAGCTCGATTTCTCAAGCAAAATGTTATTTTCTGGCTTATTTTTAAGAAGCTAAGGTTAGAGAGATATTGTAAATCTAGCCAGCAATGGTAATGCTGAAACGGTACAATATGATTCCTTTATAACTCCATCTTCTCTTTTCCAAAAACGTTCAAACTAATATATATTCTGCCTGCGAATAAGTTTATTAAAGTAAAATTTCATCAATTGATAATCGTCGTTAATAAATTCGTCTTTAGTTTCCTTTAAATAATTTAGAGAAATCACAGAATTTTAAGCTTTCTTCGCTACTGATGATCTTTTAAATTGTCCTCTAATTTTGAAGATGTCCAAGTTAATTACTATGCCAAAAATAGGCTTATTTGCTGCAATTGACCATATACAATATTTGTTGCCTCTTGAATACGATGTTTTAATTAACTAGTTGGTGCTTGCTCCATTTATACTCCCACACTTCAATTGTGTTTGAAGGGAAAACCAAGTATAAGCCACCAAATGGAATGATGCTAGTTCGATAGTAATAACAAGTGGATTAATTAAAGAATTTATTACCATTTCTGAACATTCTATTTCTAAGCTAACCGATCATTCATCGTACTCAATGCCGATGTTGCAACTAAAGAATAAATGCGTGCATTTGCGTATTTTCTTGTTAAGTGGCTTAACATTTTTAGAATATATTCGAATGATTGGTACCTAGATATTCTATGGCAAGAATTGAAACGATAAATCTGTTTCATGTCCTAAAATTTGCAATTCATTCCAATATTTGAACGTACTAAATTCAATTTGAGGCAATTGTGTACTCAAAAAAATGCTTTCTTTTAATCCTATAAATCCAGAAATGAAGTCGAATCTAACAGGGATAACTGTTTAACTAATTTAATTCAATTTGCGTCAATGTAGCTCCGCGATATAAAGTATGCTTAACAAACTATTGCCTACGTACAAACAGACGTTCTTATATTGTTATTCACCGTAGTAGGGCTGTATGTAATTGTATCATTTTGTGAAAATATTCACGTATGAGATGTATGATGTAATGACTCACGGGAGTAATCACATTTCTTAGTGAATTAGATAAGTTTACTAGCCGTAATAGACACGAACTGCTTCTTCAATCGATATAATTGTAAATTATGTAGTTCGTGTTATTTTTCCATTTCCAGAAGTTTTCTCAGATGCTCAATATGTTGGAATTGTTCGGGAATTAGGTACTGCTTGTTAGTCTCATAATAACGGGGACTCTTACCTTTATAGATTTGTCAAGCTAGATACTTCCGTGCTTGCGACAGTGAAATTTATCCGATCAGCTATTAAAATAGTAGCAAAGTACTTCACTTGCTGGATACTGATGACCACATTACCAGCGAGAAGGGATAACGTGCTAAAACCCATTTTCATTTTTGTATTAAACTAAATAAAATACGAGCGACTATAGTAAACCTACTCATAGGAAATAAATTACTGGTTAGCTAAACAAATTCAGTAGTCTTTTCTCTTGAATTTAATTACCTGCCTTCAAAAATAGGAAAGGAAGTGGAAAACAGCTTACTAGATATGTTGATGTTAATACTATTACCGAACCGTTGCTTATGTAATAAGTTTCATATTGTTTTTAGAAAGCCAACGGTTACTACAAACACACAAAGCTTATTCGAAAAGTAACTACTTAGTTCTAAGGTTTTTCATAAATTTCGCTTTTAGTAAATACTAGTTCGCAATACGAAATGCAAAGTACTTATTTGAAAAATATTTTAACAGAGTAAAAGTATGTTTAGGAAGAGAATAATTACTTTTGTCGCTAAATTAACCAGGCAAGTCATTAGCATTGGCGCACTTAGAATCTCCTTATGCTATGTGGTTATAGGTTAGAATCTGGCTTTGCATTGCGTTATTGTAGCTATTTTTATCAGCTGTTGATCTCAGAAAGTATCTCGAAGAGGTTCATTATTTCCGCTTTTTTTTATTAAATTATTAAATTATTTATTATTTATAAAATTAGTTTATTGTATAGGTGTTAAGAATATTTTTAGGTTATGCATTGATCATTATTATACAGGGGAAGAATTGGTTTCAAATTTATTGCAAAAAAGTTACTATATTTAGTGTTTACTATATTTAGCGTTCGTTTGTAACAAACGAACAAACAAATAAAAAGTGCCCTGTTCCTCTTTTATCACCAGCACTTTAATTTGGTCTTGCAGAGAAAAATTGAAGATAAGGCCACTTTCGAACTTCTTTCTAGTAGTGGACTTCAAACTGTTATATGATGCTTGGGTTCTTTCTGACCATCAACAACTTTTCCATTTCTTATAGACGCTATATTGACAAAAGTATTTGTCATATTGACATAATTGTTAAACGTTTCAGTTAATAATAATGATAACAAGGACTGTGACGTAGTATGGTAAACAAAACATAACTATCGGCAATCTCCGCACAACACAAGTTTAATTAATTATAAAATAATATAATTAATTAAACTTGTCTGGTGCCAAGGTTGTCATTACTTATCTGTTGTTTGTTTCAGTTATTATCCATTAGTAATAGAAGAATGTCGAATATCGACGGAAAAAAACAAGATATCCTCCAGAAAGTCCTGGATATGGTCCCTAAAGCACAGTTCGAAATATCAGAGAACGTGCGCAACTGTACATCAATAAAAGTTGCCAATAACTTGAACATTCATTGTAATTCTTGGCCACTATTTTATTTTCTATTATTGCTGTTATTGTTATTTTTATTTATCGTGACGAACGAAGTGCAACATTTACAAAAGCAAACCTTCAATTTACCAATTGTAAAATGTTCCGTTGGCTTCAATTGAAATTCCTGTTAAACATAAATAATGCTTGCTAAACGATCCATTGTCGGCGAAGCTTTTATGAAGATCTGGGAAAATTTTACGATCTGAGTCGCCGTTTTGTATGCAAGTGTAAATATCTTGTACTCAGTATTGTTACATTGTATTGTTGAATGAATAAAAGTTACTTAACATATCTTGTTTCTCTTCGTTGATATGTGACATTTTTACATACTAGTCATATATGTATTTAAGAGATTGAAGTTTCATAGCTAGCTTATTTAAAATGCGTCCTTCCTCAATTAAAGCATGACATAATGAAACTTTAGCCGACATGTTATACATAGTTGGAATCAGAACAAAAAGCTCTTTCTAACGATGTCAAACTCACATGCAGTGTCGATAATAAATAAGAAAGTTGATGATGGCCAGAAAGAACCTAAGCATCTAACTTTGACAATGTGTTTCTAGTTGTCCCCTATAGGGCTAAATGCGGCTGCTACAAATAATCGAAGGAAATGAACTTTTCCATCTTATCGAACATCATTTATCCCATATGCGTTTTCTCTTCGTGTTCATAACAAGCACAAAATTTAGCAACTTTGCGAAATTTGAAGCTATTTTATATTCCCAATAATAAACTATGTTCCAATAGTAAGAATCGAAGATAAATTAACCTGTCTACGCCCATACATATCAAATGTAAATGCTATCTCCGTTTGGAGAATAAATGAACTTTGTCAAGGCGTTAACTCATGCTGTAGATGCATCGAAAGTATTTGTCTGCGTGCTACTAACGAATTAGGATTAATTAGGTTATTTTTTAAAACAGTTATGTTGTAATGTTGCTGTTTATTATAACTGAGGTAGAAAAATGTGGCAGCGCCTCTCATACTATTTACATTTTCTAACGTTTTAATTAAATTTAACATTATTGTCAAACAGCTTCGTAATTCCATTAAACTCTGTCATTAACACTTTATCGTAATTTAACCGTGTTTCCAAATTTGCGTGATCGCCATTCGCGTACATTAATATATATCAAACTCCCATATGAAATATAGCAAGGCTTTGGATCCTTTGAGTAGGAAAATACATTTTGCCTAATAAGGTTTGCTATTTTTGAACGTACACTGTACGCTACAACCTTATCGAACGGTAGGTGCTGTGCAAGGGAAACCACTTAATAAATTATGCAGCTCCGGTAAATACTTTGTACTTATCTTAATAATATGACCAAACACGTCCAGATAGCGACACAAAATATGGGAAATAATTCAGAATTTCTTCTTCCTAACGTATATGAGCGTTCCTCCAAGAGTTTTTAAATGTGTACGGTCGAGCATTATATAAAATAACACTAAATATGGTGCGTTTTAATTGGAAGCAGTGTTATCTTAGCCCATGTCGCTATATAGGAATGTCTAAACTTCACCGGAGAACTCGAACACTAAGCGTGTAATAACCATTTGCAAAAGAGCTTTTATCTAAACAAGCACAAACTTGAAGATATATCGGTTTGCTGTTGGACGCCAGGAGACACATTAAGCATATTTGCACTTAATTCTAGCGATCATGGTTTTCCACGAATTTGTTATTATGCGGAATATCTTTGCGTATGTATTGAGAGAACTTGAAGGTTTATCGTTACTTGTTTACTTAGTTAATTAACCTATGTTGTACGATATTCCTTTTCAATACTATATGAAACAATAGATACTTCTTTCTCTTTTAAATATGACGCAACGAATGCTCCAAGCAATCAATAAGCAAACCCCGGCTTCTTTACACATATTTATTACAAATATCACAAAATACTTTTATGTGTATCTAATCTAAGCGCGTATGTAACTTACGAGGTTACTTTTGGAGATAACAGTATTTATCACTTAATGTTAGGCGTTATTCATCAAACATTTTGCAACAAATGTTTGATTAATGTTTCAACAGATTCAAGATTATGGTTGTACAATATGCACAAATAGTTTCCGTTCTTTCTTTCAAATACCCAGTACTTCTGTCTTCCTTGATCAAAGCACATCAAAGCACACTTAGCACTAGTCTACCTAGAGTTATCAATGTTAGCCCGAGCTCTCTTTTCTCTTCGAATGGAAACCTGTTAGTTAAATTATTCAAAACAAAGGTTATGTTTCACTCACGCACCAGATGGAGACGCTGTATATGCTACAGCATTAATACTGCTTGAATTCTATTAAAATTATCCTCTAGAATGTTGTGAAATTCAATTACTACAGCAAAAGTTACCACCCTCTATTTATTAAACTATCAACCTAGCTTAGTTGTGGCTTGGGCTCATAAGCAAGCCTTTTATAAACATTCAAACTTTTTGAATAACAGGTATATGCTCTCCTTGTCCAGAGGTTCATTAGGACGTTAAATGAAGCACACACAACAGAATATCATTAATATAGCGCCTACGTATAGCCACTTGCACGTTGCAAAGGATTATCTATATCTCTTAGTAAACGAAAGCATAATACCGGGAAGCAGTAGGAAGGATTGTGAATTGTCCTTAATGAATTTTTTTTAAATAGTTTTTCCCTGAATTCCTCGTAATTAAAATTAAAATTATTTCTATTTCTAAATATGAGCAAAGGTCATTTTCGTTATTACCACAAGTGTGATAAGTGCTACAGTGTACTTCTTAAACCATAGTTCTTTTGAAGGGGTTGGTGGAAAGGTCTTATAAAAAAATGTATTATTTTTTATGCCTTCGTTGTATCATGTAGAGGTAATAACTTTTGCAGGCTGAGGATTTCTTTCTTGCAACCTTGTTCACAATTCTATTTCCCATTATGCCAGAATGTCCTTTCACCTATGAATCAACAGCGTGTAATTTTTCCAATTATTTGCAGATTTTAATAGTAATTGGAATAATTTTGGAATTCACTAATTCAAACAATATTTCTATAATGCGTTATTACTAATATAAGGGAACAGTTCAAATACATTTAAGTAAGAGAAGTGCGATCAGTTTGAAGCCTTTAAAATAAAATCAAATTAAAAGTTAAAAAAGCGCAACCAGATAAGAGCGCTTTCCTAAGAGTTTATATTACAGGCCTTCTCTAGAAAAGGGTTATCGTGCAATTAATACTAATTATATTAGTTATAGAACTATTAAGGAAACAAAGATCTGGTAATATCTCGGTGACCTGGTAATTACAGAAACATACTAAATTAGAAAAAATGTCCATAATTTTGAATTTCGGTGACACTGATAATGAATTCTTCCTATTTCGGCAATGTACATACGTGCGTATGTATAAGTTTCGTAAGTGACGTCTGCAAGTTTTTACAGCTGGCATCAGTAACCAAAGGACCAGCTTCTGGGATGCAGAGATATAGTCTACGGGAATTTCTACCATACCCCATACCTAGATTTCCTTCCTGGCTGAACATCCTCAGCACCGAATTCGAGCTATTCTTGGCAGTAAGTTCGTGTTTACATGTTCATTTATTAAGATTCAGGAAATAAAACTGAAAAGAAAAATAAATAAATTTTAGGAAGAAGTTGTCACAACAAAGAATTAATAATATTATTGAATAAATACCTATGTTAATGCAAAGAATGGACATTTAATTAATTTAAAACTTATAGGTACAATAATTCCTGCTCTTACACATTCCAACAGCATTCGTCAATTACAAGGGGCGACCATGAGTTATTATTACATCTGGGACGGTAGAACATCTGAACGCGGAAAGCACTGCGCCATCACTTTCAATCAATTGAATTAAACTTTTCATTTGCTAAGATTATGTTAAGAAACTACTTACATTTTGATAAAGAGAACGATTTCTGTTCCTTTGTTACGTTAAACTATTTTTAATCTAATTTTCAACATTTCAAATACACAAGATTTATAAACACTTTTCTCGGATTTGTCATTAGTTACGTTAAGAACCAAGATATCTATGTTAGCTTCTCACTCTTTACATATTACACCAACATACTAAATTATTTCTCATTTGCATATTTCAAGAAATGCAGCTGTTTCACATATAGTATGGTTGACTCGTTTTATAAAAGTACTGCTACGAACGCGGGTTTCATATTTGGTGATGTCTCTAATGGAGAGTTGAATAATGTATTCGGAAACCAGAACGAAGGAAATTGTGTGGAGAAGAAACAATATTAGGCTTAATATGATAATATATTCAATAGTAATTATTAATAGCATTTAAATGAGCGTAATATATTATAATATAAATTAATTATGTAGATAACAAACACCTACTATAAAATTACAACGTAATGTAATAAAATATATCTGTCATTGCGAACACAAATCTTCATAGGTTTCCAACTTCACTGAAGCATAAGGGGTCTCACTCAAAGACTATTACTACTAGATATTATTATTTATAATATCTATTCAGTTGAGGCGATCCCCAGTTATCAATCATATTGAATTTCTATTTGTCCAAACATTATTAGGTATGATATATAAATAATAATATTATAAGCGCGTTAAGCGTGTGTTAAGTTAAGTTAAGCGTGTGACTCTGTTAAGCGTATGAAATTTTATCGTTAACTTTTTGGTAAATAGTTATTTAATTCATCTTGTAGGATCGCCACACAGGAAAGTACTAATCATTGTTAGCATGATGGAGCGCTTGCACATTTCGAAGGGATGTTAGGTGATAGGTCTTCGGACCTGTGAATTGGTTGCGCTGGCCCCATTAATAGGCTTTGAGGATCTCCAAACTTTACACCGATAATCTATGGTTGTTTATGGAGCCGGTTCAAAGAGGCAATTTACAAAGTAAAGGTCGACACTCGGGATACGAGAAATTGATGCGTACGATTAAAAAAAGCTTTGATGTGTGAGATTTTGTTTATTTGCAGTCACACTATAGCTCGAACACAAATAAAAGTATATGAGCTTTGCCTACATTATTTTCAGGTGCACAATACACTACTGGAGCTTAGTGCGTTCCTCCGAACTCACCCTGTATATCCTGGCTTAATTCGTTAGTTTATATTCCATTCAATAAATTGCAAAGCACAATAAATTGTCAATATACAGCAATCAAGTTTAAAGCTCCTAAATTGGCGATAATAAAACTTCAAAACACAAATGCTCTTGATTGAGTGGTTCTCTTTCAATATCCTTATTACATATACGAGCTTATCTTCCAATGAAAAGATTTTAACGGCTCGATGTGCTCCGTCGAATTTAAGGTTAAGTAAAAGTTTATCAAATTAAAGTAATAAAAGGAATGATGACGATGACAGCCTACAAATGAGTACTGTCACGTGTATGGCAAAGACAAAAAATTAATATTTAAAATCGACTAAAAATGCTAAAAGCTCTACTTCGCTTCGCAATCAGCAACCAAAAATAATTAAAAAAAAATAAAAAATAACTTCAAAGTAGATATATTCTTCAATAATAATGTAATTGCTTTATCTTCCATTGAGCTGAAATAATGAAGAAGTAATGTTAATTTTTTATATTTCTCAAAAATTCATCATAGTACTTATACGTGCCACAAAAGTACATACCTACATGTCGCAAAAAATTAGTGCCTTAAATGTAAGTACGCCGCAAAACCTACATGGATAATTTAAAAAGATTCCGGTACAAACGTTTTGGCTAAAAATACGTAGTACGTTGAGCCAAAGAGTGGCGCCGTAAGATTCCTTTTTATCTCGAGTTGGAGTTGATCACTTGGCATCCAGCATAATAATCGTTAGTAACGAACCCTTTGATGTTGAACTCTTTGTGTTTAAGAAGTCGCGAGAATTTATGTTTGAAGAGTGAGAAAAACTTGATACTGGTAAGAGCGCAATTTGTTTTAAACACGATTTTACTTCCTTTGCGTTTTCGCGAGGTAGAAAGTATGAGACATATGTATGTATGTATGTATGTACGTAACTAAACGTACGTACTTGTATGTATATCAACGATGTAGCAAGGAAAAAGAAGTAATTTGCTGCATTAAGCTTTTGTGTTTGACTATAACATTTCGCATTGAAAGTTACTTTTGCAAATAAATGAGATATATTGAATTGGAATATAACCACAACACTTAAATACACTTGTATTCCACCTATATGAGAGTGTAGTATAGAATTATAGGCGGAATTATACAAAATATAAGCCTAGACACCGTGCGCCAAATGTAAAGCATAAAGCATTTTAGTTTCTTATAATTAATATGTCATAATTACATTTTTGTAATATTTCAGTTTTTTCAGTTTTTAACACTTATCTTGACCTGAAAAAAGACGAGCTGGGGCAGGTTGGCGAATACGACGGGGTGAGGTTCACCGAACACACCAGTCCACCCTATCGTGCATTAATCTTGACATATCACATATTTTTATAATTTTTATTTAGTTACATCCATAGTTATGGATTTACTCTAAGCGATGTATAATTACAAACGGAAAACAGAGAGAAGTATGGCACTCTCAGATGTAAACCGTCGAAACCAAAGGAAAACTATAAGCACTCAAATTGTCAAATGAAAGAGGGGGCTGCCGTCCATGTGCTGCGCGAATGTATAGCACCTGCAGGACTACGGTTTTCAGAAATGAACTCGGTATAGTCAAAAAGCGAAGCCTACGTAAAGGGATCACTCACAAGGCTGCTAAATCTACCAAAGAAAGCAAAGCTAAGAAGTCAGTAAGTCAAACACCACCTCAGGAAGTAACCTAATCTAATCTAATAAGCACTCCAGACAGCTTTAGATCCTACCTTCTACTACGACATTTTAATAAATATCACACCGAAACATGTGCGATCCTCTTCTAAAGCTGGAAAGAGGATGCAGAACAATAAAGAGAAAAAAAGGAAGGGAATGATCGCCATCTTAATCGATATTCCGGTGGAAAAATCTATAGAAGCTAAAAGTGAAAAAAGTTCACTAAAATGCTAAAGGTGCAGGTGATAATAAAGATGTCTTTCGCCTTTACTGCATGTCGCGTTATAAAGGAAGCAAAAGCAATGCCACATGTAGGCCTCTGAGGAGCGTGCTAGAGATATAGATTTGTTTTTTAGATACGTTATTCTAATTACACTGATGATTAGAAAATAGTGTTTCGTTAAGGGCGTAAAGGCTTAATTTCATTTTTTATCTATAAGTGAGATTAGGTATTGGGTTAAGAAAGTACTTACATTTACAATATTTCTCAAATGCTTCAGCTGCGACAACTGGTAAGTAATACACAGAAATAGAGACTTGTTAGAGAAATACTGTTGTTGGAGAAATTTCTAAGATAAAACCGCCTTAACTAAATGTAGCACATATGAAGTTGTTGAACTTTTCACTTGTTGCTTTTACTGAGTTATAAGAAAGCTTCAATTTTAATGAACGATAAGAGGCAGATAACAGCTTGGAATCTACACCACTAACTACATCTTTACATATGTAAATTTTCCATGTATCCAAAAGTGAAAAAGCATTTAATCCAACGGAAGTGTATAATACAAAACTAAATAACTACTAACAAGAAACACTTCGTCATTATAAAATCTTCTTCTTCGAGTAGCACCTGTAGGAAACGCGATCTGAGAAGCATAATCATGAAGTGCTGATTATTCGTTAAATTTCCTGCCATAACGTTTTGTTCATGAGAGGTGTAGTAATGGAGAAGCAATTAAATTATGCGCTGTGCTCAAATTTTCAATTTCACGTCTACAAATACCTGCAATTATTAGTGTCATAAAAGCTAATTGGTATCTGTTTTCGTCGGGATGGCCAAGTTTAAACCTTTCGTATTTTATAGAAAAGCGAAGTATATACCATTAAACGTTCGTAAATTTGGGATGTGCGTATAATCAAAAGATGCTGTTAAGCGAAATTATGGCGGCTTCTGAGATTATTTTGATAAAATTATTACTTGCTTCTTCTTTACTAAATGGACGCATTCAATGTTTTATTCATAATTTATCAGTAAATATAGTAACGAGTACTAATATCACGTTTTTTCTTTTTTCAGCAACTTAGAATTACTGAATACAAGTATCTATACATGAAACGTGTAAGTTACAAAAATGCAAAAGCTCATTGAAGTCGTAAGAATCATTATTGCGTCAATTTTTCAGAGTTAAGCATTAATTTTGAGCATCGAATATTCCAAGATTTCAAGAGATGTTATAATACAAAAACTGTGGAACTAAGTTAACCAAATAAAAAATTGTTAAAAACAATTTATCGCTTATTCTCGCTTTAAAGCTGATTTTACTTCACCTTTAAATCCATTTTAGAAATTATGCAAAGCCGAATAAACCATCGAAATGTAAATTGTACGTGAGGTAAGTTACTACGTAAAAATGACATAAGAAACAAAACCAAAACTAAAAACATCGCGTATTGATATTTGAATTAAGAAGGCAAAAAGGGAAAAATAAAAGAAGTTAAATTGTTAGGATCATAAATCCATATAGGCTCATCACTACATCTCTCCAGAAATTAATGTCATGCGAATACTGGTAGGAATACTTACTTTCCCTTCAACGGCAACCCTCGATATAACTTTCGCAACGTTGATATTGCACCAATATGTCCTGCATTGTTAAACGCTAACTGGTCTCTCCATTCCTAGCTTATGAAGAAATTAATACTCTGATGAATTACTTCTGTCCACCACGGATCCATTTAACTCTACGCTTAAATCTTGCAGATGTACTTATCCAATCTAGTTTACCAATTATATTAATCATCTTATTCGTGTTAAGAAAGCAAATATTTACTTAGTGAATTTGAAAGAATTCGTAGCTTAGCAGGGTTAAAAACAGCATTCTAACAGGCCAACCGACAGCGGAACACCTAGACATACGTATGCTCCATTAAAGTAGAGGAATTTTCCCACCCACAAGTTATAGTTGATGTCTTTGTCCCCAACCTTTCAAGAACTTTGGAAAATCGGTATAATTATTTCTATTTTCAAAAAAATAACAATTCGCTGATTAATAACTATAGGTCAATAAGTATTATAACAAATTTTGTCGAAATGTCCAATGGCGTACATATAATAGATTCTCATCAAAGCATCTCCTAATATCTTTAAGGTGCGCCAGAGAGCGAAAATCTAAGTCTCCTATTTTTTTAACATCTACTTAAACGATTTGCTATTAGACCTGTAATGCCAGTGGCTTACTTATGGTGACGATCAAACAAAATCTATTTAAACAATAATAAATATTCCGCCCATTACATACTCCAAATCTACAGATTTCAAAAGCTTTTACAACCAAGTATCTTCACGTGGTGTTTGACTGCCACTTTTCCTTTAGTAATCACATATTTGTTGGTAGATCTTGTCGTAGCTTTACCAACATCACTGCAATCAAGGCCTTATATTACACGTTGATGTGGAGTTGCTTTGTGGATGCATCTGTCGTTTGGCACTTATCAGCACTCAGAAATTGAACGTATCCCAAGGAAGTTCCTAAAACATTTAGGCTTCAAAATAATATCCTAGAAAACACGTTGATTATTCTTCTTTGCTGTGTAATTGCAAAATGTTAGCTTTGTCTAATCGGCGAGAACACTATAATACAAACCTTTGACTAGATTGACTTGGAAACAATTGACTTTCATGTTCCTCCATGTAACACACGTTTTTCCATAACTATTAAAGCTACTAGAGCCAGAACGAACGTATTACTTAAATCTTCAACAATCTGGTTAATTTTTAGTCAGATTTGCGAGATTCTACGTAGAAAGATGAGATACTTGGAAGTGCATAGAATAAATTTAAGTTTCGGCAGACGCTTTCTGTCTGCATTATTATTATTACCTAAACCAGTTAAGCGTGCTGTTTACCTGTCATTATTTCGTAGTGTTTTGTTACACACCTTTTGCATGCAGGAAAATACAGAGTGACTTGGGAATATTTGTAGCCTATTTATTATATGGCCTAAGGCTTTTAAGACGTATAGACGATAAATAAGTAATTAAAATAAATGTAAAAAGCATTGTGATCAATGCAGCTAGATGCTAGTACAGTATTAATAGTACTCGGAAATAATCCGTTTCAAAAATTAAGATAACCACATTAAAACGTTTATTTTAAGTGTCTAATCTAGTTTTTATGAATTTCTGAACAAGTATTTTCTTCCCTACCACTACACTGCTACTCTAAGTGTGTCGGATCAAGTATTTCCGAGAATCCATATTAAAAAGCTCCCTAGATGACGACTATTCGATAGATTATCGCGTTCCTAGGAACCTAATTCCATGCTGTAAATTATTGATCGTGTATTGAATCGCTCGTTAAAACGAAGATACTAAAACAGAAAGGGTCAAAATTAATTAACATCAGAGAAAATAGATTGATGGATATTGCGGAAAGTATTTTTTATTTCCTTCGAAGGATATTGTCCGAAATAATAATACGCATAGCTCTGCAGATTTTCACATATGCGATGATTATTTACTCCCAATATGCACCGCCATCTTTCTCGGGGTTCTATTCTCTTCTCGCATCCCAACGGGTTTCAATTGTCCCTGGCTCATTCTCTCCTTCACGTGAATGCATGTTGGGATTCCTTGTTTATGAACAATCATACATTATTTTGTTTTGTTCGTTTACGAGTTTCGATGTCGTATCTTTGCGTTCATCCGTTGTACACGTCGAATGCGTACACATTACACACAGAAGCACACATGCACGGTAATATACACACAAACAGTCGCATTGTTCCGTAGCTGGATGTTGGCTGCAACGCGGTATAGAAGTATTCATGTTCTTGATTGAAATCCGCACCACCAAGTAAAAGGTTTTTCTGTTTAGTTTAATCGAGCCGGAGACTAGTGATGGAGATAGGAGGAGGTGGATCAACAAACGGCATGTACGTTAAATAATAGCCTTTTGTTGGTACTTCAAATGCCCCCTCGTCTCCCGCATCGAGAGGTAAATAAGGAACGATTGCTTGAGTTACGGATATAAACAGATTTGACAGTTGAATTTTGCACGCAAAACACGGAAGTCTGAATAGACGTTGTATCCATAAATATATGCAGGATGTTTCGCAAGAGACACTATGGAAATCTAACTAGGAGACGGTATGTACATAAATTCAATTCAATGAAATTAACTCTGAGAATCACAGAAACACAAGATTTGAATTACTTTCAAAGAACTCCTTTTATTTAATCCTTTGCGTGCGGTACGCTATGAGCTTATTGTTTATCTCATTCTTGAATTTTGCTCATGATTTTTCATTTGCATAGTCTTTAATTTAAGTTTTTAAAATTGGTTCTACTTGATTATTTCATCTATCTTAAGAGGAAGTTTTGAAGTTTTTATAAGCAGACGAGTAAAACCAATAAAATCACGTCAATTTACAAATGTTAATAAGCATGCTTATAAATGAAACAAGATATACGAACAAAACAAATTTAAGCGATTAGGCATTAACCAAAGGAAATGATAATATAGTTCACTGCGCTGATAGTCAATGCCAAAAGCAGCATGAGGATAAAGCACTATCCAGCAGTCATATTTCTGCGTATCCTACCTCATCACCGGAGCAAGTGTTGCAGCAGAAAGTTTGCATCATAAAGAACGTCGAGATAAGAATACCAGGCTCAAGCATAACTTCATTCAATGACGATCCATTAATTATAAAGGCTATCAAAGCCTATTCGGACGAATTTTATCTGATTCACGAATGTTTACACAATTTAAGGCAATTGGGAGACAAAAACCACGTTGCTTTGGGATGGATCCCAAGCTATCAAAAATCGAAGGCGATGAAAAGGGTTGCAAGTTGGCTAGGGAAGCACCGAATTCTGTGGCCTACAACTGAACCACATAGAACAAGTAATTAAAACATGAGAGAACCTCGTACTGGGAAAATGTTCCAAGACAATAACACGCGGAAGCATTTTTCATCAAGCACAAACAGTACTATCGTTTAGCAAAGAGAAATTTAGATTACTGACGGAATTTCTGTCAGTAGTCCTAAAATTTCACCTATTCAATCTAAGAAAATCTGAAGATCAAATCTGTCCTTTATGTTTAGAAGATCTGGAGACAATGGAACACATTCTATGCAAACATGTTCCCAACAGTGGCACTCGACCACAACATTTCAGTAAACCATTTCTGACATCTAGTGAATTAAAGAATGAAGATCTTAGAGTAACATTAAGCTTTATGATGAGCCTTCAGCTGCTCTAACATATACAAGAGCATTTTGTTACAATAGATCTATTAAGGTAGCAGTAGTCGGCTAAAGGCATTTGTGCCATTGCTCAATGATACTAATACTGCTAATACAGCAGAAACTGACTGTGTACTACATTCAGCTCTTTTTCTACCTACGCTAATTTATAACATGGCTGTACTATTTAACGCCCCATACTCATCCAATTTTGGTTTTACGATTTCTACAAAAGCAGATGCTGTAACTTTCAAGTAATAACCATTCATTCCACAAGACTGTTATAGGAAGCTTCCAAATAATCTAATTGCACCTCGTTTTTTGCGTACGGAGGTCGTCGTTGTAAAATCCAATCTATGAGCAATTAAATTCGTACCTAGAAGAGATGTTCTTCATACAACGAGCGTGGCGAAACTTATTAAGCTTTAGCTGCATCCAGTCCAGTGACAGTAAAAATGCTAATCCTCTATATGATTTTACGAACATCTAATAGGAAATTTTTACATTATTAATTATTTTTATATGGTCCAATAAGGTCTACAAATCACCCAAGTTTCTGAACTACTATTTTAAATTCCAAGTTAATTTCGCAATTACTTTAATGTTTATAAAAAGTACCGCAGTAACCGTGAATATACAGTATTCAACGTAATAGAATTTATTACCTCGATATTGTATATATATATCTTTCTGTGAAAAAGTAGAGATATGAATCTATGACATCGAATGTACATCTTCATATCCAGGAATTATTATAGTTATGATGAATATCTCTTTTAGAACATACGCCTGTATAGCAAAATAGTTGAAATACTGTTTCTAATTGGATGTATATCTGTTTTATCCTAAGAAAAACATAAAGCACTTCATGGAAGTATAAAGGAAAAGATCCTCTAAATGTAGGAATAAATACGATTGAAGGAATTTCGTATTCCCCAGATTCAACCGTTCAATGCGACATGTCAATGAGATTAATACGTAAACATAAATATAGATGGCCGGTTCTTTATTAGAATCATTTCCTGTCATATTTAAATTCCGTTCGTCCGTAAAGAAAATACGTTAAATTTGATTTATTCGTGTCGTTTATATATATATATTAAACTAATATGATATATTTGCAATAAATCTAGGGAAACCAGACAGAACGTATTATCTGGCTAACAATATGATTAATTTCTACAAGCCCGCATAAATCACTCCCAAGTCCTGCATTACACATATTAACATGGATTTTAGGCTTTGCGGCGAGTTTGTATGTGCGGAGGTATTGGTCTAGGCCATTGTTAACGTGAAGAGGTGTTGTGACTTGTTAAAAAGGGGCCCCGTGTTACATTATTCGTAAGGGTATACGTTCGCTCGATAGTGCCATTATTGACGTATCGATAGGCATTATATTGGTATTACGATTATTGTTACCGGATGAGTGTCGGTTCATCTGTTGCAGAATGGGTCTATTACTTTGGCTTTTCTGCTTTTCCCTTTTTCCGTCCTCCGTAATACATTGAGATGTTCTTTTGTTAGTCAAGTGCATTGTTAAATCCGATTTAATAAGCAAAATGTCAAAACTCTTCGACAGTTGTACGAATAGTATATAACAGTATTCATGATTTCAGACAAACATTCTTCTTAGTTTCATGCTTTTGATTTTATTTTTGGACCTTCTTCTACGGTTTTGTTAATTTTGGATTTAGAGGTCAGGTGACAAAGAAAAGAAGACGAATGCCTTTCTCTAATATTTTACTATGCCTACGTTTCGTTAGATGCTTTCCTACCTTTTCAAGCAATCTGTACGGAGAAAATAAAATTATATTATCGCTAATGACGCGAGGTACATATGTCTATTGTTTATTTAGTTTAAACATGGTAGTTAGTAGTTCTCTGTACCGTCGATATTCCTTGCTATACCGCTAAATTAAGGCTCTCTATAATAGTACTTCTAACATATTTTAAAAATGTATTTTTTACTGTTTGATAAACCTTTTTTTGTTTATTATTTGCCTAACTTTTATAAAAATTTAAATTTACATTAATAATAATAATAATAATAATAATACACACTTATTTCGAATAGTAACATAACAGATGTTAACGAAACACAAGGAATCAATAAAAAAAAGTACATTACATATAATACCAATAAACATAAAAGCCAAAACATAGTTGTATTAAAGTAATCATTAATTGAATAGCAATTAATATTTAAAAGATAACGCTTCACCTGTCTTTGGAAAATTTTGAAATTATTAAGTTGTTTGATGCTAGTAGGCAAACTTGCATCTACTAAAGTTCAAATATCTCTGAAAAGCGGTCGTTCTGTGTTTTCGTGGTAGCAGATAATTCATATTTCTTGTGTTGTGCAAATGCGATGAGTTAATGGTAAATTCATCGCGGTATTTATAAAGAAAACATAGCACTTCATAGATGTACGAATCGTAAAAGGTTAGGACACTGTATTCTTTGAAGGCGTCTCTATAGGAACTTCTCCAGTTCAGTTCTGCTAGCAATCTAATGACTCTCTCCTGCAAAATAAAGATTCTAGAGGCATTAGTGCTCTTTCCCCGGGGAATAACTGCATAAGTCATTCAAGAATAAAAGTTGGAATAATAGAAACTTTTTAAAATATCAAAAGTACAACTCTTCCGCGAATTATATAATGCATAAGAGGCTCGTGGCAACTCACTACATAAAGCATCTACATGGTTTGCCCAAATAACACATATATATTGACAAGAAGACGAGCTTACATGCACAACATATAATGCAAAATCTATTAATATTGGATGTATCTGTATCCTATGTTTCTCTGATGTATACAAGAATATATGTATATCTGTGTGATGTCATGGTTTTGACTGCAGTTGTTAGTCAATCTCTGTTAAGGAAGGGGCAGCAATTGTTTAGATCGCAGCCGAAGAAATATGCCTTTTGCTTTTTTTCTTTTTAGGGATGAAAGCTGCAATCTTGTGTAAATTAACTGTTTATAGATATAAGCCGGTGGAAGAGACATAATCTTATTTCTTACAAATAATTGCATGCAGTATATTCGCGTTACTTGTTCGATTGATATTATTCGCATGCGCGGATTCGTCCCATAATGGAATGTTGCAGCTCATTCGAGATTGAAAAGATTACTTGATATGCTACCAGTACTGCCCCTTTATTGGTAGTTTAACGAATTCTCCGTATGGCATATAGTGCAGAAGAGAGTAAAAAGCTCTCTTCGTGCTTTTTAGCATCAATTTCATCTCTCTAGGATAATCTAGTGACTTTAAGAATATTTTTGCTAATCCTGATCCGGTAGGTGTCCTATTTCGATTTAAAAGCAAATTGAACAGTTTCTCTTCATTAATGAGAAGTTTGTTCTAGGCAAACCATGAGGTAACTTCAGATAACATTCCTTCCAATTGCTTGTAATTTAAACCTCTGCGCAAAAGTGTGGTGTCACCTTGATTTGAAAATAGCAGGGGTCCCAAAACGGATCCCTGAGCCACTCCATATTTGATGTTTTCCAATCCGATGGATGTACCATTCGGTTTATATCAATTGTTTGCGGTTTTCAAAATAGAAACGTAGTAATTGCGAGATATGACCGCGGATTCCATAATGCTCTATTTTTTGAAGTAAATATCATAGTGTAACCAAACAAGCACCTTGTACAGATTGCACATTAGCATGATTATCTTCTAGGGAGTCCCAAAAGATTAAAACTGCCATAATAGCATCTATCGTAGATCGGCCAAATTCATTATGGGCAAGTATGTTGTTCTTTCGGAAGAAGGATGCAAAACCCGACCGGAGAGTAGTCTCGAGGAGCTTCGAAAGTGCAGGAAAAATTAAAGTATGTCTATAATGATTGCTGTGAATTTTTGGACATATATGTCTTTTCACTAATTTCATTTTTAATTTTCTACCTCTTTCCAATCTATCTTTGACGTACTTCTCCTGAAAATAATTAAAAATCAGAAAAAGCTTTTATATATATTATTTTCACATATACAATAGGCTCCTCAAGTTAAGTCTGTTGCTCCCAATTAAATTAATTCAATATAATCATAAATTTTTGCTATAACTAAAAAATTCCTTATTTGATCTTATCTCTGTGTATTGGAAAGGAACTAGTTTTTATTTAGTTGTATAATTCTACAACAACCTTTTAATTATTTATTCCATACTTCAGCAGTTCCTTAGTTAATCACACCCATAACCACTAGTAGTAACAACTTACAATTAGTGCACATTACAAGGTGTTAATAAAGATACGCAAGAGATACACTGCTCTTTTACCGCACATTTCAGGGACATATGTACGTACATACGTACGCGGGACTATTATTAAGCACACATATATTTACACGGGCAAAATTTACAATGACATGGTATAGAAATTAATCATACTGCAACACATTGGCGTTTGCAATTGCGAAGACCAATGGCAATAGATACGCGATAGATAATTTACTGCGGCTTAAAGTATACATATCGGCTGCTAATATCATACCCAACCGCCATAAATAGAATAAATTAAATTATAGGCAATGTTTCACGAAATAGAATTTATGAAACCTAGCATATTCAACTATTTGCAAGGTATAGCTGCGCTTTGCCGTTCGAAAGTTAGATAATTTTCGATATGAAGCACTCTGAGGACAGTAACTGCACATTCCTGCAATACATTTTTAATAGAATATTCAATAAATGCATCTTTTAAAATTCCATAATTCCAAATAGTTCGTCCAAAATTGATTACAGAATAAATACATAAATAAATTTTGATTGTCTACTAGACCAAACTCAGCACGAGATTAGTCAAAGAGAATCTATAATGATACATATACGAAAAAACTAAAACAAAATAGATCCATCTAACAGATAATTAAGTATGCATGCAATACAAAGAACAAGAAAACATTGTTCACATAAGGAACATTATTTCAACTAAAAGTTCTTATTAGAACGTTTAGAGACGTTATTTGTAACCTTATTATCGTTAGGTAAAGCATTGTCCATCTTTATGCCCATATATTGGGGTGACCTCTGATAAGTTGTTGGCAAATATTAAATTTATCTCTATTTCTTATGTAGAAAGTATGGAATGAGCTATGCGTTATAAAAGTAGTCATATTACACTTAACAAAAACAAATATTCTTTGTTAAATGTAATTCTTAACAAAGAATATTGTGTATTCTAAAAATCTTTAAAAAATTGTCCCGGACATAAGTCCTGGATTAAAAGTACCAACGATAGTAAGCAATCAGGATTTTTCTCCCGACAAGATGTTTCAAGTAAAAAAGGATATGAAGACAAAAGCTCAAAATAGTATAGGACATCATCGGTCTCCAATCCTACAATTACATAAAATTTCATTTAATTTTCTGCTTTGTAGGTATACCATGTGCAAAAGCTAGATTCGTATTAACGGTTCAAATTACTTGTTAGTTTATTTTATTCTAAATTGGCTGCAGGATGTCGGGTCGGTAATGTAGAAAGTGCCTGTAAAGTTGCATTTAAGTTTAAGGGAATGAGTGACTTAAGAGAATTGTTGTTCACCGCGCAGTACTACAGTACGCAACCTATCTTCAATTGTGTGTATCATAAGTTGTGAAGATAACAAATCAATAAGGAAAATAAATGTAAAGAAAATGTAGTTTGTTCTGTGGCAATATTAACAAGTACCTAAATATTACTCTACACTACAATTACTCTAAGCAATCAAATAAAAATTATTTCCTTGCCAAGAATGCAGACACTCAGTTTAAGTAAAATACTCGTTCTAAAATAATTTGTGGTCGCGATGAAAGCTAACTTTAAGGGAAACCGAAACAGATGTATAGGCATACGTATTTATGTATACAAACAAATTCAAATTAAATGCATACCGTTGATGTTTTTATTAATGAAACACAATGGGTTAAATTATCAAAACACTTGGGTTCTTAACGAAAATCAATTTTTAATTAAAAACATAATTGAAGAATTGTAGAATTTATTTTTTTTTAATAACTGACTTAATAAATTGCCAGATGTTAAACGAATCTCTAAAAGTAACCGAAACATGAACCTTGAAACTTTAGAAGACATTATTGTAGGAGACTTGATATAGAAAGAACCAATGAAGAAATCGAGAAAGCTGAGAAACTTGCCTTAACTGTTTTCAAGAATTGCTGTTGAGTGGTAGCGAAGGGTAATGTCGCAAACAACAGGACGTGAACAGCGATTCGATTCCTTTGCATCTTTTCCTTCCTTTGTGTACGTTGTGCTCAGCTGCCTAAATACACGGGAAATCCATTCTCCGCACCCTCCTGTAGAAAACCAACCTAAAACACCAAGAAAGCAGTCTTTATCGAAAACAGTGACGCTTTCCGAAGCAGAAACGATATTGTTAATTGCATATATGGAAAGAACACCATAATAACAGGAAAAGTCTGTGAAAAAATAATCCTAGAATTGAATTCGCCATTCAACAATAAAGAGGAAGGATGATACTGCTCCATCACAATGTCAAAGTTTACAAAGCTCATCAAGTCCAAACAGTAATATGATTGCGATGCCATTTTATAGGGATCTTACAGACTTGATACCAAGCGAGTATTACCTCTTCACCAAATTAAAAGGAAACACTTGAAAGCTGCGCTAGAAAAGTATTTGTAAGAATTACCGAAAGAAATGTGAACCGTAAATCCTTTTCTTCATGGATAGTTAGATAATATAAAAATCTCCGTCGTAGAAAGACACAAGTGTGAATGAAGGTTACAACTAGAGAGGACAAAGGCGGATGAAATTATTACTTTTCTGCAAAGACTCGTGTTTTGTCGACTCTCGGGGAAACCAGTAGGCAACAAGAACTCTTTCTTATGAGACGAATAGACACGAGTCTATCTAGTCGCTGCAGAAAAGGAATAATTCCACTTGCCTTTGGCATCTCTAGTTATAATTGCAGAAAAATTATATTTGTTGTGCACCTCAAAGTTCCCCAATTACAATTGTATTTTACAAATAAGAATGCCTTATAGCAAGAATTCTAATTGCTTATTACAAATGTTACGATCAAATATGTGACCGCAACACATTATCTAAATCCCAACTATAATTTTTTGGGTCACTACATATTTTGTTAGATTAAATAAACGTGTTGTAATTCTTCGTATAAATTGTTATTATTTTAAAAATACAAACGTTGCTACACTAGCACTTTTCTTTATAAACACTTCTCAATTCCTCCACCCAAAATTCTTAACATAAGACAGCTTTGTTTTAAGAATACAGGTCAAAACGATGCATTAAATAAAATTCAAAATATTTGCGAAATATTCTTTTGAAAATCCAGTCGCTCTCTAGGAAAGTTTCCTCATTCGTTACCAAAAACAAGCGGTGCAGGTGAAGTTTTTAAAGAATTTCTAATTCGAACCTAGGAACTCTTAAGTATGTTTCCATGTTGTAAAAAAAGGATCAGTAAATTTACACGCATTTTCTAGGATTTTTTTGGATGCAATTACTTTACTTTTGCCATTTTAGCTGGATTTGTTCAGTACATAGACATGACTGGGCTTGTATTTAGATGATTACTAATTGCTATAAAATCCATTTGAGATTCGGCGGTTCTATAAATATATTGAAATGATCTACTTTTTTAGGTTCGTACAATATAATTCAATAAACAACAATGTAACAAAATAAAACAAAGTCCTTCCATATTACGAGAAAAACAAACTAACTAAAGAGAGTATTTAAAAGAACGAAAGATTAGAAAGTGTATAATCTAATAGATGCAATCTTGTCAATTTCACATTATATTCTTCTATTCAATTCAATATCATTCTAATTTAATAGCTACAACTGAATTGGAATGGAAAGTAAATAAATAAATAAATACTAGGTTCCAGTAAGTAAATTAAAACGTCACGTGTCTATTTTCAACTTTCTTAAATTATTCGATTAGTACTAACATCCCGTTGAATTGGTGTCTCAGTTGACTATTCCTTCCGTAAACCACATTTATACACACATACATACACAAAATATAAAATGATAACGCTACGGCGAACAGCAGCTATAAATAAAGCAATACCTAAATAATCGTGAAAGTACTTAAGATAAGTGGGTTATATATTTGTTTAGGCTTCGCGTAGCGCAAACCGGGCGCAGAGATGCGAAGGAGAGGAAGAAGATATGTCATTAAGATCAATAATATACGCAAGGGAAGCGACTGAAACGAGACCGAGGAATATAAGAAGAAAACCGGAGGGAAGAGAGAAAATATTATAATATAAGGTCGTGTAGGGGTATAGGCTATTCTGGAAATATGAAAATGAAGAAGTTCTTTGTGACGGGTGAGCAGCCTCCTGCACTCCTGCGAGATCTAACACAACAATAGATGTCGCTCCTGCTAACCGAGAAAACGAGCGTAGGGCCTCATCGTCTCTGCCGCTGATGGATTTCAATTTGTTTCGCCTCAGATATTGTGATGGATGCTGCAAAAATACACCTCGGCCGTTCCCAACCGGCTCCCAACAAACATATTAATGTATTATTTGTTTAGTGCTGTGCGCGCACCGCGGAAGCTTTAGAAAAGTTTCCGCCTGCCGACCCAAGTTTCGAGTCGTTTAAACATTTGCATTTCTAATGATTTATTTGTTCACGACAAGATGGAAATTTTAAATATTCAGAAAAGTAGTACGCATATCACTAATGGCAGGTTAAGTTAGATGTAAGACGAGTTATAATGGCAGCAGTAGTATTTCTATCATTTGACATATACATGTATAATATCGCCATATACGCAAGGTAAATGCAGAAGAATGGAAAACATTATGTTGATAGACAGAAGGGACGCGGTAAAGATAATCAAACGAAATAAAAGAGGTGATTTCCTTACAAAATGCGATCGGTTTCTTAGGCTTGCTAAAACAGTAATCCGATTCGATACAAATTTGTACAAGGATAATATTATTAATACAAATACCTGCGCCCATGGAAATCGAACTCAGCAAGAAAGATTTTATTTTGACGATGATCCCTTCATTCGACGTGAACCTATTTGCAAAGGAAAAGTAGTCAAAGAGGCTCAAATCTGACGAATATGGTGGATGACGTAACAATTCCTGTCGTAACTGGACTAGTTAAATTAAAGAACACTTTCAAAAATACCAACAAACCTCCTTTACTCTTATGGTCTGCAACTTTAGTAATGTGGAGGCGATTCCTTATTAGTGCGCACGCATTGATGATGCGCTCGAGTAAAGCTCTCCTTGTGTCTTCTCTTATAGCGCATTAGATCTAAGGAAAATAAGCGATCGGGTTTAAGTTTAAAAACTTCGCTGGCCAATTTATTGGAGCTCCTCTGCCGATCCGACGTCCAGGAAAATAATTCATCATGTTGAAAGTATAATCCTTGTCGCAGCTTCAGGGAAAAGAAACAATCGTCTAAAATTGCCGCTAAATGATCTCTTATAAGGCCATATCCACCTCTTAACTGATCACCAATTATACCACAAGAAACATTCGGTTTTCGCTAACCATTCACTGGCCATATTCATTATTAGCTTTTGACGAATCCGCTCACAAAATTGAGATTTTAAAACCTGACGTATTATATCTTACGTACGTATTATATCTGACGTATTATATTTTATCTTCCTGTGTATACTCCTTTCTGTGTTCTGTCTGAGTCCATTTCCAAAGTTCTTCGTACTTTCGAAATTTCAATCCTAGGAGTATGACGGAGTAGATAAAAATCTATCAAAATTAATTTGTCAAAAACAATATCACTTACTTTTTACAAGGAACTCGTAAAGGAGTAGTTATATTTTAATAAACTTAAATAAATATATATTATAATTTTAATAAATATTTTTCTCAAGATTCGCTCTGTATATCAATATAGAAAATAATTAAAATTAAAGCATTCCTCAGCCAAGTTTTTCCTGTTTATTGTAAGACATCTCAATAAGATTAACGTAGCAATCGTAAAAATTAACACCTATCAATATAGGAAATATTTCAAATTAAACTAAATATGTTAGTATTAGTGCAGCGAGAAACAACTGAAGTACCTAATTCAAGCTTTAGCTAAGCACAACAGCACTGTCTGCTATTAGAAAATTATAAACTAGGAAACATTAAAAAAAAACGCGCATTTTTGTAGTAAATTTCACAGTATCCTTATAACATAATAAGAGCTATGAAAGGATTTCTTTGGATTTAATTGTCAAAAGGGTTACCATATATGGAAGATATTACTGTTCAAAACTGAAATTTGACGAAGGTGATATTTTTATAATTTTAATAATAAACATGTTTATAGAAGACTCGTTACAATACATTTTTGTTAACCCGCTAAATTTTGGGATTGCTAAGGTGTAAGACAGCGTAGTAATGATTTAAGCGAGAATATGTTTAGTATAGGAAGCAACGAAATATAAAATACTTGAATTAATCTAGATATTTCGACGTAAAAGACAACCAAAGTAACTGAAAAGCACGTACACCTAAAATCTTTCTAGGAAATGTGTAATCGCTGCTTATCATCACTGTTATCTTTAAAAATCATACCCACTATACATTCTTAAAGCCGAACGCAATTTCTGATGGAATTTGCATTGACTAACTATTATTAATGCGGTCACATCTATAATTAATACGAAAGGCGAGCTGTTATTGTATTCAATTAATAGATTCTCGGGGCTCGTCTTAATTGGCGTAGTAACGCGTACCTACCCAAGCAACATTTACGTACGTATGCAGTAATTTGCAATACGTGTGCGGCGTGTACGGCGCCAACCACTCGCGTTATTAAATTATTAATGTTTTTAAGGTGGAATGGTGCAGGAAATTGACGGCTATGCGTACAATTACAAACGCTGTAATTCCCTTTGGCGCGACATTAATAGAAAACGGATACGTTTATCTTGTCAAAACGCCGCTTCGGTGGATTTGGAAAAAAGTCGTAGATATCGGAATTTCATTCGATGGACTAATGGTGGACAATGCTTGGAATTTGAAATGTGTGATTCAGCCGGAAGTAAATCAGGATATACAATTTCTAAAGCAAAATTTAAATTCTCGGAATATGAGAAATGTGTGTAAGTACGACGGTAATAGTTCTGCAATATCCGACAAGAATGTGACTTTCTACTACCTTTCCTAAAAGTTGATTACGATGAGAGTAACTTTAAGTTTTTCCTTAAATTCCTGTTTTATTAGGTTGACACGTTTTCCGCAATAAAAGGTGTGATTTGGAAAATATTGTTACTATTTTAATTATGAACTGTGATAATAGAAAATAGCTAAGTAAGGAATTCAACACTAGTTGTTCGTAAGCATTTATTAATTCCTAGATTGTAAAAGTAGCTTCAAAAGCAGTATCGTAACTACGTACAATGCCATCCCCTCTGTATTGATAACTTACTAACTTATAAGCTGCAACGCTGTCTTCTTCATTCATACATATTCATTCGCAAATTTAAACTGCAAAGCATTTATGAAATATGTAAAGGAAAAATTGATCAGGCTTTCAAAGAATAAGCAAAATAAAATGAAAAGACGTTGATGATGGTAAAGGAGCAGAATTTACTACGTTTTAAAATGATGAATATCTATCCGCAGGAAAAGTTGTTTACACGGACAAGAAATAAACATTCAGTTGTTTACTTTTGTATTTGCCGTCCAGTTGATGAGTTTCCTGCCGGTTCCAAGGTGTTGAGAGACATTCAAACATCATTTTTTCTTGCTCCTCAGTTATCACTTCTTTCGGCCATATTTATCTTAACTTTTGGTTTGCATTGTATTTATACCGATCGCTAATTTGAAAATTTATTTTATTCAGTGTTGTCCAAGTGTAAAATAATTGGACAAGACATTTCTTCTGTTCACGCTAATTTTGGTAAATGTAACTACAAAAATCCCTTTCGAACGCCTGTTTTACTGTCAATTTTTTTACTGCTTCAAATTTGATATTCCTTTTTAATCTTCTTTGTTGCCATTTATTTCCCAAATAAATAAGCTCCGTATCAATCAACCTTTTTGTAGGACCCCATATTATGCAGCTTCTTTTTCACTTATTTTCGCAAACCGTTCAACTGTTGACTTTTTGGCGTGTTAAATGCGAAGAATTTTGGTTTACTTCTAAATTGTATGTGTACGATAACATGAGCTCTTCTCAATTTCTTCCATTCGCTTCGATGTATTATCTTCCTTATTTTTATTATTATTTTCTAAGCTTTATTCGTCGTTATACCTGCGCAGAATAAAATATTTAACTTTGACGTATTCATATAATTTCATGTTAGTAGGCCGTTACGAATTTCGCCTTCTAATGAGAACATGATCGTAACGAAAGGTGGGCGGAAAAAGAATTGAAGAACGAAGTACAAGAGGAAGGTTATAAGAGTTAACAACGAGCCGAACGAGAGAAATATTCCTCTTCCTTCGCTTACGTCTATTATTCCTCCTCACGACAATAATGAAATTATTGATTTTTCACCAAATTAGGGGTAACTTGGATGCTGAAGCAGGGAACATATTAAAATTTTAAGTGGATGTTTTCCATAGGGATATGCCTTTGGAACTTTTCTCGAGATTTATTTGAAATTCTTGACTTTTTTCATAAGAGAGGACGGGTGCTTTGTAAGGTCGTATAGGTTCAAGTAGAAGTTTTCAGCGTTTTTGCCTCTTATTTCTCCTTCCCTTCCTTTTCGCTTTCCCTTCCTTCGTTTTCACGTATTGCATCGCCAGGCATTATCCTCAACTCGTAAATTTGCACATACAGAGCAAGTAATCACACACACACACACACACACAAGTACTGCCTGTTATATACTAACCAACAAGAAAGTATATAAAATATGTGACAGCATCCTTACTACGTAAAATATTTAATAAATTTGGAATAATTTGATACATTCTAATAGATGAACAATCGAGTTAAATGGTAATCACAAGCTTCTCTCTTTATCTTCAACGCTTTTTACAAAAATAGTTTTACTTTACTTATAGTAAATGTGTTGTGTTTACATGTTCTCTTTAAATGCTTCTTAAAATCCTGTTTTCTTCCCTCTCTACGTTAATATTTCAAATCTTTTTCCACCAAATCCTCTCTAGTTTTCTTTTTGCCTCTTGAGTTAATGTTCTTTTTAGAGTACTTCTTCGATTACTTTTAATTGTTTTAAATAAATATGGTACTTCTATCGATGATTGAAAGAAATTTCTAAATAATTCTTTGCGCGAGTATGTCTTTTGTCAAAAGTATATTTACATATCTCCGCTTATTTACTCATTATCCCAAAAATACCAATCTAAGGACTTAATAATTATGATAGTTGGCCTGCACAAGATAATATTATTGGAGACTTCTTCCTTTATTCCCAAAATTCGAATATTAACCGAAATAATTCGGATTCTGCAAAATTTCAATTAAATTTTGATAAATAATGATGGCAAAGTCTGTGGCGTAGTATAGTAAACAACACATAAGTATCGGCAACCTCAGCACCACACTAGTTTAATTAATTAATCCGGGACAGCCGTTTATATCAGTTTTCTTAATTTGATGTCTTTTTTTGGTATAAATTAAGCTTAGGTCGAGATATTATTCACAACTTACAAAAACCTAAAAAGGTACATGAGTACATATGTATTAAAAACGAGAAAACGCTTGTAAAGAATAAACTTTACCGTTATTAAGGCCGCACATGACAACTTTACAAGCTTTCCTAAATCTAGCTCTTCTACCTAAAGCAGATTACGAAAATAAAATAGATATCTCCATGTGTACGTACAGTACGCAAAGTTGATTCCATTGCAAGCAACATATATACAATTAATAGTGGGACAACCAAGAATACTATGGTGAAAGAATTTCTGAAGTCATACAAATGGAACTGAGAAGCTTAAGATATTATTAGTACTCAGGTACGAAAATAAAATTATATATACACGTAAATTAATGTTGTTCTTATAATTTGAAGCGATAGATATCGAAACTGGATGTTTTCATTGTCGCTTTATAGTACCTAGTCCAGCCATAAATAATGTTTCGAATTCTGATTCTATTATATACGTGAAAATTGCATTATATCTACAGCAGCATTTTATTTGTTTGAAAGTAGTGAGCACAGTAGCTGTTAATTTGTTGCGTTAATACAGAATTATAAAAATTTACTAAAATTCAATAAGATAATACCCTTTGTCGTTTCAGCTACAGTGATGTTTTCATAGATCTCATTTTATTATTGCAGAAGTACTGTATTCTACCTAAAACTGTTTCAACCCTTCTTTTTCAACTTCATTTCGACCTGAATTTCGCAATGCAATTTTTTTGAGGATAGATTTCAATTTAAATTTGATGCTTTAGTTCAGACAAAATTCGATCTATTCACTAAAGCTATCAACTACCAATAGCTTCAGCAGCATACCAGTTGGCAACAGAGAAGAGAAAAGGGTATCTACGGCTACTTTAGTTAGTTTAGTTTAGTTAGTTACTAGCATCGAAAAATAGAAAAGTATATACCGTGTTTTATTAAAAAAAAAATTAAAAAGCCATTGGCCCATCTGCACACCTGAAATTACCAGAAGGAATAGGATTTTCAACGAAAATATCACTAAATGTATTTCTGCATCACCTTGCGGGTCTTTTCGAGCACTTTAGTATTAATTTAGTAATAAAGATAACCATAACGAAAAATTAGACCTATGCGATTAAAGTGCAATAATATTCATCTATGTATGTATAGTAAAATTGAAACAACATAGTGAGAACTAGCATAATTCCTACGCAAAGTCGGCAAATCGTGAGTTAGAAGAGACTCTCAAACATCCTCTAGTAAAGCAGTAAACGAATTCTCTAAAGAAAATCTGCTATGCGAAATTGAAGATACTTTGGAATGATTATGATAGCATCATTAAACAATTTTTCTCCTCAAATGGTGAACCATATATCAAAAAAAAAAAAACTTTTTCGCAAATATGAAGGTAAACGTTTCGTCATCGGAGTTTGTACCCGTTTGCTCAAAATCCATGAATTAGACAGTAGCATTTGCTTCTTTTATAGGCAAGAAAGGGATATATGTATGTATATATCATAAAAAGCGATAAGTTAATAGGATATTTACTGAATGATCACATATTTACTGAAATGTAAATATGTATTGTAGTGTTTCAACGAGATAAAATTTAATGTCAGATAAAAGCAGTCAATATAAGTCTTCTCCACGATTGTCTTATATTGGTTTTATTATTTTTACCAAGCTTTCTCCTAGTAAATGGATCCTTACACACGGTAGGTGGGTAATGTGAAATGGCAAAAAGAGATATGAATATAGCGCTGTTAACGGTTAACCTCGTTGCTGTTTATTTGTATTATTACAGTGTACAAAGAGTAAGTCAGGAGGAACGGACCAACTACAGAATTTTCATTTGTTTTCAAAATTGTAGCGTAATCAAGGCAAAAATTTCATACCTAATCAAAACGTTCACTTAATAATTGTTAAAAAACAGTACCGCTGAGAGACCCTTAAAAAGACCGTCTGTTATCCTCCCGATTGCTCCAAAGGCTCTGATAGATACGTTCACGATGGTCTTCACTACAACCACTGTAGTGTTCCCATTATAAAAAAAAAATACGTAAAGAAACACAATATTAATATATAAATAAATATATCAGAACAACAAGATGATGGAAATAACTGATGATCTATTTTTATTTTCGTCTGTACAATACACTCATAAACTTTGGTCCAACGTTCCCGACTCACCCTGTATTCGTCGAAATTCGTCGTTTTGCCCAATCCGAATGAGAGCTGTGTAAACTAATGATCCAAATTTAAATCATCGAACCTCTACACAGTACATATGTAAATCTGGAAGCTTTATTTAAGTGAAATTAATACTAACATCATACGCAATGGTAACGTATCAATAAGGCTTCCCTAAAAGAAATATTTTTCCGTTTTAAAAGAAAATAAAAATTGGGCTAAACACAAATAGAATGATTACGAACCAAAATTAGCTAATATCAAAAGCTAAGTATCAAACAAGCTGCCACTCATTCCCCTACCAGAACAATAACAATATATAAGTATATGTATCAAATAAGAAAATATGGTTGAATATAGAATGATGATAGAAACATGCCTTTAACTTGTGCAATTATTTGAAATTGCATTTATGAGATCACGTACGTAAATGGGAAGCATTTAAACTTTCTTTGTTGTAATATTTTGCAGGAGACGGATACTTTGCTGAATTGAACCGACATCGCATTTCGACGTTAAGGAAAAACGATATCTTTCACGCACACATGCACACACACACACTGGTGCACGCGTACATCCTCCCATCGGTCGACGTTAGCTTCGTTTTTCTCCTTCTCCAAGACTTTTCCGAACTGTCCGCCCCTTAAAAACTTATCACACACTCACATACGATACGCCGAGATATCGGGGGTGGGATTGTCGCCGCCTTCGCGTTGCTCTCCTTGCGGGAGAGAATGTGTAGCCGCTAGCTGGCACCCGTTTCTTCTCCTGCTTTATCCCAGAAGAGAGAGAGCCTCGATATCTAGTCAATCGGAATCAATACAAAAATGGCGTACGCACCCAACGGAAGAAATTCGAAAAGGACTTCTTTTTTGCTCTTGTTATGTACTTTGCTTTTGTTGACGAAGAGGGTGCGAGAATTTGGTTCGACGAGATTCGAGTATAATTGCTTTCCATTTTAAATGCTATGCATGAAAAATCGTAGAATAATGAGCTCTGAATATAGATATAGTTTTCAGGTGTCAATTATTCGCAGTACGAATATAAAATCTTGTAGATGGATGCTCGTTTTATTTAAACGAATTTCAGTTTCTATAATAATTTCAAAATAGACAATTTTTTTTTATTTATTGAAAAAAAACAATATCTAGTTACACATCGCTGGTAATTTCTTTCATTACAAATAGATCCAAATTCAATTTGACTGATAACGATGCTTGAGCGCTAAAAGTATTTTTCCCGAGAACTAGAGAACACTTAGACATTTTCGTTCAGCACTACGCCTCATAAAATAGCCGCTAGTAACACCAAGCAAACATATCCGATTATTTTTTGGGAAACTTTTGAAGTGTCAAGATGATTTAGGTAAAAACAAAAAAAGTAGAACTAAAGAAATGCACCAAATTCCTCGTTCTTACCAGTGTTTAGTATCATTGAATATTAAAAATAATCATCTTTGCTCAGATTTTTTGTATAGCTAAAGTTAACAACTGTTTCTAATGTTTGAGCTTTCGCTTTCATTTCATCGTTTCCAAAGTTTCCACATGTAAAAGAAAATTAAAAAGTATACGAGAACAACGTTACGTATAAAATCTGATTATGTGTTTTTTTTTTATTATTCATATACTTAATCCACTTGAACTTGTTTGTTTAGAAAAAATGAAATTGTTTTATTCGCGCTTTCAAATTCCATGAAAACACAAAAGAAAAGAATCTCAAACAAATCGGAAATAAACATTATGAGAGCAGGTCAGCCACCGGCGTTGAAGAAAGATAGTAGTATGCAAGGAAGAGCGGCGCAGAGAAGGAGCATTGCTAAAAGGAAGCTCGAACTCCAGCAACATCCCTCGGTAATGAATGGTGACCGTTCGGGGTTGAGGATCTTGACCTACCCCAAGTCTGTCTAATTTCACTCTTTAAAATACTTTCCCTTGACTTCGTTTCATTCCACCTCCTCCTTCTTTTCCTTCTCCTTCTACCACTACCTCGACCTCCTGTTACAGCTACTGCTGCTCTTCCTTTTTCGTTCATTATTCCCCCTTGTGACCCAGTGGCGCTACTTTAATAAGCGACTATACGAAAGGACCTCGGAGTTGACGGCGACGGGACCAGAAACGCAGGCGCCGCAGCTTCAATTAGCTGCGCCGCGACGCTTAATTACCTCGGGGAGCGTCGGTCTAGGGCAGACCACCGATGAGAGAAGAGAAGAGACGAGTTAGAGAAGGTTCAAGGTCATCGAGGTTATTGGCCCACTTTCACCAGTTTCCAATTAAACCCCTCTTCCCCAACTACATCTGTGTGCTATATAAATTTCATGAAGAGCAAGATTAAGATCACCAGAAGCCAAATAGTATTAATGTTTCGGATTTGCTGATCGGCGAAGGTGATTCAAATGGAATGTATATAGACGGAAATGTAAACAACGTGAATGTATGTAGTTGTAATACCTAGGATTCATAATTAAATACATGTAAATTACTTATTATAACTAATGGACCTTCCGCATAAGAATGGCTACTGTTAAAAAGAAAATTAAATTTACTACAATTTAGTAAATTAATTAATTAATTATAATAAACAGTGCGCCTTAAATAATTATTACAACAGTTGCAACGTTGCAATTTAAGAAATTAATGCTAAATTAAATTTTAAATATTGTTTATTTGAGAATTGGACTTATGTTCCCCTTTACCTTATATACTATACAATAGCAATAATTTAGCCTGGATTTGAATTGCAGATTAGAGCACAACTAGAATATAACGTATTTAATGCAAAACGGAAATCGAAAAGATTGGCCAGCTGGTAAATATCTTAGAAAAAATAAACTTGCGTGTGTGGGCAAAGTGCAACATGCTAGTCAGGTTTCGATATATAATCGATGTTTATGTTGTAGATAAATTAAAGAAAAAAAGCTATTAGTTTAGAATATTAATTCAGCCGTAACAGTTGCTACTACAGCTATTCAATTGGTCGTAAGTTACATAAACATCGACTGTGATACGTTAAAGATTAATGCCGTAAAGTACATAAGGAAAAAGAGTTTTAGTTTTGACCTATTCGCATAAATTAGGTACCCAATATGTATTTCATCAACAGGTGCTGTTCAAATTAGGTCTTTATACAACAGAGATGGCTTTTAAGGCTCTTTGCTTATAGGTATTGAAACCTTGTTACACCGTCTTTGCCTTAATAACAGCACGCAATCTTCTTGACGTATTAATTACAAGTAACCTTCTTTCACCGCTTTAATTCTTAAAGCCTTTAATTCTTAAGAATGGTAGGTTTAAGCAATCAGAGTTCTGAAACCATGGCCACAATGTAAAATTCTAGTAAAAGATATAGTCGCCTTACTGAAGTACTTACTCCGTGTTTTCATTTTTACATCTTTGAATATAATTTTTAATTAATCAGGATTTAATCTCGTTATCGGACAAGCGGAAATAGAAAAGAAATAAGAAAAGCTTCAATTCTAACATAAACTGTCAAATTATGCTCTTAGAAGCCGTAGAAGTTTTTGAGCTAGAAGGAAGTCGAACCGTAACAATACGTCCAATTTTTGTTATGTTGTAAAAAATAGCTAAAGAGTTTGATATTCAATTACAGAAATTTATATTAATTATTGGTAATTTTCTCGTTCTTGTACTTTCGCTTATTTTTGAGATCCAAGACCAACTTGATTTTTTTTGTTTAATGAAGATGTGATCGAAATTATTAGAAAGAATAAATTAAAACGAATTAAATAGGCAAAGCAAAAAGATTGGTTGCAACTTGTCAAAGTTGGCATAATTGGCGGAAAACGCTTTGCGTAAGTATTACTAAGAAAATTGGGACTTATTAAAAATAAAAATAAATATGCCACATTAGTGAAAGAAGATCTCTTTGAAGCTGACACCCGTTCCTATTTAAAAGAAAATTAAATCGGGCTTGAAAGGCAAAAGATTACAATTATTGTAACCTAACTCATTTTAACAACTCGAAGAATTTCGCTTTAGCCGTTTCCTGTTTGGCCACATTTAATCACCTGTACATTACGGTTTAGGAATATCGAAGACGAGATTGCATACATTGGAAATGTCTAAATCGTATTTATGAGCGTGTACATAACGAAAGTGTAATACATAACTATTGGAAAGCTATTAAGGTTATAACTCAAAACGAAATTGCTGCATGAGGTATATGAAGATATCTCAAATGTTACGACTCATGAATTCCGCCTACTTAACATCCCTATTTCGTGACCTACTTCTTCCGTTAAAATTAATCGGAAAGGAATCATAATCAAACATGATAAACGATATTGTGTTCACTCCGTAGTTTCGGCTTCCCCCTTTATATAGCATACGGTGCGACGATCTTCTTCTATATGGAACTAGGTGTTCGAACGTGAGTCGAAAACGTAATGTGCGAACGCTCCGGGTTTTCCAACCCCGGATCGATGGACGTGTATAAAGGGTGGGTCGCGCTCGCACACACACACACACACACGTATACACCATCGTGATGCTGCCGGCACCGCCGCCGCCTCCCGGGGGCTACACCCGGATGAAAAATAGCGACCGACCGTCCTGGATGTGGATGTATAGATGCAGGAGGAAGCGAAAGACAAAGACGGTGTATGCGGAGAGAAAAAAGCTCGCATAAAAGCTCACACGCTCTCCCTGTATTTTACCGTCCTCGTTTTCCCGTTTACCCGTTCGCTGCTCTCCCTCTCACTTTATGTGAACACGCGGGGGATATTCTAGTGGAAAGGGAACAACTCTCTCTCGCCAGAAATGAGGAACGAAGGGGGGAACATGTAACGATAGAGTGGCACGCAAGCGCCATCTACATCGTCAATACTTCACATTCGAACACCTACACACGCCACAGGATTGGGCGGTTTCCTTTTTAGAATATATTTTATACGTACATATGAACTATATATATGTACATATACATACACATAATAATCGAGAGAGCTATAAAGACAGTCACTAGTCGCTAATGATTTTAGCATTTCTACAATTTCGGCGGAGGTGCCAAGTTCGTAATTGAAACTTTTAACACATTTATGAATATAATTATTAGCTGTGTTTTTTTATTGTCCCTGAAATTTTTACGTAGTGCTCTTTTTTGGACATTAAACAAAAATAATATAAATTCCTTTCAAATGTAAGTAGAAGGTCTCTAAAAATACATAAATAAATTCTCAAAAAATCAGACTAAATATAAATATAGTAATTATATTCATAGAGTAGATGAGATAAACATCCATTTGTTTTGTAGATAATAAGATGATTAATCCTCTATTGGGCGCATTACTTGCACCGGCGAATTTAGGCGCAATTCGTCTGGCATCGATATCAATCATTTTTAATTTTAGCAATCACTGACCTTCATGACGATATTTAATGGAAAAGTAAAAAGAATACATTGCAAAATTGATTTGGTTGTCCAACCACTAATTTTTTTCAAGAAAACTCACTTAAGAATTTGTACCACCCACATTCATCGTTATGGAAGATGTCATTATTGACCAACGTTTAACGTTTGGCCTCACGCTATACGTAGCAAACATATAGTCTGTTGTTTCAACACCACCCTTGGTGGAATTGTTGAAAATTATCATTTCTGGCTTTTTCTGTTCCAGATTCAGAATCGATATGCATCGTTCTTATGAAGCATTCCTCTTCACCTACGGAACATACGACATTACTTCCCATTACGGAAGCCAAAGATAACGGTGAATCGTTTCCATTCTCCTGACCGAAACAAGCTGTAGGAGCAACTGTTCTTTATTTTCTTGCACAGTTTAAACAAATGATAGGTTCTTAATTTTGAAATCATCGATAAGGAGCTAGCCATTCTTTTTACTAATTCACGTACTTTATTCTAGCATAAATTGCCATGTTTAACACATAATTACGACGATTATTGTATCGTCAACCCCAACAATATGTACTGCCGAAACTGACAGTTTTCTTGGAAATCTGACAGCATTTGATCAATTGTGACGTTCTCCCAGACGCTATAGCTCGTCTGACAGTTTTTCACAAATTTTTCGAAGACGAATTGGAGCAAACTGGTCAAATTCCTTTCGTTTTGCTCTGACAATAAGGTTATCAAAACGAGGAGAACATCAAGCGGGGCCTTTTCCAGTTTGATATTCATTACGAGGCTTCGTTTTCCCCAGTTCCTCTATGCTTTGATTCCTTCCTTCTGAGAGCTCCTTTTAGACATAATGAACCAATAATGGTTTGATGCATATCTATGAATTGGTTTGTTCCAGCGATCGACTGAGTTTTTGGTGTTCTTAACGATCCAGCCGATTTCAGAAAGATGAGTTACAACATTCAGTTATCTTTTAAATCATGTATTCGAATATTGTGGCACTGGAGCACTGAAACACTTCATTATAACACCCTATCATAAATACTGGTGTCTTTAGTTATCTTTTTTTGAAAGAAACTTGGTTCCTGGATTTGGTTTGTGTTGATTTTTGGCCTCCTCGCCATCTTGCTCTGTTTCTAGATCGCCTTCATACAAATCTGTCTCATCTGGAGAATCATTACCACTCCCCTTTATCAAATTTCCAATCACTAAAAGGTTTTCCTGACATCTTTCACTAAAACCATAAGTTCATCAACAGAACTTGGATCAGACAGATCGTAGCATTTCGAGGACATTTTAGAAGAAAATGTGAACAGCCACTGAATACCCCAGACAATATAGGAAAGCATTTAGAAGAAAACCGATTATAAAGTGCACAGCAAAACCTGTTCGTAAGATACGAAGTCAACAGTACAAATGAAAATTAAAAATCAATGTTTTTGATGTTTGAGAGTATATAATTAGATAGACACAGTTTTCCACAAATTTATGCTAATTAATTCTTCTAATTCTAATTAATGCTTCGTCTCTCCAAAAGCGGTTTTGTTGTTGATATCCTTTCATGCTCCATGATTACGAAATATCGAGGAAAATGATTGATCACATAGTCTGTAACACAATCCTTTCGAAAAAGCTTTGATCCAACTAACAAACAAAATACAAAAATTTATATTCCAAGCTCTGAGCTACTGCTCAAGCAACAATGTACGCATCTGAAACACAATCTAATGTGCTGTACCAAAATGGAAAATGGTTCAAAAGGTTCAAAAGCGATAAAAGCATCGCATACATGTCATAAAACTAGCAGATTCCGCCTCCTCGGCGACTTTCCTCGGATGAAATGTGGAGCGTAAGCAATCTCTCCAAGTGAAGGCGGCATAGAAGCGTTTGTGGCGAAGGCGGCGACGGCAGGGTTGCGAACGTCTTTTTCGTCGGGATGCGGGCATATGCTAATAAAGGGCTATTTGTGTTTTATGGACCACGTAAATAACGACCTCTTCTCCGGTTTTTTACGGCCTGACATGTAATCTCTGTCTTCGCCAGCTTCGATATGTGCATATGAATGTTCTGTTTGGTTCTTAAGAGGAGAGGTCTTGATTATACGAATGGTTATAAAACCCTACGATAAAAATAAATGTGAACTTTACGGTTTTTTCGTACTCATTTCTGTGTAAATAACGAGTTATAAGAATGCGAGCATTACATGCCCTAGTTAATACTAACATCGCAATTTTTACGCATAAAATTCTATTTGGTAATACGAAGCGCTATTTAACTTATTCATTTAATTATACGTCGGTCGTATGCAGATGCATAAGGGTGCGTTTGTAGAGACCTGCCATACTCGACAAGAACGACGAATTAGCAAAACGAGCCAATCGGTGCGTATTACGGAAACGTACAATGTTTTTTTTTTGCAAAATTTCAGCAAATGTCGGTAAATAATCACCGCAATCGATGTATTAGAAATGTGAAGTCAGGTCACTCTCAACAATAAAACGAACAAACGGAGTATTAAATTACTCGGAAAACAAGAAATTGACGATAACGAGATTCAGGTTTATTTCTTATTGCAAAACTACTAAAAGTATGTTTATCCATCCTATATAGATGTTATAGATCCTATGAGTAATTACGAGTTTTCCTGTTTGTCGAGGATTAATTAAACTTATTCGCTTTTGTAGGTAATAACGTCAAAGGCTATAAATTTATTCCTATTCCTATCGTGCGTAGTATCATTAATTTTAAACCTGCTTGTCGTTAAGCCTTTCACTTTTACTCCCGCTACCGTCTTCCATTATAACCCAAAACAACAAGAAGAGTTCCAGTTAGATACAACTATTTATTAAGCTATCACTACAAGTACTTTCCTCTTGAAATTTTTCAATCAGTGAACTATTATTTTTCTTTTAAATTACGTTTAGGTTACCAAAGCTTTAATGAGCTTACAAATTTATTTTATTCAGTTTCCTTACGTTTCGTTAACAACTTAGCAAATTGCTTATACATGGAGATCCTACGCCTCAAGGTTTGAGTCAAAATCCAAAGTTTGGCAAAGAAGGCATTATGTTACCTGCGCCACTAATTAAGAGAATGATTTAAGAATATAAACAGGATCTTTTAGCAGGAAAGAAATCATTTGGTTGAGAAAATTGTTATTGTTACTGTTAATATTTCAAAAAATTGCTACTGAACAAACTAAATTTTTTGTCCAAACTTGCCCAAATTAAAGAAAAAAGTGAAACACAACTACTAAGAGTTGTTTAGGATCCCCTTTTATGTACATCTCTGAATATTTATAGAGAACGCTGTTAAAAACGCTAATTAAGTTTTTATAGCTTATTGTCTGTATCAGCCCATACAGGGTTTATTAAAAATATTTTGCGATTTACAGTAAATATTCCAAGAAATGTGCTTTCTTTGCTGAAAAATCATTTTTTTCTCAAAAAAAAGGTTGCCATATAAATTTTCAGTAACCACACATTGAAGGATCACACGCGTTTGAAAACATGTGTACAGTATAAGATTATAAGTAGAAAGGACAAAGGTGGATACTTTTTTGCAGAGACTAGATAGACTTGTGTTTTGTCGACTCTCAGGGACAACACGAATCCATTCTCATGAGGCGAATAAACATGAGTCGATTAGATATATTTTCTTTCCAGGAAAATGATTTGCAAAATTTTCAGATAATAAATGGTATAGATCACCGGACTTGACACAATGCTCTTTTATCTAGAGGACTATTTAATAAAAATTCTGCAATAAAATGTTGAGAAATTAGAGGAAATAATATGCTTATACATATACTATTAAATAATTTATAAAGGAAGTGAAATATGAGCTTCGATAAAGGACGATCATTATAGTATCTACGTAGAATGTTAAAATTCAGACAGAATAACTTCTCTTTATAGCTGAAATCTTTAATTTTCTTTTGTAGTTAACTTATTTTTTTTTAATTGCTGTAAAATAATTATTTTTTCAGTTAATTCGGTTACTTTATAAGAAGAACATGTACAATTAATTATTAATGTTTGGTCGAATTTACAAAATTTGTAGCTATTACAAAATTTTCAGCAACTTTAATTTAAAAGGATTCAAACCTACAAGAGACTCTGTGGTGTATTAACGGACATCCGTCCAATATATGAGAATCGCAGATTTGGATCCAATCGGCGTCTAATGAGATTTTCGCGAATTAAATTTAATTACATCGATAAAATCGAGGGACTACCCAATTTTGGGTATTCGTTGATGGAACACACACATAGAAACTAATTTATTTCAAAAAGAAATTTCACACCAAAGAAAGCACGGGTTGAAAGGAGAACATCCTCTTTGAGAATTGATATTTGTACACAAAATTAGATCCTACATCCTACAACTTTTAATTACAATGTTAATGGGTATATTCGCATATTTTACTTTAGAGAACATTTTAACTTTTCTGCTGTTAAAAAGAATATATAATTTAATACCAAATTATTTTACAGAAACATTTTAATAAATACCTTTTATTCCTTATGATTTTTAATAAACAAATAACTAACACGACCGTCATAAACGAGGAAGTAATTTAAAATTCGTCATCGTTACATCAGTGACTGACACGAACTCGCTACCTCACTACCAGCTCCACTCGTAATTGCAAACACATGCTTACATGCCCGCAAAATCCTTTCTTAATAAAATGCAAATTAATTTAAAATGTATGCGCCCTCCAAGCAATACAGTATCGAGGGTTACGATATCGGATCAACTTGATAATCACCGAACGAGAGGCAATGTTTTATTATGCATATGGGTAACCTCCGTTGTAAAAGGTGCATTGGGCTACTTACATACGTTGGACGGCAAAGTATTCCGTTACCGAATTTGTTGCTTTTGTTATCGGTGAGAATTTATATCAATACCGAAAACTTTTATTGAGATGCAGAATAGTTAAAGCTGCTGTAAATTAAAGTATCTGTTACAGCGTTATGGGAATACGACTGGATACGTCCGCATTGGAATTGGAGTTCTGAAAGGATTTGGATAAGTTCGTGCTTCGTTATAACTAAAGATTTGAACAAAATTTATTTCGACCTGGAACACCTGGAATATAATCAATAATTTATTTATATTTATAGCGTAAAAACAGCACCAAAGATTAAGTAAACAACTTCAAACTATGCTAGAAGCTACATGTCCTGATTGCTTCAAAAGTACTACACGAAATTTTAAAAGTTCAGATTATAAATTTTTAGATAATTAGGTCTAATTTACTATTTCACATCCACCTCCATTTTCGTTAACTAACATGCACATACAGATATACGACGAAAAGTTACAAGAACATTCATATAAGGCATCCATTAGAGGCGTATTCAGCGAAGTGTGAAAAGTATCAAGTTTTTAATGTCGATGCCGAAGACGAGGCGGGAAGTAACTAAGTGAAGACGTCATTGGGAGATAACGGCGAATGGTAGAAACACACTTCAAAACGGAAAAGAGTAGAGCCACAACGAAAAAGAACGAACACCGCAGTGAAGAAGAAGATGACGCAGACGAAGGTGAAAAAGGAGGAGGTTGATGTCTGTAAGGTTGCCGCAACGGTCGACCAACTTTGATACAAGAGAACCGACGCGAGTTGCTCTAACCTCATTACCGTTTCTCGGAGCTGGCAAATTACCCCCCTGAACCGAGAAGAAAACGACTAAAAATAAGGCTAACACGTTTACGTACTCTCCGCTACGAAATGGAATTACGTTTATTTGTCGGATTATTAAGTAAGTACTTAACTGTGTAATGTTCTCAGTTCTATTTCATTCGGGTACCACACCACGAATTAAAACGCTAGTACTTAATTATATGGTTTCAATTACGTTTACGGATACGAGTTAAACAATTCTTTTTCTGCCTTATTTAATATAAAACACCATACTGTTACGACGGCGATGAATTGTAACGATGTTATGCTACTTTTACATTAAAATTATTTCTGAATTCAGGCGAAAATGATATTTTAAAGATTCGCCAATTTACCTACTTATTCTGAAATCTTTAAAAGTTAAAAAAATTCAACTAAGATGAAAGTACACAAAACTAAAAGATTTCCTGGACGCTTTGTAGGACCTCGGTTTACTTTCAACACATAGCTATGTATTGCAGTTTCTTAAATGTTCTCTTAAAGAACGGATGCCGCTTACTTGATACAACTAGGATAAAAATGAATAATGCCGATCTTTGGTCGATCTTTTTCTTGTTAATTATCGATTATACCTTTTCTGACTTTTCACTTTTAATGTTTAGTAGGAGATTGTAAACAAATGTATCAAAAATCTACAGTAATAGTACGAAATGTGGAACGCACCACATTTTTTATAGTATTGGTCACTATTTAGTTAGCTTAGCAGATAGTTGGCCTGAAAATTTTAAGAGGAATAGGTACATAAAAGCAATCTTTTCAGAACCGCATGCTGAATTTCTCCCAAACACTAATCTACCTTTATTTTTCTATAATCTTTGTAATGCATTTTTAATGGGAGTCATAATATAGGGAATGTATTGTAATGTTTTAAGGAGAGAAAAGTAGAGAGAAATTTGAAATTAATACCTTTCAACAATTTTTTGAATGACAGTGAGAGTCGCGAAACTCGGGAATCTTCAAATGAACACCTTTTTATTTGAGATTTGTTCAAATACACGTTAGTTGAGTAACATACTGACTCAAAATTAATTACAAAATTAGCGTAATTTAATGCCCTAGTTTAATCACGTTGGGGATAATTTTATTTTCCTGATCACCTTTGACGATATTTACTATTCAAAGATATATTGATGTTGAAATATACGTCGAAACTATTTATTTTTGATTCACAAATGGAACTGAATTTGAAATTTTATGCTCTTTTATGATATTTTACACCAAACACGTCACTACAACGTGAAACGTTACCGAGAGTTTTGATGACTGATCGAACGATGAAATTAGATTTTTTACATGCCTAAACTAAACAGAAAATGAAATACAAAAGAAGCAATTGTACGTTTTCGCCACTACCTTCGACTTATCCTTCGATAAATCTTTCTATCACCCACAATATGCCATAAAAGGAAACTATTTTAGAAATCGAGCTTTCTAACAACGGGATCCTTTACTTTCGATAGGCCGACAAACTGAAGTCACTAGATGAGATGTGTGGGTAGCACTGATGACAAGTAACCTTTTAAACGTTAATTGTAGCGTTACATCTTCTAACGAGCAACTACTGACAACTGCAATTACGTATTCAGTGACATACACCACCACGTTGTAAATGAAGCAGATTCTATACAGTGGCATAACGTTCTGCTTGTATTTCTACTAATACAATAGAATGTGTTATGACTAGAGAGGACAAGGACTTTCGGGGACACCAGTAGGCAACACGAATCCATTTTCAGGAGACGAATAGACACGAGTCTATCGAGTTGCTGCAAAAAAAGAATAATTCCACTTGCCTTTATCCTCTCTAGTTATGATCACCAACGAAATATTGTATTGCATTGTATTGGAGGATAAGTACCAAAACACCAAAAGTAAAGGTACTTAATTTGCGCTAAAAATTTTCAACCGACGAATGTGTAGGTGATAGATTAGTGACCCGATAACAACGGCCTATTCAAGTTTTGACCGCACAAAAGCGAAATAGAGCCACATTATTGCATTGATTCGTAAAAAGTGCTCGATCTTTCTAGTTCTAGATTGAGCGAAGAGCAAAGTTGTTTTCATATAAATAATCACTGATCTTTACAAGGAAAAAGCTGCACTATATTTTGTTAATAGGCGATGACATCATTACGTAAGCATCAGGTTTTTGAAATTATTTAGTTGATCTTGTAGGCCAATGCAGTCAGCTGGAGTATTTACTTTGATGTAAGGCTGCAAATTATCAAACAAAAACAACTTATTACAACAAGATTCGTTGATACAAATCAGAAGAACAAGCGATCGCTGTTACTCCCGCGTAGAACGATAGAAATAAACAAATTGATGACTCCTATATGTAGCGTTAGATACGACCCAAAGACAGGTGTTAACTTGTGCATTTAACGTTCCTTGTGAAATTATTGAACGGATATATCGGTAAAACATACAACATCTAAGACAAAATTATAATCTCAAAAGCTTTTCTATTGTTATATAATGTCTGGTGTAGATATATCCCGTACATTACAATTAATTAATTACCTATTGAATAAAGCTATCAATTTAATACTCATAAACTTCAGACCAACCATTAATTAAGATACGACACCAATTAACACAAGATCCTTAATGTTATTTTACAACAGTCACATATATTCTTGCCCTCCCCAGACTAAAGCATCCATCTGGTAAAGGCAAATCCGTACAGACGAAGTAAATCATAAGACGAAAGCATTGGTCAATCCTGTGAAACATGAAATGGGTGTGCCTATTCCAACAAATTGATATATACTTTATGTTACATAGGAACACAGTGTTAAGCAGTAGTCATACTGACAACAGCAAATTGAAGGCATACCTTCAGAGTCCGATTAATAATGCGTAATTTATTGTTTTCTCTTGTAGAACTTTGTTCTTTTTTTGTTTTGGTAAGAGAGATGAGGCAGATTGAGACATTTTTTACATTTTTATTTTTATAATTTTCTGTATTAATAATTTCAAGAAGATTGTTGGAAATCGTTGAAGAATTGTTGATCCGTAACAATGGTATAGAAGTACCATAACGCTAGGAATCTAACGTTAATGTATAAACTGTACGATGAATTTTGTCCCTAATTTCCTACAACAAAGCTCGGGACGCGACAGGACAGTTGGGACTTGTTAGTAGTATCGCCCACGCCATTGTGAACATTGAAGATTAGTTTTTCTACATTAGAAGCTGCATAATTAATTGCAACACATCTCCTGCTTATAAATTTGATTTCAGAGACATGTTATTCAATGCTTCATAGATAATTTGTAACTTGTTTGTTTTAAACTTAACGCTCACGACATCGTTCATGGTAAAATTTCTTCGTCAAATATTTTTCATGTTCCTCGTTGAATGACAATAACTCGTCATCAGAATCCATTAGCACAAGTTCATCATTTTCATTACGGTTTGAAAATGTAAGGCCCTCTCTATCTTCCTCTTCGTTTTCTCTTTGGATGAATTCTCTAAAAACTGAGAGCGAGTGTATATGTATATTCTACCGTACACGATACTCACTCTATCTCTAGATAACGGCGGCAATGAAAAACAAAAGAGTTAACATATCCAATCTCTCCCTTAGTGTTTATCCAATATCTTCCTCGGTAGCTATTTATTAAAAGAAGTTGGATCTGCAAATTTAACGGTATATAATCCATTTTTTTGTGTTTAGTAAAGATGATTCAAGATGTTTATTGTAATCTTGAAAATGAAATTTCCATGTCCAAATAACTTTGAGTAATGGTATTGTACAAGCCGTTCAAACTACTTCAACTCATAAACAGCTTAACAGTGAAAAATACACAGCTCCAACTCTCCCATGGTACCAACATTTTAAACGTAGAAATTGAAAAATTGTTAAGAAAGATCGAATATTAATCATTTTTTCTCCCGCAATCGATAAAAATACGTATACAGAAAGTATATAGACAGTCTCAAACATCCTTCAACGATATTTTTTAAATAAAAACAATGCATTTTGCAAGCTATCCCTGTTTTACTACAAAAAAAGCGCATAAATAATGGATGAAGCAGAGTAGCTACAACGTGATTGGAAGACTGTAAAAATACAAGATGGCATCCTCTAAGACAGAAAAGAATCACATACGCACACACACGCGCGCTAATATTTTATATATGTGGAGATGTTGGCTCGCGCATTCGCACTTCCGTTTCCCTCGAAGGAAGTAAAACTTATAGAAACTCCTCCCTTCAATGTCACATGTACACCCTCACACACACACACACACACACACACACGCAAGAACAAGATGCAGTGCGTGAGTAAATATGTTATAGCCAACCCGGAAAAGTGCCTGCTCAAATTTTTCACAGAAAACCACTTTTTACGTCGCCCCTTACGCGCGCTTGAGTCGAAGCACCGGTTTCCCGTGCAAAAAAGGGATGACAAAAATCAATAATGTGGCACCTGTATAAGTTTGCAGCGTTTGTTCAAAAAAAGCTACGATATATTTATATGAGTTTGTATTTTTTAGTATTTAGAAATAACGATTCAAAAGTAATGAGAATAGTAATTAGTAGGATATGTTTTACATTCCAAAAAGATGCAATCATTGCTATTTTCTTCTTCGAAGCTCTTATATGTATAGATAAAAAAAGAATGTTAACTAGCTAAGAGTATTTGTCTAATAAATTGTGAACGTATCTATATTTCAGAAATTCGGGCCAATTGTTGACGATGGAAGTTTTCACAGTTTCGAGTATTTACTCATATGACTTATACAAACAATATAATTAATTTTAGCCAACAACAACAATTATTAAAACAACATTAACAAGTATTATCAAAATTACTAAAGCGTGCCAACAATATTCATTTTAATAACTTTATATTGAAAGTACAGCAATCACTAGTCTATTACATCAATTTGGCAATCAAGATCAACACTAACATTGACTGACACAAGAGACTGTTAAACAACAATCGAGTGTCCAGTATGACTAACGTTTTTGAAGGTATCTTCTAACGCACATTACCAAAATATTTTTTTTGAGTAAGATAACATCATCCTCATATTGAGGCTCGACACTTTTTCGACTGCCTCCATATCGGAATACAGCATTACAATTAAGCTATTACATACATATCATCAATATTAATTTTCAACAAATTATTTTATAACACGATGGTACGAACTGATACTTTCTCTTAATCGTAAAATAAATATGTTCTCTTTTAACTTATATGTACCTATTGGATACAGAAAAATGCTCAAGTTTTGGTACTCCCTTAAAAATAAATAAAATGTTATATTATCCCAATTAAAAAAATGTCCCCTATTCATCACTAATAATACAAACAAACTGATAATATATTAAGAACAAGGTGTGAGAAGTTAATAAATTAATAAAACTGTCAATTTGTGATTCCTTATTTAGTAAGTAGAACCCGTTGTTATGTTCGAAGCGGTAAAAGCGGCGCATAAAGATAATTATAATGCCAGTATTGTTAAAAGCGTTTCCTCAAGTATAAACCAGGTAGAAGGGAGAAAATTGACCTCATTTCAACTTACTTTCAATTGGCTTGAATATTTAGGCGAGGAAGTTTAAGTAAACACCGTATTATAAAAGCGAATTATTTGCATTGTCCGGTATTAGACATTTTTCACAATTTGGCAGTGTATCAATTTCCTTACTACCAGGAGAAATCATGCGAACTCGCCATCTCAAAACTTGTTCTCTTTCATAACCGGTATACGAGGTGGATGACAATTATTGTTATATGCATAGTACCATCGTAAGAAACCGCTTCCTGCCCGCGACAAAAACATGTATTTGTAGATAGCCAAATAAAATTTTTTAAAGTGTCCCAACCGTCTTGAATTGTCGAGCTACGTCCATTAGCTAAACGATAGAAAGTTCTGGCACTTCTCAAAAATATTTCCATATACAGGATAATTAATTTTTAATCCTCGCACTGAGGATTCCACTTATTATTGAAGATAAAGGGCAAATTTAAACTTTGCAAAGTTATCAAATTTTGTTTTTGTCATGAATTCGAAGAGAAAATGGAAATGTGACATACGACGTACGATAGAAAAAAGAAAAGAAGCGGTGGCCAACTTTAACACTGTCAATTTTAATATTTCAATTATCGTTCATTAGTAGTAACAGAAAAATGTCGTACACCAATGAAAAGACACAAGATATACTAATTAATTTTTGTTCAGCCAAATACAACAACAGCGAACATAAGATATTTACGATTGTGATGGAAAAATGTGTCGTTTCCCACCTTAAAGGTTCATGTAAATCTTATATTTTCATGAATAAATAAACAATAATTTATATTATTAATAATAAAAAATCAGTTTAAACCAAGATTCACGGTAGCCATGGTTTACTACCTGGTAACATCTAAAGATTACTGTAATACTCCATCTGAAGCTTAGACCATGACGATAGATACTAACAATTTCTTCCCAGATTTAATCTTTCAAGAGTATATTTCACCGATTGAATGCATTCATATAACAAATTTCACTTTCTTTAGTTTATTTTTTATATCGAGTTGGTTGAACTGTAAGTCAGGTCGATAATGTGGAAAGTCAATGTGCTAAATTGTACTATGCAAAATGTAGTAGTAGCAGTACCACATCACATACACTCAACATGTGTGTGAAACCATGTTAACGCAGTAATCAATAAAAAACATACAAAGAAAAAACAAGAAAAATGTGGTTCGTTATGTCGCAACACTATTCGCAAATTAAATATCACTTACTAATGAATGAATCAAACCGAGTGTGAAATGTCCATATTCTACATTTATCAATACTCGCTAATGTTAACTCCCAGAGCACATTGCAGGCTATAATATGATATTAAGATACTGAAATTAGATAAATGTGAATATTATCAAATTTATTGAATGGAAAACGTGATTACTCCAATTATATTGTTCACGTACTTAGAGACGTAGAAAATCGAATGTAAAAGAAGGCTGTGGTATTCTGATCTCTTTTATATTTAACAAAATGTTGAATAGTGAATTTGCCTTCCTGTGGTTGTTTCTCCTAATTGCACTTTCTTGTTGAAAATTATTGTACGTTTCCATTTGCCCCTGAAATAAAGGGATATTTGCTAACTGACAAGAGAACTTGTAAAACAATACAAAACATTTTCGGTTACGTTTAGGTGAGTAAAAAGTACATTACATATAACTTTGCAATAAATCAAATGATTGATTAGAATGTTCCTAGATTTAATAATTATGCTAGTTAAAGTAAAAACTTGATTTATTAAATAAAAATCACCTTCAATTACCTCGCCCAACAAAATGAATTCAAGTGTGACTGTTCACACGTACACGGGATTTTGTACACTGCGCGCTAACACGAAGAGTTCAAGTTCAAAGTAAACTTTTTTATTCCACCAACTTATTTTCCGAATGCTAGTTACTGGCAGTTTCCTCTTTTAAACTGAAAAAAGGGTAATATTCCGGAAATTTTCTCTTAATTCAGTAAAAAATATAATTTTTCAAATGAAAGATTCCCAATGATTTAAAGATTAAACGAGGTTAGTTTCTCTGGTAAGTATCGACTTTTCTTAATTATCAATGTTTACAATTTGGTTAACATTACGTTTAGATTACTTAGCAATCTTCATTTCTGATGAAGATTACTAAGTATACAAATAATTGTGTAAGAATTACAATTATTATCACATGAATAGGTTTTTTATATTTTTCGAGGGTTTTTTTTTTAAGTTATCATTAGTGTTCTGTACTGTTCCTTTATTCATTGGAATAAATTATTAAAAAATAAAGCTCTCATTGTTGATGGAAAATAATTGTTCTTTCTTTTAATTTAAAAGCCATAAGTCATATGTAAAAGTCTATTCGGATATTTAACTTCTTTACTGTTTTGTGTAAAAGAAACGAGCAAGTGCTGTCTTGAATTGAAATTTGAATGAATGAATGAAAAAAAAATTAATTGAATGAATGAAAAAAAAAAAAAAACTAGACATTTCTATTCGATCGGTACGCTATTTAGATTTTGATACCATTTAAATTAAAACGTTAAGTTAAACATTCTTTGTCCTGTATAACTGTATGTCTCTTAAGGGTAGTGATGTTATTGTCGATTTGATGCCCGTCAATTCTTTCATTTATATATTATTTTGTTTGCCTTTTGTCAATTTGGTTGCAGTTAGTGCACGTAAGTGAATCAATAACATGTGTAATTCTTTTCAAGAAGGGGTTTTATCTTTAGATTTTCAATACTTTGAATAATATCTTTACTCCTAAAGTTTCTATGTTAAAGAGGTAAAATTTTTGTTGAGGTTTTATGACAGGAACATAAGTAAATGCGATATATTTTGTATTTTTCCGATTATCCTTTTAGAATATCTTTATAATTTGTAACTAGGTAGTTATTACTAGTGATTAAATGTTATATAAAACTACATTTCCTAATTCTGGACTAATCAAAGTAATATCCCCGTCTATTAAAGCATATATAATATTCTTTTTGCTAAGAAAAGAAAAACACTCAACTTTGTAACATTACAATACGTATATGTGCAATTTGAGATACGGTAAATAAGTAAAACTGAATATTTCAATCTAAAATGCTCAAGATCAAATTTTATACAAACTAGAAATTGAAAAGAGAAACGTTAAAGACGAATAGGGAAAGAAAATTCATTGCTGGGTACCTCTACATCGACTGAAGTGCTTGTAAAAGGCTTAGATTTCGCAACTTCGCGAGCAGATTCTCTAAATGCATAAGAAAAATGATTTGATTGAATAAAAGCGTAGTGCCGACTCAGCAGTAGCAACAGTATTGTTGCTGAATCTGCAACAAGCAATCAAGACGACGCTGAGTGTGGCGTTAAGGTAGACTATATAGAGTTGAACGAGGACAAGGCAATCCGGAGCGGGAGAGCGCCTACCTAGACCTGCCTGCTTTCAAAGCGAGCGCGCCCGGTCTTCACCTCAATATACAATATCCGAGCCGCGGTGAGCAAAGGCGCCTTTCAGAAAATGGAAGCCATAGATGGAAAATGTAAATGCGGAAAGAGAAAAAGTGGAAAAATAAAATAAAACGATGAACATATCCAATAAGGATTTAACCTGCGGGGAAACGGGTTGCCTAGGCGACCGAGTAGACTTAAATCTTAGTCCCGTTTTCACATTAGGGCGGGGTGGGCTACGATAGCATTACCCTTCTCTTCATTCCTCCGTATATATATTCCGAACGACGTATCACACGTGGAGAAAACTCTAACCGAAGACGAGGAGACAGAAGAAAGAGAAGAAAGCGAAATAGGAGTGAACGCCTCGCAGTAGAATACCACCGTTAATGCGAACGTTTCAAAAGGGGTCGTACGGGGTACTCTACCCGTACTTTGGATCGGGACGGCGTGAACACTCCAGAAATGATTAAATGTTGATTTATTCGGATCTCGAAAAAGAGCTGCGAGGAGAAAACCCGAATGTGTAGCTCCACTTCTACAAAAATATAAGGCGATGATTTATTATTTGAAACAGAATGAAAGATAAATGAAATGGATTTATGAACCTAAGTGAAACCGCTTTAAGTATAATTAAATACAAAAAAGACGAATTACAATGCACAGTTTGTACGTCATACCGTTCTGAGAAGAAATTTTATCCTTATTACTTCTCACAGCGATAGGCAATTCTAATGTACTGATTGAATTGAGAGTCAAAAATTATCCGATCCCTGCAGGGTAACTAAAATTAATTCCTCTAGCATCGGTTAGACTAACACTATAGACAAATATTTTAATAACGTGACACGACAAATCTGACGAAATGAATAGCCGTTCAAACCAATAAGTATGACTGAACTAATCGCCTGTTTCGTTTGTTTTCGAACCAAAGGTTCCTGAGGGTTCGTTTTTATCTGATATAACCTTCATCTTTCGCTAGTTGAAATCAATCTTACTCAGTATCATTACGATCATTTGTCGTCCTTAAGCAATCAGTACAAAGTTAAATCGCAGTTTTTAAGATCTCTTCATACTTTGCCAAGTTTGTTCAATTCTTCTTCACCCTGTAACTAACCTACTATATCGTTTGATGAAGAAGCACGTATTAAACTAATTTGGATCTCCATCAAACATTGCTGTATTCTGGATTCTTTTAATAAACACGGCCTTTCATTGACAGAATTCATCCAAGTGATAAATATGCGATTAGTTTTTGCTACGCTTCCTTGGCTTTGGCTATCCTTCTTCCCTATTCCTTAGACTATCATTTCATTTCAAAATTTCTGGCCAGTGTCCAATTGCAGAATACTGATAACTCTAAAAATCAAAAATCTTCCTCGGCGAGTTTAATTTCCATAGTCTTTAATACAATAGATCTCGTAAGGAGGCCCTAGTATAATCAGCACTCGGATGAGATAGGAAATTAATCGAGTCTATCTGACAGCGACTATTTGAATATTAAGAAATTGTTGAATCTGCCGTCACTCGTTTCCTTTCGCGTTTCTTCTACTGTGATGCTTCACAGTTCTACAATTTTTTTTCTTGCGTTATATTTATATACTTCTTATCTAGGTCCTTAACCATTCGGTTTCTTTCTCAGCATCTTCTTGCAAAGAAAACGCATATTTTGGCGTCGTGAAAGACCATCTTATGGTGTTTCTTTCATCGGTACTATTAATTTTTCAGTACCTCTTATTAAAAGTTCAGCATTAAGAACTCCATTTAAAATTTGAAAAATGTAGGTTTTATCGAATATGTTTTAATTATACAGCTTAAGAGGAACAAAATGCTGTCTCTATCTTAAACGTAACTAACTTAAATAACTACATGTCTGTTTCTATTATCTAACATTTATGAGCCACCGCCACTAATTATTTATTGGCGAAATGCATGTTTTGGGCATATCTTTCCCAATTACAAACGGAAACAATAAATCTTTGTTGGCCAAAGAGTTTCTTTTCATCACATTTGCTTAAAAAATAGTACTATTATAACTTTTTATACCCTAGTTTGACGTTAATGTAGTGAAAGAAGTTGAAGAATATAGTAGAAGAAACCAAAAATAGTGAATATTATGTTAGTACGCACTTGAATAACGCAGACGGAAGTTAAACTAATAGAATGGTGCAGGTTTATAATGCACAGCCTTACCGTAAACAATAATCCAAAGCAGCCTATTGATATATAACCATCCGCTATGATCTGCAATATTAGAATAAAGTTAACCTCTAACGATGAAAACTTCAAAAGCGATAATGAAGTTAGAAATAACATGAAGGTGTAAAGGATACCTACCATATGATACCTGTTTTAAATAGTTGTTGAATGCTTTTTGAAAGTCTATAACAGCCCCTATTTTGTAAATAGTAGATATCATAGAGTATCTTTGAAAAATATGTGTCCGTCTATACATAATGATCAATATAAGACTGAATTACATACTTGATTCTATCTAGACATGTCATCGAAAAGTACAGGATGCACATTATTCACCATTCATCACACCAAATTCAACACCTCGTTATTTTCACCATATTTTAACCATTTCCTAACGTGATTGAGTAATGTAGTACATGTGTACGATATCCAAGGTAAAAGAAATATTTAGAGTTAAACGCAATTCGTGCATTTCGATATTGCACCCTAGCAGTTTCTGGTGTTAGTATTATTTGGTTACCTGATAAGAGTAAACAAAACATATTGATGTTGGCGACCAAAATTTCGAGACCACTAAATAATAGTTACGTATTTGGTGTAATTTACTAGAAGAAAATTCCTATTTTTGACGGACGATATCAACAACGACCACCACTAATCAGTGTTACTATGGTTTGACACTACTATTTTCGTAAAATGTGAAACTCTTTATTGTTAAAGCGGTGACAGAACAGGAATCGGCCGAGTGGTTTGCTTATAGTGAGCGTCTTTGCATAGAGGTTTCGTAAAGGTTCAATAACAATTCTCCAAATCGCTTCGTTCAACTTGTGTAATAAAAGTAGGTAATGAAGCATCATCAAAATGTACCGTTTTCAACTGGTTTGCTGAATTACGTCGAAATTGTGCTTCTGTCAGTGATGAATTTTGCAAGAATCGGTCAAAATCTTTTGTTCCAAAAGACATCGATGCTGTGCACAACTTCATTGAGGAAGATCTGCATGCGGCTTATTGTGAGATAAGGGCATCCTGAAGCATATCGAAGACTGCAGTCTATATTACATGAATATTGAGGGGTGAAAGGAACCGTCGCCGATGGATTTCGCATAGTTTGACCCAAGCACAAGAAATCGCTGATATAAAAAAATACTCGAAAAATTCGAGAAAGGAACTTCAAAAATTAATATACAATATCATATTAAAACTGATGAAACTTGCATACATTCAAGCAAAAGTCGACTGTTTGAGTAAAGTACTCTTAGAAGATGATTGCCGTGCTTTTCTTTGTACAGAACATGTCGCAAGCATTGCTCTAGAAAAATGAATGCTAAATCGGCCATCGATGATATCAAGAGAAACAATCGACGACGTCATCCTCCATCATAACTATGGCAGCACGTCAAGCAAACGGTTATTTGAGAAAACATAGAATAAATATATTGTTGCCTGTATTCACGTGATGTATCGCCTAACAACTTCTTTTCTTTCCCTAATATCAGACAGAATTGTTTCAAAATTTTAACGACGAATATTTTAGAAAACAATAGAATGATTCGTAGCAACATATTTTTTTTTGGTTATTAAAAAAAAAAACAGAGGAACCCCTCGTGTACACAAAAGTAATTAGTTTTGCAAATACGATTGCAATTTCATACATACGTACTGGATAAACCGCAATGCGCTAAAGCGTTACCAATATTGCGATGCGCCGACATCCAGCGAAAATAGACTAATAAGCGAAAACTACTGTAAAAATTCAAGTAGGCAGCTCGTTGTGTGGTTACTATTTTACATTCTGTTAAATCGTTTACCTTGTTAAAATTTAAATTCCAAATTAGCTCTGCCCCGGTACAAATTGATATTTTACTACCTGCTTGATTTATATCAGCGCCGACCTGACACATTCCCTCCCGTACTTGGATACATAAACTTGTAGTCTCGGACGGTGGTTAAATTTTTAATCCAGTGCTCACATTTCAGCAATGTTTTCGCGCAATTAACTCTGAATTTCAAAGTTTTATGGCGTTTGATTCGTTAACCTCGCTCATTATATAAATCAAACGCCGCACGAGCACTCTCTATTGCGTAGGTTTAGATGTAATCGCCGTACGTTTATCCCGCTACGTTTCCTTATTATAAATTAAACCGAGGAGAATTTGTAGAAAATCAAAAAATGTCGCTCGATGTAGATTTTGAAGCGTGACAAATATTTTCACTTCGAAATTATTAATTGCGCTATTAGACTTGACATTATATTTAAGGACTATACAATGATTTTAAAGATATATACATACACCTAATGGAGAGAGACAGATAAACCGTTGCCATATTTTCTAACCACGACATTCGATTTAAATTACAATTTCCGCAGAGGTGTTGGTACAAGGAAATAAATGAAATTCAACCTCAATACAAAAGCATTGTAAAATTGTGAAACAATATACGGAAATGGCCAACTCAAGGGTTATACACAAAAATATTGAATGTGTTTCTTGTAGGTATTGAACGGTAGGATTCTTATTTGCAAAGACATACGGTTATATGGTTTACCGCCCTAATAATTAACACTTCTCTAAGAGCACGTTAGCTTATAGTAGAGTGTTCTTATTTCATGTGCAATAATCATAATTGTTTCCATTAATATCAAGCACTTTCTCATTGTCGTGGACATATGTAACGACAGACAATATACACTGAGTGATAGGTTTTGTTGTTTTTCGGTACTCCATCGTTTAAAAGTGAAAGAAAGTATCTGCCATTCTCCTTATTGGAGAGCCCGTTAATATGCTTACGCCATTTCATACCGGCATTAACGATGACGCCCAAACGATGTATGGAGAAATGCCAGCCAGTGTATTGTGTCTTTTAATTTATTTGCAGCTGACATCTTTAGTGAACTTCTTGGATCAGCCAACATATATAAATAAATAAAAATTGATTGCATATACATTAAATGGAAGATCATTGGTACAAATTATAAACACCAATGGGCGATATTTTCGAGGTTTAGAACGAGAATGTTCTCATTCTACTATTGCGGACAGAAGAGTAGAGAAAGAAGTACGGTTAATCTATTATTCCATAAAAAATGTAGTTTTCTAATAGAATGTGGTGATCCACTCATATACTCATTTTAATACACTTACCACTATCAAAAGCGTTATAAATGCGACTGTCCATGGCTGATGTGCCGCTTAATGTTGAATGCTATTAAACGAGATGCTACAGCATGTTCAAATATTTTGAATGTTGCCAGAAAAATGCTAACCGGGCTGCTTTGAACTGCTGTGAACCAAGTCCCTGGTCCGAGAATTTATCGAATGTTGCCTCCAGAGATGTGCTCATTCCTCTGTCCAATTGGTTTAAGAGTTTTGTTGATATTGCATCTGCATCTCTAGTATGTTTCCTTTCTTTCGCAATAACATGTGAAAAGAAGAAGCATCATGCATTATGCAAGTAAAGGCTATCTAAGTAACTTTCAAAAGTATGTTGTGTAGTCTGCGTAACTTTTATTATTACTAAGTTGAAATATTTTGAAGTAAATCTATTTGAAAAGCAAGTACTTATAAGATAATCAATTGAAATATCAACGGCGAAACTTTCTAAAAAGAATTGAGTCACCTACCTAAAAAACATATTCTGAATTGAAGAAATTATTTCAACCAATAATCTTGAAAAGCATTTTATAAAAGAAATTCAAGATTAGCTAGCGCTATGTTTTGACTTGTCCTTTTTGGTATATTTTGCTGCTGTGCGATTTTGAAAAAGCTTTTTCATTTACTTCATTACTGCCTTACATTAAAAGTTTTGATTTTGATTTATATTGTTACTGTACTGTTTTAGAAGTATTTTCTTCGTTTACTTTGTCTCTTCCCTTTTTTAGAAATTTCATTTTCGCTTTATCTTGTTAGGTACTCTCGTATTTTCAGAGTGTTCTAAAGAGTTTACATTTTGTTTTATAATTTTATAATATCCTTATTTAATATTTACTTGTTTTGTATGATTTTTGTCATTAACAAAAAAGAAGTGCTTTGCATTCAGGTACAAACATACTTTTTAGCGGCATCTGAAAAATACGAGGCACATTCAATACCAAAGAGAATACATGTGAAATGCACATGATAAATTTGTGCGCAGCTTTTCTTGGCGCCAATATCTCATTAATTAAAAAAGTATGCCAACCAAGATATTCCCCATCCATCGACAATTAGATAAGCAATAGCAATGGACATAAGCAATTCGACAAAACAATAAATCAAATCCGGTCAACATTAGATGAATGTTATCTCTGGATAAGCCTAGATGAAACGACAAACATTAAAACAAGGTGTGTTAATAACGAAATAGTTGGCACAGCTTAAAAACCGTTTTCCAAACATGTTACATATAACGTGTGTTATGCATAGAATACATCGCATTACTGAAGTTATTTATGAAGAATTTCCCGATGCTAATTCATTAATTAACTCATTTAAATGATTTTATTGAAACCACCAGGTAGAATGAAGTTATATAAAGAAAAGTGCTCGAATACACCCTTGCTGCCAGAACCCGTATTAGCACGACGGATTACACGGTTAGAAGCCGAATTTTTTTTATACCCAAGCCTTTCGTATTTTAAAACCTTTTGTACTAAAGTTAAAACGAATTGCTTCCAGTGTTACAGCACTCCAAGCATCAATTGTAAAAGAAGATTTAGTCGAGCAAATAGAATTTATTAATGAACATTCCTCAAGCATAACGAAAACGATCAAGTTTCTAAAAAGAACAAGAAGTCAAAAGTAACCGAATCCTTCAACACTTAGAAATATTTGTTTAGTAATTTAAAAAGTATTGAGGAATCGATTGGCGAAAAGATACGAAACAAAATTAATGCGATTTTACAAAGAAATCCGGATTATGTGCTGTTAAAAGAAAATTGCAATAACACTTTTAGTATCAAGAATGTAAGTTTATGTTTGAAATATAAGGATTTAATTGAATTTTTTTCGTTTGGCACCAATTACTTCATGTGACGTAGAAAGATCATCAAGATCTTTCTCTAGATTTAGAAATATACTAACTTATCAACGAAACCAATCTGCAACAAACAATTTGGAAAGATATATCACAGTTAATTCATATTGAAAGCGTAATTAACGATAACTTATGCTACTGTATGTACCCGATCGACGTTCTCACTCCAGTCATTAGAATCCGTTACTCCGACAACTCAAAAGTGTACATGTCAAATAGATACCTTTCGTAAGGCCCTTACCTAAATTATAATTCCTACCTTCTGAAATGTGGTCGTGCAATACATGTGTGTATATATTTACATTTCTCTTAGAAGTAAAGTTTGAGACTAAATTTAATTCAAAGGGGATGACTCTTTTTCAGGTTAAATTCATCATTATACGGCGTACCTACGGGAAAGAACAAGAACAAAAAATAAGAAAAAAAGTAGAAGAAAAAGGAGAAAAGAGAATGCCGAGGGCGAATATCCGGCCCGAACACTACACGTTTCAGAACAATAGGATGTGAAGAGGCACGTATACAAGACACAAGGGTCCCCATCAACAATACGGGAGACAAGAAGACATTCTCCAGCTTTTGCTTACTCTTAACTTTTGTTTAGGGTGGAATATGAGGGAATGCGAGCAAGAGAGAGTTCGGCTTACCCGGATGATAGCTGGCTTTGTGCCGTAAGTGTATTTCACAATGGGAAGGGAAGGAACATGGGCACATGTTTGGGCGTTATTCAAATAAAACCTTCGCCGCAAAGTTTGTGTGCAATGGAAATGAGTTGTGTGATCTTGAAAGATACTTCACATGTAAGGAGCTAGATTAAAGAAATGGATTTGGGGTGATTATTTGCATAATGTAAGTATCTCGTGTTTCCTTCTTATATTCCCGCGTAACTTCTTGTACATCGAGACGAGGCACAAATACGTAATTGCATTTATAAACATGAGACTAGTTTGTTACATCAAATTTATATTTTATATAGTATCCAACGATAAAGCATACATATTTATATATGTATTTAAAACAACGAAGGATCTAGGAGATTGCTTAAATTGTGGTGAGAATTAACTTGCGCAATTCAACAAATACAACAAAAAAGATCTTTTGATCAAAAGAAAACAGAGGATAACGTTTTTGTTTACGTTTATAATTCTAACGATAACATAGAAATGCACATTCAGAAATATACTTTAGTTGAATTTAACTAAATTTAGTTACTTGAACATATCATTACATCTTTATGGGCAAATACATATAACAATAAAATACTGTGTTAAACAATTTTACCAGTAATGTACCGCGTGCAAGTATGCACATGAAACTAGAAGGCTTGATCTCAAAAGAACTTAGCTAATTTCTTGCTTACTATCCTTTAATTCACGTTATTTAAGAGTGCTTTTGCTCACAATGTTATCTACCTGCTTTGTTATTTTTATTTATCGTTGTGTCTATGCATAAAGTAGAAATGCACAACCAATTATTGTACAAGATGATGGTCATTTTTATATAAACAACACACAGAGAGAGTCAATGCCTTGGCAATGTTAACAAACATGGATAATAGATGGCATGTATTAACAGTTACGATAGTAATTTGAAGAGAATTTAGCCTAACGCAGAAACAAGCATTCTTTTTGTCAACATAGTATTTTTATAAGTCTATAAGCTATATCCAACAACACTTCCATCTTTTTAATATCGTTTATAAATGAGATGGCCTCTTCGTTCTATGAATATCTCCACCTTCTTGCAAAACATTGAGCCTAAGAACAAAAAGACAGCGCTAGGGCCAGATCTGATGAATAGGATGAATGGTTTATGGAGTCGACCTCCAATTTCTGAATTTTTGCTACCATTTTACCATTGCTACTAACTAAGACGATATTAATAGAAGAAAACTTTCTTCTTCTTCAAATACGACTATCTTCTGCCAATTTGCCCCTTCAGCTTGTCAAGCAAAGATCTGTAGTTGATTAACCTAACTCCATGAGTATTTTCTAAAACAGCCACCATCATTTTCCTCTACCTTGGCTTGAAATATGCTGGAGTAAGTCGATCGACGCCCAAAGTTCTGACTCATTTCGCTTAGATTAGTTCAATAGGGTTTTGGAACTGTTCGTTCGAATGATAGGCACGTTTCTTCGAAACGGTCGTCTAACACCATCTGATGGCTTCTGATATTGTTGGAAATGGTTGCAGTCTTTGCCTGCCCCGGGCGTTCATCGTCAACCGGTACGACCACGTTTCAATTCGGCTGTCCAGAATGTTACTCTGTTAAATAATACGGGGTAGTCTCTGTAAACAGCGGCAGATTGCCTTTCAAATACAAAAATTTAATAGCGGATCAATATTCGTCTTTTTTTTTCCATTTGAACCAACACAGTCATTAAACAACAATTAAGCACCCAATATGGGTGAAATTTTCAAAAATGTCTTTCAGTGCATGCGCGTATACTACTGGAGTAAGTGACAAGTAACGCCATTTACTTGTTGAGGCTTGAAACTTTTCGGACTACTCTTGTATTGGTGCATAACATGAACATCACGGACGGCTATTCTGTAGGACATTATAGCACAACTAAGTTCTTTTGATGGGATTATATTATACAATTTTTGCATTCTACGAAACAATCTGAATATTTTCGGTGAGAGGTGACTTAGTACACAATTTTGAAGATATCTTCAATTTTTAAGACATTTTTATCATACAATTACAATACATATTTCATGAAAATCTTGATGAAATTCTGCTAGTATAGAGCATATGATACCTCACTACCATGATACATCATGTTCTAGATAAATGATTAAAATGAAAAATAATAAGTTGCTTGTTTCGTTGGATTTGTAATTGTTCGTTTTAAACTTCTACAAACCGAACGCTCTACTTATATACAAGAGTTTAAAAACAACGTTAATTGTAACTTGATCGAAGATATGTTGATACAGTAATAACATGGCTAATTATACGTGTAAAACAACCTTAAGTCAAAGCATCTACTTTTTGCAATTAATGTTATTTCACATTGTCGCCAATTTTTTGCTTTACCTCATCATTAAATTAGCATGTGTTTGACATTTTTTTGTGCCTACATCTTCCTTAATTTCATTTCATGAATACATATTACTACTTGTTGTAACCACATTTACTGCGTATTTGGTTTCAACGGTTTTTCTTTGTTAATATAAACAAAAACATATTTTCAAAAGTAATCTGTTAATTTTAGACAGGTACCTTCTGTTGTTACTGTTGTCATTACGCGATTATTGGGCTTCACGATACGGAATACACTTCTCACTACTAGGCATCGATTACTGTGATCATTAGCCAACCCTAATAGTGTATTAATAGTATTCCAATCTCCGGCACGTGCCAAACATCGTATTGATACAGGAATTTTTCTTAATAATACAGATTCTGTAATAATAAGAGGTTCCCTAACTTATGTATTCAATACTCACGTATGATCCTATAACTCTATCTGTAATACTTGTAAAGTAAACTAATGTACTTAAAAATACGCAGACTATTAATAACGCATTCCATAATTTTCAGTGAAATCCCAAAACAGCGCAATCAATCAAGTGCGCATCCAGTAAACAAATTTATTATCGCAGGTCGAAGAGATTTTTGCATTGATCATTACAAAATATATGTATCTCCATGTAAATTTTCACTGGTTAAAAAAGGTGACAAACATCGACTACATTAAATTCTCGCGGATGAATGCTTTGGGCAAATCAAGGGTGTAACAGACTGGAAGGGTTTATGTGTTCTGAGTCTCCGGGGAGGAACCCTTTGTTAGTCGAATCTACAAAGCCATATAAACTTGCGTATACATAACGAGTTCACGGATTCGAATATAAATAAATTAAAACTCAATTCACGGATAAGAATAGCGCAGGGCGAGTGAGATGGAATACAAAAAATATGAAAAATAAGATAAGCATGTGGATACGTTACCAACAAAGATGATTTCTCAAATACATGTATTGCATATGTTTTCTTAATTTCAACAGTTTCACAAGAATTGCACTTTTTACAATATTCCGCTCTAACTGAAGCGTTGATGCTAATAAGTTTTATCAAAAACCCGTTAGGATAAGATACCCCGAAATCATTTCAAATAATTTTGCATCTTTGAACCACCAGCCACCAGCATTAACATTAGCTAATAATTTTAAGATTTATTATATATACAAGCATATATTATTTAATATATACTACACAATTTTTATTAAACTTCGTTATTTAAATTTTTATTATTGGCATCTTAATGGTTTATATTAACAATTTCATCTAATAAAGAGAAAATCGAGGTAGATGTAGTGATGAAAAACGCCAGCCATTTTCAAGAAACCTACTTCGTAGATATATTTTTAGTCAAAATTACGCAAGCACATCGTCAGTATTCATAAAATTCAGATCATCAGTAGTATGAACATAGAATACGCAATCTAATCTAATCTGATGGAAATATATATAATAGAATAGATAATAGAAATAGAATAAATCTAATTTGATAGAATATAGACGTCTTAAAGTAGTCATTTTAGCAAAACCAAACCGCAACATTCAAAAGTAATAAAGTAATCATTATTAGGAGAAAAATTGGTATATAGAAACTTAGCAGATACTAGAATATCGCTATGTGGTCATACGGTTGAGAATAGGAGTCCACGAATTCCCAAAATACATGTTCGAAATTAGTTTAATATTTCATGCAGTGCGGAGTACGTTGATACCTCGCTATTATTTTTTATCATACATAATGGAACATGAAGCAGCCACCAAAGAAGATTTTTAACATATGCACATCTACAAAGGGGAGTTCCTTTGTAAAGACTCCATTTGAAAATAAAATTGTCAAATAAATCACCACAATCTCCTTATTCCACTGCCTCCAATTAATTTCACTAAATGTATTTATTATATTAGAACATTACACCTGATAAAAGTACATAAGAGTTAACTATTACTCCACTTAAATGTAGACAAGAGTTCCTTAGACAAATAGTTAGAACATGCTCAGAACAATGAGCTTCCACCTATAAATGAGACAAAAAATGCCACCATTGGACATTTTCAGTTTTTTGTTACCCGTTGTTTGTATCTGTTTTCTAGATATGTTTCTTATTTAACGGTAGCAGATTGGGACAAACGGAAAAACCGATAAGTTGACCAAGAAAGCGATTATTCTCTCAGATGCTCCAAACCCTTTTCCAAACACCAAAAACAGCCATCTGAAACATTAAACCAGAAAACAAGAAGAAGGATGAAAACATTTTCTTCAGTTCGTATTAGACTCGCCAAATACAGCAAAGACAATGCTATCTTCCAACATAAAGGATTTCAGAATAATGGCAGATTTGTTGATGGATTATGTAACCCTAAAATTTCCTTCACATCAATCAAGCAAAACTGAGGATCAATTCTAATGTCTCTGCCAAGACTAAGTTCAATAGAACGCATTCTCTACAAAGGTGATACTACTATTCATAAACGGAAAGACGTCATCTGCGAATTAAGAAAGGAAAGTAGAAATAGTTTTCCAGGTTTGTACAAGTTTATCAAAAACCTCTAAGTTACTCCAATACACATTAGGAGCAACAAACCCTTTCAGGTTGCATTGATTAAAGGTATGGCCCGTCTCAATAGTGTAGGTTACACTTTCAATTAGAGAATATCGCAAGATGCAGGAATAATGGGAATAGCGATTTGCTATTATTTTTACGGGGAAAAAGTGTCCAATTGTTTACTATAACGCCAGGTTTGTATAAAAAGAGTTCGACACCATACATAGTAATGTCGATTGCTACATTCGGCGCGATAATCATCACGTTGTTTGCCTTTATTCTACAACAAATATTCTAACAATTTCAGTTCTACTAAACTTTGTTAAAGCAGATCGCCAGTAGATTTGCGCCAGTTTAAAAATTACCGAAATGATAAGAAGAAATGCTTCAAGACCTCGATATATGTGTTATACGGTAAAGCCGTCAAATTTAAGATATTACATTAAATTAAATTATAGAACTAAAAATAATTACAGGTAGTATAATTAAATAAGAGGTGCGAGCTCTTTTGCGTGCAATGTAGGAGTGTGTTTCTTGTAGGTCTTTACTAAGGTCCTCTTCCATTCTTTATAAATGTTTTAGGTTCTTTTTGATGAAATCCTCTGGTATAAAATCCTCTTTAACTTGGCTTTCATCGTTCGTTATCCCTATTTTCTTCTTTTCTTCACATCTAATGGTTTTAAGTTTGTTATTACAAATTTTGATAACTAACTTTTCCATGTAAAGATATATTGTTAAAAGTAATTCGTAAACTTAATTATTCCAATAAGTCGATGTTAACGAAGTCTAAATTATCCAGAATTAAAATTCTGTAAATATAAAGTGTAACTTCGATATTAACTGCAAATTGGAATTATATCGGTGTGGATTGGAGCATATTAAGGTGATGTGTAAATGCACGCACTACAGTATATACAAGATTTAATCGTTCAGTAGAATATATTTTGTAAATTTGAAGAATTTCATTTACATTTCTTGCTTCCAAATCGAGTACCACTCGATAGGTAGGTATACCTGCTGTTGAAAGCACGTGTATTTACGTGTTTATTTTCAAAGTTTTTCAATATTTAAACAATATAAGCACGCTGTAAACGTAGTCAACGGAATATTAGATATCCTGGAAACGTTCCGCAAAACATAATAAATTTTAATATTCCACAATTGAATGGAAGGTATATCAGACGAGCGATATTGCATTCCTGGCTCGAAATTGGAATAAAAGAAAAGTAGCGATAAAAAAAGAAACTCTATAGGTACTATCAAGCCCGAAGCTCGACGTAAAGATATATATATAAAATGATATAAGATGATATTGAAATTCTTCCAGTAGTACGTATATGAAGATTCTAAAAGTTAAGTACAAATATAGAACTCGCCTAGCTTTAGATGTAAATAGTAATTTGACTAGTTGAAATACTAAATACTCTCCTAGAAGTCTTTTATTAAAAAAAATATATGATGATTTACCCAGGTATTTGTTCAAAAAAACTTTCAAATCGAAATAAATATTGCTTAAATTGATAGTATTATTACAAAAATATACTTGTTTTAACATTTATTTAAGATCTTAAACGGCATAGTTCAATCTTGTTCATTAAGGAAACTTTGGTTGACTTTTGGAGAAGGTAGGAATGAGTAATTTTTAAGAAACAATGCGTTAGAGTATGAGCATGAATGTATGTTGGATCATTTTGGATGTTTGGCATTTCAAAATTATGAAATTACAAAGAATATTTGGGAAACAACTTCATTTTGGACTGTACAAAGATTTTAGCTAAGGACTAAGGATATTAGTGTACAGGCTGTCCAAAATTATCGATGCGATATTGCTGACTTTATTACCTTTATGTCACGACGTTTATTAGATTACCGAAGTTAAACTTTAAGTAGAAATATTTTTAAGTAGAACATCCCGCATATTTCATCGTTGCTCTATAGAAAACAGATGGAGTCGGCAAAGGCATTGAATTTTTTATTTTTTAAATTTATGAGGCTATAATAATTCTTTAATTCTTGCTATCGTCCCCTAGTTTGTTATTTATTAGCACTAACTACTAAGTTATTCAGCTGCTTATTTATTTTGTTATAATATTTTATAGTCGTACAAACAAATGTGATCTGTTTGGTATAAATTATATAAATTTAATCTTTAATAGATTAAGATTAAAAAGTTAAGTATAAGAATCAGCAATATGAATATTCATTTCTAAGATCACGACTTTTGTGAAACCTATTATTTAAGGGTGAGAATATATAGCATTAGTAGTGTACCCAAAAATTCAATTTATAATTCTTCTTGCCTTTTGGATCAATATCTCTTTTTACAATAAAACTTACTCGGTATATCTTAGATTATGTAATGTAATGCTTATTTGTCATTAGTTAAAAAAAAACAGAGACATCATCAGGTTGCAGAGGGTAAATTCTAAGTTAAATAACAATAATAAACAACATAGTAAAACAAAGTCAATAAATAGCTGACGCGCTGTATAACGGATACTTTGGTACAAATAAAACAATTCTATAACTAAAACTTTTGCATAAATAAAAATTCGAATAAATATACCCATATATGGATAAAAGTTGGAATAAAAAAATAAGTAAACGGATACCAAAAAATAACAGCAAAGCAATAGGTGCTATCTACGAAGAAACTCGACCATACTACAAGATAATTTGTCACGTAGATATAGCTTCAATTTATTTTTAAACTGACGAAATGTTAAGCAGCCTTTGAGATCACATAGAAGCCTGTTGTAATATTGTATGACACTCTAGTGAAGACTCCGCTCAAACAGAGTTGTCCTATGTCGAGGCGCGTTCGAATTAAACAAGCCACGAGTGGTCATTTCATTATACATATATATCTAGATTAAAGATAAATTTTTGCTGATTTTTCTTGTAAAGTAGTAAAATCTCTAGAATATACAACGTGGGTGAAGAGAGTACATTTAATTGCCTAGAGTTAATGGCCTAGAAGAAGCTACTTGAGAGACCCCCACCATACGCCTTACAACCTTCAACTTCTGAAGAACAAATAAGTCATTAGTCATTAGCATTCCTTGAAGAGCCTCAGAAGATTAGGCCACACCGCATCTTTGATTCTATGTAGACAAAGTAAAACATCCTGACTGAATCTAAATCGACATTTTCTTGCAGTGGTTGTATGCCGCATAAACCCGTGGACAGTCTACGCCTCAGCTCATCCCAATGCTCTTGCCATTTAAGATACATCCACAGTGATTCCCAAAAAGCTCACAAACAAGCACTCCATTAGGTACTCATAAACACCCATAAAAGCTCATAAAAGCTCATAAAAGCAAACCGGTACGGGTTCCCAAATTCTATCTTTTGTTATTTCCAAAATGACCGCGACTTAAATACTACATAAAATAGTATAATTCATTAGCTCACTATTATTGCTGAAGCTATGCATTTAGTACGTGTTAAGCACAGAATAATAAAAAAATATGGAATGGTACAAATATTTGTCGAACAGTTATTCAATGACTGCCATAATGCAGATAAAGTTGGAGATTCGGATCTTCCATTCCACAAAACCAATAGCCTAAGGCTACTCTAAGATCCTTTCTTCAATTTAATAGCTGTGAAAAATTGCTTACTAAATTCTTGATGTCATGGATGAATTGATAGCAGCACATTCCCGCAAAACGTGTTGAGCCATCTCCAAATCTTTCTGTCATAGATATCAGATTTAATCTGTAGCTTCTCCAAGTAAATAATATTTTATGACCGCAATCCACCGTCTTTTTACCGAACAATAGCACTATGGTTGCTTTTTGATATTCCCAGTTAAAAGTTACAAGTTTAAAGCAGAAATCTCTGCTTGAAATATATGAATATGTAGTCTTATAGATATCAGGTAGTTACCGTGTCAACCGAATCATATTCTCAAGCTGTCCACGTATCATACTAAGCGTTGGGGTTAGTCGCATGCCCGCTCAACTATCAATGACTGGGTTATAAGGCTGATCAAAATTACGTTCGGTGGAGTCATATTTTACTTCCCATTAAATCAAAAGTGGGAGGATGGAAACGATGTGCTTTTTTCCGATGCACGCAGTTATACTTAACGCATACATATTTCGCTTCTACGTATAAATTATAACGCTTAACATTTTCCAGATCGCAGCCACGAATCATCCCGTCAATTCCCGTATATATTTATGTAATTAACCAGCAATCTAAATACGATCAAATTCAGGGAATAGAGATGGATTGACTACTGCTGCTATGATGTCGCTACATTATCGGAACGCGAACTTAATTAAAATTTCTCGTCTCGCCGATGTCTTTGCCACGTAAATTGATTGTAAATGGGCATCGTTCCGAACAGAACTATTTAGTTAACAAGGACGCTTAATTGTCTGAAGATATTTCTGGGTTGGTTTAAAACTCAAACGCCGCCGAGAATACCGAGATCATTTAAATAATTTTGAAATACCTGCTTTAATTTTATGGTATCCTACGCCTAATACGCGTATGTTCCTTAATTGGATATGCCGCTTATAATCTCGAGCAGGGATATATTTTCAACGTGGTGTAAATTCTCATTCGCTTCATAATAGTTGAAGTAACTGAAAATTACTCCGCTTAGCTGTAGGCCATAAATGATTGAAAATTTATGGCCTCCACGTTATACAATATTAAAATACTATGGAAAATTTATATATTATGAACAAAAACATAAAGTTTATCTTTTCGCTCAAACAGTAATTGTAGTTAATGGATAATTATTAATTATTATTAATATACGAACAAGCCAATAAAAGTTTCAGGTGGTTTATGTTGTTACCTTTAGCGTGATTTCGGCAGGATCTCCTGCATAATTTGGCAACAATTATCCAGAGACTTGACATTTACTGATAAAAAAATACCTGAAATCCTTTAAAACGTACAGGTTACAAGTAACTACAAGTAAAATTTGCTATAGTCCAAAATATTACGTCCTAGTCGCTTTGAAGTAATCATGTAATGTCTACCCTCGAAGTTTGTATCAGTAGTGGTATTCTTCCTGATTTTTAAAGTTTTCGTTTAAAACTTGAATGTTCAAACGCAAGGAATTTTCTATATATCTATGTATTACATATACTTCATCTTATTTCTTGGATACATATTTTTATATATCATATCTACGGACCTTTCTATAAATGTGTCTCAATATATATCATTTCACAACGTTTATCTGTATCCTGTCTTAAATCTGCAACGATTGTATTTGCATGTAGCTGTAACGTACTTGACACGAACGCGAGGCATTTTTGGTACCTTCCGTATCTTCTGTGTTGCAACGTTTGTTTGCATTACATTACATATTTCGCGACGTTTGTATGCAAGACCTATGCACTATTAGGACCAGCACCCAACCCTATAGAAGCTCAGACATCTGGAATTACGAAGACAGTACCTAATACGTCCGAAGAGGCTACCCAGACGTCTTCATGTTAGAATTTATACGCTATATGCCCTGCATGTATGCTACTTGCTGATGTCTCCTCATGTAAACGAAAAAGTTATAAATCACAAATAGTGCGGGTATAACGCATAAGCCAAAGTGGGGTAGCAGACAGTCGCGGCAGTTCGTAACGCTCATTCTTCGATACTTTCAAATTATGTATATGTGCGTTACGATTTCTTTCTCGGTATTGAATCTTTGTTTAGTACTTGAATAAGGTGGTTCTCTGTCTAGCGTCCGTCTTTCCTCGTGATTTCTCGCGCTTGCCGAGCTTGCGATTATTTAATTTAATGTTTTAATGGTAAATACGTACATATGCGATATTTAGATTAATATATATGAATAATGGTGAATTTACATAGTAAGGTGAAAGGAATATTGAATCTACAAAACAACATATTGGAATTTTGATTTTACAATACAATATAATAACGAAACTAATGAACTTATTAACATGAAAATAAAGCTAAAACGTTAAGAAGCCTCTACAGGTACCGAATCTACCGAATTAAAAAAAATGCAATGTTTAACATTACAGTACCTATCAAGTGTTCTTCATGAATCTAGGGTTGTAAGGCTTGTTCGGAGAACGACGAACTGTGTAAAGTTACTTTCATCACTAAATAGTACTTCTTATCTTCAGTCGCAGGCAAATTAAAATGAGTTCGCGCGAACAGCTTGTACATACTTGACTTTCAGTGTGAAACTTCATGATGATGTAGCCTTGAAATGTTATTCCACCAACGGATAGTTCGTACTGAAGCTTTTGCTCTTCTGTCAAAGTTTTTGATACATGGATACGGGAATAGATTTTCTTGATGGAAATAGAAATATGTCAATTCTTACGTATTGTTGTTTTATGCCGTCTTACTCCAATGATACTCGCAATTTTCCAAATTTTCTTCATTTTTCTAATTTGATGATGATTTCTAATATTTGAGATATATTTACATAAAAATAATAATTACTATATCTAAGACTTCCACTTCTACAGGGAACATATAGTATATTGCGAAGGAAATCAATGTTTCCGATAAATAATAGTTATATCGTTAGATTAATTACGAATATTAAGTTAAGTTACTAACGGTTTGACAATATGTTTATTTAATGCCCATATCTCTACGTAGCTATTAAACCTAATTTAATTGACAAACAGTATGTTCTATAATTCCGCTGACTACCTTATCTCGGCAATTAATTTACAACAATTAAATTTAATACAAGTATTAAACCATCTAAGAAGGAGATATCAAAAGAATTAAGAATATACGGCATGTACTGAAGCATAGAGGCAAACGTAAAAAGCGAGTGCAGTAAAAAACGAGCTAAAAATGCTCTCCTTTGTAGCACCAAATAATAGGTAGAAAATAATCATTAAAACGCTTCCATTGTTTAGAAGATTGCGAAGAACACTACACTCTCACACAATAGAAGGAGAGGGTATATGCACACGTACAGACGCACACACGTACGTACAATACAAAGACACTACGAGGAAAGCGAGATTGATCGGGAGAGTTGCCAGTAAGCAAGCAAGCAGGCATCCGAGCAGACGGGTAGAGAGGCTATATGTAGGCAACACACAGACGAGCTGTAGCTCTCTCACCCTTTCCCGGTAAAACGCCCAACTACACAACGGTTACCCTAGCAACGAACGGGCTTGTGGCCATTTGAGACCCTTTATCCTGCGGTATTCATCTTCGACAATTGAATGAGTATTCGAGTAGATAATGATATTTGCATGCTGATGATCTAAGTGGCCGCTTAATCGATGTTAGAAATCCGCCTCGCTTTCTCCTACGTACCTTTCCGCTTCCTCTTTTCTTTCCTCTGGAAGTTTATTCTTTTTCATATTAGTTTGAAAACTTCCCCAAGGTTTCTTTCGCTGTGCGGAAGGCGTTAACACAAGACACACATGTAAGCCTGCACCTATGGAAAAACTTTCTTGATCTGAATAAGTAAGTTACTTGCATATTTCTTGCTATCGGTATTTTATAGCAACACTTTGTGTACCACTTAACCTCATTAAATTGATTAACTTAACAAATATTTGAAACAAGAACGCTTCGAAATGAATGCAAATGTACAATTAGAAAACTTACAAAAAAAGTATTGTAATGTTGTAATATCGCAGCGAGAAATGATATTCAGCCAGTGTCGCTTTGTTAACTATTACCCAAGTAAAGCTTTCAGATTATTTTTCTAACTTCAGGAAATAATTACTCTCCTCGACTACTTTCTGTCAAGCTGCTCTCGATTATGTTCACACTCGTCAAGTCAAGGTTTGTGTAGCACCTTGTATAATTTTCAGATCTTCTTTGTTTGTCCACAAAGTTTTATTGGGTAAATGTATCTCCGTCGAAACGTCTAAGTCGACTGCTGACGATTGCTCTATCATCTTAATGTGATTTCCAAAAAAAATAAACGTAGAAAGAACTTCTTCTCAATGTTTTCAACAAGTTCTCAATTAACATTATACACAGTGTATTGTAGCAATATTGACGTCGTAATATTGTGAATTCTGGAGTATTAGACCTACTTCCAAGCACCTCAACTGACATAAGAACAATATAAATAGGAGGGTAAACAGCAACAGAAGCTACATAATTTCGTCTGAAGAAGAAAACATAATAGTTTCCTACGAAAAATTTCAAAATTTTCTCGCAGGAACTTGCGCCTTATAAATAATTAACACCTTTCGAACATGGCCGAATTATTGAGTTACATTAAGGTGATGTTTGTCCCCGAGATCATTCGACTGTATTACGGTATTCTCTCTGCCAAATCATACCAGAGAAGGAACCGGAACACCTTATTCCTCATTTTAATCCAACTTCTCAAGCTTCTCGGTCATTTAAATAAATACAGTTCTTTACAGATTTGTATAAACTAAGCTAACTTATGTTTGCACAACAAATAGCTAAGAAATCAGATGGAGGCCGACAATCATTAGATATAAGACAAGATAGTAGAAAAGATAAAACAAAAATTAGAGACATAAAAATACTAAGCCAACTACTACATACAAGTAAAACAAAGGAATATTACTAATTTAGTATAAAAAAAAAACCAATAACAACAGATGCTCTATAATTTGAATAATACTAACAAGAGTTTCATTTTAATAAAAGGCGCTGGTACATAATAGCTGAACAAAGATCTTAAATGAGAAACACATCCGCATATCGAAAACGTATCAATCCCCATTCTAATCGGAGGACATTGATTCTTCATTCCTCTGACGAAATCCAACAGAAAGTATAAAAAAAAAAAAAAAAAAAACATAATTCAAGTTGCAAGAAGAGGAACGCGCGAAAAATCCGTCCATCTTTTATCTGCGAAAATGGGAGAAAATGCAATAAAATCTGTCTGGTTAGTGACGTATGAGGCACACGAGAGGCGGGTGAGATTGGATATGCCTCCTCTCTTACCCATCCTTCGCTCCACACTGCCTGCCATTCGCCTCGCTTCTTCTTCATCTCGTTTGGCGTCTTTTGAACTCGAAATAGTCCTTACAGCAGTGGCAATGGTGGCAGCAGTCCCCAAAATCAATCAGCTCCAGATTCAGCCGGGTAAGAGATTGAAAGAGACCTGACAGTCACAGGAAGAGAGAAAAAGTGTAGACATTAGAATCTGATATATACCGTGCACGAGCGGCATTCGCTCTATCGGATTGAAGCTTTGATTGGATTCTGGATATGCTCGCCTTTTTTCTTTCCCGTTTCCGATGCTATTTAATGAATTTCTTCGACTTCGGCGCGGATTCCGGAATAAGAACTGCGGGATTGAGACTCTGAAATCCGGTAAACACGTACACATATAACCTGCACATGTATAAGTATGTGTATGAGTTTGTCGCTTGTGTGCGAGTGAAATTTAGAAAATGCGGAATATAGGACGAGAAAATTGAATTTTAATATTGCGTAGAAAGCGTCAAGAGGAAAATAATGCCTGCGCTTCAATATACATTCTCATTGCTGTTGTAGCTCTATATTTTGAATTTATTTTTTTTCATAAAAGATATATATATATATATATATATCTTGGAAAATTTGATGTATATCCAGACGAAGATAGTAACAATTAATCTTCAGTATATCCGAATCAGCAAGTCGAGAACAACCTTCAGTTTCCGAGAGCTTTAAATATAAAAAGGGCGATTTAAACAAAGATAAGATCCAAAGCAAGAATAAAGAATTTCGGTACACTTAGTTATATTTGAATACTTTTCTGCATTAACCTATTTCAAACAACCTTCCTCAAGCTCTCCGACTTGTAAGAATTGGATCAATTTGTTCCGATATTTTTTAAAACGAAAACCTTCACAAAGTTACTTCAAAATATCTTTAATTTTCCCGAAATTTTGAAATTTGAAGAAGATTTAAAGAAGCGAAGATCCTCTATTCATACAATAAATGTTGCTATGTATGCGCCTTATTTTTTCCTTGTAATCCCAATTTTAAGTCGCGCTAATTGTAAATCATTGAACCAAGCCTCATGATTTAAATTTGCATATGCCCCATCTTACTCTTCGGCAAATTTTTCTGTGCGAATAAATTACGAAAACGTTGCAGAAATTTGCTTCTGCTCATGATTAGGCATCTTACAATGTAACGTAATAATAACTCTGGCTATTCCCCATTAATTTGCGTTTGGGAAAATATCAAATACAATTGGTAAATCGCTAAATGCAATTAGCAAAATGCCGTATGTGGGAACTTCATCGAATAGAATTAACAATTTTGAAAGTAATGTCTATTACTTCCTTTAAATTCCTTTTGCTGTCTACTAATGCGTCATGCAAAGATGTCCCCAAAAATAACTCGGGAATTCGTACTTATTTTGCTATAAGAATATGAATACAATTCTGCAGCCCATCGTTGCTTATACGTTATCAGCTATTGCAATTAATTTAAAAAATTGCGCGATTAGGTATTCAATTGAAATAAATAATTTTGATATGTACGTTCTGATTGATGTTTACACTATTTTTTTATATTGTTTTTTGTTTCGTTGTTTCGTTGAAGATTAATTACAACACATGCATACAACACAAAAGTTAGTAGATTGCTACATATACAGGGGACTTACTTTTCGACTCTCTCTAGAAAGAATTTTAGAATTCAAGATTATAAACCAAATACATTACCAAACCCATAATTTTCCAACAAAGAAATCTACTAACTTTCTTATAAAGTGGAAAAGACCCACTAAATATTCTCGAGAGAAATTACGTGTTTGAGCTACCCTAACGTGTGATATACAGGAGAGACCGGTAAAAATATTAATGTAAGAATTAAAGAACATGTACAAGATAACGTCAAATGTAAGTGGACAAAAATAGTGTAAAACTGACTACTATATGAACTATCAAAATCTTTTCAACAATCTGTATTAGAAGCTTAGAAAATCTATAAATTTACGAAAACAACACAGTTAATTGACTTAATTAATTTAACTTTTTTATATAAATTCCCAATCAGTAATGTTTTAATTTTTTTTCGCTGAAGTATAACTAACTGACGCAGTAGCCCTGTACCTGATTTCAACATGAAGTTTTTAAACGCTTTTGTTAAATTTTCAATTGAACTTCAAGACACCTAATTTTATTTCTTCTTAGGTCACTATTTGGTGTAGTGTAGGTCATAAAACGTCCTTCCAAATCTTTCCTCTTTTTAGTAATGATTGGAAAGAAGGTATGGCACATTAAGCAACAACATTTACAAAAATCGCTTCGCGATCAATTAGTCATACGACAATGATACTAGAGTGAACGTGACAACAATATTAAATCGAAAATATAATATTTCTACTACACATAACTATAATCATGCTATGGAGATACTTGTAAAATAAGACAATATTATTGATGCTGATGGGAATTGTGAAAACTAAAAATCCCTAATGTCAAGCACCACGGACACTATGGAAGGTCTAGTGTAAGATGTACGTTACATCTTTAAATTTGTTGTAATCATAGTTATTCGTGGCAGAAATTATCTGCTAAATTACATTTTTAACATTGGGATCAAATATTTAAAATGGTTGTGAACATAATCATCAATTAATTTACAGTAGTGAACATGTCAAACATTAACATTATTTTTTGTATTTTTTTTTTATCTTTATGTCAGGATCATTGCGGAAGCTGTTAACAAACGTACCACGTGCAATTCCGTGCGTTACAAAAGCAATTGTTAATATCAACAAATAAATTTAGATTAGTTTATGACAAAGCAAATCATTGGTCTTAGCTGGCAAACTTCTACAAAAATTTCGCGATGTGAACGCCGCCCAAGATCATTTTCAAACAGGCTAATGTTGTAATCTATACAGAAGATCATGTTTGAAAATTAAATCGCTATATCTGCAGAGCATCGTTGTACCCGAATAAATTGCTACACGTTAGTACCCAAATCTGGTCGAAGTCAATAATGGGCGTCTTAATAAAGGGTATATTGTTGAATTCAGCGTATCTTATGTAAATCCTATTATGTACTACTACTTATACATACTCAAAATATGCAAAATTCTTTAAGCTAAAGCCAACGTAACTCATACTTTATCTTTGAAATTGTCATCATCCTCTGAATTGCTGCATTAATTGGCTTTCGTAGAAAAGTGGCTAACCACGCGTAAAGCCCGTTATCTTTATATTAGCTGTTCCACTTGTTTCCCGGAACAACACGTGACCCTGTACATGAAAAGTTTTAGCTATTTATCTATACATTTCATGTTATATACGAGATATATGTATATTGCGCGAAAGTATACTGTTTGCAACATCATTTCAAGCAAATTTAACCAACAATGTCGTGCAAGCACGGATATAAGGCTCCATTTTATTTTACGGTATCTACAATGTTGTGTAACTTAAAGTAAATTCGAAATTGAATAGGTGCGTTCTAGTATGTTGTTTCATTATCTGTGCCGTATCTTCTCAAAATTCTTTTGTGTATGCTATGCTTTAAAATAAGATACTCTTTAAGATTTCATCAGTGATACTATTATATGAAATTTGCTATGGGACACTGTTCTATTTCTTGCCTAATTAGAATTTCCGATAATTGGATTGTAATGCATACATTCTACACATTTACAGGAGCAGAACTGACTATCGTTTCTTTTCTTCAAGCTCCGCGTAACGGTCTGTTATTTCATCCAAGGCGACAGTCGACTTTAAAAAGCTTCCGCGGCAAGCAAGTTTAATTAAAACCAAATTTAAAAGACAGCTTCTTTAAGGACGGGTACCAAAAACACGAGAACACACATGCAACATATGTATTATAGCAGAGCACCGACAGACATATGTTCCCACATATCACATGAGTGGACATGTCATGCATTCTCTCGAGATTTTTTCGAAAGATGAAACACAGAAAGAACATCGGCCGTCTGTCGACCCGACGACGTCTTTCAAGAAGCACCGCGGCGAGGAGCGTCGCTTTCGAACGGGTCGAACGGGTCCGTTCGCCCGCCCAACTAAGAGAATAACTGGCACGGAAATAACTCCAAGTTCGTTAGCAGCGCTCCGGAATTAATTTCTTGAGTTTCCCGACCTACGGTCTGGTTTAAGTGAGCGCAAGCGCCTCTTCCGTCTCTCTCGCACTTGTCGTCCGACACATATTAATGCATCGGCCCCACCACTCAGCGTCAATTACAACTAATTGGCTGCCGGCACTCGGTTACCCGGTCGATGAAAAAGTTGGACAAGATCAGGGTTGTTCTTCGCTAATGAAAGTTAAGAAGGAACGAAGGAGAAAGTTCAATGATCTTCGGGGATGACGGCCGTTACTGTTGCATTGTACTGTGGATGCTGTATGCGCGACGAGGCGCTAACTGTACTTTTTAATGGGATAAAGATTTGCTGAGTAACTGTTTCCTCTCTGGTTATTTCCCCCTCGACTCGATAGATACTTACACGTGAAGATTTAAAGAAGATGAAACTACAACAATAATACGACCAACACCTTTTAAATTTTTACAAGAAGAATGAATGGTAAAAAATAGTAAAGATCGTTTTGATGTGTTTCGAAGTATTTTCTAGTAAGATTTACATACATGCATTTTTGCGCGTGTTCGAACCAATTTCCGGAGCGGTTTTTCTGCTATCCGCAAAACATTGCTTTTGAAAGCTTTAATAGGCTCTTGAGGGGATGAGAATCGCCATCTATGCACTTTTTGTTTGACATTTGGGAGCGAAAAGAGATAATTAATCGATAAATCTGTCCAATACGAGCAGTGATACATTAATTCGATGTTTTCCTACCTCAGCTAGCCAATCATTTGACGCACTATATGAGACATAGACATAATAGCAATGATCTGTCGATTGTTTTCCTAATTCCATCGATAACTTCTGGCAAACAAGTTGTTGTACACCATTAACTGGTCGGCAATCTTCGAAAGCAATGCTTACAACTTGTTCAGTATAATGAACAGACAGGCCATGGTTTCTTTGGAAGTGCTTCGTGAATGATTTTAGTTGAATTCGGTTCGCCTAGAAACACCCAAAGAGATTGTATCTTACAAGAGAGTATCTTAAGGTGTCACTCACTGATTGAATCTTGGATTTGTAGTACTCACAGGAGTTATAAAATACTGGTTTTAGGGGAACCTTACGTCAGGGGCGAGAAAGCTGCCGTAAACACATCGTTATAACGAGTAAAAAAAAATCATATATCTCTAAATGTGTCGTCCATAGGTCTATCGGATTAGCCCAAATGAGTTCTTTTTTTGGTTCCGCCGTCACTACTTCGGTCCTTTGCGAGGAGAAGGTTCAATGGAAGAGGGCAAAACTTACGCAAACAGGATCCCTGACCAATATCATTTACTATTATGTATACCACCCTCACTACTCCCTAATTGTTACTCGTTGTTTAATGTAGCGAACTCTCATTTGTATTATATATACATGGTATATTCATAACTAGAGAGAACAAAGGCGGATGAAATAATTATTTTTTTGCAGAGACTAGACAGACTCGTATTTTGTCGACTTTCGAAGACACCAGTCGGTAACACGAATCCATTCTCATGAGGCGAATAGACACGAGTCTATCTAGTCGCTGTAAAAAACGAATAATTCCACCTGTCTTTGTCATCTCTATTCATAACTATCATTTTGTTAGTGCACCAGATATAGCTCTGATATGTACATAAAATCACTTAGAAAACAGAAGCTCTGTATATGCCGAAGACGATAGTTCTACACATATGCCAAATTATCACTAGGCCGATATTTTTCGAAAATAACATTTGAAATACATTGCGTGATTACTCAAAAACGAGCTAACGTCAATATCGAATTACAACGGCTATGAACTAACACGCCCACTTTTAACGTTAACGAACCTCTTGTTTAGCAACATAAACTCAGATTCAAATTTGATCGCGGCGCATATACTTTTCACTAACTCATCTCTAATGATCGATGCAGTTTTCTGGCTAAGTTGGTTGAAGCTTGTCTTCCTTCTTTCACCTTAGAATGTTGAAAGCTTCTTTATTTTACCAATGCTTCCAAACTTCTAAGGCTAACTGAAAGTATTGAGATTCAGTCGCAAACAGTTTAGTTTTTAAAAAAGTTTAATTAATAAGACATCATCAAAAATTTCACCGTATGTTATCTGCATTAAAATTCCATGGGTAACGTATTTAATCTTAGGTCACAGCAGCGAAACAAACCTTACCGAAGCCGCTAATATGCTAACACTTACCCCTCAAATATTTCGAATATCCTACAATGAAATAATTAGATAATACAAGGAACCTTTACTTCAATAAAAAAATTGTCTTTAACCACCTGAACACATATTTGTGATATTAACGAGATGTACTTATCGAAATTAAAAAAAAAAATACCTTTGCAAGCAAGTATATAAACTATTGTCGAGAAATTTAAAAAAAGGATGCAGACCATAGAATACAAATTAACCGTTTTACCCATTTCAATTGAACTCTTTAAGCCTTCGTCATTCATAAATATCCGGTCTATTTAACGAGTAGGTATTCAGATTTAGATGGCTCCAATTCGTAACAGTCCACAGGATACAATAGTTCAATGCTTTATAGCTCCACAATAATGGAATACTACTGTGACGTACTTCTATTACCACCTCTTCTTACGGTACGAAGAAAATAGTGCCAATTTTCCGCTGCTTTAGCACCAATAGATTCTTGAGAAGACACTGGTTACATTCACCAACAGAAAATAGGATTAAGTATTTGGTGCTCTTTTTATTCCTGTTAGGTGAATCGTATCTTTATACCAAAAATAATTGCAATAAATGTTACATAATTACAACTGCGAGTAAACAAAAATTCTATTAAATAACAGATTGCACAGTGCCTCGAAAAGTTTATACAATGATACAGAGATGCCCCGGTTGCGAACTGTTTTAGTGGCAACATGCATAATTCTCTTATTTACAATACTAAATGGTCTACGTTCGTTGGTTTTATTTTGTCAGAGTTTTCGACGAAATGCTGGAATATTCTGATAAATTAGCCCGTGAAGTAAAACAATATTCTACTTTATCGCATGGTGAACATTCGACGTCTGTTGCTATACCCGAAGTGGCTAAATGAACAATGTTAAGAGAGTATCACTTGAAGAAAGCTAACGTTATAAAAATCTTTGGAACCAAACCTAAACCGTACCTATTGAATGAATAATTGGCTATAAAAAAGCTAAACTCAAGCGAAGTTACTCCAATATATGGTTTTATTTTATTTTTTTTTTTATTTTATTATTTTAATTACATTCGCGTACTATTGAATAATAATTACACATTTTTGCTACACTTTATATTCAAAAAACATTAAAACATGTGTTTTTTGAGCTACTTTTATTAACCAATAAATATCAGTGCTAAACTTTTCAGGTTACCTGTACATCTTGGTAGTCGTGCAATCAGAGAAGTACTTATTTATTTCAATTTCATTTCATTAATAGTTAACGGGATGTAATGGCACATTATTGCCGTCATTAATAATTGTTTATGTTAGTAATAATCCACACGACATTTCAATAATAAAAGTGCACCTTTATTCAAAGGCAATTGAATGTGCATATCGTTAGCGGATAAAGTAAATTATAAAACTACCATTGAATACCACTAAACACACTACATTTAATAAACAGTAATTTGAAATAATTGAACTGCAGCGCCCTTTTTCACCAACGGAAAAAATTGTTGTGATTATTTGCATTTTAGATTGGCGTATTAGGAACTCATCGACATTTACTTTACATGTAATATCCTGAGAGTGCAACGCGCGATGCTTTCCTAATGTAATTTCCTGCGAATGCAACAAGTATAATAAGTGATCACTAAGAGTTAGGATTTCCTTTTAGGATAAATGTTACGCAGCCGTGTTTATCCTACTGCTAAATACAATGTATTTTTATGTGTTCTACTTCTAAATAAAAAATATGACTGGTTCTATTAATTAGAAGCTCGTAATTAATTTTATCTCGATGATTCCGTTTAGTCTTATCTGAGTACTCGCTGTTACCGTATATTCAACTCAATAGATAATCCTTAAGTATAGTGCTGTATAATGATTGCAGGATATTCGAAATGTATTACTTTAGAACGTATTTTGAATTTAATTTAACGTGATATAAGCATCGTTTGCATTTTTACGACTTATATTTATTGTAGTAACTACGATATGATCATAAACAAGCATATCGAAGAGGGGACGTAATCCCTTTAAATAATTTTGTATTGTAGTTACAATGGTTGAACCCAACTTTAGAGCTTCAAATTGCATTTTGATTGCATTTGACAGATTTGATGATTCCATATTATATTTGATTTTATTAACGTTTCTTATACATTTTAAAGTATATTTACTAAGATCCACAAACATTTATCATTGAAACCAGTTATTTGCGTAACGGGCAAGAGCAACAGAAAAGAAAAGAACTCCTGAAACTATTACGAATGTGGGCGTATCGTAGGAAACTAATCTGCAATACGTTTAATGTTCATGCGAGTATATTAGAAAACATCTCGAGAAGTATTCGTGTCGTGCAAGAACTCAAGCCGATTAACCACGTAGTAAAAATGCGATACTCCAATTAGTTTAAAAATCGCATGAATGGTAATAATATTCTTAATAAATCCTTTTCAGAGGTTTAGTTCCATCTTAGTGGTTTTATTATAAAACATACTGTACGCATATGGTCCACTGAAAGTTATTATTTAGTAACAATTACATTCTGAAAACGCATTATTGGTCCATTAACGTTTCATAATGCGGTAAACGCTGAAAGATATCCTAATAACTAAGCCTGCAGACATAAATACAGTTCCGCGCACTTCGCAAAATTAGCAGAGACTAGACGGACTCGTATTTGATCGACTCTCGGGGAAACTAGTAGGCAACTCGAACAAATTCTTAAGAGAAGATCTCTGCTTATTGCATCCATTTCTGAATTAGCTGCAATGATGGCGAAATGAGATAGACACAACAAGCAACGAACCTGTTATCTAAAAATCCTGACCTAACTGTTTAGATTATTTCGTTTTTGCACGACTAATTAATACCATTTTTAACAATACACTACACACAATATAAGAACTTACCAAAACCATACGATATGCTTATAACAACACGATAATGCTTCAACACCTCGTCAATATATTTAGTAACATGAAGCAACGGATTTGTATTAACTAACGAAGATCGCTGAACATTTAGTATACCTTAGCTAAATTCTTCTTTTATATTTACTAAAAAATATTTTTGCTATTCTGCTAATTCTCATGCTCTATTATTGCTATTATTATTGACTTAGATCACCATATTAGCAATTTATTACGCTTTAAATAGAAACTTATCCCGTATTATTATCAAATATATCAAGTATATCTTAAAGCTATAATTTGAGCTTGAATCTTATATTAAAAGAATAATGTTGTTTATGAATTGCGTTTGACTCAAAGTATCCACTCATTAGAATAGAACACTGCACAAATACGGGAAACGTTGCCGATAAATAAGATTTGGTACTTCGTAAAGCTGGCACAAACTCTTAGTGTTTACCATCGAGTGCTTTCTATAATTTTTGCAACAAGTACATAAAAGCAAACCGTAAAGGCTAAGAACATTCGTTTAGAAAGGTTCATTTGTTATACTACTGATAGCAAAGGCGCCGCTAACCACTGACGATTTGTTCAAAAGCATTTACCTCAAGAATGATACATCATCATGGACCATCGAAAAAGAAATTGCTATCATTTCCTGCATGAAATCTCGAACGTAGATGATCGTCTACGGGTCGCAAATAACAGAAAGACGCCGTTTCTGGTAATGCCTTTTCCTTCGTTTAGGTTCCCGCCGGTAATAAAGAACACACGCATTTTAACGATAATGCAGGCAACTACGATTGTGCACGACACAAACGAATAATGGAAATCGTAACGAAGCACTCCGCTGGGAGTTCAATAGTTCAACGAGCATCGACAGAGTAAATGAAGAGAGAGGCACACCTTACTGTTGTATAGCATGTATTAAATGTGATTCAATATAATTATTAGTGGAACACTAGAAATGTTAATATACTGCGTAATAGAACATTATTATCGATTACACTTGTTAGATAAATTAGTCCTTAAATAACATATTTTACACATATTAAATAAAACAACTCCCACCTATATTATACAACATTTTATTATACCGCACCTATTTGTCCGTCATTAGAATTGAACCTGGATGATAAGATCTTGGAGGGTAACAGCTCAATTAGCTGTTAGAAAAGACGCTAGCGATGAATGTTTATTGGTTAAACCAAACCAAAGATTTTACAAACCTTTTTTCAATAAAACCTATGATTTTATTGAATTCTATGTGACTCATGATTCAAACGAATTTTTTTTTGAAAGTGTATAACCATGATACGTAATGTACAGCATGGCTCTCGTGTGAGAAAACCTGCTTAATGCTATATATCGAACTTGAATCTTAAAGAAATTTATTTAGTAACAGTATTTCTAATATATGCATTGTACTTAATAAATCTCTTTCGTTACTATTATTACTAATTGTTTTACCATATTGGTGGATTTGATTAAGTCTTCCGAATGAATGTAACCCAAAATGCTGACTTCGAAGTACAAAGTTCTTCGTTCATTCTTCGGGACTTCACTGGAACAGCAATGTGCGGCGAACACGAAAAAGGAAAAGTTGAAGCCGATCCAGCAGTTGTAAGTGTAGGTGTTGCTATAATAATCGGTTGGTTCTGTCACCCTCGCAAAATATAACGTTACGACCATCAATAAATTGTTTTCTAATTGTAAAGAGCCTATACCTCTCCCATTACAATCTAAGATGGTTCATTCGATAACTTGTACGCAATGTTTATCTGTATATATTGGACAAGCTTCTCAATATTTTAAAAATAGAATAATTGAAAATATCTCGGTGTTAGCTGCTAAACACAATACAAAGAGAAAGGCTCGTCTTAAAGATGTACTACAGTAATATGCCCGCTAACTCCATCAATTTTCGTACGAATATCAATAATGTCAATAATATTTATTCCATCTTGTTTCATATTCACCCTAACTTTAAAAGTAATCGTTTTCACCATCAACGACCACAATTGAATTTTACTTTATAAAACACGAAAAGAATATGAAAAACTAATTTGAAATCTTAAATTCTAACAGAGATTAATTATTTAACATTTGCATATATTGAATAAATATTATAAAAATAAGTGATAATAGCGTCTGTTAGTAACGCAGGCGCAGTTTCTTAGATTGCTAACAAGGAGAACCAAAGAATATGATACTTTTCGCTCGACCCATGTATCTCTCCATCTGATCGGATTGGATGAAATTTCACCGGCCTGTATTTACACAATTCTTCGAGTTCTTTTTGAAGTTACCAACTGTTGTAGTTAACCTCTAGATCTTACTTTCACGCGCAATCGGCTCCGTCTCCCCTCCGTAACCTCTTAGAATTGTATCGAAATTTTAAAATCATTTTTAAGGTATTGAGATGAGAAAGGTTAGAACTAGTAAATTGAGCTTAGTGTTATTTACGGCTGTCTAACCTTCCCTATGGATCGGCAATATATCACTAATTCTTCAACCAGCTGATATTTCTCCCTGGGCTCACGCTTTATTAAGTATGGTTGCTGGCATTTCATTTTCGTTTTCCAAAAAATTCCAAAATTACTTCACCATGTCCTGCTGATTCAACTTTTTTGAGATTTTATTCATACAACACCAGTATTTCCTCTTGAACATTGTTATTGTGAACGTGAACCCAGTCAAATCTCCTCGGGAGTTAAGTCTACTTATTCTTCTAGAAACATTACAATTTTTTGATTTACTGATTTTTTGAATACTGTGTGTAATAATCGAAAATTATTTTTGTTCGCTACAAATGTACAACGGTATCTTCCTCAATATTTCAAATTGTCAATAGCGATTAGTTTTGTTAATCAAAATCTTTGATTCTATTTCTTCCAATGGTAGAAAGTGATATTACCTCTGTACTCGTTTTATTACGCCGTATTTGTATTATATCTTTTCAATTTACAAACCTTACAGTATATCCATCCGAAATTTAACGCAGGTAATTAGTTGTAAGGGAGCGCGCAGAAGAGAACGGTGCATTTGATTGCATCCCCAGGCATGTCGTTAACGTTGATTTAGCGGTAAAGGAAAATCGTTATTAGATTTTAACTAGTCTGAAACGGCGCGTGATTTATATATTCACATAGAATCGTGTATTTAAGGTAGATTTTTTTGAGCGGTCATGGTCAGCAATCATCATTAATGCACGTGCAATGCGTACAGATACGTACACTTGGAAAATGAAAACACCTAATGTTCGAATTACAAACATGTATTTGGCTTTACGAAAGGAAAAAGGAAAAGCGGTACGGCTACGTGCAGACGTAGATATCAATTTACAGTGTCTTGTTCTCATACGCCTTCGAGTGACGTAATTATTCATGAATTATTTCACTACGAACCTAAGCGATGTTATCGAGATAATCTTAAAATGCTTGTCTAATAAGACCAACGTAAAATCGAATTTACATTTCAAATCTTCATGTTAGTAATTATTTCATAACCGTTTAATGTTGATAGACTTGTGCAAAAAGCACACTACAACGAGGATAGCTATTATATTCGCTTAAACTTTTTTCGTTGTGCATCCATCCTTCTCTTATGTAACAAGGACCAGTTTTTCTAGTGTAAATAGTGATAATTCCCTAATGGATGTCTGCAACGACTATATCTCGATTGCATTCACTGCTACTACTACTTGAAGGTTATTATTTTGCATGTGTAATACCATTAAATATTGATAATGCAGCCGCTATAATCAAAACGCATTTAGCACCAATTATAGTGTATCTTCTGGGAAGCTAATGCTAATGTTCTTAGATAAGTGCTGCGACTTGTAAGTTCATGACAACTAGGCAATTTTTGTTTATATTTGGTTTAATGAGTCTCTCAGTAACAGCGATAGTTTCTGCAGCAATTTGATACAGTATAGGCTGTACTTTTATAAGATATTAGAACAATATATCGACATGCATTTAGAAGTAATATACAAGGTGTCTACCTGGTGCATGGGGAAAAAATAATTTTATTCGGGCAAAAGTTCTGCAGAACAGAAGAATTACATTCAAGTATAGACTTTCTGCAACGCCCGATACAAGTTTGTGTTTTAAAATGGAACAGGTTGTATATTGATACGATTTGGATGCATCTCTTCAATTCATGTCAATTTTCTTCATTAAGACCATCCATTTCAGTTTTTGAGATAACACTTAATCAAATAATTTTTATTTGATTAAGTGTTTCATGGAGCTTTCGTCGTCACAAATCGAAAAACTTACTACTTACTGTCACGGCTCACAGCTCTTAATTGCCAATTATTTAAAGCTGATGGTTTGGAATTTGACGTACAACCTGATATCGGTGTTTGCTTAGACTACGTCCTTATCCTCAGCTCTGCGATATCCGTAATGTCAAATAGCGTTTTCTCTCCATTTGTTAGGTCTACTAGTACTAGCCCTATTTTCAGAGGCTTCTCTTCATTCAGGTGATATGCGTGGACTTAATTGTGTTTACCGCTTAGATGATTACCCCATTTTCTGGAGTCGTCCGACTTTTTTGTAAGAATCTTGTCTCTATGTTATTTGACTTCCTCTCTCTGATTTCCTTAATTATCAGATCATTTTTTTTTCTTCTTGCAAGACAATCAGCGATGGTTTCGTCTCTCTGAAGTTCTCCTCTTTCTCTGTCTGGTGTTCATCCTCCTCTAACTCCGTTCCTTATTCTTGTATACATATTACTTCCTTCTGACCTATTCATCTACTGTTCACTCCCTCCTAGTCCACCATTTGGTTGCTGATTCCCCTATTCGCTTGCCTCTCCTCCTCCCTTGATGATGAAAGGACCTCTGGCTTCTTCTCCTCCTCCTCCGATTTCCTTGATCCATCCTTTTCCTATGCATCCTGTGGTTCATTCTATATTTTTTCTTCTTTTTTGTCATTTTCCCCCTTCCACTGCTTCCTCTCTTTGGTGTTGGTGTTCTGAAATTTCTCTCTCGGTTGGGATTTTTGCATTTCGCTTGGCTTTTTACATCTCCAATTCTTCCTCTTATTGTCCTCTTATTGATGTCCTATCCATATCGATTTCGATTGCCTTAAGCTTTCCAAGATCGACATAGAAGTTATTAACCAGATACCGGAGGCCCTTGATTTGCTCGCTTATAACACGTTCTCTCGCTACTACTTATCGGTTACAATGCTTGATCATGACTCCCGATTTACGCGTACCCATATTTATAAGTCAATAAAAAACGTCAAACAATAACAGCTGCTCATCTTAGTTCATCGCGAGGTAGGGTGGTTATACGTCTGAATGACAACTTCTTACTCATACTCTCCAATGGTAAAGGATACTTATTATTTTGACACCAGTGTCGTGACACAGATGGATTATCAAAGTTCAAATTAGCAGGTTTCATTCTTCATTTTGTAATTGAAAATTTGTTGTGGACGTTACACAAAATATTCTTCCCGAAATATTAATAATGTTCAACAAAATACAATGAGTCTGCATGACGGATAAAAGTTCTAACTTCGAGTAAACGTTGAAATCATATGGATAAATTACAAAAAAAAGCCTCTGCCAAAAAAGTATCGCATAAACTAAAAAAGGGCATTTATGAACTATAAAAACACTAACAAAATCATGGAACATAGCTTTTTTACTTTTTTTTCTAAAAGAACACATTTAGAAAAATGCATATGTACAAGATTTATTCAGTTGTTTATTGAAAGTCTTTCTATACGGACGAATTTTAAAGTGCGAAGTCAGAGTTCTGTACCAACGCTTTTAAAACTAAAATGAGCAATTTAACTTCAGAACAAGTGGCTGCTATAGTTGCTTTAATCGAAGATGGACGATCTCAAGCATACGTTGCTAATTTGATGAACATCAATCAGTCAAGTGTTTCTAGAGCCGTAGCCAGATATAGGGAAACGGGCAATTACAGTAAAAGACCTGTACTAGGTCGTCCAAGATGTTCTACTCGCCAAGATGACCGCTATTTACTACTACAAGCATTACGTCGAAGACATGTAACTGCGAGACAATTGCAGAACGACTTGGCTAGAGTCAGAAATACTCGTGTGAGTACTCAAACTATTCGGAATAGGTTACGACAGAGTGGATTAAGAGCTAGAGTAGCTGTAACAGCCCCTCGTCTCACTAGGAACCACCGAGTGGCTCGCTTAAGGTTTACCAGAGAACATGTAAATTGGAACATTAATGACTGGGCCAATATACTCTTCACAGATGAGTCAAGATTTGGTCTTTACACCTCAGATAGGCGTATCTCAGTGTACAGACGAGACGATGAGCGCTATTCGCAGTGTAATATCAGACCTAGACCTAATTTCGCTGGTGGCTCTATTATGGTTTGGGGAGGCATCTGTTTAACAGGTCGTACAGAGTTAGTACCAGTAGACAGAAGTACATTGACTGCCCACAGGTATATTTTAGACGAACGGACATTTTAGAAGAACATGTAGTACCATATGCGCGAATTATAGGAAACGAATTCATGTTAATGCACAATAATGCACGACCGCATGTTGCAATAATCATCCAGGAATACCTTAACGATGTTGGTATTCCAGTTTTAGATTGGCCTGCGGTAAGTCCGAACATGAACCCAAAATGTTGCCCCAGCGGACCTGCATGGACTAGAAAATGCTCTCTGTGACGAGTGGGAGAATTTGGATCAGGCTTATATACGGAGATTAATCGAATCTCTGCCAAACCGTATGCGAGCGGTCATAAGAGCCAGAGGTGGCAATACTCAGTGTTAAAAGCTACTGTTATGACACTTTTCTTTCCAAAATTATAATTTCTTGTTTTAATAAAAATCTCAAGTATGAGTTCTTGTTTTTATTTGGCCTGTATTTTATTTAAACAATCATAGAAATTATATCTTAGAGCGCATTAAAGTATATTTACAACTGTATTGCTACAAACAAAGATTATGCGATACTTTTTTGGCGGAGTGTATATTTCATAAACATTTTCAATGAATATCTTTAAGGAAATAAATGTTTGTCGTATTTCACGAAGACACTTTATGTATCTTAGCAAAAATGTTATTATTAGAAATCCATATTCAATCCACTAAAGAACAATGCACTCTGAGTATAGGAAACTGTTTATAAAAAAATCTCAGAACAACAAGTACTCAATTAAATAACATTTGAATCACCATACTACCGTATAAGGCGTTTCAGATGTTGGCCACCACATATACAACGCAACAGTACTACTTTCTTAGTATTTATTAAAAGCCAAAGAACGTTAACCTTTGTTGTTAAACACATGCTTTCTAAATATTCCGTCCGGAATACTTCAATCCAAGATTTTTATATTGTATTACTCAGCGACAAATTTTTACATTGTTTTCCACCTCGCAGCAATATTATACTGTACTTTATGTAGGTTTACTCGTAGTTATGCAGCTACACGGCAGTCCACTCACATAAGAATTAAATTTTACTGTGACAGATGTGACAAGATAACATGTGTGTAGTTGAACATCGTCCGCAATTCTCTAAAATACCTAACACGACGTAAATTTACATTCGCATCAATACATAATCATTAATTCCATGAGAAAAGGCGCAGGAAAATCTACATCGCATAAAATACAGCTAATAGTTGCTCTAGGTAGGAAGGTATATAGGACCTTCAGAAGCCGAGATAAATGCAAAATATACATTACACAAGACGAGGGTAAAATAAATTTGAAAAGAATATGTAAATCTGTAAAATATGCTCTCAATTTACATGGGAGAACGCACTTACTGCGGATACTAAGATCGATTGATTTCATACGGACGAAAATTAATTTACATACGCATACTTTATATTACGTGTTCGTTCGCTGCCGTCTTACCTCTGCCTCTTTAAATTCAGAAACGCTACTCAACGAAATAAAATTTCCTAGCACGTCACACTTAAAAGGGTTAAGGGATTGTAAAGGACTTCATCCGCGCGCATATTTCTACCCTCTATATTTTTCGCTGTTGTTATATTCTCCGCGCTCTCTTTGCTTGATTTATGGATTACGTTAGCTATTATTCAAATGTGAGGAAGTATTTTGTATCATGACCACCTGCGATGCGGGTGCATTCTATCCCACGTACCCCTTTTGTTACGAGTTCGCCGCATTCTTGATCTTACACACATCGCAGTGAGGATTTAAACGCACACATTCTAAATCCCAGCCTGTACAAAATGGATTAGTTTTAAAATTTCTTCTCGTATGTCAATTTACGCTCACATAATCTCCGTAGGTCTTCCCATTGTCGGTACATTTGGCGTCATCTCGACAACTTTCCCCAAAGTTCATTTCAAAGTTTCTACTACGTCTGTAATCAAGATTATTAACATGTTAAGGCATAGTAAAGCGTATTTACAAAAAAATTGAAATTGTTGAATAGTGTTGGAATAAAGATATTCATTGAATTTATCTACTTACCGAAGTGAATCTAGCTTTTGGGAACCGTTTACAATAATAAATAAATCTACTGAAAGCCGACAATAAACATATGCAAGATATCTACAAAGCGCGCTTGTTAAGTTGAAAATTCTTTATCCATATCGATTAATATTTAATAACATAAAACGAACTCTTTCACAAACTGTTCAGAAACATATCACGCCTGTTTGGTACTATCACCGAGCATATCTAGAAAGCTCAGAATCAACGTAACCTAAGCTCAGCGACAATATTAGGTTAAGCATAGAAAGTAGAAGGATGCTTTTAAGTATCTATTTCATAAAGTCTATAATTAGAGAGGACAAAGGCGAATGAAGTTATTACCTTTTTGCGGAGACTAGACAAACTCGTGCTTTGTCGACTCTCGGGGACAACCAAATGACGCGAATAGGCACTAATCTATCTAATCGCTTCAAAAAAGGAATAATTCAATCTGCGTTTGTTATCTCTAGTTGCGAATTAGAACATACATGTCGCGAAACTTTTACTTAGTACACATTGAAAGTTCCGAATGTATTCGACTAAACATCTCGAATCATAGCGTATCGTTTTCTTAAGCCGTGAACACAGCCGTTTTCTTTATCTAAAAAAATATTTTCAAATGAGGAAAACAGCTGTTCCGCATAACGTAAATTTATCCTAATCTAGTGAAATCTGTATTTTTTGCTGTTCTTGTCACTGTTCTTATCACTTGAGATTATTGGCCCTCTTTGTACATTATCTACTGTTTAAAAGGATTCTAATGGTAACAAAAACTTCTGTATTACGATGACATCCGTTGTTGTTTGATAGTTATGTTTGATCAAAACTAACTGTGGTGGTTCTGATAAAATGGCAAATTCGTTTGGGAAATTTGACAAATATTGCTAAGTCCATACTAGTGTTATTTATATCTGGGTAGCACTGGTACGAATAGTTTCAACTACGAGATGTAACACGTGCAGCATATACCTTGCAGGCTACAAATTAGCGAAAGTAGGATTAGGTGAACTGCCGACATCAATTTCGAACCTTTGTAAAGTGGCTATTATTACGTTTTTAATGACTTCATGCCACGAAGGTGGATTTTAATACTTAAACTGTAACGTGCACCACTGAATGCAGCATGTTCAAATATATTTCGCATTTTCTCACGCAGACGTAGTAAATAATTTCGCAATGTTGATTCACTTGTCGAGGTTACTGTTGTCCCAAAGTTTCCAAATCCGCGTTACGTACCAAACGCTTCACCCGTGATGCCTCGTAAAAAGTATTCAAATGAATACTTCGAAATAAGCTTGCAAAGATTGCTCGCCCTGCAATAATTTTGACGAATTATTTCTTCACTAATGTTTGCTACTAAAATATTGTAACTAACGTCGAATGAACCGAAATGGTATCTGCTGTACACCGATATTTTTTGCGCGATAGTTACATTTTTTTATCTTAGATATGTGCCCAATAAATGTTTTTATTCGTACGGAGAATAGTATTACTTAAACATGATGTTCAAAACACCACAAAAATTTCACCTTTTTGCATCGACAAACTTCTCTTGAGTAATCATTCAGATTCAGTATTTACAATATTCGGCAATTTTTGCAAGAAGTGCAAGAGATATAATCATATTGAGAAAGATCGAACGCAAAAATTCCAAACTACGTAACGAACCATGCTGTTATGTTCTCAAAACCACTGTTGACGTATATGTCATATGTATACATATGTCCCTACAACCTGCTTTCTCGCTCTCTGTATGTCATGTTCTCCTTCGTGTAATTTATCAGTTACGTAACTCATCAAGGTGTGCGCCCAAATAAAAGAACTTGCGCGGCTTGTTGCTTTCAGTTTATAGGCAATCATCGTATACAAAACAACATATGTACATTTTTCGTTAGGAGAAGAAGAAGGGTTTACTCCGCTATTTAGCCTTCAGCGTAAGATTGCGTACCCGCATAAAAGCAACCGATTTCTAATTGTTCTCTAGGCAAGAATATTACATTATTTGTGTGCATCTTTTTCCTATGTACGATGTATGGAATAAATTATCAATTATTATTGCTATTGCTATATATACGTATATCGCCAAGAGAACGAATATACAACTGATGCAGATACACACAAACGGGAACCTAGACATCGATCAAATTCGTATTTCTCAGTTTTTTGTACGCAAACCTGCCCTTATAGTTACTTAATTTGTAAGTATAAATTTAGATATGATTGCACATATCATATGATACGTATGAAATACTTTTATTTATTTCAATTCAGCAGGCCTCTTCATTGGCACATATTATGTATAACATCTCATAATACGTACCTATAATCACCTCCCAGGGAGCATGTAACACTAGTAGTTTTGTGACATATTTCAGGCACGCCACAAAAACGGAACATATTCCAAAAATGTTGTAACTTAACATTGTAAATTTAACGTTCTAAGAACGTTATAATTTATGGTTCTGAGAACATTATAAGTACATAGAGTGCTTCGGGAGATATAGTAAATACCTTAGAAGTTAGTAGTGCGTAGTATTTTGAATAAAAAGATTCATATGAACATGTGTGAAATTCTTAATAGTTATAGAGTGGATGTTATTCCTAGAAGCATATGCAGAAGGTGTTAACCAAACGCAATTAGCCTTCGAACTCTCTTGCGGCTCTTAAGCCGTTTTAGATTTATGTGGATTGCAATTTGAAAAAATTAAATATTGGGCAATGGAACCTGTAATGAAGGATATTCGTTTAACGTTAGGGAACTGTTAATTCGGTAAAGTTTGAGCAACGTTATTTTAACGCCTGAAAATGTTGAGCGCAAAAAATAACCTTATTTTAATCCTTAAAAAGCATTTCTTTGATACATTACGTTCTTTCGATACGTGATTTACCTATTCGTAGGCCACTCAATATAATAGGCTCCAATTAACCCCAAATAAAACAAACACTTTAGTAGATAAAAGATACAAATGTTTATATTTTCCAAATTACGCAGCCAACTGATAAAATAGAAAGAATATAGAAATCCAGGGAGTAGCTGTTTATAATCAATTAACGTTTGTAAAAGCAAAACAGCCTATAATGTAATGGAGGGCATTTTGAACATCGGGGAGGACGAAATTTAGTGGACCTTTAAAATACGTCATATATCAGTAATCAAGATATTGGTTAAATGACCCAATGCAGAAGCTATCGTTACAAATTATAGTTCAAATGTCAATCGTCACTTCTATATTTTATGGCCAATACTCCAATCACCTACTGGAAAAACCAACAAAGACGTGGTATTAATAACTTTATAAAAGTTGGAAATGTGAGCAACTCAAATATTAACATTTGTAGTTCTTAGCTAATCTCGTGCAACGTATATACTGCATGCGTTACATCTCGTAGACAAAACTATTTGCCATTACTACACAAAGTAAGCTAGTAGCACAAATAAGAGCTGTGCCTGTCAAATTTTCCAAAGGAATGCCTCCACAGTTAGTTGAAAGGTTCAAGTCTATTATTGTCAATTTCCTTCCACACAAGTGCTAGCAAGTAATGCTATGACCTTATATAAAAAAGTGTTACCATCAAAGCAACTCAATTAAAATTTTAAGACTGTCAAATTAAAATGTTTTGTTTCAATAATAACCAATCATTATAAAGGTGTTGATTACCATTGGTCAAAACTTTGCAAATAGATGAAGAAACGTGCGAAGGTGGCTAGAAACTCTAAATGACGAGGGAGATATCTGCGTTGGACCAAAATTTAATGATATACTATAAATAATAAAAATAAATAAATAAAAATAAAAAATAAAAATAAATAAAAAAGGCAGAGTTGGCTAGAATAAAACAGATTTATAGCAATAGTGCTCCTACAAATACGTTTGCTTGATTTAAAGATCATCACTATTATGCATTACATCGTTACATGTAGAACAATCGTCTCCCTTATATAAAAATATTTTTTCATTGCTGCGAAGAAGGCTCAAGGAAACGACAACGAAGACGAGCGACGTGAATCGGACATTAAGCCGAACACTTTGCCAATATAATAATAACTTATATTCCTACTTAAGCAAAGTTGCTTATAATTGAGAAAGGTAATCAGGCAACAACGGATGTAACCGTTCCATTACTTTTCTTATTTATAATAGGTAGTAATGAGATGCTTATTCGATTTTTGGTTTCAATTGACCGTTTACTTTCTTCCCTGCTGTTACATGCGGACTGCTACGTCATTTTCGATTTTTCGTATTAGTTTCCAGCGGCTTCCATACGCAACGAGAGCGTGCAGTTGCAAAATGTATATTCCAAACTCGACGGTTCGAAGCTACGAGTACGGTCTAAACTGCGCGAGAATTGCATTTTAAAATCACCTAGAACATTTCGTATGCATGGGATCCGGCGAATATTAAAATTCGCTTTGTTTCAAAACTCAATCTCGCAATACAAGCTTAATGTAAATATAAGAAGTAATACCGGCAGCTTGATTTGACGGCTCATACCGCTTCTGTCAGACGTCCGTTTCTTGAGGAGATTGATTTTAATAAGAAAGCAACAACTAGGGGAGATGCGCGCACGAGACAGCTATGAGATTCCGGTTATAATAAGAAGCAACACATCAACCGTCTAGAAATTCCACTAAACCGACAAAAATTCCTTTGCCCTGGAAGATTTTGAATATTGCCTAATAACTTTGATTAAATATGTATTTACAAAGCTTAAAGATGCACTTCTCTATCAGTAAGAATTTTTTTGTATTTATTATTATGTGTAACATGTATTATTGTGCAACACGAAGTTGCCAATAGAATTTCAAGGTAACGTCTTGTATACTCAACGTAATACATGTGTAAAAGATAGTAAATAAACACACAATTTAGTAATGTTTACAATATCTAAAATATCAACTTATCATTATTTCACTATATCGTTTATATTGAAAACACATATAGTGTACATTACTACATATATTTAATAGATTCTTGTCTCCTAAAATCTGCGTTAAGTAGTGGAAAGTTGAGAATTCACGGTTGGAGTGATAAATGTTTATGTTTTAGGAGGAGCTATAGAGAAACCTTAGATTATGGAAAATCACTATGTATCTGCAATGAAATTATTTAAAAAGTAAATTACTTGTACGCCTACAACCTGCATCGTACAAACGTGTACCTAAAAATGCTATTGCTTCTTAAAATAGTTTGCTTACGTTATTTTTGGGAGTACAAATAAGTCATTATTTGATTTATTTATTAATTTATAGTTATCTGCAGGGTTTTGCCTAGTTACACATAGAACATCCTGGTGCCAAACGAAAGCGTTCAGAACGAATTTGTGCCATTCGTGCCTATGCTCTTAAAATTAGTTGGGATAAAGATCATCTGCAACATTGCAATATGTTTCTCGTATATTCTGCTAGAATATTTTGCTAAATCCTGAACTACATTAATTTAGTAAAATAGGCACGCACACACACACACACACAACAAATTTTCGAATTATCTTTTTCTAATTCTAGTTGCAATTACGATATATTTTTCTCCGTGCACTACAAAAAAAAGGAAAAGTGACAATTTTTTTTAATAATTGTAACTACGTACACTTACGCATTTAAATTTTTTGCATAATATACACTCATGTTAAGCAAATTTGGCGAATCCTAAGTTATTCAAATTAGGCCGAACCTGTTTTTGGAATTCAGAAGGACCATTTTTGATAACTATATTTTCTTCATATTTATATAAATAGCCATAACAACGCAGAGATTTGGTTAAATAAATTTGCGTTGAATGGCAATACGTACACCTATATATAAGCTTGAGTAATGAGGAAAGCAATACAGCTGCTAAATAACACACTTCTCACAAGTTACATTTAAAAAATGTAATTTGCAATCCTCAAGGGATGAGTATTGGATAGGGTAGCCAGAAATAAGATGACCACTCAATTATTTAGATTATGTACTTACGCATCCAATTTGGACGCCATCAACCAAACTAGAATTATAAGATGTACTATAGCAAGTTACAGCAAGTATGTAAATATCAATTGGATCCACCCAGCTAGTGCAGCCGTGCTTATAGCTTAATGTACTTTACAAACTTTACGGAGGAACTACTAGTTTTATGAGGAGCAAAGATTAACATTGGAAGCGAAGATACTTTGAACCATAATAAAATATTTTGTTGAAATTTTATTGGGACCCTGAACCTGTCAATAAATTAACGTTTATTGACGTTAAACGTTCACTTAAAATTTATTTTTGTGAATTTTACTTTTACTATTATTCTAAGATAAATAATTTGGATTTATTTATCTTAGAACAGTAGAATAGATATCAATTATCTGAAATGAAATTATCTTATCTTATATAAGTTTGTCTTCTTTTTGAAAGACATGAAATAAGTATCGTCATTTACATTTATACCATACGTATTATTCTAGTGTTATTTTAAAATTTAAACTGGCAGCAATGAAGATGTACAACACAAAAATATAGGTAAGGTAGCGACAGGGGATTTTCTTTGAGAAAATTTCGAAACCTAAAAGGAATCTTATTTAAACAGTACAATCGGCACAGCCAAATAAAATTTCAACGTTTGAACAAAAACCGATTAAAAGAAAAAGAAGGAAATAATTAGTAAACAATAAATATAATAAAACTGAACACTGAAACGCGCAGGCAACCATTTTTTTTAAATAACCACTACCTAACTTTGAAATAGACAACTAATTCATGTTTTAATTTAAGATATACTTATGCACTGTATGTTCTACACGAAAACCATTTATAACGATCCAGTAATAATGAGTGCGATTCTATAATTAATATAAAAAATATCTCAATGGATATACCAATGCAGTTTTCATATATAAAACAAAAAAAAAACATAAATTACTTATCTAGAATCATTATTGAGCTATTAATAATTTTATTACAGTATAAGGATGAGGCAGGTTTATTTAACCGTAGTTAATGTTTGCAAGTAAAGATGAGCGAATAAAATACTAATACAAAAAAAAAGTATATGTGGCGTCATCTGTAAGCCTAACCCAGAACTCTCGTCTATTTATAAGAACTTAATATACCTGTGCTATTAATTTGCGTTTGCAAAATCCAAAATTTATTTACTTTACATTATATATAGTAGAATTTCATACAAATCATTTCGAAAAATAACCTACATTAAATACAAGGCAAGCACAAAATAAACTACATATACCAATAAACAATTAAAAAAGTTTACTACTTCAGCCTAAATTTTATTAAATCAAATTACTATAACAATATTCATTTACTACCCGTTAATGGAGATGGATTAAAAAAATTAATAACAGGTGGTTATTTTTCTATGTGAAACTACATGCGCCACCTAGAATTAAATGGCAGAAACATAAAGCTTTTTATTCTCTCTACTTCTTTTGTGTGAGTGAACGGAGGGGTAAGCAAAATATTGTACCGGTATGCGTATAACCAAAGGTCTGACGCGCGGTATGCTTTATTGATTTTTAAAATTTTTATTAAACTTTAAATTGTTTACTTTAATCAAGAGTTCATGTATAAAATAATGTTGAGCGGATTCTATTTTATTTTTTTATTTAGAAATTAAATTTCTATTTTATGATTAATTTGCAATTTAAAATCTTAAACTTATTATTTTTACTAACATCCACACTGGCTCAAAGTATAAATAAGTCTCTAGTAGTTGGAGTAGGTACGAAAAAGGACTACAATTTTGTTTAGATTATTTATCTAAACCAAGTTAAATACCTTCAATGTTACCTGCTTTTTGCGATTGTTTAATAATGTATTTTTGATGTTAATCCAGTGTTCGGTAAAATTGATACATGAGCATTTCAGACAAAACCCAATCACCAATATTCATAAATAATCAAGTATTAATACGTAGTAATAATTTTCGGAACCTCGAACAAATACAGGCATAAATTATGAATATTAAAAGACAAAGCTAATGGGTTGTAATAATACATCCACTATTTACGTTTTATACATATATGTACTTTATATTTGAATATAAATCAGTAGAAAATCGCAAAGGAAACTCAGCTCTTAATAAAATAAATAACAGTAAATAAAAAGAATATCTGTATTAATAAAGAAGAAACGAGCTAATACTGAAAGCTGCGAAATTCACTATTCTTAATTTTTCTTGTACGATCTTTCAGGTAAGTATTCCTCTAGAAATTGTCTGAAAACTATTTATTGCATTTCAAATGCAAGATGGGAATGCGACGGACACGCCGAGAAAACAATTACATTTTAGAAGTGAATATTTTATGTAACTCCAGAAATTAACCAGGAACGCTATTGCGATTACTTTAATACTTAAAATCTACTAACCATATTTTTATAATAGAAATATTTTCAAATGGTTGTGTAAACACTCGGTTATTTCGAAACAGCTTCCCCGAATTCATTATCATTCCGTTTCTTCACAGTATTGTAGCAACGTACATGCCACGACGTTTAGCACTTGCACAAGGAAAAAGAAGGCACTTTGGCGTTTTTCATCAAAAATGGGTTACATTATTTATATATACCTAATTTATTAAAATACCTTTGTATTCCTTCTTCTATTTTTTTAATATACTTATTTCTAATTGTTTTAATTAAACTTTCGTTTTTTTTTATCATGAAAATTAGACATTACATTCTATGTCAATGTATCTGCATTATCTGCATATCTGAAAACTAAAGTTGGTAATTATATAATAAATAAGTAGAATTAAATATGTAGTTGTCGTTAGGGCAACTACATATTTTGTTAGACCAGGCAATTCTTAGTGTAAATTGTACTTATTAAAAAAAAAAACAAGGGCTGCTGCCCTAAAATCTTTCACTGTGCGCACATTATTACTGGTATCATTACCTACTAATTGTCGTAGAAATCATATTAGAAAGTAAATACTGTAAATATATAGTAAACTGACAATAATAAGCATAATCTCCAATAATTAATCTAATATTTTTGTTTTCTGTTATCTTTCTTATATGATGCAATTACTCCAACGATTGTCAGAAATAAGCATATCGAGATCGCTTTACTTTTTGAAAAATCCTGATGTAGAGCCAAAGTTTCGAAGGGTAAAAGTGTACCTGCAAAATACATACAAAACTACTTTCAACATAAGCAGCACGTTCTTCGAAATAAGAATTTCTATGCATATCTAGTATTACCCCTACAAATGACTGTATCTACGTGCTTCATAACATATTTAATAGAATTAAATATATAAGAAGCTGGCTTCGTTTAATTAAATTAAATATAATATATTATAGAAAAATAGTCCTGATCTTTCTGTTGTAATGTACAAATCTTGTTTAACTTCGCAGGTGGATTCTATAGCTCTGAGTGCACTAAATTAATAAACTATAACTTTATAATGGAAATTATTTGGGTTGTTACTAAAATTTTCATTCTTAAGATATAAGTTAGCAACATTTTAATAATCGGTTCAACTTCTAGCGTACTGTGCATCCAGAGATTCAAAATAACTGTGCACCCAAAAAAGATGTCTTGTTAAATCACCAAAAGTATTTTGGTTGAGATTTTTTTGCTGGGATAAACAACAATTTTAAAGGTTATATTAGCACAAATTTAATTTTTTGTTGTACTTTGTCTTCTCTTAATGTGTATACGCGAACGCATACCTAAGAACAGATTAATAAGAATAAAGAATGAGTATTGCTGTTGTGTCTTCCATACTAAACCATCTTATGTTGTGTCTTGCCCCAAAACTGAAACGAAGGCAATTGTCGTTTTGACTACTTGTCTTAATTTAAGCAATTGTTAGAGCAATACTTCTTTTAAAAAACATGTTCCAAAACACTGTCATACTTCTATTGTTGGCTATATTTTATTGTTAAACCGGAAGTAACGGAAGAAAGGAATCCTTTAGGCAATGTTTTTGACTAAAAAATAACTGAAGAGTGACATTTATTTACGTCGCGCATCATCTTTTCTTCAGGTTGTTGCGAAATGTCTTACAAATTAAAATTACGAAAGGATATTTGTAATTTAGTTGGTCAAATTATATAAATGGTTTGTTTGCGGAGGAAAATATTTCCCAAACTACGCTTTGTCAAATCTTATCGAAAAGTGGTCGGCCTTGAAAGCTGATTGTACCCAAGACCCAAAAGTTTCTCACGCCAAGATTTTTCGTAAGATTAAACGAAATAACGTAAAACACAGGAAAGGGCAAGGTTCTCAAAGTATATTCAAGTTCAATTTCAAAGAATGTTGTCGAATTTTGAGAGACATTCGTTTTGTTTATTATTATAATTATTGTGCACAACGAAAATACTTTTCTCTTTCCTGTAGTTAGTTGTTTTTTAAGAAGAAACACAGAAAATATTGTTGAGACACCCAAGTAAAATATAAGACAAGAACCAAATTCCTAAAAAAAGGAACCTGTACTGTGAACGTTGCTTGCCGAAATTGATTGACTTTATCAATCTCCGTCACTGAAATAATTAAATTATATGCCCAGACATAATTCAAGTTATTAAACCCGAGGTTTCTCCTGTTTAACGCGATTTTTGGAGTGTGTCTAAAGCTAGACGTATTGAAACCCACCAGACTGTATAATCTGAGAAGGTTTTGTAAGGCACAATTTGGTCATCAATGAATCTTACCAACGTCTGCAGGATGCCCGAGCAATATTGCGTCAAATTGAATATCGAGTGTTAAGTTATAATTAAGAAGTTTCAATCTGCTAATTAGTGTGTAAAAAATATAATTAACAAAGTTTTTTAAAACATGTTTTTAAAAGAGTCTTAAAACATTCATTCCATCCGTTAAAATTACGTTTGGAGATGAGGTATTGATACCGGGTTTCACATATTGAAAGGACCTTCCGGCGAGGAAATTGGAGTTTCTTCACCGGAAATTCAAATTTCCTCCAATTCCAAATTTTCCATTCCAAATTTTTTCACTCCTTTCATTTTGAAGAGATCCATATATAATAACCAAAGCTTTGTTACAACCGTGGCATCCAAAATAAATTATTTTAATCCAACAAAGAAGTAATAAAGATTTAGTTAATTCATCTTGCTAGTGATTCACGATTCAAGAAAATTTAATTGCATATTTATAATCATGAAAACAGAATCGGAATTAAATAATTTTAAAATGAACCTGTTAGTATGCTACATCGCATCGTATCGGTCGCACTGCAGGAATTTAAAAGAAGGTAAACCGCTGTTAATTAATGTTTATTTTATATTTACCGGAACTGCACTCGATGTGTAGTTAGCTAAATGTATGATGTATTAATTAATAACATAGTCATCAACGTGTTTGTTTTTAGGCCACATATTTGTGCAAAATTGTGCCCTGAAGAAACAGTTCAATTTAATAATCCTGTAATTTGTCATGAGTTAAATTATCTGGAATTGGCTGTTGAAGTTTTAATTACAAGAATACTAAAATCTTAAATAATTATCAGCTCGTATGACTTAACTCTGTATGTATATGGAAAGATATTCAGGACGTGTATGGAATATCTTTAAGTAGTAACAAGTTCTAGTAAATTAAATTAATATTACTGCATACTGTGTTGAGCCTCCATTAGAAACGATATTGACCAGATGTGCTACCTCCATTTAAAATTCAGCAAAAATTTGGTTATTCCGTATTGCAAAGGTCGATAACTGATCGTTAATACAATAAATTTGACCCGTAACACATAACGAAAAGTCATACAACCGAAAAAGATATACATATCCTTCTATACCTAGTTTCGGAAGTTCAACCATTTTATAAGAAACATAAGCACTATTTCATTGAAAAAGTTAGGTACAAATTTCTGAGTAACTGAAAATTCTGTTTATTTTTAATGTTTATTGTAATTCAACGTCTTGCTTACTAGAATAATGATTCAAACTTTATAGAACTGAGTATTTCTGAGAGCTTTCAGCAACGTATTGCAAAACAATTATACAAGACTAGATTCCAAAATGGATATCAAATTCGTTGCTAAGTTTGATCTTGTCAGCTGTTTTTTTCTTTTTTATGGAAAATTCTGTATATATTTTCGCAAAATCTAAAATCGCTTCATAAATACTTCTCAATATTCGAAATGCCTTCTCGTTTCTAAGGATAAAGACATGTTTATCGCTTAAAAGCGGAGTGCTGCGACGAAATAAAACTTTTGCCTCTATAATAATAAAACTAATACATAAACGCCATCTTTTTTGGTACAATTCCAACATATACACGGAGTAAAAAGTAGATGAAAGGATGTTCTGTCATAAATCAATAAATCAAAGAGACCTGAGTAGGATATCGGTCAATTCTCTCTATTCATCGAATAATTTCTTAAGCGTCTAATTCCCGCTAATATTAAGTTTCGTTTAAGTGTTATGCTATGCTTGACGACTCTATCCATCCACATCCGTCGCACCTAATATGCCGATTGAATCTGGTACCCATCGCTCTTTTCGTTTGATCAGTATGAGCGTTGCTTTATCACAATAACTACATGCAACTTTATAAATTCCCGATCTTTCTTTCAATCCGTATCCAGTATATCTTCCATATTGCTCAGATAGTCTTTAAGCGTATTTCATAATTTGAAACATACGTTCATATCTCGAGTTCTAAAAACTTTGCTAACACCTTTCGATATGCTGTGGAAGGGAAGTTTCACAAATTTCTTATCGCGAGTTCCTTTCGGGATTAACTTCGTAGAATTTCTTACATAATGCCTATGTTGGACTGCTAAGAATACTATTTATTATAAATAGTTAAAAATTAAAATGAGTTTCTTTGTGAATTTAAATTCTTTGTTGTATCTATTTTTACTCAAGAAGAATCTCTTGATTAATCGCTTGAATAACTGGAGGCCATTTTTTGCATCGGTCATATTGTTGGTGTTTATTTCTTTTCTGTAGTTTCCGGTTTTCTGTTGTTTTTAATTTCTAGTTTATTCGAGAACGAGAGCTGATTGTTCACTTCTTCTTTACATACACGTATGTGTACAATAATTTTCATTTTTAAACTAAGTATGGAAATCCGGAGTAGTACTTTTGCTAGTATCAAGGACGGCAAAAATATCGTCTACATAGTTAAACCCAATTCTAGGAAAATATACTGTGTACCTTTTCATTCACGTTTCAAATTTACAAATAAACAAGTTGGCTAACGGGACAGGAGATTACCCATTGCCGTATTTTGTAATTGTTCATAATGTTTGTTAAAACGAAACCGAGCATAATATTAAATTAGAATGCCTGAACACATCATTAGTGTTGTTTGCCATACTACCACACAGTCCTTACTATCATTGTTTATACTTGCCAAAATGATAATTTCAACGACTAAAATCCTAGCCAAAACGCCTACCCTGTCGTACTTCCCAACTGCTGAAAAATTTCAGGTTGTTTCTAAGCTCTTCCTTGCGAGTACCTATTTCCCAAATAAATTCGTTCCAAAGCATTTTAATACTTCGGTATTTCCCAACTCGACGTTAAATGCAAATCGCTTTCATTAAATAAAAGCATTCCTTCTTCTTTTGTTTCTTTGTTTCAAAAAATAATTAAAATTACTTTGACAATTCAAATTTGTGCCTCAAAAATATTCAATAATATACTGATTACCATCTTTTTAGTGTTTAGTTTAGAATTTCAAATACTATGTATGAGCAATAATACGAGCACCAAAAAGCACCAAAAAAGAATGTGGTTCTTGGCAATGTCATGTATTACGCCAGTGAATTTTTATTTACAACGGTAACTGTTGCTGATTGAACCCTTTTTTTAAAACGAAATTGATCTTACCATAATGTGTCCTCGGAGAAAATCGAAGACAGCGGCCACCAATACTGTTTGCCTCGCGGACTTTTATTATAGGCAAAGTAAATATCGATGTCGGTCCTTCGAGTTTTTAAGTCTCCATATAAGAAAAATAAAATTTCTTTTCCCTTAATTTATTCCGCTTTCAAGGACTGCAATAATTTTAATGGTATGCAATCTACATTCTTTTTCTTTTCTCACTTCTTTCAATTTAACTATGACTATACTATATATTATATTGTAATAGCTCAAAGAAAAAGAACCTTGCATATTTCTTATTCGAAAACCTAAAAGCTCAAAAGAAAAAACTGAAAATTACGATTTAAAGGACACAAAGATAAATAAGAACCGATAAAAATAAAATATCTGCCCACATTAATCTTAAATTAAAATATTACACACACACACAAATTGGTAGTCAGATGTAAATCTTTAATATTATCTATATATAATTCCCTATCTAGACAAGCGACTAGCATATGCATATGTTATTATATCTCTGAAGATCTGCGTCTGTCTACATACATACGTCGTATCCTGCGTTAGACCTATATTGTACGAGGTATATTTCTAAATAGTCAACTCGTCTTTTTAAATATTCCATCCATATATCTGTCATCGTTACAATGTTCTTTTAAAACGATAAACTGCTTTTCGGCCAAGATTGTCCATTAATAGCCCAATTTAAATATGTATCCCTGCATTTCATCACCGCATTCGAAACTCTTTAATCGTACACCCATTACGGAGTGGACGACCACACACGGCAATATAACAGCGGTTGATAATTAATACTAATTTTATTTTATTGTCTAACACGTGTATATGGTATCTTATGAAATTTACGACGGAGGAACATAGTACAATGACAAAGGCGATGATATTAAACGTTGTCGTCTATATTTTAAACGGTAATTTATAATTATTTCTCTACATCTGCATTTATAAGAAAGTCTGTCTTCGCACTTGTTCCTTCACATTCGTCCGTACAAAGAAACATATGGTTAACTGAATTATTTCCGTACAACTTAACCCGTCGTAACTGGATCTCTAGGCTGTATTTTTCCCGGGTGTAAAATTACGTTGTGGGCTTCGAGAAAGGTGTCGGTGACCAGCGGTTAATTGGTGTATTATTTGGTATAATGTGTATTTACTGCACCGGCATGAGCATATTTTATTCAATTGACACTGTAGAAGGCATTGTTTGTATGCTATGGCGGTACCTACACATTGTTGGATACGCAATACACATATTTACTTTAAAATTAGAAGGCATATGCACAGTTGAAGATTTTGTGTGAAAATTCTTCAAAATTTAATGTTACACTATAAAAATACACGTCCATTGCAAAATGTTTACAATTATTTGCAAATGCTCTTATGTCTTGATACATAGATATTATAATTATTTACAAAAGTTATTACACTATGAATACAATCTAATCTCAAATACGTAAATCCCTCCCAAAATTTAGATTTTCTTATATAGGATAAATATAAGGATAAAGTACTGTCTTAAAAAGTTATTATTGCAAACATCTCGACTTTTTTAGAGCTCTTAATATATTATTTTAATGTAGTTAAGAAATCATAACACTTCGTGCTGTGTCCGTGTAGTAAGTTAGAACACAAAAAAAAGATTAAAAAATTAATAACCAAATAAATTAAAAGAGACATTATTACAGTTCATATTAACTAATAAATATAAAGAAATTTTTACAATCAATACTTATAATAAACTGTGTTTTATAACATATTCAAGCACAATGCAATTACCTATCCTTCCAGCGCTGGGATGTCGATAATCGTTTGCTAGAGGACATATAGCATAATCCCAAACATACTGTCGAATATAACAACACCATTGATCAATTATAGGGGCCAGAACATTTTGTAAATTAGAGTAAATACAAAATATTTGCAAAAATTAACAACGATATAATTAAAATTGACGACAGAAAAGCACGCACTATCTTGGCGGGTATAGTAATAAGAGGTAACTAATATAAGCAGCATTCTATTTGATGGAGAATGCATGCGCCCACACTATACAATCCATTTTGTAAATTCATATACAACATTATGTTATTATTTTTTGCAATTCTACTTATTTCATGTGAAACTACGTAAAATTTTAGCAATAGTTTTCCAATAAGTTCATAAATGTTCAAGTACACTTGCAGCACATTAACTCTCAACGCTGGTCAATATGGTTGCTTTCAAAATTTACATAAATTCTTTTACAGTGTACGATTTTTATAACTTATTTATCTCACTTTAATTAACAAACTTTTCTGCATTATCCTAATAACTTTGTATAATTAAGTATGCTCAATTAATTAACGTTTATGAATATGTTTATTTTGCGATATTTAAAACATACAGTAGATCCTCTCTCTCGTTATTCGTTTCGTTCGTTATTTCCATTATTCTTCAACTCTTTTTCTAATATCAATCCTTTCCGATCTTTATTCGTTTTGGATTTTCAGGTTTTTAATTTTCTATTTTTTTTACTTGTTGTCATAATGCTTTATCGTCTTGGTCTCTTTATAATCGAAGACGTTTTCTAGACTCTTGCCGTCATCTCTCTTTCCAGGCCGGTCAGCTGAATCATCAGTTGGTTATAAAATCTTTTAAGTCAAAGCAGTGAGCCTTTCAGTCAATAATTATTTTCTTTTTGAAATCCCAGAGATATATTTATTTTTTATCCATTACTTTATCGCGATTACTTTTTCTTTTCTTACTTTTATTTTGGAGTCACTTGAAATTAATATTCTAATAAGGAAAGTTCTCGAAAGTTTCCGTTAATTCTTTAGGATATGGATCACAATTGTTCCGAAGATCTTTCTGATTGGGAACAATAGTTCCGGCACTTCAAAATATTAAGAAGGTCTAATTCTTCAATTTTATTTAATTAAAACAAAAAAGATCCATTACACCGCAGTGTCTTTAAATATATACGCCACCAAATCAGTAAAGTGATTTTTAAGTTCCAAACGACAATTTCTCCCTTTCCAGCGCTAGAATCTCGCTGTTAGACTCCGTTCTCCTTTCAGTCTCTAAGGTGCCTCTCGGCAAATCTAATGACTGCTCGACCTCACCCTGAAAAATTCAGTCTTGGATTGTCCTGACTCCCACGCAAAGCGGTGGTCCATGTTGACTAATTATACCGGCGAATTGTTCGATATCGAAGCACGTTCCTAGGTCTTCTCTCATAACGTTCACGGAAACTCAGTTCTTGATAAAATCTACAGTTTTGCGCGTATCTTACTATTTCGCACGCACCATAGAGCCCACACTATTTATGCCAGCACCTTATTTTCGTCGATCGATACTGATTTTATTCTACCTTCCGTCACAGTGTACTACGCAAGAGCCGCATTTGTTAATTTTGAGCTTTAATATATGTAGATGTATACAAGCTTAATTTCGATCATTAATCCACCTCATTGATTCCGGATGAAAGGGGCATTAATAAACATTCGCCGATAGGAACTTGCGTTTCATTTCAATTATATGGCCTCGGTAAGAAAAGCTCGGTTAAGATCATCTTTGGACTTATTCGTGAAGTTACCGCTATTATTTAATATGCGGTTTATATGATCCAAGGTAGTTTGCAGTCGCCTCCTCACCACACGCATCATTCGCATACATCGATGGCTCTACCGCCGGATTTCTCAGGATATCAACCGTGAACAAAGTGCAAAGTATAAGGACTAGCAGGGAATTTTGGAGGAAATGTTGGAAATTGGAAATGTTCAGTTAACAAAAATTCTCTCAAAAAAAAAAAACAACAAGCACAAACACAAAAGAAATGACAGTACTTCTTCAAGTTTTTTCTTTTTTAAAATGTTCTTCTTTTATTTATTTTTTTATTTATTTATTTGCTTCTTTAAAAAGGATTTTACCCAAAGGTAAATGTATTTTTTAGTAAACTAAGAATGCAAGAATAATGGGAGAAAGAGTGAGATTTTGAAAATCAATTCATCCAAATTTTTCTGCATAACCCGAAAATTCCATAATAAAATATTGCAAACCGAGGTATTTATTTTAGATCTCCGCTACCTTTTTGTATAGTATTGAAAGGAAACGTCAGTAGTCGTTTAATTAACGACTTTCAACAATCCATAATCATGGCAGATACATCTATTACTTGTAATTAAGATACTTTGCTTCGTAATTTTAAATTTATACGATAGGCAGTTGTAAATTTAGCTAATTAGCTAATTACCCTTATGTCACCCAAGATTTTCTATCAGAGAACTTCTATTAACGCCTTTCGGTAATTTTTTTCGTAATTGCTTGCTTTAAAATTACTATAATAATACACAACAAAAAATATGCAATGTTAATTTTATTCGACGATGTCAAAAACTACATTGTAAGGCATCATCAATTCAACTCCGTATGGCACCGATGAGAGGAATAATACAAAAGGTACGTGTCCAAACGAAGTAACTGTAAAATACATCAACTTGAAAGCGCGTTTGTACCTCAGCCGCAGTTAAAGATTAATAACGCTCTTGACTGACAACTGAGGCAAGGTGTTTGTTCGAACGGTCATCCTTCTAAACCGCAAAAACACCTCAATTATGGTCTTTTTTCATTCCGGCCGAACGATCAATGTTATAAAATGGGAACACAATGCATCCATAGCATCTTCATCGAACCTATTATTGGCTAGAAAAAAAATATTAATTGAACATCCATATGAACGAAATGATAGATTTATCATTAGCGATAGAAATTCTTGTACTGAAAGTTTCTTCGATTAACGATTCACGAAATACGTTTGTATAAACGTAATTTATAGCTTGACGTTGTAAAGAGCATCTTACACACTGCGCGTTGTAAGTGAAACGAAGAAACCCGATGCCGTGTAATATGAAATGGATTAAATGCTATGCGCTTGTAATTGGTATCAAATTCATTTCACGTTCGGGCATAAAACGTCGAATGTATTACATAAATTACGGTTACCTAATAACATGGAAGTATCTAATTGAAATTATATAATTAATCTAATTGCAACGGTTAAAACGTATTAATTCAATTTCATGCTGTGTACTCACGTTAAGAAAAGTTATAAGAAAACGTACTTGATACTTCAAATAAGCTAAGCTCTCAACCAAAATAACAAAAAATTACCACAACTAAACCAATTAACGGTTTAAACGTTGATAAGTAAACAATTTAAAAATCAAGGTATCAGAACTGGTATTACATGTTTCCATTTGAAAGAGTTTAAATAATAATGAACAACAAACTAGTTCTTCAATTCAGTTGCTAAAATAATAGGAATAATTTAATAGTAATGGAATAAATTGTCTGTTCATGGACTGGCTACGCTGTTACACATTGTAGCTACAGCTTCGTGTTCTAACGATTTGCGAAAATTGCTATATTTTGTGATTATTTGTCAAGAGTTTATTTATGTTTCACTTACTTATATTAGAGTAGTGTTGGTGTGAAAAGAGCTGCCAAAAGTGTTATCAGCCACAGATGCAACACATAAAGTACGTATGTCGTCTTCCCATTAAAGTATAGTTGATTTGCAAATGGTTCAAGAGAACACCCTCTACTAAGTAGACAGTATTATACACTCCGCCAAAAAAGTATCGCATAATTCAGTTTTGAATCATAAAAGTATCGCATAATCTCATGCGATCTCATCGCATGTCATAACAGTAGCTTTTAATACTGAGTATTGTCACCTCTGGCTCTTATGACCGCTCGCATACGGTTCGGCAGAGATTCGATTAACCTCCGTATATAAGCCTATATAAGCATGCAAGTCCGCTGGGGCAACATTTTGGGTTCGCATCCGTCTGTGAAGAAGGTCCCACGCGTGCTCGATAGGGTTCATGTCCGGACTTACCGCAGGCCAACCTAAAACTGGAATACCAACATCGTTAAGGTATTCCTGGACGATTATTGCAACATGCGGTCGTGGATTATCGTGCATTAACATGAATTCGTTTCCTATAATTGGCGCATATGGTACTACATGTTCTTCTAAAATGTCCGTTATATACCTGTCGGTAGTCAGTGTACCTCTGTCTACTGGTACTAACTCTGTACGACCTGTTAAACAGATGCCTCCCCAAACCATAATAGAGCCACCAGCGAAATTAGGGCTAGGTCTGATATTACACTGCGAATAGCGCTCACCGTCTCGTCTGTACACTGAGATACGCCTATCTGAGGTGTAAAGACCAAATCTTGACTCATCTGTGAAGAGTATATTGGCCCAGTCATTAATGTTCCAATTTACATGTTCTCTGGCAAACCTTAAGCGAGCCACTCGGTGGTTCCTAGTGAGACGAGGGGCTGTTACAGCTACTCTAGCTCTTAATCCACTCTGTCGTAACCTATTCCGAATAGTTTGAGTACTCACACGAGTATTTCTGACTCTAGCCAAGTCGTTCTGCAATTGTCTCGCAGTTACATGTCTTCGACGTAATGCTTGTAGTAGTAAATAGCGGTCATCTTGGCGAGTAGAACATCTTGGACGACCTGGTATAGGTCTTCTACTGTAATTGCCCGTTTCCCTATATCTGGCTACGGCTCTGGGAACACTTGACTGATTGATGTTCATCAAATTAGCAACGTATGCTTGAGATCGTCCAGCTTCGATTAAAGCAACTATAGCAGCCACTTGTTCTGAAGTTAAATTGCTCATTTTAGTTTTAAAAGCGTTGGTACAGAACTCTGACTTCGCACTTTAAAATTCGTCCGTATAGGAAGACTTTCAATAAACAACTGAACAAACCTTACACATATGCATTTTTCTAAATGTGTTCTTTTAGAAAAAAAAAGTAAAAAAGCTATGTTCCATGATTTTGTTAGTGTTTTTATAGTTCACATACACGAGGCAAACTTTTTGTGAATGTATAAAAATATCTTGGTTTATAAATGCCCTTTTTTAGTTTATGCGATACTTTTTTGGTGGAGTGTACATTGCTATAAATTAAATTTGAACCAACTAAAATTTCTTTCGTTGAAAAACACCATATTACCGTCTGCAATATGTCATAAAACTTCGCTATCTAATATCTATTTAACATTAGCGAAATAAGCAACTGTACAATATGGAGATTTACGACCGGACTTGATGACTTATTACCAATTGATTGACTTATACCAATTGATTTTTAATATGCGATATTGTTATAAAGACAAGAAAAATATTCTATACATCTTTATAGGAAAACGTTATATTCAAAACGAACATTTACGACTTGAAGAAGATGGAGCGAAGACTAGTGATACTTTTTTCTAGCTTTTCTGTGAAATTGAAATGTTGATAGAGCCGAGTTTGACTGGTACGGCACTTCAGGCAGATAGTCACAACGACTTTAAATACCGGGACCTGTAATATTACAATCTACATTTACTTTGTGAATTGGCTTAATGCAGAAATTTCCATGCAAATAAATCAATTCAAGATTTTTTATACCAGGTAGTCTTGTAACGACTCGTAAGTTGTACTTTTCTTCTTAAAATTTCTGAAAATAATTAGCAAATTTGCTCGAAAGTATTAATTATTTCGTTAGATCTTCTATAAATGTTTATATTAAACGAGTTGTTATTCCTATCTTGTGATAAATGAACAAAACATTTCATTTCATTAATAACGTAAGAGCGTAAACAAATAACTTGCATTATGAAAACCCCTTCTTTGATTTAAAGATTAGAAGTGGTTATCAATAGAGAGGACAAAGGCAGATGAAATTGCAACGACTAGACAGACTCCTGTTGTAAAGAAAGGCTTGCTGGTGCCTACTCGTTTCCTCTAGAGACAAAACACGAGTCTGTCTAGACTCTGCAAGAAAATAATAATTCCGCCTGCGTTTGTCATCTCTAGTTATCAGTCAACAGGATTCCGTAAGCAATATGAATTTCAGGGTGAACAGCAGTGGACTTGAACGTAATAAATTTCAAGAATTATTTTTAGCTGATGCTTGGGACACAGATAAATAGAAAGATTTTCAAGGTCTCAAAATAATTCTTCAATTATTAGACACCATTAGCGTTCGCTAGAAACTTATTTTAGAGACCATTTGTGAAAATAAACAGTGGGTGTTCATCTTGTTGTATAATAGTGACAGGAGAAATTTACCACTACCTTGCTTGCAGCTCTCTCGAACAACAAGTGTGGTAAAATTATATCTTTGTAAAAAAAAAATGCGGGAGTCGGTATATACAAAATTCTTTGAATTATCTTTTTAGATAACGCTGGAAAATGATAATTTCACCGATATAATCTCCCCTGTTAATGTTAACATAAGTATCGCACATAGTCCAGTTTACTCCTCGCGGAAGCTCAGTATAGAGCTTTTAGCGATTGAATGTCGCTGAGCTGGTCATCAGCCAACAAAGCTTTTAGAGCTTTGCTAGCGGAAGCAATGACAATTTTAAGACAATGATGGCTCGGATACAATAATTAAATTCTTGGGCAACACGGATTTAAGTATTGGAAAGTCCTATTAATTAAAGTCTTAATTATTCTGGTCACAGTGGTGGCTAATTATTTGTAGATTTTTCTGCAGAAACATATTCGATGAAGATCTTTATATCGTCCACGTAAATGGGAGCCCTACACCTCAGGGGCGAAAAAATTAACAGAAACTAATTAATATAAAGTACAAATAACAAGGAGTGCAAATTCGATCCTGGGACAACACCGGACGATATATTGGTCCTTCAAATTAAATGATGGTTTACATCTAAGTGCGTGCAAATAGAAGAGGAGAGGTGAGTAGCAGCGTTCATGTAATTTAAGCGTAACGTACAGTTCTATAATTATAATCTATAAAATCTTAATTTAATGTGTACCGTACTTTAACGTTATTTACGCTATTAAACATTCAACTTTATCGTTTTCGAAAAACTGTTTGACTTATAACAGAGTTGAGATCCGTACTGCTTTGCTAATATGATCCATCCTTAGAAGTGTTGAAATATTTTATTATATTTTGAATTTAAATAATTTCGTAAGTCTTACATTAGAGCCGCGATACAGTCTTTAAAATACAATAAACATGTCTTTCTAGCTTATATATAAACATCCAGATACATTCAATGGTCTCAACATCAAAGAGCAAAAACACGGAAACTACACATTAAATCATTAATTTTATTGCCCTCCTGTACCAGAGCTGCGCTCCGGAGCAAATACCGCTCATATCAAATTCCCTATCACGCTCACTAATTAGAGATAGAAAAAGGAAAACGAAAATAGAAAAAAAAATTAATTAGTAAGGTAAGACGCGTTATAAACTCTAACATTAAACATAAACAATCGTCTAGCTGTTGCAAATTACTTAGAAATCCTTGCATAATTAATTACGGTTCCCTGTCTTAACTACCACATGCAAAGCTACCAACACTTGAACATAAATTACGCTTTTTATGGATATTTATGTACATATGTGTATCGTTGTTAGAAGATATGTCCTTGCACGCATCAGAATATCACCGCATACTCTCGCACATATATGCACAATTTTATCTGGAAATCAGTGGAAGGCCACCGTGCGCGCTGGTACCATACGTTTTCCTTTAAGTCTGCCAGAAATTAATGTACTAGAGAGAAATACAGGAGATTATGTAAATTCGTTCTGATAGCATGCGAAAGTGCTAGAGAATAATTAAAATTTCGATTAAAAAAGTACACCTATGTATACGCGCAAAGCACTTTTCCAAGAGCAATTAACATTCTTTCAAGATTAAATTTAACTCAATTGCACATTCATTCTACTTTTTCATTCAGAAAGTAGGAGAAACTCGAAAAGGTCCCGCAGACAAGAACTTGAAACGTACTTACGTAAAAAGATTTTATCTAGATTTAATTTGTGCTTACTTTAACATTACACATACACGTATATGTTTTCTTTTTTGCTAGATCAAGTGAAATATATACAAATTTCTTTTGATATAATTATTTAACCGATACATAAACTAAATACCAATAGCAAGAGATGGTTTCGAACACAGCTATTTTTTAAGGTGTAATAATGCGGTAAGTGCTTTTTACGTTACATTAAAATATAGCTCTTAAGTCAGTTCTATATAAGTCCAAAGAATACAGTATGGCCGTGCATAAGAGTCGTTAGGACTGTGATAACCTATGGCGTAGTAAACGAGAACTCTCCGAATGGAGTGGCAGCTAAGTGGAGTGGGATGAAAACTACGCGGATAGATGTCATGACTAACCTATAGAGCCACTACATATTTATATTCGAGAAGAGAATGTACCCACCAATAAGCAATTAATCCTTGTCTCGAAAGCATCTCATGGTACTCAAAGCGTGTCTCCTTGCAAACAGATCTTTAAAGTAGGTGTATTGATGAGGTTAAACCCAGAATAGCTAGGTCACAAACAAATAGGTCACAAATATGCTGAAAAGCAAGGATCCATCATATACATAAATCTTTTTCCAGCATTGTTATTTTCCATTTCAAATTGTCCAGCAGATAACATCCATACAAAGATCCAACAAAACCCATTTACAAATAATGGGTGTAAATATATTAAAGTAAATACGAAGTACAAACGTAATTAAGAATTAATTTACAATGATAACACAAGAAATACTACTATGCCCAAACAATTATTGTGCAATTCTCATTATTTCACCATTTGAAGTGAAGTGAATAGTGTAAATTATAGTGAGAGAGAACCCAGTTCAAACTATGAGGATGGAGACACGATATAAGAATTTAAGAAAAATTAAGCTTAGCAATTGTTTATAATTACGATAACACCTTGAGCTACATTGTTTAATTCCGGTATTAACTTTTCTGCAGAAAGAGCCTATCGATGGATCATTCAGTATATAAGAGTTATATAATTTTTTCCATTCGAGATCCACAGTTCTGAAAAATTCCTCAACATAAATTTGTAAGATTTTAGTGTTTTACGTATCAAGATCTTAGTCTCTCAAAATACATCGTTGATTTATTGACATTTTGGTTTTGAAGGTATCACACTCTCCACGACCAAAACGTTATTGCAAATTGAATAATGAGATTATTCCATATACCATTTGGATGGCGCAGCAGGCTAATAACGTGTTTCTTTATAAACGCACATTATTAGCACATACCACATAAACATACAAAGAGTTTGAATTTAATTTTCGCGAGCCCAGCTTTTCACTTCGCGACCTCATTTGAGGTAATGGCCCATTATTTAAGAGATGTTGCACCAGAAGAACGAAGAATTATGTACTAGATTGCCAATTATGTACAATAAATAGAATTATGTACAATACCGCCAAAGAATCCGTATTAAATTCTCGTAATAGTATCTGATAGTCGAAACTTCTGTACACGGGCAAATACCTTCATTCTTAAGATATTAATACTTGAGAGACTGCTACTTTATGCGCGGAATAAAAAAGATTCCGAGTAAGGAAACCATACTACTACGCTACTTATTATTAAATACTATTATTATTCTTATTATTATTCCTCAAATTTAGATCTTACAAACATCATGTACAACAATGCAATAGTACTCCTATGAAAGGAAGTAGAATTTCCAATCAAGAATGCCAAAACTTTTATTGAAGAAGATACGAATGGTAAAAGCGACAGATTAATCGAAAAAGTCTTTTACGAGACAATAATCCCCCGTCGAAGCCAGACATGGAATACATTGGTTTCGATTCTTGGATTGAAAACCTTCACGGCCCGTCATTTGGCAATGTTTAGATACGGTTCACCAATTAGCAATCATATCCAATTGTTCACTTCTAATGCGGGTACTGTAGGAAAATAGAATCAGTGGAAGACATTTTATTTATTCCGAAAAGTTTCTAAGCTTACTCTAAGCTGAAATAACGGCAGTGCTGGTCTATACTGAAGAAAGAGAGAGGCAAGAAGCTTTTTATCAGGATAACGTAGGTGAACTGAAACAATTAGGCCCGCCAGCTGGTGACATGACCCTCTGTAAGCATCGCAGCTACTGAAAGACGAGAGAGAAATATCAAAACTGTTGGAAGCAGACTGTAAACCAAAGAAAGTTTACGAAACGCATATATACACCTAAATTTACAACCGACCTGCTGTTATAAAGTTGACATTATCATATTTAATGAAGTGTACTTATTAGACAATCTATAGCAACTCTATTTATTTTATTCGCAAAATTTTTGAATAGACGATAATAATTAATAAAAATATTGGAATTTTTGAACGAATGCGCCACCTATGCTTTGGTAGGCATTTAATTCACATCAAAGAAATAGAGTTGCCAAGCATCTTTTTGTGAAAGGTTAATCCATTCTGCATTTTTTTATTTTTCGCAATTTAAATTTCATATTATAACTTTTTCAAAACATAGGTAGGCTTTATCGTCCAACGTAAGGTCTGCCACCAAGTTTCAAATTACGTAAAGTCAACATTCCCAAGCGATAAATTTGGCATTCTTGTTGCTTCGAGATGAATTTTAAAGTATCCGTTTTGCAAAAATTGCTTTGTCTCATACATTAAGCTCTCTTCCAATTTTTAACATTGTAGTAAATTTTTTACTTTCCAATCATATAGCCTTCTCTTTTCCCAGCATTATATTTTCCTGTAATCTATACATTGTCCGTTTACTGATTCGTACAGTTCACCCCTTTATATGCACTCATCTGCCGTTGCTTCTTCACTTAATTTTAGTATCAGTTTTGCTTAGTAACGTTTCTACTCGGACACACATGCACATGGCAATTTCGGAATTGCATTTTGAGGGCGTGACATGTCAGTTCGACAATTTCAGCTAACACCTTATTCATAACGCAAAGAGATTCAAATTGTCAAAAAACAATTGTAATAACGAAAATTTAAATCGAAGGAAATATGGAAGGGTATTTGTCATCAAAATATTTTTATCCGAAGATGTAAAGTTTTAACATTTTTCTCAAAACATGCATGGCTTTACTTTTAAAAAAATCTAAACGAAAGATTCAGGTTTCCGCATGGAAAGAGCCATCTACATAAGACTCAAAAAAATGTAATCTTTACAGAAAATAATTTAGCGAGTTTCCGCTTTTCGTGTTAATTGTATATGGTCACCATACGATACTTACGGAAATGTTACATTAATTACGATATTTACAAGCTGCGATATGCAGAAGACTCTTTTCTATGATTACCTCCACTACTTTCTATTTATAGGTCAAACAATTTTTTTAAACTTACTTGTTTACAGCTTTACCTTTATTTTCAACAACAAACAGCAAATAAGCGGAGAGTACTGGTGCCGCCAAAGCTACAAAGCAATCCATACTTTTTACAATACAAAGATAATACCATTTACGCCGCAAATGTGTCACTTTCGTAACTTCTATTTCTAAAAAGATAACATAATGACTTCGTAATGCAAATAATCGTCAAAAAAGGCTCAATAAGTCCCTAGTAAACTGCATCTAACATTATTTACATGTCCAGAATTAAGTAATCCTTCGGACACTGCGGTGAGCACCGTATGAACCTGTACCGCACTATAGTCCACATAGGAGTAGTTACCTTAAGAAGAGTGGCAAGATGTTAAGATCAAATATGTATACAGGTATACCTTATTTATAGATTACGATATGTGAATTTCCGTTGTGTAGTATGTATATAATTAAAAAGCAGTACTTAGTAATTTTTGCCGTACTTACGTGTATTAGCGTACGCATAACTGGGCTTATTATGCACCAGGGGCACTTTTTTAACCCTTTTAAATGCAATAATACATAAACCTGCGCAAGTATCGCCCGAATAAGCGCAGCAAAAAAAAAGTCAAAACGTGTGTATGATGCGTATGTTCCTCAAGCGCAAACCATACAGATGTAAAATTTTATAATTACCACCTGTCAGTTTGTGTTTTATGAAGCAGACTGACAAGTCCAGACAGAATTAACTTGATTAATTCCACCGTCACCTGCAATTTTTTGCAGTTAATTAGTTAAAAACACAGGCAATAGCATGAAATTAAAATTCAATTATTACTGGAAATTTTAAGTTGTAGTGACTGTTAAGTGTATTTCTTTAAAGAGAGTGGTAATATTACAAATGCAAATAATTCTATATTTTGTGAATAAAATATATTTTAATGAATATCTCAATGTACATAAATTTATAGCTTTTCGATAGAAGGGACCGTTTCGGGCATATATTATTTATGAAAATACACAGTCTCTTATTTGATCATTCAATTTTCAATTCTTCTTTTCTTCTCGAGGTAATCGAATGATTAGCATGTTTGCCCTGCCTAATCTCAACGACACGGATTCAAATCCGGCCGGGATGGTAGGTTTGTCAGTATGAATAGGAATCGAAATATACCTTCTTCTCGGTTAAAGAAGTAAAATGGAAAACTTCATAACACTACGACGATTGGCACAACTAAGATCACTACCAAATGTTAGAATATCCCTGGGTTCGACAACATTCTAGTAGGATTGGCTGTTATTAATCATAATGATCGTTGCCTAGAAGTGCGAGATGTACTGCAGAGCCTAATTATTTGTCCAGTAATACAGTAACAACAACATTAATGTCCAATTTTACAATTTCAATAATATATCAACTTCTCCAGTCAGGTGCTATATGTTTCAGTTGCAATAGAAAAACTCCATTCCAGACTCAATCGCAGTGTAAAATAGATTTGTTTCAGTGTAAGAAAAATAGAATTGCGGAAAATGGCGAGGACGGTCCTTGCATTTTTGTTTTCAGGAGGCCAGTGTAAATCGATATGGTAACGAATGGTCGCAGAACAATCATCGTAGGAAAGTGTCCGTAACAATGGTCCGTAAACAGTGATGGGCAATTTAAGCAAAACAGCCTCATTTTCAAATCGACTGGATAACCTCGTGGTTAGAGAACCCTACGAGCAACGTGAATCCCTTTTCATCTATCAATATAAAATAGTTTCTTTTGAAGTACTTCTTATTTTAATAATGCCAACCACTTAATTGGTAACAATTAATGTATGTAATGAAAAATCTACAACTTTGAGTAAACAGAGCGCAAATCACAGCAATGTAATGTGAAATACACTGGCCTCTATTAAAAATACACCACTCAAAAGTACAAAACAACGTTTATTAGTATCCAAAATGCTAATACGACTTGTATAAACATGTGAATGAAAAACAATTGAATAAAGAAAAGAAATAAGGTTCGTCTAGCGCATCTCTGCTCAAGTGTACACCGTCAATTACAGCCAGTGTATTACGTGAAGTGAAAAGTGTCCTGGGAGTGTGTGCATTGTAGCCAGGAATTTTAATGATAACCACATTATATTTGTCTTTCCAATCTTGTTCAATAAGGGCTGCTTGTTTCTTCTTATTCTCGTCAATATTTCTTCAGACGACATTCAGATTCACTTTTTAAGTAGGGCACCAACCTTTAATATGTTTTACATCAATATTTCTCCAATATTCGATGCTCTTCTTAACGTTATGTAAATTGACCACAATGTTTGATTTTATTTTCATGACCTTGCATTCAAAGTAAGGACATCCCTTTTTGAGTCACTGTAAGTTGGGCACATTTCAAAAAAATCGACGCTTCAAGCGACAAATGTTTTTAGTTACTTTAAGAATCAATTTTACTTTCTAATTCTTTCACACTTAATACTTGACAAGAGCAAAACCAAATTGTTTCATATTTGATTTATCTACTTTCTCTAGTGGCTTATTAGATTCTTATCGATTTATAAAGGTCAAAACAATTTATCGTAATCGTGCAACTCGCTATTTTCTCGAGCGATTTTTGAAAAATTCGTTTAAGAAATCGTTTTAGCATTCTCAGAACCACTTTTGACCGTTAGTATTAATAAATGAAAGAAAAAAATCCAAATGTATCTGCCCCATCTAGAACTCGTCTTTGAAATAATAAATGTAAAGCAATATGGTCTTCGTTGCTTTTTTCTGTTCTCATTACCCATTCAGTAACTACAAAATAAAATCAGATCCTACTCTCTGAACTATTCAAGTTTCAATTAAATTACGTAAATCACGGCTAGTTAGTTCTCGTAGTATGTAAATAGCAAATAGCCATTACATAATTACGGTTTATAAATTAATATAATAAGGTAATTGAAAAAGTAACAATTTACGAGATCCTTTTAACGAAGCTCCATCGTTCCCAAATGATGGAACGTTATTATTATGCTACAGATGGAAAAACTGATATCTTTGTGAAAAGGAGCTTATAGCGTACAATAATATATCATCGTTAATTAAGCGAATTTTATGTAACGCAAGCAAATTGATGCGAGCAATTTTATTCATGTTTTAACGTTCTGATATCCTGATATGAAGGTAACTTTTAATAATTGTTCGTTAGGTACATACGTATTATCCTTCGATCGTTAATTTGGAAGATAGTCGAATTTGATAAAGAAACTCTTAATAAGCAAGCTGTGCAAACATGCACACCGTGCACAGCCAAACGTAAATGTCTTCAAAAAAATATTTTATGATATGAATGTCTCGCATTTAATGTAAAGCCCTCCTAACAGTACGGAACACTACTTATTTTGTTATTAATACAAGGTCTTAAACCTTGAGTTTATCTTCACTATCATATTTGTGAGCACATTTACCAAATTAACAGCTTTTGATCACCAAATGAGTTAAACAGAACTCATACTATTTTTCACACTCACCTATTTATGCGTAAATGAGAAAATTGAAGTAATAATGCCCTTTCTTTTCTCACAAAATTCTTTATTGTTAACGACCGGTTTCGTATTAGAGAAACATATTCTGAAGACAGAATCTATATAGAAGAATTAACTTGAATAATTGAGTAAATTAATAAAACGAAAACGGTCGTTTAATTCTAAAATAAAGAATTTTGTGAGAAAAAAAGAACCAAATGCACCTATATTGAAAATATTTTCAGAACAATGCTCTATCTCTCCCTCTCAGATTAAGAACTACAGAAAACAAAGGCGGATAAAATTATTACTTTTCTGCAGAGACTCGTGACAGTTTTGTGACGGTAATAGACAGACTCGTGTTTTATGGACTCTCGGGAGACCCAGTAAGCAATACGAATCCATTCTCATGAGGCGAATAGACGCAAGTCTGTCTAGTCGCTGCGAAAAAGGAAAAATTCAACCTGCCTTTATCCTCTCTACTCATAAGTAAACATCCATCCACAACAATCGCCCACATTTTGAAATTTGGTGCAGTTTTCACGTAACCATTGTTGACAGCATTGCTCCAACATATATTCTCATTTTTGGCTTCAACCTCTTCTTCGTCATGGTTTCCAGATAAATTATCTTTTGATATTTTCCCTTTTTAACTGTTTTCCTAATAGTTGATTTCTTTTGTAAGTTAGTTTTTTTTTTGTTTTAAGAATGCTTTTCCTTCAATAGTACGATAAATATACGTCCGTTTGGCTTCCCGGGTACAGAGTAGTCCCAAGAATAAAAAATTTGATTTAATAGATGACGATTTCTGGGATTTATAAATAGCAGATCTGCAAAACATCTTTATTTTCCGTTTCTTCATTTTTCCATTTCATAATTACGGTTAGGGATAGAAATATGCCTTTACCATTACAACATATTGTTATTAACATAGTTTCACCTTTTTCCGATAATGTTAAACTTAGCACAGCTTTCGTAACATTATTAACTAAATCGTTAATAGCCGGAATATTTTCTAGTAAATTGAAGTGTTATCTAACAGCAATTCTACTCAAATCGTCACTTCGAATTTAAGAAACTCCTTCCGATTTTTTCGGACGAAGCCATTCGATTTGATTTGATTCGAATTTGAAATAATAATATAGACCTCCACGGCCAGTCACAGACACTGTGATAGTTAATCGAAAGCTCGACGTTTCACCCATAATGATGTGCATACAACACGGTAACTGAAAGTATAAAACAATACTAGAGGAGAAAATCAACCGTATTTGTTCAGCCACCTTAAAAGTTATAACGTGAACATCTTTTTTGTCATAGTCGCAGGTACAGGAAATCCTCTATATGCTTCATTAATTACAATAACTTTAAGCATTTGTTCGGTCCATTCCACTCCATTAGTACTGCATAGCTTCTTGCAAAGCATGAGCATTCTGAAAAAAACACAAACTAAAACGTTATTTTAAATGTACTATCTTTTTCACGGTACAAACTTCGCTAACTTTCCCTAACCCTGTACATTTAACTCTTGATGATATCAATCAATCTTTGATCATCTTTCCTTTTTGTTGAAAACACGCAAGTCCACCATTTTATACGTTATACTCTAAGATACTCCTATTATAAGTTCCTTCTCCTTATGGTATAATTTTAATTTTTCTAATAACCTGTTCATGGCTTTTCGAGTAAAAATGTCTGTTGGCGCCTCTTTTTTCATTTTTGGGATCGTTACCTCGTAAAGTTCATTTATAAATGAAGCTATTATAAGTTTTGGAATGCCGTTGCACGCAGAAAATGCGCTCTATATGGGTATTTCTATATCCTACAAATACTACACAACAATTTGCTATTTTGATCATTAGTCAGTGATAATTAAGAGGATTATGTGGATTTGTTTACTTACAAAGAATACGAAAATATTCTCTAATTAACTGAACAGAGAAATATGTAATAATAACTCTTTTATACGCTCATTTAATTACATTTCAATTAATAGCATTTATTCGTGAAAAATAGTACCTACAATTAACTGCAGTCAATTATGGATTAATAATTCGCTGTATCCGATCAAACACAGACACACAACTGATGAATTAGTAATAATGAAGAAATTTACACTCCATCGGAATTACTCCTGTCTGCAAAATCCACGAAGGCCTCTAAGTCTATATACGAAATGGCGTAATCGTAAGAAAACCAATTAATTCTCCATGAATTTGATACTAGTTTACTTTGGGAATTTAACGGAGAGATATGTGTCTTCCCTATGCACGCAGTATTCAATACTTGAAATTTATCGTAACGGTAAGGTAGATATATGGAAAAATTCCAACAAAGGTACGCAGAAATTATCCATAATGTTAGCGACACCTAACATTTTCTTTTATTTAAGATGGCACTAATTATGGGTATTATGGAAGCCTATTAGTATAATCAATTGGAGCAAATGAATATTGGAAACCTTCAATATCTTATATCAGCAGTAGTTTTAGTCTGGTAAATTATGAAAAGTCTCTCTCCATCATCTCTCCATTCTTAAACTATTAATAGAAAAAGTGCACCAATTAGAGATTTCGTGTTAATAAATCTTCAGCAATGAGAAAATAAACCTTCCTAAGCCAGAACTACACTTTTTTTATTTATATCCAGCAACCTTGCCAATGGATGCAACAGCCCTAAAGAACGCGAGAGGTGCAAAGGCAGAAGAACGAACACATGCAAGAAAGAACTTACGACCCGCGCAATCTAATAATTTCGTTACTAAAAGCTACTAATCAGAATTTAACCATGGACATTAGGCCATCAGCTTATTTAACAAAATAAAATCTATTATATCAAATGTATTATATAGTGTTTTTTTTTTCTAAATTTGTTGGTTTCATAGATGATTTACGTCACTCGCCTATTGTTTATGGGCATACAAAAATATCTCAAAGAATATATTCGTGAAAATGGCCGTCATAAACGCTAATCCATCTTTCTGTCCTAATCCATCAAATAAGTTGCCAACATCGGTGCAACGTACCAAAATTCCTTCTTGAAGAAAACATTTGGAAAATTCCTGTTGCCGTTTTCGGATGCCACGTATGTACGTCACCTTCGAGGAAATTCCATCCTTTTAATCTGGATGCTAAGAGTTCTGACTGTTTTTTTGCTAGTCTTAAATTTCTAACTAAATCGTTCAGTTCAGCGCTTAAAATCGAACGTGGTTCTGTTGAATATTCTCGTATTTGAAAGATTTTCTGTGCGAATTGCGTATCATCAGTTGAATCACTGGCACGTTCAAGTTGTTCTTCATCCAATCACGATTCTGGTGGTTTTGGGATAGGAAGTTTTGCGCTATGTTCGACAGGTCGTAAAGCTGATGGTAAATTAGAATACTAGACAGCATGCTTGGACTTCGATGTGATGCATGTTAATAAGCCGAAAGTAACAATATGTAGCACGATGAAAAAATCTTATTAGTACTATTAAATTCGTTAAATTCGATATGACATTTAAAAAAATCCATATGAATTTCAAATTATTTGAGCGCACACGTATACTTCATCAATAAACAAACAAATAAGTTGGCAAAAAAGTCATATTATCTTTTATCGATAGATCCTTTCGCTGAAGAGATTACGGTATGCGATTGAACTTTATACAGATAAGGTCAAATGGAACAAATTCATAATTATAAATAAGTATTTAGCAATGTTTGCTTGTTTATTACACACACGGGTAAACTTCTCATATCTAAAATCAATTACAAGGATTTAATGTATGTCAGAATACGAAACCACATTCGAACTTGACCTCAGCATGTATCACGAGCACATCTAATACCAACTGCCGACAATTCTTTTGACGCATTCATCCATTATCCTAGCGAGAAACATGCGTAAATACAATAAATTTGCGTCCATGTTTATATTAGCCAATATAGGTAAGTGTCAGGCAGATTTCCAAATCATTGATCAAGATTAATAACTGACCAGATGTAATGACAAGTTAATTATTATAAAATCCGGATATCATACCTCATGTTATCTGTCGAGGAGTAGTAGACATTCCGTAAACATTTTCATTGACCTTTGAGACTACACCTCTATCACAATATGATACTAACTGTAATGTAAGTTATCATTAATTATAAAAATATGGATGCTGTTAAATAGAACTTGAAAGTATTAATCACCATGGGCTTCAATAGCAAACGTATTTAATCTAAGTTGTGAACGATGATAAGAATAATGATAGCCGAAACGTTTCCTGTAATAAGAACTTCTAACGGAACAAATTTAATTAAGTGCACAAAAAATTCTAGCAATTTACGTCCTATTACACAATTATACAGCAAGCCGCTGTCTCTATACACGAAGCTCGCTTTTTTAAAAAGATTTCAAATTATCTGGTATTTAATAATAACAAGATCGAATGCTCACTGACTATTGCGCTTCATTGAGTTTAATGGCATATTTAGATTAAGATTTAAAGTGCCTCCATTTTGAATTAAAAAGAGATTATTTGGCATGTCGACCGATGGATGAAATTAATAGTGTAAATAATTGCTATTATCACATAATCAGATAAATACATCTTTTGGATGGTGCACTGATAATAAACTTCAAATAAATGCTTTCAACAACAAGTATAAGATGATGCCATATTCTAGGAAGACGAACATGCTTCACTATGCTTGTGCGCCGATAACGCCCTACTCGCAGCTTCTCGATAAAAGACCTGGGAGTTTATTTAGATCGTTTCTTCACACTGCATTACAACCGGAAACACTAGTTTTCGTTATATGAAATTCTCCCTTATTTCAAATTAACATGCCCAAACATTCGTTTAATACTTACATACGAAGTAAACTTGGATACTAGTGTATCCAGTGTAGTACGGAATAGTTGGATGGATTGATGTCTGGATTAACTGCTCTTTCAACTCCAATGTTTTATGTACCAACACTTACAACCAATACAACGAACTATTCTCCACTGTTCGCTATAACCCGAAACTTTAACGCAACTTCTGGATTCTACGATACGAATTATAATTCTTTAAACGAAAGCATCGATATTGCTGGAATGTATTTCTAGTTAGTCTTTAGTTAACGTTTAATTGTTGTTGTATTATGTTGTAGTGTCCTAAAATTTACTTAAAATAAGGGTTTCTTTTTGTATTTACATATTAAGATGTCTGCAATTTGAATTTAATTTTTGTCCTTTATTCGGATTGTAATAATCTGTTGAACAATAAAGTTCTATTATTAATATTGATTTATATATTATCCACGATGCAATACCGATTACTAAAGAGACGCTTACAAATTATCAATGAATTATTCCAATTATTCCAATGATTCCATTATAGGTCTTTTCTAAAATTTGAAAGAGATCTATTGTAGCACCGATACCGAGTGCAAATAATATGTTAACAACATTGAAGAAGGTCACAGAATACAATGTGACAGAACAACTAGAATATTTCTTAAAATCTAATAAGAACTGAATGATTACAAATCAGGTTTCAAGAAAAATTATCCGTGTCCGTATATTAACAAGCCGGATAAACAAAATTGAAAAGCGACGTGAATTTGTAATCGTCCCTCTGATTTTGAAAAGAGCTCTTGAAACTAACGATAGGAACCGTTTACTACGAAGACTCGACAACATACAGGCATGTAAAACGGCTAAAGCCTAAAACTGAAAAGCTGCAGTTGACCTATTTTCACAATAAGAAATATGAGATCCGAGAAATTTAATTCAGGAAACATAAACAACAAAGATAATTGATATTTTTCTTGGCCAATTTGATTTAATGAAAAAACGAAACTCTTGAGCGTAGTGCCCTACTTTATTTGATTATTGTAATATGTTGAGTCTAACGTTTCGATGGATAAAAGCTATCTTCTTCAAAAGAAAATGTTGTCTAGAAGATCATCTATTATAATTTTGTTTTTTCCGAATGGTAACTTTAAACACAAATTTGTAATACAGCATCTATATTGAATAAAGAAATTATAATTGACAATAATGTTGTCAAAGTTACACCTGACATAAAATATTTGGGCATTGTCATTGACAGCAAGGTTATCCTTTACAAGGCATGTTAATTCTAATATCGAAAGAACTTAAAGAAGAAATAAGAAAAATCAGCGTCCTTCGAAAAATCAGCACCAGAAGCCGGGTATTGTTTTCCAAACCACCTCTCGAACAAGAGCGCTTTGGGAATCTGTGCATGTAAATGATTCTCAAAGCCTTACTATGACGAATTAAAAATACAACAGAAAATGCATAGAATAAGAATAACTAGAAAATAATGCTAATTTAGCTTCCTTATAATAAAAGCCCACTCATGGTAAAGCAGTACAAGGAGAGGAGAAACACACGGAAACACAAGGACTGCTCGAGAGATGGCTCGGGGGAACGGTGCCTGCTGTTTTTTTATTGCCGCTTTCCAAAAGCCAGGAATATATTTCTTGACACTAAATGGCTAGAAGAAATGTTTGACTATTCATTTCGAAAAGAAGTGATGTGAACTGTAAGTAAAAAGCGATATTACTTGGATGAAAATACTCTCGGAACCATGCTGATAATGTCGGGTATTTCTTTTCCTTCTCGTTGTGAATGATTTCATCTCTCAAATCAATTAGCATTATTTTTCAGTAAAATTTGTTAAGGGTGCGGATTGTACTGCAATGGCCACCAAGTAGTGAAGCACGCTTTTACTTACTACTTGCTGACTTTCTCTTCCAGTATCGATGTTACATAGTATAATTCTGCCAGATCACGTCCTCTTATTAGAATATGAAACATTCTCAAAACAATCATCTGTACTTGCTGCATCTTACTTCCGCTGCAACCTCTTGTGCCACGCTTTGCTTTCTCTCTATAGATTTATAGTAATTAAAGATCTCTTTTTGTGCTAAGAAGAGGTCTTCCAAAATGCCGAACTTTACCTGCAATCCAATTTAGCTGATAGTGTTGGTTGGTTTAGAGCTTCACTTTTATGTTTGGCAAACCAATTGAGTTGCCCTTGCGCTATTGCAATGCTGTCATTCTAGGCTGTCGCAGTCACATTTAGTTCCCTAAAATCTTTCTCTGCCTTCTCCATTTCAACTATTATCATCGTTGACGTATCAGTGAAGATATACAAAATCTTACAAACTTAGGTAATAAATTTCATTCAACGTTAATACCCTCAATTAAAATGCATAATGCTGTGCTCTCTGCTTCCAAATGCTATTCATCTCTCATTAAATTCGGATATTAATAACGCCCTCCTTATGTCACGGCCCCAACGCCAGGTAGAAAAATTAATATTTCGAAGCCATTTTGATTAAATTAGACGGTACGTTCATTACAGTTTTTGGAAAACGCCCACTTCTCCGTGGATTTATGTGGGAGCAACTTAACGCGTTGAGTAGGACTCGTTGCCCTTTCTTATTAATTTCCATTTGTTAATTAAACTATTAGATATTCGAATAATTAGTGTAGTTAACTATGGGCCGGGTCTGTTAATAAAGCATTCACCAATGGTATCTGGGAATTTTGAATTCGTGTTTCCGAAATGTATGAATACATTTCGCGGCTGTTGAACACACATGTTAAAGAAGATGGAAAGTTACACTTCCTAAATTCGATGCAAATTAAATGTAATATGTATTTTATGCAGCCGCTTAAGTGATACGTTTACAATACGTTTTGGTTCGCTAAACCGCTGCGTTTACCTGTTCAGATTTTCCTTTGTAGATCCCCGATGTGAGGAAATTGAATTAGAATTTAAAATTCACGTTTTCTAGGATACGAACATAAATTACAAACTTGTGAATGAAATGCAACAACTATATACGCTGCTGTAATATGATATTAGTATTGCTATAATTGAACTGGTTTGTATTACTTTAAAGGATTTAAGTAGACTCTGTGTTAGTTTATGTTAATAGAAAATAATAGAAAAAAAATACAAACGGCACCCTCTTTCGATTTTTTCCCATTAAATTATTTTATGTTGATCAGGAACTAATAGCAGCTAAGTATAGTATACGATTTCCTGTATGTTACAAGTTCGTACGATATTGTTAAACTCTTGCAGAAAATACTTAGCAATAATAGCGATATTGACGCCAAACAAGTACGAAACTTCTTAAATCGGAATTTGAGGACAGATTTACCAAGGATGTTACAGAACTCTTAAACAATATTTATTCTCCACGACCTAACGATGAATGCGGCAGTGAAGCTGCAAATATTTAAGAAAGTAGTAAAGATGCTTTTCAAATGGAAATTATCAACTTTCAAAAGAATACTGTTCTTAATTCAACTTGTTCTTGTGTCATTTATTGCTTTACAATTTAACATTTGAACACTTCGACATTTTTGAAGCGAGCCGCCAATGCTGTTCGGAATGCGGCAACGATCCTAGGCGGACCATCCAAAACATTTGTAACATTGCGAGATTATGTAATGGCTCATATCAACATCATGTTTTGTAGCAAATATTGCATATAATATTGCATAAGCGACAAAGAGAAACAACATTACGTAAACGTCTCTACAAGAACAACCTCGAAATGAACCAGGTTATGTCTAAGATAAGGTTTATGGCAAGATCTCCAAACCAACCAACAATCGTCACAATGTATGTACTTCGGCCAAGGAATGTCCGTCAAGACAAAAGCACTACTGATTTGTTCTTTCGATATTGATGGGATTATTCACAAGCAGCTTGTACGTCCAGGTCAGACGATTAGTGTAATGCTTTTATCATGCTAGCTTAAGGTGGACAAGGGATGATATGGGAAGAAAACGTTCAGAAATATTGCGCAGGAATAATTGCGTTCTCCGATACAATAATGCGAACTTCTTCTAGGCCCGGCCTTTGCTCCTTGCAACCCTTTGCTCTTTCCAGGAACGAAAATCAAATTGAACCGGCGATAATTCGGCACGGCGGAGGATATTAAAGCTGACACGCTAACGATACTGAACACATTAACAAATTAAGACCTTCCGTATGGTGTTTGTCCATGAAAAAAATTAAGGTGACGCGGACGAATGAAACTCTAGCATTCTCCAATCTTGTTTATTCAGTTGGTTTGTAATGCTGACTATTTGTTAACCGATCACCCATCATTTTTTATAAATTGCTTTGGTAGCACTTCCACGCTAGCAAGGCGGTGCACGTCATTGAGAACGTTTACATTACGCTGTACAATAGAATAAAGCTATACACAGCTGCTTTAATAATTACGTTGTTATTATTCAAATGGATGTGCAGGAACAATAGAGCTTCATAAACCATTTATGTAGTAAAAAGAGAGATTAAGGCAAGAACTCTTTAAAAAAAATCCATTTGAACCGATCTGACTAAGAATTGCTGTAATTATTATTTCGCAGCAAGTGTGTTATGTAAAAAGTAAGTTGTTGGAATTTACCTGAAAGTTGATCCTAATGTCCGGATCTTGAAATCTTAATCTTTGAAATCCTTACTTTAAAATCCTAATCCTAAACCCGGGTCCGATTTACTCAAATCCTTCGCGCATTGATCCCAAATCTGTGGGTAGCAAATTTTTTATTGAATAAAAGGTCCAAATGGTATTACTCAATGTTATGTTTCATTATTTAATTTTAGAGTCGTAATCCAGAAAATTTTGGAAAAATTGTCGAAATATTCGTTCATTTTCTTCTATTTTTTTTTGACCGGGAGCCACGTCGACGTGTTCTGATGCCGTTATGTCAGGTGCAACCGTAAGGATAATTCTAATTTTGATCTCAGTTGAATGAATGCGATTGATCAAAAACGGAATCATTTAATAACTTCAAAGCAGTGTTTGGACGTATGTAAGCGAAATCCGAGTGAATTTGTGCGACGTTACGTAACTGTAGATGAAGCATGGATATATTAGTGTATCACAACACGAGAGGTCAGTCGCTTCCCGGCGAACGTGCAATAAAGAAAACGAGGACGATTCCATCGGCCGAAAAAGTTATGGTGACGATTTTTTGGGATTCGCACGGCATAATCCGAATTGATTATGTGAAAGAAGGAATTACAATCGCGATTTATTTGAACGATATGACGCTAAGCTAAAGAGAAAAACGCCTCATCTAGCGGCAATTGTAACAGCAAAACTTGTTCAGTTTATATACGTATTGGTGCTCCATCTATCACATTCGTCAGATTTTAGCGTACGTGACTTTTTCTTTTTCCCAAACTTGTAAAAATGGCTCGGTGAAAAGCGGTTTACGTCAAATACAAAGGTCATTATCGAAGCGGATATCGATTTTGTAGAGATCGACAGATACAATTGGTTGAGTGCTTAAAAATGTTATTCTCTCTGTTACATAATAGAAATCGTTCTTCTTGTGCTTTACGCCCCCACCACTGGTTCCACCCAGTTAAACTTAGTAACTAATTAATCTTGTTAAAGTTATCTAAATATGTTCTAACATACCGAATTAATTTTTCGGTAAAATATCTTACAACAACTGTTATACATACTGCACATAAAAATGTCTTGTTACACTTGGTCTAGCAGCATATTTCTAGTCTAATGTGTAAAATATTGACATAGAAAATTTTCGAACAGCAGTTTACAAACACGTGCTTCCGACGGTTTAAATTATGTAATTATAACGGTGGAGCATAAAACCTATACCATTCCTCATGCGGTTCTATCATAATCTAAGACGTTTATAATAGTGAAAGATCACCCCCGCGATATCTACTTTAAACGAAAAGTTTCTTCGAAATAAAAAGCGTTAAAAAATGGGAATATATACAACTCCAAACTATTTAACATGTATTAAAGCGCATATCTGATCAACGTTTAGAAACTAATTCCCCCTATTCAAAGCGTCTAATGTATAGGTGTATAGACGTATATTAAGCTAAACAACCATACGCTCGTGGATGTAATGCGTTATTTAACATTTATGGCCTTAGCAGTAGTAGTCCGAGAAGAAAAAGAGGCAACGCGGCGGGCAGCGTTTCGTGCTGCATAAAATATGACATTTCAAGCGTTATCGGCCGGTGTGGATCTAATGCGATGTGTATATACTGTTTTATATTTTCTGAAATTCACCTTTCGAACGTGATAAGACTGTCGGTTGTTGTTTTGTTGCATTGGAGCGATTGTTGGTTTTGATAAGAATTATCCAAAACGCTTAAATATGAGTACGTAAAAAGTGAAACGTACTTATTGACCGGACTCGAGGAAGGATTAAACTGATGGCTGGCTAAATGATTACTTCATTATATAGGTTAATTTCACGCAGCTATACAAAATAAAATTCCACTCTTCTCGATGGATTTTTACGCTTGTTTTCCAAGCAAAGCATAAACTATGCAACATTACATAACGCCTCGGCTAAAAATATTTATATAGTCTAAAAACTTTACAGAATTTACCCCAATTAATGGAGGTACATGCTGCTGAAATATGACTTCTTTCAGAAGTGTTTTTACTAAAATACCAAAATGTAGAATAATCGTTCTAAACGTGTGTAAGGTGCTGTGTCCCGTGTATCGTGACCAGTTGCAGCCGCCGATGTGTCGGTAATTTGGTATTATGCTTAACGATAAACAAATTATAGGCCCGTAAATTTCATATGAAAAGGTAAGTTAAAATGTTGTATTTTAATAACCAAGCACTACACCAATGATCAAATAGATAATTAGTAGATATTAGCAACAAGTTATCGTACCTCTTCGCACACTAAGCTAACCTAACCGATGCAATTGAAATTCAGTTTTTAGTTCGCATCCTACGTCACGTTAACAATATTAAGTTACTAAATTGAGATCACATTTTCATATTTATATTTTTATAGTTCACTTACAGAACTATAGACGTTGTGGATAACAAAAATTGAGTACGAGAGATATACGACATTTTCTATTTGAAAAAATAGCATACAATATTAATAAAAATATATTTAACAAACTATTGATCAAACAATTTTAATGATTTTTATGATAATAATTTTATGATTGATGAAATTTCAAATACAAAGCGCTGGTTCGTATAAATCTTGATTTAACTGAAATTTTAATTTTTTATAATTAAACTTATCTAGTAGCATCCAAAGATAAATGTTCGGACAGCAAACCCCTCTCTTTTTTAAATAAGAACAATGTTACTAAGAATTGCAATAAGTTTATTTCATTTAACAAAATATGTAGCTCCTCTAACAAAAATTATGATAAGGTATAATCAGTGAATCAATCGCCATGATCTTGAAGTGATATTGCTACACTCACGCTCATCCATCACCAAGAACCGTTTTCTGCCGCTATGCGCATCTTAATACGTTTGGAAAGGTTAAACGACTGCGGTGCAACAAAAAGATTTCAACTTTATTCAATAATGTATTTTTTTAAAATTGGAACGAATAATATATACGGCCTCGATGGCTGAATACTGAAAACTCGACGTTTCTTTCATAATCTAATGAATGAAATAAAAATCTTAGGACGCCAGTAGAGTTCAAACCAACAACATCCGTTTGGTTTGCTGTACGAGCGTGCTACAGAGTTAACAATTGTTTCAAGTACCCAGATGCTCATAACTGAACGAAACCTTTAAATTCCGCCGGAGCTATAGATAAATTGTACTTATATTTTCTAGTATTTCTATGTATAAAACTATGAATTATCTCACTTCAGTTACTGCATCTTCCGCGGAAGATAACAGTAACTAACTAATTGTCTTTCTGCTGATCAATCCTTTTAAATTGAAGTCAAATTGCAATAAATCCATGTCAAAACAAAGAACTGCAACCACTCCCTTCCATCAAATTAATTATAGATGTTTGTAATCTGAATTCAAAATATCCAAATTGATCCGAGAAATAGCTTTGTGAAACAACTGTCGTTGAAATTTTGTAGCCATGCTTGTAGAAAATATATCTTTGGAGAGGGTTATTCCCTTAAATATTATCTACATACATATGTAGATAAAAATCTCGTTCCTTGTATTCTTGGTAAACAGCAATGCAAATCCATCAATATGACAAAATAGAAAGATTCAAAAAGAATGTTTACTTTCTAAGAACTTATGAATATACGACAACGTATGTAAATATAAATACACAAGTGCGTGCTGCGATTCTTCTATACAATAATAAATTACATCTTCGATCTGAGTAACTCACTTATGGCAGCTTATAATGTGCTCGCCCAAACTAATAATTTTCCTTTTCTGTGCGATTACGTGTTACCTAATTGTTATAGACAGTTTTAAATCTATCCTTCTAACTTCTTTTCCATTACACGATTGCTTTACTTTTGTAGAACTTTATAAATCTGATCTTTACTTAAAAGGAACAATAATGCAAGCGGCAAAACGTGGCTCCCGTTCAATATAGGTCACGGAAATCGTGACGATGCACAGTCTAGCATCAAGTCGGTCGGATAGATCAATCGCGTTAGCCTTTGTGATCATTACAAGCCGCTCGCTCTAAACGGCAACGTTAAAACAGCATTACTACATACAGTTTGTCGTATTATTGTTACAATCCCATGGGAAACACGTAAACAATACAAAAATATGTAACATGAAATGCAAGATAATATGCTCATTACTGTGGAAGCAGTGCATTGCAAAATAATCTGTTCTAAGGTATTCGCTCCTATCAGTTTATAATCAGTTAAACAATTTATATTAACAACTAACTCTTTATAAAGATACCTTGCTCCTCTAGACGTTATGTGTCAACTAAGTTAATTAGTAACCTATATTTACCGGTAATTTAAAACAACGCTATTCATTAAATAGCATTAGGTAATTTTAAATTAGTTGCTTTCTACGTTAATACTTTGTTTCATGCAACGAAAACTATAAAATGTTGCGATATACAGGATGAAGCTATGTTATCGTCGAAATTAGCAAATTAACAGCATCTTTTCAACTGATGATAATGGCGAAACTGAAAAAACAATGAACATAGCTCCTTTGCCCATTATAATTTTTTATAAAATATGTACAAATATGGAATAAAATCAGCTAATAATGATAGCAAGGACTGTAGCGTAGTATAATAAACGATACAAAAGTATCGGTAACCTCCGCAACACGCATAAGATTAATTAACCCAGAACGACCGGTGATGATCTACATTCTCAACGGGTGACGTAATATCAATTAATTAAACTTGTGTAGTGCGAGGTTACCGATACTTTTAAATTCGGCTATGATGAATTTTCGCTAAGATCAAAATTAACTAAGTTATAAGGCCCTAAGCTAACTATAGAAACAAATGAGAATAAATTGTGTAAAATGTTTAATTATCATAGTCGGATGCAAGTCCCACTCAAACTGCCTACTTTTTGCCCGCTAAGAAAATATTTTCCTAGAGTGATGAATGTGATATGTTGTACTCAACCGGATCCTAGATACTTCTTGAAGCTTTACTGAACTCTTACAAATAATGAACATGCTTTTGTTAAAAAATTGATAATTAGTGAAGCAGTAAAAACTGTAGTTCTTGGTTATTTTAGGGCTTATTCCGAGGACTCAAAAAGGACTCAAGGAGACATTGTTAGAGATTCTAATTTATGTTATGGTGCACGATACAAAACACTGAAAAAGTATAAAATGATTCCCTTTAAGTACAGACCTGTTCAAATATTAGAATCAGGCGCTCTTAAAAGAATGAGTGTTTAGTTATTCGTGTGTATATCGATTATTGTTAAAAAAATGCCAATAATCCTAATTGCGGAATACTTAATAAAAGAAAGCATCATAATTGCTTAAAGAGTAACCCTCTGCAAGTAAATTATAGAGCTTCTCAAATTGGGTTTAGTTTTAATGTTGTTATGGCATTACGTCATCCAGAACCTTTTATCTATAAAGGTTCTCTGGGCGACAAAGAAACATGGATTTAATATGAAATACTTCAGAGATATTTTTCCATGGAGTACAGCTTGTAAATAAGCAAAATGTAATTTTTAGTAGGTTGGAGCAATTGCTCACAACTGTTAACAAACTAGTCATTTTTTGAACAATCTTTCTAACAATAGCTGGATTGGAGCCAACTTTATGACCTCCAAGATCACCTGATTTGATCACACTCAATATTTTACGTCCTATTGAGAAGGACTACAAGCCTTCTCGGACGAACCGCAAAATCCATTTCGGAACGAAGAGGAATTTTCGTACAACTTCAAAAGCAGAGTTAAAGGCTTTGAAACATATTTTCTGTTGTTTTATTACATTAAATCCCCTTCGGCATAAAATCGTAGAAAAGTTTCTTCCTATCTTCGTGGTAATCATCCATTTATTTTAAGGCATATAGTTATGTATAGTATATTTTGCTTTAAAAAGTAATGGTGGCAGCAACATTCACAATTTTTTGGGCTACCTTTTGTATATCTCATTTGTGAAATTATAAGGGACAATGCTAAGTCGTTACGATTGAAATGTGTAAGCTTATTTATATCAAAATCGCTCACTGAAACTTACTTAAATCTTGCACATTGAAGTACCAACCTTCACATTGCCAAATTGCATGTTTAAGCGTCGTGATATTGATAAATAAAAGCAAAAAAGCAACAGTACAATACATTATCAACAAGAATGAATATATTTAATAATAACCCACGGATTGTACTTTTGAAATTTTTTAGCATAGTAAGTTGGAAAGATCTGTCTTGACGCAAAAAAAAAACTTTTTCGACAATTTGACAACAAACTGAAATGTACCGTTTTGCAAACTGAATTCGGATATTTGTTTAATTATTTGTTTTACAACATTCGACTCTTTCCAGTGTAGATGCAGATATTCGTTTTCTTTTGTATCTATTCCGCGTTTCCACAAGGTCGACTCGGTGTGGATCGTACATACAAAAGAGAGGACGATATTAACGCCAAACTAAATACCAATCGAGAAACAAATCATTATTTTTTTAATGTTCTTTTACAGGATAAATCAGAAGGATGGACCAAACTCACAAATAAAAATAATGCAAAAAATCGCCATATTCTTATCCGATATTTAGATTTTCTTATTTTCAGCTTATAATGTTGTAAGTGGACCAAATTTTCGCTTGTTTTCGTGTTAAATAAAATAAACATATCCTTGCATTGTCTCCCCACGTAAAACAGCTTTGTTAGAAAATACTGCGCATTTATCCAAATTTAGAATATGTAAATATAAGGGCACTGGTTTATTCTAGTTCATAAATTCAGTTTATAACGTAATAGTTAATATTGGAGATGCACTAATTCAACAAAATTAGAAATAATGCAGCCAATATGAAAGAAAGACGTTAAGCAACCAAGAAAGCAACATGCGCTCTTCGTAGGTGAAAAATAAAATGTAGAAGTCAATGGTGATGTTTTCTAAAGAAAGCCTTTAGAAATCGATTGAAGAAGCTGACACCATGATCAAGTAAAATATTAATTACGCGACAACACCCGAAAGATCCATAGTAGATCGCGACCGTGATCTATTATGGATCATGGTCGCGAAAGCCTACACTCAACAATGTTTTACCTTCTTTTTCCGCAGTTTTCTTTTTTGCTTTAATTAATCCCAATAATGGAAACTCTACTATATTCACTTTTTAAACATATTTCAATACCGGAAATTAGATATAATTCTCAAGTTTACCCCTCGCTGAGATCCTTTTTAGGTTAGTTAATATCTTTAATGGCTAAAAAGCTAACTTGAGTTTAACAACTTGCACTATTAAAGATATGAAAAACTTTTAATTCAAACTACACAAATGAATTAATATCCTTAGTTGAAGAAGCCAACTGCTACTCGTAACAATATTTTTCGTAATCGACATACCAATTTCCTTTGAACGCGCGACTTTAAACATATTCAAATAAAATTCGGCCTGATCATCGTGGCGCTTCCTGCGTTCGCGTACTTACACATTTCCATTAAAAGAATGAACTATAAATTCATCAGCACGCGAGATTTTAAGGGCTTTCACTCCAGCAGCAAGGTGTATGTTTATTGCGACCATCCTGCGTTCAAAAAAAAAGAACTCATTATTTCCAATTGACATCTCTTACCGTTTAACACAATCGCCGGCGATTAATTTAATAAGCTAAACGGGGAGCAGCAGCAGATACCGCTGTCTTTAATTAACATTTGCTCTACTCTCTGTCTTCTGCCTTAATACATTTGGTACCGATTCCCGGCTCAGATATCGTACAGTATTATTTTAAGTCGAGCAGCGTACCGCTATAATTATCATTTGAGTATACGATTGGGTCTGTTTAATTGTATTAATAAGTGTTCTTTTGGTCGACGCAGTATTTGTTATTCCTTGATGCTACGTCCGCTTAATAACATACGTACCTCGGGCAAGATGTTGTAAAAGTTAGAATCTTGATATCGGCTATTCAATGATCTCCGGAGGTATATAGACATCTGTCAATGTCGCCTCATAGAGATACGTACATTGATAGTATAAAATTACGAAAGCTAAATAAGGAAATAAGGAATGCATATAACTTGTAATCTTAATTTGAACATTCTCTTTTATGACTACAAAATACAGAAGTAATACTTTTTCTGACATAGATGAGTAGAACGCAGTAACTCTTTATAATTCGCTAGCTTAAAGCAGTAAATAAACTGGAAGGATAAATAAAATCTAGACACTGGAAACATAAACTAATCGAAATGATAAGAAATAGAATCAGATAATATATTGTTAAACTACTACTACTACCATGTCAGCAATATCTTTATGACAATCAAAACATAATAGAATTTTTTTCTAGCATCGGTCCTTTCCTTATGGCTTTACTAAGTAGGTTATTTAGTTGGGTCTATACACACACATAATACGAGGTATTCAAAAGTTAGATTACATAGCATTTTCAATACATCTGAATGCGATCCCTTGCCACATTGTCCACGATATGCAAGATGAAATTTGTAAACGAATCCGTATTATATTTTTGCCTGTGATAAAGTTTCTAGTTCTACTAATTGTAGGTCGCGTGAGCTTTGGACGGATTACCCTAAAGTGTTGACGACAAAGCCTGCACAGGTTCAAACGATCAAAATATCCTAATCGCTCGAATTATTACAAACAAATGCGTAACTGCAAAACTTGCATACTCCGACAACAAAAGAACTAATACTTCGACTTATAACAGCAATTGTTACGGAAGAATATTGGTCAACTTGGGAGATCATTTGCATTCACTACCATATCTATCTGATCCCAATAACCTAGAGCAAGCAGCAGGTTATTAAAATAAATAATAATGTCTTTTACGCAGGGCTGCAGGGATCTATCATTCGCCCTCTGCTTTTTCTAATTATATCTCCCAACTGTATACTTTACTTCATCATGGTCAATTTCATTATTCTGCTGAGGATATTGCCGTATTCCTTATTGCCGTAGTCCTTATTCATAAAAGTATTAAAATTGTCATTAGTGTTAAAGATAAAATTAGCGATATTAGAGGTTGGAGATTGGCGTAGTGAATGAATCAAAAAATCTGGAGTTGGTTATCGATAATAAATTGACCCTTAAAGCACATCTCCCTAAATGTATTCAACGTGGACACAGTAGTTTAAAATTTACGTTATTTACATCGGGAGACTCTTAACAGAATAATAAAAACTACGCTGTGTAAACCTCTGGTTCTGTTACAAGTAATTCTGGCTGATGCTGATCGTATATTTTTGATATAAAAAATATGGTATGATAACATTTCTCATAAATTGAAGAAGGAAGTTTGTTGACGTAATATAGAACAGCGAAGATAGAACGTATGTTTTCCCCTTTTATCATAATGACCCTGATCCCTACCTATGATTACATTTAGAAGTAAAATTTAAAATTTATATTTGAGGTTTAGATGTTTGCTGTCTCCACCATCTCGCAAATTATCATCATTCAAAAAGTCCTTCGGCTATCATTTACAATCCACTAAATGATGTCACCTATTTTATTTAAATCTAGCCTAAAGAGAAATTTGCTTCAGCTACCAGTATCATCTACCCATTCGCGTGCCCTCCTCGTTTGCTTTCACATATTTTTTGCATTAACCTTACCAATTTACTTACCGATTTGTAGAGAGGACAAAGGCGGATGAAATTATTACTTTTTTGCAAAGATTAGACTCACCCATGTCTTGTCGACTCTCGAAGACACCAGCAGGCAACACGAATCTAGTCGCTACAAAAAAGGAACAATTCCACCTATTTCCTAGCTTTGTCATTTCTACTGATTGGTGTACGCGTATACCATTTAAGCTGTTTGGTTTTAGAATTTAGTTCATATTTAAGTAGCACTAGGTGAACGCCGGCATTCAGCTTGTTTATTTTTCTTATATATCCGTGTTGGTTTATTTCTGTTTTTGTCTGTGTAAAACGTCATGTGCCAATAAAATTTATTATTTATAACAATAATTACGTGATTTAATCAACTTATGCTATCAGCCACCATTTATTTACAATTTTTTTCTTTAATTCTCTAGAAAATTTCTATCGCCACAACTTACATATATCGATAGATATATAGAGGTTATTAGGCTTAAATGACGACAAATTAGTATTTTAACAAAATTTGAAAAAAAAATTTTTAGGCTAGTGATTCATTAAGTCCGTATCAATATCGCTCTCTTCCAAAGTAAAAATATCAACATTACTTTGAATTCTGTATAAGAAAAATTATGCTTGTATTTAAAATGAAGCCTGCGCCTGAATTAGTGAATTTGACGAAAGTCTGATTGTGCGAACCATGAAATTTTCCTGTACGACTTGGAATCGTATCGTATCGCGAGAACGTACCATCCTTGCCTGTTAACATCGGCGTATTATTATTAATACTTGATACAATCTTATCCCTATAATACATAGAGCGAACCGTACCGATCCTAAAAATATATTCTGCCTCGATAGGGTAACTATTAGTATTAGGGCAAATCATAACACTGAAATAGAGTTAACTCTATTCTTGAAATAGTTTTAATTAAAAGTTATAATTTTTAATAACACAAGTGTTGACATTGTATGAACGTGTGTTCTGCGTTGCTTTGTTGTATTGAAGAAATGTTTAAGTTTTTGCAGGATTAACAAAATAATGAGCTTAAAATTATAGACTTTCATTTATTACTGTCCAAAGAATGCTATGTGCTAATCCAAACCAGCAATACAACACAGTGGTTGCGATAAATTTGACACAAGCAATTGCAATGCATCACCCAATTGCCTCGCCCATTAATAATAAATTTTCGTAATTAATATGAAGCTCCCATATTAGGCATGTGGATTACGCCCAATATAACATATTCTTAGCATAATGAATACATAAGTCGTATATCAAAGTAAGAAAAAAAAAACGTGAATATTTATTGCAATACATGTCGCATACATACGTATGTGTGTATGTATAATAAATAATAGCGTGCTATCAGAACCTGATGTCCGTCTTTTTCTCTAGGCGATGCAAATTTCCTGCCGCAGTTGTATGACCGACCATAATAGATCAAAATGGCGCAATAAAAACTTCAAACATTTGTAGCTATTAAATAATGCGTACAAGACGACCGGTATGATGCAGTATTACCAAACTAGCTTTTTTAAATTAACAGGTGGTATGTACGCATATTATATTTATGAACTGTTGTAAATTACATACTAATGTACACCTATGCGTATGTCCGTACAAGCACACGTACGAGGTATGTATACGTACGTTATTTCTATTTTCACGGTTTCATATTTTTTTCTAACTTCCTGTACATTGACTACTTATGGCCATATGCAAATGCTACAACTTATAATATTCTTGGACAACCTGTATTTCACCTACTATCACAAGCAATTTATTTCAAATACGTTTGCCGCGAGAAACGTAAAAGTTGTCTAAGTTTAAGTATGTAACTAATGGTGGCGCCATATTTAACTCAACAACTCACAAACAACCATGTCTAAAATATATCTTCCGCAATTACCGATCGCTACCGAATTTTATTTTATTTTTAATTCCGTGAAGGTAAGCACGGCTCACAGAAAAAAGAAACAAAACTGGAATACTTGAGAATTTAAACGATTTATTCAGAAATTTTCACGAGATATTACGTTTTATTATCAGAGAATTTATGTTCATCTTGCGATCTAGCCGAATACGTAAAAAGAAATAGATAATTCTATAAATCAAGGAAATATCTAAGAAGTAAGCAAGGTATCCTAAAACTAAGATAGGCGAATGCGATAAATAATGAAAAGTAACAAATTGAAATATACAGTTCTACAACTTGATTAATTCACAAATTCGTCCTCTAGGTATCTTATCTCGGAATCGTATGCTCTACAATAATGAGAGTCCTTTTGTAAATATAATATAATAAAAAAAGCCACAAAATCAAAGTTTCTTTAGGAGATTTACTTATTTCTTTGTGATTGAAAGATAAATTAAACAAATTATGTATGTGAACTTGAAAAAAAAATGAGAAAATTTGTCTTAAATTAAGTAAATATAAATTCTAATCCCTAGCCGATAGCTAATTTGTGAATCGAATACTAAATTTAGAAATTTAATTTAAATTAAATTTAATAATTAGTAAATTTTACTTTATTGGAGGCTCAGATGTTATTACTAGAGGGGACAAAAGCCAGTGAAATCGTACATTTTTTCCGGCGACTAAACAGACTTTATGTATATATTCGTCTCATAAGAAAGGTTTCGTGTTGCCTACTGGTTTCTCCGAGAATCGACAAAACACGAGTCTGTCTAGTTGCTGCAAAACAGGTGATTTCACTCTTCACAACTGTTTATGAAGATAAAATACTTAATTTGAAATGATTTCTCGAAGTCTTTTGAAGAAGATGTGTTGGTTGGATTTTGTTTTCTTTATTATTTTTCTAAATTCCATCTATAGATTGCTGAATCGCAATAACTGTCTAAGCGAATAATTTCAAAACAATATGTTGGATCATGTTTTGATTTAATTGCAAATATTAGTTCATTTGTAACACCATTTAGGCTTTTAAGTGACGTAATAATATTGTAGCAAACCTGGGAGAATGCTAGGGCCTCGGACCTGAGGAGGCCTATCTCGTGGTGCGACCTTTTATTTTATTTTGAATGCATAAAGGGTAGGAACAAGAAAATGTGCTACAATAATCCTTCTGTTGCCAACGTAGATTCATTTATTCTTTTTCTTTTTCTTTTTCAGGACACAACTTTTCTACTCTTTATTGACACATTTCACAGATTCAACAGATTCTGTTGAAATTCCGCAAATTAAATTTTTAACATAATATATGAAGAAAGTGTCGTGCCTTCTCCAAACCCCAAACTTTCTGAAAATTCTGAAGATACTTGGCTATAATTTTATATTGAAAAAATTAAAGGTTGTTAGTTGAGAGTCGCCTTAAATATTAAATTGCTATTTCGTTGAAGTTGTCGGCTAATACAATTATTAGTTACAACGAAGACGTATAACAAAACAATAATTATTAAAAACTGTTTACAACTGCTTAAGCAATAACCGAATGCTGATTCCTCGTCCTTGTGACATAACTAAGTATTACCTAGCCGGGCGTACTTTTTATTTCCGCATTGATTATATTTCATTCCGTATTTCTTTTTCATTCTTATCGCAAACTCATCCAGCGTTCTGAGAAGACGAGGACAAGGTTCCAACTATCGATCGGGCTTGTCCCAAGGATGCTCAATCCAAGTGCAGTCTAAAGAATAAGGAGGCGGTATCATTCTTTGAATATTATTAGTAACAAAATCGTTCACCACCTACTCCTCTGCATGAATTGATTTATCAAAACCAGCTCCTCGGTGCTATATGCCATCCCGAACCGTAAGATCCCACTTTCCAAATGCCACACGTGGAACCATGTTTATTTCAAGGTATATTTCTCCGCGCCTCCTCCACGCTAAAACTCTGCTACTAGAATGATTGTTAAGTGACTAACAACACACTGCCTTCTGTTTATCTCGTCCTACCTCGTGAATGGCGGGAATTCGTCTAACCCTCAAACCAAATTCGTGCAAACTTCACTCAGATTAAATACTCTGTATCCACCCTCACGAAGATCGTTATTCAACGAACTAAACGACTGAACGCCATTTTGTCCGACTTGAAATCTTAAATGCGGCCTCCATACTAACCGTTACACTACCACTTCTACGAAATCGTACTACTCTGATGATAACACACTGAGATACATTCTAGAGTCAAGCCATTTTTTAATAGAATATTCTCTTTGTCTTTTGTCAGAGGAAAGCATTTTTATTATTTATTAATTATGCTTTTTTAAACAATTGAACAGCAATTTATTTGGTTAATGGTTCAGAAGACGTGTACAAACGTTGAAGGTATTACAGCAAGCTTTCAAAGACATCAATATTCACTGTGTCAAGGCAAAAAATTAAGGCAGGACCAAAACAGTCGTCGCGCAATATCCTTAGTTATATAATTATGTAAAATTAATCGACGTTACAAAAACTATTGTCAACGCTGAAAGGTGTGCTGGGGTGGGAGGTAGTTGTAAATTTTTTTGTGTGGTGACGGCCCAACGGGGTGTATAAGCTTTTTTAAGCTTGTCATAACCTCAGGAGGCTTTTATGTGTAAGTTGTGTGTATAAAGTGTGTTCCATGGCCTTGTTACTGTCACTCCCTCGCCGTAAATGGTAAAGCGCAGTTAATTGTATGCCAATTGCGAATGGTGACTCGAGAAAGTACCGGACTCACTAAGAAAATTTGTTGATTCTAGCAGGACTCGAACACATTGCGCTTAACTCTGTCCAATCAAACGCTGGCCATCTTACCACTAGATCACCGAGCTGTTTAATAAAGGTGAAAATTAAACTGTTGATTTGAAGATTTCCCAACTATTAAATTCCAACTCAAAGACTTTTGTCCGACATACCAATTGTCAACACCATCTATGCATACGATGTATATCTATGACTGTGAATCCACAGTATAGTTTCATTATATTGCCTCCTTATTATGTCTCCTACATCGCTTTGTTTATAAAATGCAGAGCAGATTATCCGAAGAAAAATTCTTCTGTAAAGTGTGCTTCTTCTTATATTAGCCACCTCCCAAAAAAAGAAAAATTGCTTCTTGCTTTGTAGATTGTTACAACTTTACGACACAAAGATAAAGTAGAAACCGTCGTATACCTTTTAACTGACGGTAAAATATATAAAAAATCCTGATTATCTCAAGCCATATTAGTCGTGATGAATTTAAAACTCATCGGAGCTAATTCAACTGCCACAATTATAATGGAGCTTCTTGGTTAATACAACAGTGTAATGGGCTTTAATTGATGACTGCACGTAATTTAAGCCACCCAAAGATAATTGTACCTACCGAAACGCGTATATGCGATCGCTTTTAATTGTAATCCGCATCCAATATAAATGAGAAAAACATTTAATACTACAGGCTAGAAGTTTGATATTCCGTTTATACTTTATCTTTTTAAATTACACAGGTAATATTCCTGGTACGCCAGTCTAATTATAAAGAAAGGTTCTGTTTAATCAAATAAATTAATTTTCGTATAGTTTTTTATACGTCATTATTAGTCTTTAAGAGTAATTATAGGATTTTATAATAAATGGTAGTTACTTACTTGAATGACGAGGAAACCAAGCTCTTGAAATCTTGAATAAATAACTTTAACTTGTATTCATATCTAATGCGGACTAGATAACATTATCTGTGCAAATCATTAATAAACTCAAAAACACAAATACCTCTGGTTCGGATAGAATATCGGCTAGAATCTTGAAATAATTTTGAATGTACATTTTGGAACCATTAACTTATCTCGTAAATTTATCTTTCGCTTATGATGTATTTCCATCATGTTTAAAGGATGGGTAATAGAGCAGATATGCACAACTATAGAACAATATCATTAATATCCAATGTGGCAAGGATATTTGAATATTGCACGTTGACATGAATAACAGCATTCCTTGAGAAATATAACATTTTACATGCGGATCGCCATGGATTTAGAACGAATAAGTCCACTGCTACGGCTCTGTTGTCTTTCCACGATATTAGACCAAATTGATAAAAGACATCCTCCATTGGCTATCTTCTATGATTTTAGCAAGGCCGTTGGTTGCTCATAACATTCTATATTATTCCTCAAAGGCCGTTCGCAGTATGTCCAGATACAATATAAACAGAGGACATCTCTTAAAAGCTTAAGATCCAGTTGCTTACCTATCCCTCGTGGTATTTTTCAAGGGAAAAAGGTATTTTTCAAATATACAACTTCTGCTCGGATATACTAGTTTTCATGTATGCGGATGATACCACCTTACTCGAAACAGAATCAACCCTACCACAAACCGTGATTCTAGCAAATAATGCTCTCAATAAGATACATGACTGGTTTTGTGCCAACAAATTAAGCCTTAATGAGAAGAAGACAAACTCTTTGATTTTTCGTATCCACCAGCGCACACAAATATACATGTTTCAGTAACTATTCATCATTCAAACAGAGCTAACAGAAATTCTCCGGATGCATATTCAGGACAATTTACGCTGGAATGTTCACTGCAACGACTTAGTGAAAGTGTTAAATACTAAGATCTTTCTGTTCCATAACCTGAAGGACCAATTATCCTTACACATGTTGCTATCTGTACATCATACGGAAATTGAGTCACAGCCGAGGTACCGGATACTCCTCTGAGGATCCTCATCTATGGCTTCTGGGGTTTTTGTGGCACAGAGGAAACTCGTTAGAATATTAGGCGAACTAAAAAAAAATCAAATATTGTCTATTCTAACTCTACCGTCTCTATACATCCTTGAAGCGGTCTGTTACCACCATAATCACAAGGAAGAATATACTACTAGAAAAGACATACATACCTACGAAACCAGGCAAAGAAGTGATCTCCATATTACTAGATGTGAATTGCATATTACGGATAAAGGATTTACGAGAACTGGAAAAAAGCTATATAATACAATACCTGGTAAAATAAGAGTTAGCGCCAAATTTAAGCAAAAAAGTATTTAATCGAACAAAGCCACTATAGAATAGAAGAATTCCTTAACCACAGCAATTAATCTACAGGGTTAAGCTACCTCTTCGATACGTTACTGCCTCTGTGTTTAGTATAATGTTATACTTTGTTTTGTTTCTTTTCTTGTCTCATTAATTCATCTGTTCTTGTACTTTCTTATTTCTTTTATTACTTCTAATACATTCCAATACAACAAAATATCCTTTACAACAGAAATTGAGTATTGAGAAATTGAGATAGATACCGCATCAAGAAACGGAATCGCGTAGTTTGGACACGTTTAAACGCGATATGAGATCTGCGCCGTTACGTCACTAGAGAATGTGCAGCAAAAAACCTAGACGACTCCATGGTGACGATTTATTGGGATTCACAAGACATAATCTCAATTGAATATTTGCAGAAGGGAGAAGACAGTGCTGCCCTGATTTATTGAATCGATCCGACGTCGAATTAAAGAGAAAGAGCCGCCACCTAACGAAAACAAAATTCTCTGCCATCATGATAACGCCCCGGCAATTGCAACAACAAAACTGCTCCATATTCGCTAGAATTAACTATTATGACTTCTTTATTTTTACAAATTTACAAAAACGGCTTAGCGGAAAGCGATTTACGTGAAATGAAGCGGTCATTATCATTATCATACCATCGTCGTATTTAGCTGAAGCAAATCGCACGAGAGAAGTCCACGACGACTGGAGATTGTTAATTCGAAACAAATTATAAACAAATGATGTTCTACTCGCCAATAGGATTCTAGCTTTCTAGCAGGAGCAGATATACAGATGGTAATTGTACTTCCCGATGGCAAGTTTGGTAGCTCCAATCGCTTTTGCAATATCCTTTTATCGCTATCTACAATACTATCTTAAGAAATACTAGGCACAAACTATTAATCATCGACTAGCTCATTAGTCACCTGTAAATAGCAACCACGCTAATTTTCGTATGGAGTAGGTGCGTCTCTACAATGTTATATGCAAATTAAAATACATGTAAACGAACTTAGTGCTTCATTATTGCAATCGTCAAACGCCTAAAAATTGGCATCCGTTGCACACGCTAATTTGCTTTTAATAACAGCGTATGTATTTTACAACAATAAAGTTATGAGCGCGAATTAAAGCTTTTTTTTATGGTTACCGCCAATTCGCGTAATGGTCGTTCTACTTTAATGTTACTACGTCACTTAACAAAATGTAATGTAATGTAACGTTATAAAGGCTGAAAAGTTGTTTACCTAACAAAAACAATTTACCTCTTCTATTTAAATAAGCAAAGGGATAATTGTAAGATGCCCAAAAAATTAGCTGAGAGCAGTGATACTGCTCACAGCTGAATTTTCCAGGATTCTTTTTACGAAATTTATGCAAAAATCGATTGTGAGTCAGAAGCTAGTAGCTATCGTAGCACTGTTGCAAAGGATCCTAAATTGGCTGAAAGTCAAGGTCGTACGACCGCTGAAGTTAGTGGTTCTGGTTCATCAGTTTCTAATAGATACAGCAATTAACTTTAATCTGAAGGAAGTCTTACCTTCAAGTTTAACGGTAAAGACGGCAATATCACTCAATTTCTTGGTTCATTAAGACAACTAACTTCTTTAAACACAGGTCTTCCTAAACCATTAAGTATCTCTTCTTCAGATTCTTATTTTTTGAAATTTGTATAATTTCTTTCCTACAAACACATAAACGACGTAACTGGTTCATTTTCAATGTAATGTAAAATGTTGTTTATTAAAAAGAAAAGGTTAATTCAAGTTCTGTCAATTTAAAAAGAAACATGTAGCGAGCAGCTAGAGGACGCAATCTGTAGTTAGTTTCTTTTTTTATTGTTAATTTACGTTGCTGTTCGTAATTTACGGTTTTAAACTGCCGGAAGAGTATCCAGAAAATACTCCTGAATTTGTAAGTAGTAGATTACATTGCTCAAACACGTTTAATTTAATTAAGTTTCGTTTCTCGGTCCTGGAAATGTAAGATTAAATACGCAATCATTTCTAAGTGCTAAATCATAGATAACACACCATGATATACCACGTATTCAATGAGTTAAAATTTTGGAGATTCTAAAGAATACGAGACATCTGCGGAACAAGTGTTCAGCGTTTCTAACAATGAATAATATCAGTGTTAAATCACTTGTGTTAATTCCTAGTGAATAAGTTTAATATCTCAAATGTTCTTTTTACCACAGTTTTCACAGCATTATCTTACAGTCATTCTGCGCCGTTAAAAATGTTTGTAATAATACCATTAAATTATATGTGTATAACTATAAGTATAAATTGACGTTGAGATCCACAGAAGTTACTTCTTTCTGTGAGGATCCAATTATTAAAAACAAAATACAGTTAAGAGACGTCAGTAGTACTACATAATTTGCTAATAATTGTTTGAATTCTTAATCACATAACATAATCGAGATAAATATATATTTATCTTCAATTATGATTAACTATTTCACGGAATTATGTCGAACACTTCGCAATTCGCTGCTACAATCTAATTTCAGTTATTTTACCTATCGTGCAAAAATTGTTATTGACATAACGATGGCATTACTTAAGCAACTATATCTTTTCGTTGCCTGTATGTTTCGTCTTATAGATTTTCCACTGCTTCAATTTTTGTTTCAAATATGTTAATCTAATGCCGTAAGCGAGTGTCCACGACATATTCAAAGGGACAGCGAATACACCATTAATCAGTACATCATTATTACGTTGGGCTGTTAAGTAAGTTAAGGTGGTAAATAATAACATTGCTCTATTACCTTTAATGAGGACCAAATGGCGTTATCTACCGGTTGATCCTGTTTATTCAATTTTCCGGAAAATTAAAATAATTAGTCCAGGAATATGATAATATAATGGGCGATTAACCTATTCAAATTGCAAACCGATATAGTTTGCGGTTCCAAAGATATTCCCCTTTTGTATATTTTCTTAAATTTTGGTCAGCCTGCGAATTATAAGTCTTCTAACTAAATGATTTCAGCAAATAATTCAAATAGAAAACTTATCTATAAAATATTTCTTAACAGGACTTACAAAAGTATAAACAACTAACCGTACCTAAAACACAATAAGCTAATAAGAAGCTTCAAATTACTACCTTTAGGAATCCACAAAAATATATAATAAAAACAAATGAAAATGAACTCTAAAATAAGTTGAAAAATAAGTAACTTAACTGCAAATTTACGGTACCTCGGAAACACCAATGGAAAGACAAAAGATATCACTTTGCGACTTCCACTTGTACTAAACTGCCGAGTCTGAGCAAATTGATTGTATACACATCTAAAAACGTTCATAATAGATTAAACAATCTGCGATACATTATAAACAAAATCCGCCATTCAACTTTTTACACAATAAACACACCTACAAAACTGGATCAACAATTATTATAAGAAATGCCATATTTACTGGAACACTTTAAATACCCTATAGCATCGTCGGTAATTAATTCGAATGAAACCCAACCTTTCTCTTTTTTGTATTACAGATGTACATAGCTGGAGGGATAGATGGATACCTTTCATCAAGCACAAAATCATCGTTACAGAGCTCTTTTATGAAGCCGTCGATCATATGTCAAACATCGGAAACCGCCTATCGTTTCGATTAATTGGCAATAAAACTACCAAAACCTTCGACCAACGTTGCCATCGGCGCGGCGTTTATGCTCCACAACTAATTACGCGTATAATAATATAAGTCTACGTAAACTTAGGCAATAATACTTTAAAACACATCGCAGTGATATAGTTGTTATTAGCTTAAGATCTGTCTAGCTTAAACTGGAACAGCAATGTGAATAAAAAATGCCCTCGCTGACATTGTTACAAATAAAACGTAAAAATTCTGCACACTAATCGCATTTAGAAGGGGTTAAATTCTCGTCGGTTATAAAATGGTTGAGCTTCAACTTCTTACAACTGCCGATTCCGTGCAGATACTGAAGACAAGTTTTCTATACATTAAAATGGGATTATAGGATTCGCCAGCAAGACATTACATTAAAAAAATCATTACATCGAAATCATATTGCATCAAAAAAGCCATTCGCGCTACGCATTGTGCATTTAGCCAATGCGTGGCCAATACGTACATTTATGTGCACCCATTTAACACTAAACATTCAATTAACTTCCTTAGTAGCTCTAACATTTTTTATATCCTATTATTTACGTAGCGGTGGAGTCAACAGAATACTAGAAGTAAGGTTCGCCACGTTCGGCACATTCGGCTTCACAGGAGTGGGCATGAAAGTGGTCGTTCAGATGTGTGCAATCTTAAGCAATCAAGCAATCTTATTGCAATAATAATGTTTTTGGCGGCCGGTTGGAGAGCACGCGAGCATAGCGAAGTGCTGCGTTGTACGTAATAAAAAAACGACCGTTGTAAGATAAAGTGCATGAGTTTGTTAAAGATTTTCTCGATTTGATGGACATACGATGGTGCAAAAATAATGTGTTAAAAAGCGCATTACCAAGGCCACGCGGAAAATGCCAAGCACAATAATAACAAAGCAGGTGTACGTCGGGAACGGTTTATACCTAATCGGTCTCGCGTACCCACTCCATCGCATAGTCTAATATGCGAAGCATAAGTTTGAGCATACATTACGAAACACCCACCCGAATCACCACTCCCATACCGACGCCTCTGAAGTGCACGAAAATTGAGGAAGCTTAATTGTTAAACTACCCCACGATGCTCTTTACAACGAGTGAACAACTGATTTTCTGTTAACTTTCTTTATATACTAGATCTTCCGACTTCACTATTTTCCTAAGAAATTTCCTAAGTAAGTCGCATCGCAAGTTAAATTTCTTTCTTATCGTGTCCGTTGATAAATATTGTATATTTGTTGGTAGCTCTAAGTATCATCATAAATAAACAGGCGCTTGTGCAAGATTGGTGGTTTAAATACGCAAGGTTCCGTTTGCAGTTTTATAGATGTGAATATCAGGTTAATTCTGCTTTTAAATGTTAATACTTATTAAATTTCATGAACTGATATTTATTTGAATTTAGGTTAGCGAAAGAGATCTGCAGACTGCAGGTACGAATGCTGGGGCGGAAATATCCCAGATGCTGACCGAATCAAGCATTTTCAAAACGAGACGGGTGCCAATGGAATAACATATTAAAATCGCAGTCTTTAGTATCATTCAATCTGTTCCTCAAAATATCACATAAGACGGTTATATATACATTAATTCAAATAGCTGTCCCTGCTTTCGTTTCTTTGATGATTTTCGTTACCACGAGCTAGTGTAATACATATACTGGCAACAATTTATAACAAAGTAAATACAACTTCAAATATATTAGTTTTAATGCAACTCTTTCAGAATATTTTGATTTTCCCAACTTAACATTAATTGCGAAAATCCATCAAATTTGTAATTTCTTTTCAACTCACTTGTAGCCTTTCATTTAAACGATGCGAACAAGATGTATATCAAAAATAGCTACACGTACAATAGTTATTATATGCGTACATCGGTACTTTTTTGCAGAATGTACAAAATATTACGAACTCAACCATCAACAAAACATCAAATAAAGTAATACTGATATTTCACTTTACCTAGGTACCTCAACCCACCATCAAAATAACGTTAAGTAATGATAGCAAGGACTGTGGCGTAGTATGGTAAACAACATATAAATATCAGCAACTTCCCCAATATAATAATTAAGCTGTTTGGAAGACACAAAAAGTCCTCATCATCAACCGGTAACCGAACCGAACCGGACTAATTATTATATGTTACTATATAATAAATTAAACTTGTGTGGTGCGGAAGTTGCCGATACTTATATGTTGTTTAAAATAACATTATTTGTGAAAATGACAATAGTTATCGCATTACTGGTTATTGTTGAATTGTTCGTAATTGTTATTAATGAACAATTAATACATAAAAACAAATATTATATTATTGTTAATTATTGTTACTAATGAGCAATAGTTGTTTACATAAATTACATAAAATTATAGAACATACAGTTTCAAAACATACACTACAGTAACCACTTAATTTTCTTCGGAGCAGTTAAAGATGAGGCAGCAATAAGTAAGTATGTAAATGTTAATGGCCAATTAAGTTGTATATTTCGTTGTTTAATGTAACCGTGAGTGAAACCAACAGCGAAATACGCGTGAAACAATATGTATGTTATCTTCTTCTCAAAAATCTTGTAATAACGATTCTTCATTGTTGCTATTTTGACCTCTTCTTTAATTATTATTTTGAAAATTTTGAAAGCTTTGAGCGCGTAGGTTTCTTTCGCTTTTCGGAACGTAATAAATCTGCCGTCTACATTCAATTAATATATTTTTGTAGCCGTGTCCACGTATAATTAAAATTGGAAGCTTTCCAAGTTTTCAAAATATCAACTGGAAAAGGAGCCACAGTAGCAATACAGAAGAACCTCGGGAAGATCTTTATCGTTTATTACTTGTTTGTTTAGTAATAACGATGTAACTTACGAAAATCCAAAAATTATCAAAATTTTAGCGGTAATTTCCATTAAATGAAAATAAAACCTTCCGAAACGAAAGGCAACGTAAAACACTCGATGGATTCTATAAATCTCAATTTCCGCAACCAGCAGATTACCTGTTCAGCTAGTTCAATATCAATATCCGTATTTCAAGAAAATTACATTTTTATTTCTATGGAAATATCAAGTTAAGATCAAAACGCAGTTCGCTAACTTGGCACTTGGTACAAATAAAATAATTTGCCTTTATGGCTAAGTATTCCTATTTGGTTATATTTGCCTCAAATCTTGTAGTTAAATGCCTTGAACCTTTTATTAGATTGACATATCTCCTTCTTTGTATTCTCAGATTTGATAACCTTTAATTTTAAATTTATGAGAGACATGCTTGCAATCTATTAAATTTCATTAATAACCATTTCCAATACTAATACAGATACTATGTATTAGTATTGGTAACTTCTTAGAGTTAAACATAGTATTTATTAAAGACAACAAAGCACGCGTATCACATTTCCCATAATTCCATGGAGACGCCAACCTAATAGTTTCAGTGCTACCTACTCAATTACTTGTACGGCAGTTCTGACCTATTAGAAAAAGATAAGCTTATTAGAAGAAAAGATAAAGTAACAAAGCCAAACAAACGACGTAGTGGTAAAATGTGGTAGCATTAATTTATTAAGGTAATTGAAACGTGCTCAGGTATCGGTTCACCAGACATCGATATTGCCAACTTCCAGCGGTAGTTGTGAGCCGTGTGTGACGAGTGGGAGGGTTTTCCCCGTTAAAGTTTGTCTCATAGATGGCCAGCAGGTGATATGTCTCGCTGACACATTGACTTTGTAATAGGTCGACAGGTGGCCCCATGTTAATTGAACGCAGTGCGAGGTGACCGCTCTTTATAAGGAAGTGCACATTGCTGGGCAGATGACCACCGTACTTCACTCACTTACTCGTTCGCTCGCTTACCTCCTTGACACGGTCGAACTTCGCAGCTCCGCGTGGAAACACCCCCGCCGGCATTTCTTATTATTATGATGATTATTATTACGTAAAACTTCCTTAAACGAAACTTGACGGCAGTAAACGTAAATTCATGTTTCCCTAAACGTTTGCCCGTCCAACCACTCGTCCCATAAATATATTAATGAGAGGAAACGATAACTATAAAAAAAAAGATAACAAGCGCATAGATCCAGGAAATCTACATATGTACATATACAGGATATTTCACAAATAGAACTCTAAAATTTAGAATAAGTAGCATTAGAGCTATTAGTTTAAAATATTTCCACCACTTCCGGCTGAACCGGAAATAGTTGCCAAATTTCTTATGTTAAATAAAATAATAGACTTATTATTTTTATAATTTAATCGATTGTATACATCCTAGGTTAATAATTAAAGCACCTTACTCTTAACGTTAACTGTTTTCGAGAGACTAATGATCACATTGAAGTATTGGCATTTGCACCTCTCTTATTAAAATCGAAAGGAGACCCTCAAGATATTATTATTCAAGATATTACCGATTTTTTCTCTAAACTGCACATAAGGAGAGCAAGAACTGTGGAATAATATGATAAACAACAGAAAAACATCGGCATACTCCGCGCCACACAAGTTTAATTGATTAATCCGAGATAGCTGTTGCGAGGATGCGTCGATATTCGGCCAACAGTTGAGAGTGAAGATCCTCGAAACGGTTGTCCCGGATGAATTCTTCTTCTTCTGGGTCAACCGGAACTGGTGCGACAAAAGCGTTTCAAATTAATAAATCCGATGCTATAACTACCTGTTCCAACATTTCTATTCCTAATAACATCATTAAAACTTTTAACGAGCTTCGCAGAGATACCCTGCACAAAAAAATTTCAATTATTTGAATTGTCTTTTTATGTGAGGCTTTCCCAAATATAATGTCAAAATTTAATACATATTGAAAATTTAAATACAGTTACTAGCTATTATATAAGTACATGTACATACAATATATGTAGATACATGTGTTTCTAAGGGACAGGTGAAAACGATGTTTTTTTAGATAGCAAAGCATCTGTGCAAAACTATGTGCTAGACATATGATACGCAACTACTGTTCTACATTTCTGCATCACATATGGTATATATTTATATGTCTAATTAAAAAGCCTTGTCGTCCAAACAAGGTAATTAAAGATGTTCAAATGGTTTGGTTTGGTTTTATAAAATTAAGGGTTTTGTTGCTAGGTTCTGGCGTAATAATTATTTGAACTGTAAAAAAAAACAATAAAATAATTAAAAAAACAATGTTATTAGAATCTTTTCTTTTGAAAATTATTCGAGGTAATCTACACATACTTACTTTCTTCCATGAATGAATCCAATAATTTCCAAATATATTTACCATAGTGACGTAGTTCTAGTTATCATATACGAGAGTGGTATGATAAATACATGCATTAACGAAGACAACGCAATTGTTTTCTGTAGTAAATTTATTTATCGATGTAAATGTTTCTTAAGCCGTCCAAGTAATAGGATTTGTCAAATTCGGTAGACTCATCAAAGATGAACGCTTAAATTAATTAAGCGAGTCACTATACATACACGTGCATGATCTCTGCAAACTGCATTTGATTTCTGCACACGTTTCTCCATCCAAAGAAGGAATCCAGGTCACACTCCTTAAAACAACACTGCTTCATGAATCTCTCTGAAATGTTAACAGATGTCCATCAAAGAATAGTAGCTAAATCACATTAAACTGCGAATTTAAACATACTTTTTAAATCTTATTTTCATTTTTTTGCAATCCTGATTAATCCTTTGCCAATTTTCAACTTTACCATCCAAATTTTATCAACTTCAATGTTCACATTTTGACTTTTAACAGCTTTCACGCATTCGCTTCAAATTTAAATGCAGTTCTACGAAGGTTTAACTTGGCTGTAAGTACCATATTCTTCCATTTTTTATGTTATATTGATGTTGACTTTTTTCTGTAGCTTCTTACTGATGATGTAAGCTAAAATGTCTACAACTATGATCCAAAGGAAAAATAAAAAAATTTAACATATTTCAATTTCTTCATCGTCTTACAGTTTCATATCATTCGCTCTAACCCACAAGAGCAAATCGTTACTTAGCCTTCAGACTGTGATAACTAATTTTATTTCTTGGGATAAATTCCAAACAACTATAGAAAATAAATCAGAAGATGTTATAAAGCCGTGTCAATCATCTACGAGTAATATCGATCATCGATGAAAGTGATCCTATAGAATGCCACGCAGAGATGATTCTAAATCACTTTTTAAAACACTATTATGTTTCAAATCGAACAGTTTAAAATGCTTTTCAGTTAGTTGTAGATAGTTGTGTTTTCTACTTGTTTTCTGTTTCTTATTTGATTTCTGCAATTATCACCGCTTGCCCTCTTCTCTCTACTGCTTTAGCCACTATGTTAATCCACGTTTCGCTTGTTCTTCCAAGTTTTTCTTTACGTTTTAAGCCTCACCTCCAGTACTTTCTTCCCCGCCAATTTAACTGTTTCTCCTCTATGGATTCCAGAATGGGTTCTACCCTTAGTTCACTCTCTCTGACTTATCAGTGTCTTCGAAGAAAAAGCACTTATTTAGTGTTAGTTACACAATACGTTGCAAGGAAGATTTAGTTAACAGGTTACCGAGTAACAAAAAGAATGAGGATTTAAGCATAAAACGTTTTAAAAAATGTACAAGCAGCACCTTTTAAACTGATTTTGAAATGCTTGCTTTTCAGTTATTAACAAAAGTGGTATTTTTAGACGAAACATGAGCTTTCCGTTAGTCCTATATAAGTCGCCAAATCGATGGAATGCCGTCGTATATTTAGAAATGAATCGATTTTTCTGCTAATTTAGATCTAAATTTTAAACAAATTAAATGCACATAATATTCACCGCTATACCAATCAACGCAATATCTGTATTTTTTAATAATATGTCAGCAATTCCTGTTTTTTTCCCAAAGATCATTGTAAGCTAAAGGTAAGACTTTCACATCTTTTAACAATCTCGGTTGCTACTAATGTAAAATTAAAAATGTTCTTATATTAAAAATTTACTGTTACTTATTTTTCCTGATGTATAAAAATTTTCAATTGTAATGAATACAAAAATAAATAAACTTATCAAGGCCCTATATTTCATAATAGCACGCGATTCCCAGTAATTTAATAATGCCTGGAACTATACAGATGTTAAAAACATATGCTAAATAGATGTATACGTTCAACCACTAGCCTTCTTTACGTGCGAACTATGAAGTTAATTATTACTGATAAGTAAAAGTTGTAATTACAAACTCTCTTCAGGAGATTATTTAGAAGTCGAGGTAATTATAATTTGAAATAAGTACCGACGAAATATTTATAACGTAGTAAACTAATGCCAAGTTACCTAACAAACGATATGTCTCCCCGATATAGGTAACGTCTATTTTTATTCTCCATATCGCCGCAGATGATCTCACGAGATTAAATATAATATTGTATTAAACTCCTTTCTATTAGGGCGTGTAAATAAATGCAGCGGCAACTGTTCAATAATTCGCACCCGATCTTGATAAGGTGGATAAGCTGACGATGGAACGTATATATTTTAAAAGCCTAGCATTGTACAAGTGACAGGATTCGAGAATTGAATAGATCGGATTATGCACTACCGTAGACTGTTATTATATGTACTTCCCATTTATTATTATGCATAAACAGAACATACATCTATACCTACATACATATATCTACATCGTAGTCATGCTTATGCTGTAATAAATAATGCATAAATATTTCACTTTTCTTTTCCTCTGCAGACTACATACACACATTTATATATTTCAAGACTATAGCAACACAAGTGTTTAAACATTCTGAATTCTCGAATTTGTTGCATGGGTTTCTTAGTCGAGGAGAAATTTCTCATATTGAGGATACATTTTTAAATAATTATAAGCCCGTTTCTGCCTTAGGAGCTATATACTCCGAGGCTCTAGCTACAAATGATTAATGATACCTGAACGTGAAGATAGGTTGTAGAATGTTAAGTTTTATAACTTAAAAGTCAAATCTGGAGTGATCCAGACCTTTGCTTTACTTTCTCTTGTTTTTCAATTTTTACAAGTCAATTTTGATGTCATGTTCTTACTTACTTTAGCGATGCGGCAGAAATAGTTGTGATCCTTTTGTAAAACGCGGACGCAGATAATCGAAAGAATAGTTTCGCTCTATGAACCATCCTCCGTAAAGTCCTAGTAGTCAGCCTGCTTCTTCATTTCTCCATTGTGACCACATTACGTTAATGTTCTCTATTTCAAAAGCCAAGGGTAATGCAGCCTAATCTAGAGCGACAGTCTAATAACGGATAACATTAAACTAAATTAGACTGCTGCTCGGTTTAGTTAGCTATCAAAGCTGATGCCAATCCTTGATAGGTGAGAATCTGTCTGTAGCAGAATTATTCTTTTAAGGCGAGTTTCTCTGAGTATACTCCTGCTACAGTCGGTTTTTGATCCGCCTACGAAGAGACGTAAGATGTCCTTACCGCCGGGGATCTTTTGATACATCAAGAATTTGTACAGTCTATCGAAGAAAAAATAAAAGCGAAATGTTAATCTTAGCGTTCACAGCCGCGCAAGGGACGGATAAGAAAGAAATATTCTTTGCATTGAACTAATGTAGATATTGGATCGCACGACTCTGCTTTCGTAAATTCGATCAACTTGCTTCACAGACCAGCTTTTCCGTGGCTCCTATGCGTGCTAATACGATTCTTCGTACTACCTGCTCTAGCTCAATTGCCGCTGTTAGTGTAGACATTCCGAATTATAAAGATAAACATACGAAACATATACACTCCGCCAAAAAAGTATCGCATAAACTAAAAAAGGGCATTTATAAACCAAGATATTTTTATACGTTCACAAAAAGTTTGCCTCGTGTATGTGAACTATAAAAACACTAACAGAATCATGGAACATAGTTTTTTTACTTTTTTTTTCTAAAAGAACACATTTAGAAAAATGCATATGTGTAAGGTTTGTTCAGTTGTTTATTGAAAGTCTTCCTATACGGACAAATTTTAAAGTGCGAAGTCAGAGTTCTATACCAACGCTTTTAAAACTAAAATGAGCAATTTAACTTCAGAACAAGTGGCTGCTATAGTTGCTTTAATCGAAGATGGACGATCTCAAGCATACGTTGCTAATTTGATGAACATCAATCAGTCAAGTATTTCTAGAGCCGTAGCCAGATATAGGGAAACAGGCAATTACAGTAGAAGACCTGTACCAGGTCGTCCAAGATGTTCTACTCGCCAAGATGACCGCTATTTACTACTACAAGCATTACGTCGAAGACATGTAATTGCGAGACAATTGCAGAACGACTTGGCTAGAGTCAGAAATACTCGTATGAGTACTCAAACTATTCGGAATAGGTTACGACAGAGTGGATTAAGAGCTAGAGTAGCTGTAACAGCCCCTCGTCTCACTAGGAACCACCGAGTGGCTCGCTTAAGGTTTGCCAGAGAACATGTAAATTGGAACATTAATGACTGGGCCAATATACGCTTCACAGCTGAGTCAAGATTTGGTCTTTACACCTCAGATAGGCGTATCTCAGTGTACAGACGAGGCGGTGAGCGCTATTCGCAGTGTAATATCAGACCTAGACCTAATTTCGCTGGTGGCTTTATTATGGTTTGGCGAAGCATCTGTTTAACAGGTCTATAACGGACATTTTAGAAGAACATGTAGTACCATATGAAAACATCTACAGCTTCAGATATATCCCAGGAGTACTCAATATTTGCATCGTTGTTAATCTTCAAATAGAGCTATTACCTTATACACGTAAGTTTGAATATGTTGATGAGATTTAAAACCATAAATGATGAATAAGAAACGAATAATGTCTAATCGCCTCGTCACAAGAGATGCCAACTGGTCACTAACCGAACACAACAAGTCACGAAGTGTTTCCAATGCAAAAGACGATGTAACAAAATGCAAATTTCTATCAGTGTTGGACTTCAAAAGCTTTGATTTAGGTCTGATTAACGCGAGCAATTGAGAACTATAAAGTATTTCTTCTATTATAGTATTTCACATTTCATTGTACTGTCTTGACTCTCAATATATGATATAAATAACCACCACCAGTAACAATATTACTCCTTTCTTACTTATTATTTACAAAATACTTACCAATATTTGATGAACGCCTTCAAACTTGGACCATATAAACCACACCCATTTTATTTATAGTTTAATAGCAATGTAAATATTCGCCTGGCTTAAGCATAAGCTTAAGCATGTTAATCGTTTGGTTTAACTTTTTAAATTTGGGAAATAAAGTGAAATCAGGAGTAGTACCTTCTGACTAAAACTCTCTAATTAAACACAAGCAGTTATATCTCTTTCAGAACGATAAATGTTAGTAAAAAGAATTTCTTGAAAAATGAAAAGCAAAACCAGATAATGTACACGGTATACCTTATTATTATTAATATAATAATTTTACTACTAGATAAAATAATCATACTTATAAATTATTTGTTATAACCCCCTTTTTTGAAACGTTATGAGTTATCTTTCACCACTTTGGGATTAACTAAACAAATAGGGTTTTCAGTATGAATATAATTTTAATACAACCATTAATAATGAATTATTTTAGATCTTAGATCTCCTAAATAATTTTACATGATAATAAATTATCATGTAAAATTATTTAAGAGATCCAAGATATGGGAAGTTAATTTAAAAATTATTTATACTTTCCTGCAATTGCCCTACAAAGTGCTGCGCCATGAAAGCGAGAATTAATCAACTCTTTTTTTATTAATTCAGAAGTCAGAAACAGGTACTTAGTGCACAAGACCGATATTCCGGAGGGTCATTTTATTATACTTCCTTAAACGTAGAGATATAAAAATTGTTTAAGAGCAAACGATAATTTGCATAACTCAACACGATATCCATTGGTATGTTTCTAAAAGCACCATATAAATTGTCAAGCAGCTACCTCTGTGTACGTAATTTCATATAAATGCAGACATCACCTTCGATCCCATAAAGAATTAAACATAAAGAAAACATCTGCCATTTAAGAAACAACATAATCATATTCGACGCGATTAAACTTGTGTTTAAGGATATTCCACGCCCTTATAACGAAACGTAACAGGACTTAAATATTTTCAAATTTCTTCGAATCATTGGATTTACATAAGTATATGCTTCCCGTGCGAAATTACGTGTAGTACGTTTCTGATTTGGAGAATGTTTTTCGTGATTAAAGATATAATTTCGTATCGCATCAATCTTTCCGTGCAGATCGCGGAGAAAATATTCGCCGTCGAGAAACGTTATGTATGATATACATAGGTATTGCTGCCCGCCATTTATTTATTATTGCGGTAAATTTATTCACATGAACATATCAACATATTTAACGCTTTATAGCATAAGTATTACTTATTTCTTTTTCCATTAAATAAATACCCGTGTGAAATAGGCAGTGGCGTTGCTAGCAACGCTCGTAAGTTATATTAAAATATGTATGTGTCACCATAAAATAAAAATGAAGTCTGCTAGGTAAATCAGTCGTTCCTCGACAAATGTGATATTTAGAGTATATTACGTTATTGACATTCTATCGCGCACCATTTATCATCCGATAAACGGGATATATTCGGTAAGGATTCATTAAAGAAATTTCTTGGGCGAAACCAACGATCGATAAATGTAAAAATGCAGGGTATACGATAAAATATTGCTATTTTATCGAACCTGCATAAGTACGATCCTTTGCCATCCCATAAACGGACGAGATAATAGACAAGAAAGGGAGAATTGACATATATTCGGTAAGAATTATCTTTAAAGATCTCGCGGATGAGATAATCCTCTATTAAAGATTATGACATGCGGAGTGTACCAATCCATTATTATTTTAGCGAACCCACATGATCCCATCATTTCTCACCCGATGATGAGCAAGAAATAGAAAATTGTTCCTTTCATCAATTCAGTAAGATTTCTTTTAAAGAAATCTGTTACATCGTCAATAAATACTGCGATACCTAACGGAAAATCGGATCAAGACTAATCAGATAGTACTATTCTCCACACTGTGCATTTATTAATGGGCGATCATCTTATCCTAGAGATATTTTAAAAAGATATCTCACCAAAATTATTCTCACTATTTTGTGCATTATCTCGTCATTTCATGGGGTATATGGATTGGATGGATGGGACTATACGGATTTGACAGATATGTATTATACGCTACGTGCCACATTTATTGATCAACGATCATCTCATCCAAGAGATCTTTTAAAAACAAATCTCACCGAATATAGATGCTTATCTTCCTTTTCTTGTCCATTACTGCATCCGTTTATGAGATAGCAAGTGATACAAGGATTCAATAGAATACTAACAGCATAATACATTCCGCATGTCACATTTATTGAAGAACTATTGGCTTACCCATACGTTTTTCAAATAATTTATGGTGGTCACATATTTTAGTGTTCTCTGTGGCGTTGTCAGCAACGTCGTTGCTAACTTCACAGAAGTTAAATAAATTGAGTACTAATGACTTTTACAATATTTTATCAGGAGTTATATAGAGAGAGGACAAAGGTGGACGAAATTATTACTTTTTTGCAGAGACTAGACAGGCCCGTGTTTTGTCGACTCAGGAACACATAGTAGGCAACACGAATCCATTCTCATGAGGCGAATAGACACCAGTCTATCTATTAGCTGCAAAAAAGGGATGATCCCACCTGCTTTTGTCATCTCTATTTATATATTTCTTTTAAGTAAGTATGACATGATATTGTGATACATATATGCAAACAAATAATAACTAAGTTCATAAGAGTATTTAAATCGGTGGACCCCCAAATGCCTATTACCATGCTACCGATGGAATGTATGTACATATTAATTAGAAAAATGCTCTATATGTTCCCCATTACAGTCCAAATATAAAAAAAAATATCACCACACTGGGCACCGTATGAATTATTTAATCAAAAAAATTTCACTGTTGTTGAAACATGTTGTGAATAGAATTCTAGAAGGAATAGAAATTTTACAATAGGCAACTATATAGCATTGAAATTATTAAATTTAAATATTTTAGCCCAGGAAATACTTCCGGTTGTTCCAGAGCTGGTTACCAATCTTCTTATTTTAAATACAATAATAAATAATAAATAATAAATAATAATAAATCAATAATAAATACCAAAGCAACGCATTGCTTCACATTTCAATAGAGTATAGAAATTTTTATAGAATGGGAAGTCTACCAGATTTGTAAGCGCCTATTTTACGGAACAAAATAGTAACTTTCCTAACGGAAGGATTAAAGAGATAGGAGTATCACTGGGAAATGTCCAGACACTTATAAGTAGACTATGTTGAGAAGATACTTGGTGCTGTGTTAGTCTGGAAACTTTTCCGGTTATCCTTGTAGTTGTAATACCAGGACTTTACACGAAGTCGAATCGTCTAATGAGAATGCGATGAGGTGCTCGCGAAAACAAATAAATTCTGACACTTGCAAGTACTCGGCTGGGACTTTTTTCTCGGCCTAGCAAAACAACAAGCGTAAACCTTGCCCTACACGAACCCGGATCGAGCGGGTATGCAAGTACTCTTAGAAGCAAGGAGACGTTGACACTTACAAAGCTGCGAATCTCTGATATTTAATCTCAGGCACGTCTCTCCATACTACTTACATGGTAATCATATTCTGAACTCAGACACTCCGACATACAGTGTCGTAAAGAAACGAAAAGAAGGTATCGTAAATTCGATGTCATTTATTGACACAGTATTGTTTGAGCGTTTAAAATAAAATAGAAAGATAACATGTTACAAGTATTGTCTGCAGCTGAACGACTACCCACCGCATTAAAGATACTTCTTTATTGTTTTTTTTTATAACTTTCAAATATAAAGCCAGCGCACTCTGACTCTCCTGGAAATAAAAGTAACAATATCCTGATAACATACATGATCTTGTTCGTTAATTTAATATAGTAAAACATAGGATATAGCTACCGTTTACAAAAGACTATCGAAACTGAGAAGTATCAGTTGTATTTGTTAAAAATAAAATTGTTTCGGAATTATTTGTAAACAACAAAATTAGATTAAAATTTCTGAATTCTGCGATAAAGGACAGACACAAAACTAAATAACGGGTTGTACGTTACTTATTCTAAAATGGTCAATCACGATTAATTAGATAACGTTAGAGAGTATACCATGAATAACATTATGCAGCAATCTCGGTAGTTAAGTTGTAACAGCTATTTCAATCTGCATAGTGGTCGCAATCCGGTAAAAAATTTAATATAGCTGAATAATTAGCGCGTTGTAAATCCAAACTTAATTAACGACAAAATATAACGCGGAGCACATCCATAATACAAGCTCTGCGTTACGGAAATTTTCAAGTCACTGCGAATACAACAAAACCTTCAAACTTGTAATAAATACTTCATCGCACTTTTCTTATCTGTTGAATTTTAAACAGGCGTATCCATCAACGGCGTCAGATTTCTTAACAGATTGCCAGCAGGACCGTGTCCATCACAAAAATAAAAAATACAGTTTCCACGAATGTTACATCGACATATTAACATAATGCCATTCATTACAAGATCCTTTGCACAATTAGGTGTCATCGAAATTGTACCTGGAATGTGTATATGTCTTGCTTATTTTTACTTATTTCTGTTTATAACGACACGTTCGGCAAGCTCAATATCTACCTTGAAAATAAACAGTTTACATTATAGCATTATCTTCTTCTATGAGTGATAGTATCAACAGCGGTAAGTAAGGATGTAAATCAGGGCTGTTCTAGTGATGCTGTAATTAAAATTGCGGTTCTCAGAGCTGAAGCAACTTTATCAATGGTTTGTAGCAGGCACAAAAAAAACGTGTTTGTTTAACACGCTTTGTATATTTTCGTTGTTTTTTTCGGCCACAGAAAATGATATGGCGAGTCGCATGTTGAACAGTCCGATGTCAATAGAAGAGCGTTTATGATGATTGGACTTCGACGTGCATTTCATTTGCATAGTACAATATTCACGATATGCAAGGAAAATACACGAAGAAATCGAATCTCTGTCCGCGCTCCTCCATTTACGTTATCACCCACTGCCGCTGGATATTACCTACACAAATTTTCAAATATAATTGATTTAATAATAATAATTTATTCCCTACAAGTATAACCCAAGTACAGGAAATGTACTAAACATTAAACATTATACTTTACGAAGACATACATACATACAAAAAATATAAGACGCTAAATGAAATTCAAATGCGACGGAGGAAAAGAATAATGTAATCAATCACTAAGTGAATAATAGCTTCAACTGTTGTTTTAAAAGAATTACAATGCAGATCACATAACTCAGATATGTTGTTATAATTATTACACGTTTGTTCTACTTCTTGGACAATTAAATTTAGTAACTTATAGACAAAAAAATATTGTAGTGAAGATGTTAAATGCTACTGCCTTCCATGTGATGCATACCAATGAAGCGTTTTCCTTTCTGTAAGATTTATATCTAGCAATTTATTTAAAGATTGGACAACTACAACGCGAAATTAATGAAGAAACGCTGAAAAACGATATTAACGAAATTAACTGAGATGATTAATGTGTTATGAGACACATGATTTCATTGCCAGATGATCCTTGAAGATCAGGAAAACCTATCTGAGTGTTTAAAATCTCAAACAAAACTAACACTGCGAAACACCTTTTCTTGGTTTGAAAATTAGAGCTGATTGTCAATCGATAGAATCATCATTTTTAGTGTAGATATGATGGTAAGAGATTTCAAAAACTGTTTTTGTAAACGTTCAAGTAAATTATGTTATGAAGAGGATGCAATGTTGTAGATACATGGATCTTCAATTGTGTGGGTTATGTCCATCTGTTTCTGGTCCATGACACCGTGAAACATTTGATTGTAGCTTATTTTCTTTGTAGAGTGTTAATCTCTCGGCTAGACCGAGGCATGTTAAACCTGAAAGAAAATCATTCAGGAATAATGTGAAAAAATAGGGATCTTAAATTAGAACCCTTCAGTATCCCAAATAAAGAATTTTTATAATCTAAAATCATTATAAAATACAAAGGCTTCTGTTTTCCAGATATGACGATATAAAAGCGACTGAATATGGGGAAAACCCAAGAGATAACATATTTTGAGATCTGTGGTGCCAGGGCGCAGGAAACTTTATAAATGGCATCTACCTAATTTCCATAATCGACTATTTCATTGACAAACTGAAAAATGAGTAAATTCAGCAAATTGTCTGGAAGAACCATGTTAGGATCAACTGTGTGTAAGCGCTGAACAAGCCATCAACAAAAGCACTTAGAATATCCTGCCAAACACGTATTCCTTGGACGTTTCCTGCTGCAATCAGACGTACACGATGCTGACGTATAACAATGTCTCTTAATAAATATAAAATTAGATAGTTTGTATTTTCGAAGACAAAATGGACCTGTGACGAATATTTTTTTTCTCTTAGTTTTAGCATGTATAGCCTGATTCTTTTAGACCATCATCAACCTTTTTATTTTTTGTTCATATTGGATTTTGATACTGCCGGAAGGTGAGTTTCTTTATGACATTAACCATGAATAACATGTTGATAAAGATTTTTGAAAACATGCATTTGAAAACATTTTAAGATTAATTAAGGAAACTACAAAATTAACAATTGTATCCGGAACAACAACAAGCACATCATACTAGTTTTCTAAATCCTGATAGAAACTTATCCGAGAATGAAATGGTCACCAACCCATTATCTTTGTGTTTATTATTTTTATTATTAATAAACAATAATTTTAATAGTCTTTGATAATTTGAAATTTCATAGTTACCTTATTTAATATTAAAATGTATTCGTTATCAACTAAAACATGCATCATAAACAATACGTTATACATGGTCGAAATCCAAAAGAAAATCCACTTCTGGCTGTGTCTATTTAATGAGATACCGATGAAACAGCAGGAAAGTTGATGGTAGTCAGAAACAACTGAAACGCCGTATAAAAATATTGGGTACAAGTACACCATTAAAAAATGTCGTTGGCAATGTGTTATTAGTTCTTTCTTTTGCAAAACGGAATAAGAGCGCTTCAGATAAAAGAACAAAGCTACCTTCTTTGTTTTTTTTAATCTCGAGCATCATTTTATCGCAGGTCCATTTCCCTTTCGGCATCATAACAAACACAAAATCTTGCAACTTTGTCAAATTTGCCTTCTACCTCTAATAGTAAACGCGACCCCATGGTGAGGGTTGAAAATGAATCAGCGTGTATGTGTCTGTGTCATAGGTATTTCATTGTACTTTTGTAGAAGAAAACTCTCCGTTAATAATATTCACACAAATACCATTAAAATTAATATAAAGTTTAAATTTCATTAAAAAAAAAAGAGACAAGACAACACAATTAACATAGCAATCATTCTTCTTTAGCTTTTTCAAAATTAAATGCTAACGAAGACCAACAGGAAACGCATTTCTTCCTTATATGTAGCATATAAGTAGCTCGCTGCAAAACACGTATTGTAATTAACATGGGTGAGGATTAAAAAAGCTTTAAGAAGTATTAATAAAAGCTGTTGCATGGGTGATAAATGAGAATTTTTTATACATATATGTAGCTACAAAATCTTTCATATATATGATAAAATCTGCAACAGTTCCAATCCAGCATTTGTTGTCATATATATTTTTATTTTGCTTCTCCTTCGTATAATTTCAAATTGTTCATAATTTGAACAGGAGCCAAGGTATGTTAAATTTAAATGCGTTTCTCCAAAACAATGTACCGCGACTGGGATATTCACGCAAACTCGACAAATCCAACTTTGGGATAAGTTGCGAATTCAATAAAGAATGCCCAGCTGTAGCAACTGAAATATTGTGAGCACTGTTCTAATTGCCAAATCCATATTTTTATCCAAAATAAATTAAAATAAATAACTTCAACATTGATCGAATACTACTAAAGTATCCTCGGCAAACCGATACACGATATTACTTCAATACAATCACTAAATCTTCCACTTCTTTAGCAGTTGCCGGTAATCGTCCAGTAACTTATAATTTAGAATCAACAAGAGTAGTGAAATACATACAAAGCAACTGGTAACTTAGTTAAGCAAATCGGAAGATTCCTCCGTCCCCGAGTGCGAGGTTTTATTAGATAAGTCTATTTCCGCTCAACAATAACTGCGAAGGAAGATTGCGGGCTGTAATATGATGCTCTTCGTGAAAAGATTTTAGTTGGTTGAAAATGTGTTTGCAAGAATATGAAATATTATGTATTCGAGACGTAGGTCGTATTTAGCCGAGAGATGTTGAGTTGTTGTCAATAAAGTTCTAAAGGAACGAGACGACACCTTGCCCTTAAATTCGAGTCGGCTTTGATGAAAAGACGAATTTGGTTAACTGATTAACATTAAAGTTAAGTTAACATTTTCAACGACAGCAGTTTCTCACATGCTTCGATTCTTATTTTCAACAGTACGACTGAATTATGCGAGGAAAAATTCCACATTCAAACATGCTTGTTCGCTATTCACTAAATACATCAGATCTTACAGAAAAAAAGAAATAAGACATTTCGTTTTTTTATCTGAAATTAACCCACTCATATTTGAACACGCGTCGTTACAAGTTCGTGCAATTGTAGTTAGTACGGATTTATATTAAACTCTAAATATTTATAACATGGTTCCACTTTTCTTTATTTTCAAAATTACTCCTACAATCCCTACTTAATCCAATGCAAATACTCAAAGACTAGGCACTCTATCGAAATAACGCATATATACGTATCCACTTCCTTGAATTTTGTTCATCGTTGCCAATGGTTTATACCTATTACAAAGATAAATGACTTCTTATTACAGCTGGGATAAAGAACATTGAAGAACAACATATATTAATAGTAGCTGATATTTGTAGGTGTGTGCCCACCGTACAGCCTCTTAGAAAAGACGTTAAAAAGTATAATTACACATGCTAGGAAGAAATAAAGTATAGGGCATAAGTTTTCACTTTTCACATAGCAGTAAAAGAACTATGTCGTACGGTTGTGAAACGAATCATTAGTATGCCGGTAAATATTTCTAACAGTCTAGTCTTGATTTATTCCAATGTGTTTTATTCATTTGGCGATCTGAAGCTATTCAGTACCTTCCGTAGGTGTTAAACTATTCAAATGTTCTACTTACCGGTGGTGGTAGTTACCTAGATTGGATAGTTGCTCGCGATATGAAATACAGTTTAATGTGTCGGTTTAAACAATTTTAATATTTGGTAGATACGCTACTGGTGAATTAAATATAACACTGCAGCTGGTGCGTACCTAAAACATTAACTTGATGCTACATACAGAATTCAATTACAATGTAGACGTGGTTAGTGCAATGTAGTTTCCACTTTATAAAAGTATTCGGTTCTGTCTAAAATTTCCATTTAGTAATTTTTTTCCGCTATTTAATTCGACGCATATTCGACCTAAACCTATATTTTCCAAGGTGGTTCGTACGGAGGCCCAGGGATCGATTTTATCTCAGAATCCATGTCAGCAAGAACAAAAATGAGGATCCAAGGATTTAAATGAGATCATTTAAATCATGATCAACGTTCAATATATAACAGGTGGCGCAAAAGTGATATCATAGTTTGAATTGGCCGCTATTTTTGCAGTTGGCGCCAAATGTCACTGTGCTTTGACATTTATGATGTAGATATATAAAGAATTAGTTGTCGACAAGCCATGGAGCGATACACATCTCAAGAACGTGGAATTATGGTTACTTCTTATTTGACAAGTTTTAAGTCAGCGTGAATTTCGCCGTCGTTTCTCTGGTCGTCGTGTTCCATGTGCTCGAACAATTAAACGTTTATCCGAGCGCCTCGTGCAAATTGAGTCCACTAAGATGTCACAAGAAGTGGCCGACCTCGTAGTGCTCGTTCGAACGAGAACATCGATGCTGTTGCCGAAGATATCAGAGAGAATCCACGAACATCATGCTAAACGAATATTTTTCGCCGCAAATTGTTGCATTGCGTCTCGATCATTGTTGTTTCAACAGGACGGAGCAACCGCTTCGGCAACACAGCTTGGGCAACTCTGGAGATATTGAGACACCAATTTGCAGATCGAGTGATCTCCCGTTTTAGAGATTTGAACTGGCCGTCCAGATCGCCAGATCTGACAGCACCAGACTTTTTCTTTTGGGGCTTCTTAAAATTTCGCGTTTGCCACAACAAACGAATCTTGAAAACCTTGAAAGCTAGCATTGTAGCAGAAATCGCTAATCTGGAGCCGGATTTTTTCCGTGAAACAATTCAAAATGCCGCAAAACGGGCGCAATTATGCACTCATTGTATATCAACTCAGGAGGTGGCCATGTTAGCGATATCATTTTTTCCAATTAACGTCATCAATTTTACACTTTCAAATAAACTTTTTAAGAAAACAGAACTCTTTTCTTTAATTTATAACAAAATGACAATCAATCCAAATTATGATATTACTTTTGCGCCACCTTGTATAATAGATACAGAAGCTACTTAATTGATTTTTTCATAAATTTATTTCTGTTACACAGTGAAATTCAGTGGCTGCTGAAAAACTTTTTGAGGTCTTTTAGAGTTTTTGGTTGCTTCCGGTCCCATAAGACAAATGTTGTCCATTTAACAGATTTATTTGCTAAATCTAATGACGATAATTTGCGATTAAAAAGCTGACAGTCTGGATCTAATAGAAGCAAAGAGTATCACCACAGGTTCTATTGCCAGAATTAATCTAATGAAACAGAAATAGGAGAACAGAAAAGCAATGATAAGAAAGACATAAGACATAAGCTAGAATAATGAGCTTTATACCGCAATACAGATGTACTGTTATAGGTTATAGGGGAGCAAATCGATTGGAAAAGTTTCATAAAAACACTTCACTTGAACTACAAAATGCAAGCACTGAAGAACAACTGAATAATAATATTCAGTTGTTGTGTAATATAATATTGAAGAAAAATTATTACAAATGTAATATTTTTTTCAAAAATAAATTGATTTCAGAAATAATAAACGGCTTACAACTCGAAGCTTTGTTTCCGGTGCCTAGCCGTTTTTTATTCTCTAACTACGTGGAATTTCTAAACAACTTGTAAGTTATCTGAGCTATTTACAACAATGAAATAAATTTCAATTAAATCATTTAAAAAGGTTTATTTGTGCTACGACAAGATAAGAAAGCATCGGATCATGTCAAACCTTTATAATCATTAATGTAAATCTAGTACCAGCCTTGTGGCTAGGCAAAATACGACGGCAGATTTTAGATAATATTTTTCGAAGGAAACATTTCCGTTAAACTTCATCAATGCAGGATGTTAATTTTAAAGTTTCGCCCGTGACCCAAAGACAATTTTGAAACGATAGATCGTGTTTTATTTAATTATTACCCATTGTTGTGGAAGTTATGGTCAAGTTTCTCCTGAATTGATTCGGATAAATGTAACATATTTTTCAACATTATTTGTATTGAAGAAAACTTCCTAATTTTTTTAAATGTTCTTATTTCCCGGCAATCTTATCAAAATATACTAATAGCACAGAAGTGGAAACTGATGAAAGTACCTGGCTCTCTTTGAAGATAAGTAGCAATAATTTAATATTGTTTTAACAAAGGACTTGCCCATCAAACTGTTGCGAACAATCGATAAAATAACGGCTATAGGTGGTCTCGCCGTCAATGTATGACTATAATCAGCACAAATACATACGTATCCTGCTCAAGCCAAGAATACACCGGTATTACGTAGGATACAGAACATACACGTATCTCGCTGTGTGTATAGTTCGCAGTGACTCATTTTTCACCAACAATAGTTCTTAGACAACACGTAAGTATCGGCAACCGCCGCACCACACAGGTTTAATTTATTATATAGTAATATATAATAATTAGTGCGGGACGCCCGTTTCGTTTTTTGGTTAAAAAAATTTTCTTCACATGACTGTAGCAACCTTAGTAACAGAACATTGGCTACAATTTTGCAACAAGTCCGTTAATTTGAATCGCAAGTTTTAACCGATTGTGTATTTGTAAACAAATTGTAGCTAACGTTTCAATTGTTTGCTTCTTTATAAGAATTATTTTCCATGTAGCAAAATAACATTTGAGAGTGAACAACGCATCTCCTCATATTGTACAAACATGATAAAGGTTCAGAAATTAGCTAGTAATACGTTCTATTTGGACTATGATACCAGTATGAAAGCATTACTTGTTCCTATTAACAGCTGAAAACTACGTCAAAATTGTTCAATAGCATCGGGCAATTAAATCTAGCATTTGTTGCGAATGCCTAATAACAGCAAACGCGATAACAAACACGAATTCCGTGTCATTCACTGCATTACCAATGCTATCAATAGGTAGCCAAAACTTCCTGCACTATCAAGAAGCAATTAATTATGTAAAAAGTGCGACGGAAACTGCACTCTCGGCCATTACTACTATTTTTCTTTCTTTCCAACAATTTTAACAATAATAGCGTGGGCGGTGCTTGAAAACGCAAAAGGGCGTGAAAGCAACGCCCAGCGTCGCAACGGAAGTACGCACGACTATGTATGACGCCGGTCTGACGATATAAGTGTGGCGCTAGCGGTATTCGGATATGTATAAAGCAAGAGTCCATAATGTGACGTATACGTGAAAGCAACGAGAACGGCGCCATTTGCTAAGTTTTACCGACAAGCAAAGTGGTGCTATATTAAAACGAGCGCCAGTTCATGCAATATTAATAGAGGAAGAAATACAGGCTTTTATTAGTGCTATGTGGCGTGGAAAGAGTATGGAAAATGTAAATTACACGAGCGAACCGTCACATCGACGTCGGCACTGGCCACATTTTCTTTTTTCGTGGCGAATGGAATCGAATATCCTCTTCTCTCGAGCAATTTTTCAAAAGGTCTATTTGGTATTGTAATGTAGGACCAATCCCAAGAAAAATTTATTTTTTTCTAAGAAGGTCCGAAGGAAGATCTAGAAATGCCAACGAGGAACTTAACACGAAGAGCAGATTTACACGTATTATTACGTCTATTTAGTAATAATAATATTGATAACAATGAACTTTATTGTCCTACAGATTAATTCCATTTACAGGACAAATAGGTATAGATACATATAAAATAATACGAAAACATTGAAACAGCGGAAGGAAAGTGAAATACAAAGATTGAAACGACACATACTGGATCAAACAATAGAGTCATATGAAATGATATTTTATGAGAAAAATGAACCCGTACTAGAAAGTCTATTGCATGTCATGTGGCACAAAAGAGCCTTTAACAACGTATTGGTTCTTACCTTAGAGATGAAAAACGCGTCGAAAGACCGCGTTAAATGCGTTTGGCATTAAAGTTTACCTGAAGTAACAAAGATTGATAATCAACTTTATTGTTGATCAGCTGTAACACAAATTCGGCTCTTTGTTTCCTTCTTCTGCTACCAAATGAATCCAACGAATAGTGATCCAAGACACTGGCATAATCTATATTCTTCTTCAGATATGAACCATCACAAATATTTTAGAAATCGTCTCTGTACGCGTTTCACGGGAAGCTGAAGGTGTAGATAGGGCGGGTAATATGAGTGGATATTATTGCCAATATGACTAAGCCGTAAACATATCTAAGGAAGCTCTTAAAATAAACTTACTACGCCAAACTGAAGAGACAACCCTCGTATTTATGCACACGTTTTGTGTATGCATTCCTAAGTACTGAAATATTTTATAAGGGAGAAAATTGAAAAGAAATGTTGTTATACGGTCTGTGGATCCGGAAACATTTTGACAATTTAAATTAATTTACAAATATCAAATAATTATAAATTTTACAAAAAATAAACTAACCTGCTATTGAAATGCTTTAATAAATACTATATTTACACGTTCTGATCTGGAACTTTCCTCTATCTTTTTAATTACTTCCACTTTGTACTAATTATAAAACTTAATCGCTGAATACTTTTATATTAAGAACATCAATCCAAATCAAATCAAATATCTGTTACTTGAACAGATTCAGTCAAAATTAAGTATAAATATAAACGCACGTAGCGTGAGTACAAAGAATTTTGCAACATAAGTGTACCTTCAGCATTGCAATATATATATGGATGTATCATTACAACCACCACCAAATACGTAGAAATAGCCGGACGCAGTTATCAAAACATAATTAGAGATGACCAAGGCAAATTAAATTATTACTTTTTTGCAGCGACTAGACAGACTCGTGTCTATTGATCTCACAAGAAAGGATTCGTGTTGCCTACAGGTTTCCCCGAAAAAAATACGAGACTGTCTACTCGCTGCAAAAAAGTAACAATTTCACCTGCTTTCGTCATCTCCAGTTATAATCTACATACTAAGTGTCTTACATACATGCTCAGTGCTACTGCTTCCCGAAAAAGCAACAAAAACGAGAACAACGTATTGTGGGGTATGTAAACATTACATTACGCATAACGGAACTACGATCTGATGACAATCATTTCGTGAGATAATACCGAAGGCAGTTCTTCGACGGTAACATATGCATTTCTACAACATATTCATCATTCTATGCCGCTTTCTTTCTCTGGAGTAATTCTCCGTCTATTACTCAACGGAAATAATTTTCTATTTAGAGTTCGGCGCATTTACGGATTACCAATATAAGCACTTGTGAAGACTCCTCCGTAATTACGAATACTTAATTTAATAAAACTTTATACTGTTTCTGATTTTATAGGAGGTTATTTGTGCGTGCTTTATATAAGTTTTATGTATGTATCTCTCAACATTGAACATGGATTTGCACAAATGAAGTAACAAGTTTGTTGAGGCTTTAACAATGGTTGTGGATCATCTACCTGATTCTGACACCTATTAAGCTACACGATCTCTAACTTTAAAGGCGTTAATACTATACTCAAAAGCAATAAATTTACAGTCCGTATGATAATCAATTCTATCATTCAGATGATATTCCTTCCAATGGTAATCATATACTTTTCTCAGAAGCACTTGCAATTATCAAGAAAAAGAGTGGATATTCTGTGAAATTTGTTGTTTGTTATTCGGAAGAGGGCAATTAATAATTTGTAATAAGTGGTGTAAGAGCCTGTGTCTGTCCGTGGTAATTAGATCCTACCAGTTTCAAGTAGCAGGTTTCATTATTTACGGCGAAGAGGTGATAATAACAAAGCCATGAAATATCATTATACACACTAAAAGCTTCTAAGGTTATAAGCAGCTTTAAACTCGTGTAGCCTTTTCTGGCCGTTACCATACGTAAAAAAAGAAAAACTAAATAAATAGTACCTGTTAATAAAGAAACAATTTTACTCTCATTTATATTAATTGAAGTCTCTCCTGCTTTAGATACCACAAGAAATTATATAAATTATGGGTGGATGATATCTATTGTCGCTAACCATACGACTATTTCTATTATTCTACTGATTTTGCTTCTTCGCATTGTGTTGTGAATGGTACGGAACTTATTTATTCAATCGAATTCGAATCAATTCAATCGAAAAATGAAAGTTGGAAACAATATTAAATCCGATAAGCTCTTACTTTTTTGAGACAATCTTTGCCCACTTAATTTTCGCTCAAAGAAGTTAACAAATGGAGCTTGGTGAGTTTATATTATACCTAAAAAAGACAACGATTGTGCATACGTAGTGACCTATTATACAAGTGCAATATTTTCGATATTTTAATGTGAAGAAGTTTCCATGTGTACGTGATCTCAACATATTTTCAAATAACATAGGTATATTATGAAATACACGTGCATATTTAATGCAGTGTGTAATATGTATCCATATTAATAAAAGCAATCGAAATTTGGTAATATTACATCCTCATTATCCGCATGTACTCACACACATCTCATGAATGTTACATCATTATGCTAATGGAAATCATTTTGTTGAGGTAATTATAAGCATATATCTCACGTATTAATGTGGTCATTATTACAGTTCTTGAATATGAAATCATTTCGACAAACATGGGCGAAATCGAATTCTCTCCATTACGCCACAGGTACAAACTAAATATTTGATTTTATATTGATAAGTTGATAAAATTACGCTTCATCTTTAAAGTCTATTAACAACAAAGTTAGTATTCTCTTTTTATCTCCAAAAATAGCTTGCAATGGTTTATGGTCTGTTTTTAAAGTAAAAATTTGCCATAGAGATGTTGGTTAAACTTTTTAATACCGAAAATTATTGCTAAAGCTTCCTTGTCTATTTGACTGTATTGCTTTTCTGCGGCATTAAGTGTGCGCGATGCGAAAGCAATGGGTCTCAACTCTCCTTTAAGAAATTCATGAGCTAAAATTACTTCCACTCTATAAGGACTGGCATCGCATGTTAACGATAGTGCTAAGTCAGAATCAAAATGTTCCAAAACATCCGAATTAAGAAGTTCATTTTTAACAGTATCAAAAGCTGTTTGCTGCTTACTTGCCCATTTAAAACGTACATTCTGTTTGAGTAATTCGTATAAAGGCAATTAATAGCAATATTTTTAATTAATTTTCCATGAAAATTAATAAGATCTAAAAGAGCTTTAAGTTCAGTAACATTACTAAGAGCTTTGGCATTTTCATTGCATTTAGTTATTCTAGTGAGACATGAAATCCTTTACTGTATATAACACAACCTAAATAACTAATCTTAAGCTCACGAAAATTACATTTACTTTACATTAAATACTTAATCCATAATTAAGTAACTTTTCAAAAACTTGATTCAAAGTATTAATGTGATCAAGTGCTGTATTTGGATACACTAAGATGTCATCCAAGAACAATATAATATTCTTAATATTACCAATACTTCCTTCCATTATTCATTAGAATTATTCGGGGATAGAAACTCCTCCATACGTGGGCCTATTCTATCTAAATAAACTTTTATATGTATTAATGGTTACTAATTGCTTTAATTTTTTCGTCTAATTCAATGTGATTATACACTTGAGACAAATCAATTTTTGTAAAATATCGTGAACCTTTTATATTTGACAACAAATCATCAATTTTGGATACAGAGTATCTGGCAATGTTTAATTTTGGATTTTATGTAACCTTAAAATTATAATTTTTCCGTTCTTCTTTAACATAGATACAATGGGTGCAGCCCACTCACTATAAGTAACTGATGTGAATACTTCCGATTGAACTAAATAATTCATTTTAAGTCACAGTTTTTCTTTTAAAGCAAAAGGTAGCGATTACAAAATTCAAATTTTTTATTGGTTGCCCATAACTGTCATGCAAGTGAAACAAATTTTGCTCGAAATTGTCCTGGATTTCCGAATCATTGCAAGTATTAACGTATTTATTGAATGTTAAATCTTTTTTTAATTAATTTGCACAAATTTTACTCACATGCCCCAATTTTTTTACATCTGTAACGCTTAACGTAACAGCCGTAATTAATGTTGCCATTTTAAGATCATCTTTTACGCCATTTGCTTTAAAACATTGTTCCAGGAGTGCTATATGCGTGCACCATTTCTCATTTACTTTTAATTTACTATACTTTTAACGTTAAATATCCGATTCTCGTCACCACTGTTACAACTTTATACAATAAATTATAAATAATAGTACTGCTTTATTCCACGACATTTTATTTAGTGCATCCTCCAACATTTCTTTCTTAATATATATACATCTACATAGCAATTAATTATAACAATAAAAGACATAGATATATAAATCTGAATATACATAAAGACGTACAGCCAACCTAAATCAATTAGAATATCATAATGTCACCGCTAATTTACAGTATTACCGTATTTTTCTTCTTCCTTCAAAAACAAGCCACCAATTTCTAATCCCTCCTATAACGAACGGCCAATTGTGATTTACATTTAAAAATTTTTGTTTACTTACAATTTCATTTTCCTCCAATATATAACGTTGCATTAACACTTTATTAAAAAATTAGAAAATTTAATGACACAGTCCACATCCTATTACCACTCAATCAGCGGGTTCACTCAATGCGTGGGAAAAGAAATTTAGATAAACAATTACACAATTATACGGAAAAATTAATGTAAAAGTTGTGCACATCAAATTGTATTTAAGGGCATTAAGTGTCAGTTTCTGTTACGTACGGCATAAGCTGAGCTTTTTTAAATGAAACACCTGTATATTATTGCGTTTTTGCACGCCTCTTCAGTTCATAGCGACACGCTATACAAACCGAATTTATCTACTCTACTGCTTCTACTTCCTTCTTAAACTACAGAAAAATTACAGCAATTGACGAGTTTGTAGGTTCTAAGAACAAACACCTAAACTATAGCAAACAGATGGCTATGGCTTAAGAGTATGCTTAATTAGTGGAATATTCATTATACCTTCCTGTATGTAAAATAAATCAAAACAATATTAATCTTTTAATTTATTTATCAAGGAAATCCTATAATTAAATAAATTGGACAATAAAACCATGAAAACAAGGAGCATACATGTAAATTGATGATCATTATCATTGTGCCACCAGATATGTGAGAAGCTAAAACACGATAACTCGTCATTAAAATTGCATTTTATCGTGCATGTGATATTTGGCTGTCTACCAATGTGATGTTGTTAGAATATTAAACGAGAAAATAAAATAGCTGATTACCTTAAAATACCGTACTGTAATATTCATAACAACTTGTCGTGGTGCACATTTGGAAATAATCAACGATAACAAATACTTGCCTCATTAAACGGAATGTCACGACAAATTATCCTTATCTAAAACTACCTTTAATTAGATCATCCTGCAGAACTCTGCAAGATCTATCTGGAAATTGAAGCAGCCTACATATGAAAAAATGAATACAGGACATTGCGAGATTAATGTACAACAAAAATATAATCAAGCATCGATGCAAATAAGATGTATCAGATTATCTACGCATAAAATATCCTAGGTGGTCAATACAAATAGGAAAGTCAATTTAAACAAATTTCAATATATAAATCTATTAGGGGTATATAATAACGCTATTAACCCATCGTTTTCGTATACAGTACAGTACGCCAAGTCGTGGGTGTTGTAGCTTTGAAACTCTATGACCTATGGTATTCGTTAAAAGCAACACAACAGCTTAATTCTTCACTCAAGAAATCATGCGTCCACGTCTCATTTCATATCTTCGAATGCTTCCAAGCTCCATATTTCACGAAGATAAATTTCGCTCATTTATGGCTAAAGGAACTTTTGAATCGCCTTCAAAATGTTCAAAATACTTTGTCACTAAAATCTCCTGATTTTTCACGTATTTAACATGCATGGAACATCTTGGGCAGCGACTAACTAACCTTACATGCTCACTCATTGGAAAATCTTCGACATGAGATGCAACACACCTAGAGCAAGATATCTCTAAAGGACATTAATAAAATCATAAGCTTCAAATCGAAAGTTCACTACACTACAACCTGTAATCAATCGTTGATATCATTATGGAGGTGATTGAAATTCTATCAATAACAATTTGCTTCTTTTAAACGGAACATCGTGTCTCTTTTTAAGTATTTGGAGTAGTTGCACCAGACTGTAAAAATTTCGCAGATTTGTTTTTTAATTAGCTATATCTGCTTGCATGCTGCTGTAGATTATTTGAGTTCAATGTTGAATATTGAAGAAATAAGTTGAATGAATATTCAACTTATTTCTGAAGTTACTGCATCGTATCTGATTTGATAGCATATTTTGCTAGAACATTCTTATTACCACATTTTTTCCTTACTAACTTGTTTCTTTGTTGTCAATATACATATATTGCTTGTATTATTTCTTTGTAACAGTTAGCAGTTAGCTAGCTGTAACCAGAAAATATGTATTTCCTGGATCATTATACATCACCATTTTTCTTCAATGAGGCAACTTTCAAAAGTAATACAATACAGTATACAATGGAATACAAAAAGCCTGATTCAACGACGCCAAAAACAAACAAAAAACACCTTTATTCAAAGATAAAAGAGATTCATACCTGCAAATCATTCTCAAGGTAGGAAATCAAGCTAACTTTACATTCTCATTTACGCAAAATTTGGCGAAGTCGCATTATTCATAAAATCTATTACGTAATCGATTGCATAGAATTTTGCATAGAAGAAAAATAATTTTTGAACATTTATTAAATTAAGATAAATTGCGATTTCACCGAGGATAATTAACTTTATGAAAACTCTCAAGTATAATGTTTATCAGTTAAGTATACTTACTGGTAAATTTGTTATTTTACAAAACTATAAATACTTATCTTTGTTTGTTCGCTGCTTGAGAAGACGTTTACAGAACACAAAAGAAGGTTAATCTGGGAGTATCGCCTAGATGCTATCTCACCAGTTTAAAAAGGTAAATTACAAATAATAGTGTTCTAGTAAAAAAAAAGTACCAACCTCAAAATTTGACGTTTATGCACTCTCTTTCTCTCTGTCTCTCTGGGATAACGCGTCACACAACAAACATCGCGGCATTTCGACTGATGAAATGCCGCGATTATACTTTGAATACGTTTTAAAATAAAATCACTTAGTCAAATACATCTTCTCTCAAAAGCGACTCGAACTGCCTTATATTCTTATAAATTAATCAACTAACATCTCTTTCCTTTAAAAATACCATATTACAGCTTGTAATATGCCATACGAGTTCGTGTTAGATCGCTAGCCTAACGGCGTGATATTAGCGAATATCGCCAATCGTAGTATATGGACACTTACCACCGAGCTTATCACTAAAGCTCCCACAGCAGTAGTATTTCATTCAAATCGAACGCAACCGATATGCGTGCACCATTAGCATGCCTGTAAAAGATTCAGTGCTCTGCTGCCATTTGTGAACCAGCTTTTTTCTTCATTGTAACGAAGTTTTCATTTTAATACCAAGTAATAGTAATTTATATAATGCAAAGGCGGAGGACAAAGGCGGATGAAATTATTCCTTTTTTTGTAGAGACTAGACAGACCCGTGCTTTGTCGACTCTCGAGGACACAAATAGGCAACACGAATCCATTCTGATAAGGCGAATAGACACGAGTGTATCTAGTCGCTGAAAAAACAGAATAATTCCACCTGCCTTTGTCATCTCTACTTATATGTATTAATAACTCTGCTAATGCTGTAGAACCGACGTTGGCAGCTTTATATATCATCAAAGCATATTTACTTGGTGAGTTCATATTAGAATTTATTGTCTCTATGTTTGTAGAAATAAATTCATTAAATTGAACGGACTCTAACATCTGAAGTAAATGGGACAAAGACGAGTAATATTGCAAATAACACTAAAGTATCGGCACATTCACACCACGCAAATTATTAATTAATTTAGAACGGCTGTTTGGAGAATATATGAACTCCCATTGTCAACTATGCGACCGAATATTCCATCTCTACTCCAATAAACGAAAGAAGTTCTTGTCTATGAACTATGAAAGGAATGTGTCTCCGCTTTGCGGCAATAAACCAATAAGAGCCGTTCAGCAAATTTATATTCAATTTCATATAAATAATTATGTAGGCGTCTAGGGGCGAAGATACGTTGTTAATTCGTTTTAAGTTTTCAACATTAAGTTTCGTTTGTGTTGTGCTACACTTGGCAATTGGATTTTTCCATATTGAGAGCTCCTTAAATCTGGCGCCTGTTGCGTTTATCTAACGCAGGCTCTATCACAGTCAGACGAAAGGTTAGCATTTCCAGTAATTGCAAAAAAATCATTAAACGCTATCAATTACGCTAAGAAGCAATAGCTACTAAGCAAAGTTTCACATAAAAAAATAGTATTATATAAATTGTACCTCAAACTAAGGAGATTTTTAGACGAAAACAATTTTTTAAGATGGTGTGATTTCCAAAATGGGCACGGCAGACTAAACGGGTTTGTCATCAATTATCCGAAACTTTTTATAAAATCTAAATATCAGCGTTAAACATGGGAGCAGAACATTGTATTCGTAACTCAAAAATCCCTTTATATAGGTACATTACTTCTGTAAACGGGTTTGCAAGAAAGACGCTCTCTTATTTCTGCACTCCTATTACTTTTCGTTCACAGTTGCCACAGGTGTTTGAAACTTCCTGCGTTTACCTATTTAATTAACAATTAATTTGATATTTGTCCTGATTTGCAGTTATTTATTTCTTGATACGCATACTTTTCTTTTCTTTTTGTTCCTAAGTATTTATTTTCTATTTTTATCTTCATTCGCAAATCATTTAAAATCATGAATTACTTCGTAGGCGTAATAATAAAATTAAATATTAAATTATTCAGAGTCAGTTCTTCATTTTCCGTCCAATGAGGAAGCGACAGAAGAATAAATTGACTGTTAAATTATATTGTACCATATACGAATGAACTTTACAAAAACCATCTCATTGAAATACCTACTGTAAGGAATGGTATCTACAAGGAAACACCTCATCTACATACGAGAAAATTTAAAACGGTAGCCGTTAAGATTCGCAAGTGTATTTGAAATGCTTGAATAACTCGAGTAATTATTCCTTATTGTTGTGAATCATTACCTAAATTAATTATACGTACATTAAACATAAATTCACATGAATGTGAATCTTCTGTCTGTATAATATCACCCATAAATCTGTCTTGTAGCAGATTTAAATACTCTGTATTAATATATCCGGTTTTAATTTCTACTAATTAGTAGCAACGTATGCTTCAAAGTGCTCTTGCGCTATGTAGATATTAATATTTCAAAATAAATTTTTACTAATTGACGAACTAGCCAATAGGCATAATTTAATCTCCACAATCCCTGCTTAATTTATGGGTTTAAAGGCTATTTTCGTATTGGTTAAATGTTTATTTTCCTAGGCGTCTTTTCTATTCGTTGTAAGCGTATACGCACGATATTCAGTGTCTATTGGACACTTCCATACTGTGAAAATACGTTCGCCAAAAGCGTCGTACAACTAGAATACTGAATGTCCTACACGATGACAAAGCAGCGTCCCCAAAAAATGATTAATTTCTTTGCCAGCTTATTTTCTAACGTTTACGCTACAAATACAGGTCCGACACCAACTGAGCCCTTGTATTCAATTTCTATATCTTACCGCAGAAGACTGCCAACTTTGCATTGCGTCTGAGTCTCGGTAATATGTTTATCTTGGTGTTTTACATTAACGTTCTGCACTTACTAAATCACTAACTAATAGTAGTATTAACTGACTACCAACTACTATTAACCTTAGTTTGAAAACAAACACGTTCCACGGCAAATCAAGGAGAACTGGATTGAGCCAATTTTTAAAAGGGGGTAATAAATGTCGGTTAAAGAATTATCTTGCTATATTCATACTTTATCAATTAATTACAATCACGCATGTGTGTACATCTTTCATCACTGCAACATGGATTTATGTCGGATCGCTTTATAATAACCAATTTAGTAATTGTAATGGAACATGTTACTGAATTGTTAAACACCCGAAGTCAAGCAGACATCCTCTATACAAATATATCCCCTGCTTAACCATCATATATCTGATAAAAGTAATCAAACAGATGTTTAAGCATTTTAACAAATAATCGTAAACCTCAAAGTAAAATTCTAAATAAAATGTTCTTATGATGGTGAGTTGTCTGATCCCCAAAAAATTTGTTGGCACCTTCATTGCCCGCTTTAAAAGCGTTCTTTAAGCAGCAGACAACTTCAGTTCGATTCCCATAAACATTCTGGTTCACATTGTTCACAGCCTGAGTGACGATTCTACAACAAAACGCCGACGCCATCTAATACCTAGTTTCACTGTACATGATCGAAGACATTTATTTGCACCACCTTTAGCACTTTCAAGGTTTGGAACAGTTTCGTGTAGTGATAATTCTCAGGGAGAGCTAAAAACTTATTAACATTTACATTGTTGTGGCGTACAAAAGCCAACGCATAACATGATAGAGAGAAGAGACAAAAAATATTAAAGAACGTACAATAATATAATCTACCAGGTGCCGGTGTCGTTGATTTTATTCTTGACATTTTGTTGATAATGCTATTCACTTTTTAAAGTGGTTTCTAAGGACAGTCTTTACGCATTCTGCTATCTTTTTCTAAATGCCCTCAATTCTACGGCACGTTGAATCCAAGGTTTAAACCAACGTGTTTTCTTAGGTCTTCTTTTGTATTTTTCGCTTAATAAAAAGTAATAGCATAAACTTTTAAACAAATACTCTTTCACAATTCGCCGATAAAACTTGCAAATTTATTAAAGGCATGATACGGACATCATAGAGAATAATTACATTGAAAACGCTCTGTAGTACTTTCGGTTAATATTTGATAATACATATTTGTAGAAGCTACACCAGAAAATATCTTAAGGTAGCGACAGTGAGCTTAGAAAATTACTCTCTACCGGCATACATCCGGCATTTCAAAATTGTTATGTTTTGATTAGAGAAAATTTCATAAATATTTAATATTGTTATTTATCTTTTATTTTCATCGTTAGGCTCTTCTTTTTGCATTAACTTTGATTTACTATTAGCGTTTGTTTGAGTTATTCTTTGTTATTTTGGAATAGGTTTGATTTTGGTAGTTTCCACCGGACCATTTCTGTCGTGAGTAGTGAGCGCTGGTAGATACGTTGAAAGAACTCGGTCGTGTTATTTAAAAATACTGCAAATTTATAAATTTTGGAGTAGATTTGCTTACTGCTAGTGCAGAACTTATAACTTCTACAAAATTTTAATTGTCTTTCTACCAAGCGTTCGTTTAATTAAATATAGTAACGTAACCTATAGTAGTCTGTTGCTAGTCAGTCACTCAGTCAAATATCCTCAATTTTAACCTCAAATATTTCAAGACAGCTACAACCAATATACAAATTCCTTCAGATCAGCTATATTTGAAACTAATTTAATAAATAACGAAAACAGCATCGATCGATACAAAAAGTATACAATAAGAAAATTTGAAAAATTTATCATTACACTAAAGCTGGCATGTGCTATTGAACTGAAACGTCTTTAATAATCTAACACTTCCACTTAGGTATGTCCAAAGTAGGACGGCAATTTAAAAGACTACATATACTAGTAGGCACAACAAACACACATTTTCTTAAATATATTAAGAAGTACCAATTTCAGATTCTTAATAAATAGGTTTTTTTAATTTTTTTCTTTTTGTAACAGCAATTTGATAAGAAACGGGAAAATAAGTAGCTGTATAAAAAGAAGCTTTAACACCTTTTCCATTTGAAAATTTAAGCATAATTATTGAACATGCTCGTCCGTCTGAAAAAATTTTAAAGAATGCCAAATATTCCAATTATTGTTAGAAATAGCGACGTAGTTGTTTTATCAAATAAATCTTAAAATTGAATGAGGAACTCAAAAATATAATAATGTCTAGACCGTTCCATCCATAAAATAACAAAGTTGATAACCATTTCTGATATAAGCGGAAATGTCAGATTACTAAAAATATTTTAGTTCAATATCGGCTTTAGTGTACCGCCATGTTTTCAAATTTTTTATATTGATCGCTGCAGTTCCGGATGAGACACCCTCTATATATAATTCAATCTTTTGCTTAATATTGGAATTTCATTAACGCTTTTCAACTGCTTAAAGTGCATTTCTATAAGGGCAAACATTTCTAACATTTGTGTTTGTAAGTTTTTTTTTGATTATTTAATTATTTAGATTAAACTTGTTTATACACTCCATCGAAACTTATCCGTACACTTGTTTGTATTTATATCTATCAACATAAAAAAGAAATTCATTTAATATATGCATACGTTCAATATTTTATCGATAGTTTATATGCATGCTGGTGTACACTTACCCCAACCACCTCTGCTTAACATTATTTTCCTGGTTTATTAATTGTGCTGCGTTTTTTAAAAGCAAAACCGTGGCGCTGGCGCCTGTTTACGTACACTGCTGGACATTTACCATCCCCTTTTCCACACCGTAACGTCCACTACTAGGTCACCCAAAAGGCGTTGCTTAAGGTAGATGGCAATCGCTCATATTTATCGAGTAAGAACACCATAAATCTGTTCTATTTCGCAACTATTCGGGCTTCACTCATTACAACGTTGGAATGTAGTCATTCGAATACTGTTACATTAATAAGCAGCGATTCAAAAGTAGAGAAAAGCAGTAACAGATTTTGATGTCAAATTAGAATCCATTATTACCTTGCGGCACCGCATCAAATTACAAATTAACTCCTTGCAGTTCAAGTAGCCGTATACACGAACACCGTGCCGCGTCGCACCGCCTCTACAAAGGCCGAGCGGATAATAGGTTCGTTGAAACCCCATAAATCAACGATGCGGTCGCAATACGGCTATTGTTTTGCAATCTTATCTGCGGACTAATTAATTAGAGAGCAATCTGCCAATGACGTCGCCATAATATTATATTCTTGTAATATGCAAATGATTGCATGCAATTCAGATTTTCGACATAGATTGCGACGTGCGATACACATACCGCTGCAATCTCAACAGTACATTCAGTTAACAATAAGTACTAGAATGCTAATTTATCCTCATAACAACGAAAAAGTAAACGCTATCATTGCATCCTAAATTTTATTCCGAATAGCTACTTGAATACAGATTATCCAGAGACATGCAAAGATAGCCAAGAATACCGATCGTCTAGTTTCTTAAGTTGAAAAAAAAGGAAATCTTTTGGACTAATGCAGCTACCATTGTTTCAGCGAGGAGAAAAAAACAATAGTATTTTACCAGCTATTCTTGTACATTCATTACAACCTAAATTATTATAGTGACTCACGTATGCGCAACGTTTTCAAGTTGTATGGAATAAGGCTTCTACCATCGCTATGTTGCGTTATTATACGAAAAAATTGTTTATATAAAAGTTTGTTTGGCGGGATCTGTAGAACTTTTTGAGTTATATAAGTCGGCTTTGAGCATTTTTTTGAACGGATGATAGTTTTTCCACCTGTTTAGTAAAGCTATCTTTTCTAATTATAACAATTAAGACAATGTTTATTAAAAATATTACAAAACAAAAGAAAGCAAAATATAACATAACAAATGTTTCTATTTGAAAAAGAAAATCTATTTCAAATAGATTTCAAGATAACAATTTACCCCAACTGTTTTCCAATTCTGCAATATTTTGAGAAGGTTGCGGTGGACTGTATTGTTTAAATAGTCTATTTTTTCCACCTAACAGTTTAGGAGCATTGAGTTGGTAATGAGGTGGAGCACGATGTTGCTGGAACCAAACATAGGAGTTTACATTATTTTTTTATTAATTATTTTTCAACCTTGCCATTATTATACGAAATAGTATCCGTAAAGACTCAATATCTAGCCCCAGTAAGATTTCTGCTGATGATGAAAGGGCCGATAATATGCTCTCTGAAACTTTTTGTCCGTGTATTCATTTTTATAAATCTTGGGTATGGTTCTATCAAATCAACAATACTATTCCTAGAAAATGCTGCTTCATAGGAAAAAGGAATCCTCTTGATTAATTTTACGTCGTTGTTAATTTGGCCCATCGTCAATTAGCAAAATGCAATATCTCAACCAATCATCCTGTGATAATCCTTGAAGTAGACTAGGTTTGTAAGAGTTAACCTTGCTTTCCTTTCATTTTCCATGTACAATACACGCTCATAGTATAAGTTAGAAACAACTAACGCGTTAAGGAAGAAGGATTTTCGGTGACTTCCAGCAGCTCCTTTATTTTTTGGTTTTTATGTTAAATTAAATCACAAGCTTTTAAGCCCATTAATCTCAAGCTTTCTTACTCCAGATTTAAGAAATATCTTCACATGGCCAATTTGTGTTCTCTTACAGTCACCATCATTGGAATTTACATTCTTTCAGTTTCGATTAGTAACCACCTTATATTGCTGCGCAGCAGTTTCTGAATGTTTTGTTATGTGCATTTAAATCAACAAAAGTATTACTATTTATAACTGCCTTTATTTCAACTAGTTTTATTGAACACTATACGTCAAAACTAACGACATTCTTTCTTCGGAGGAATCGCACAACACAGTTTCAATCACTGATGTGTATCGTTACGTATCTTAGCATATATCAACCGAGAACAACGAAAATTTTGGAAACAAATAACAAAAGTGCAGCTTTCTTTATATCTTACTTCGTACTTTATTTTGATACAATAATGGTCAGAGTAAGTTGAAGAGTAAGAAGAAGCATTTGCAATATGGAATACAATTTATGTATTTACAGATTTAAAGCTAATTTCAAAAAGAAATTGTCCACTTTCTTAGAAAATCAAGAGAGTACCTCGTAATCTAAATAAAAAATAATTTCATTGCTATACGATAAATGGAAAAGATATAAAAACCTTCTTGAACCTTGATACAAAGAACTTTGGGAAATGCGCCACCTATTTAACAACAAAATGTTACAAACCCAACATCGTATGCTATAAAGGTATTTAACCCATTAAGACATAGTGGAACAAATATGTAAAAACATCGTTACAGCTACGAATCCTTAAAAAAAATTGCTTCAATGTCATAATCCTGCAACTTTTGAAATAATACCCATCTTACCATTGTCTATATTCCTTTAAAAAAAAGAACTACGTTAAAATTAAAAAGTAATAATTTTCCGATAAAATTGAACAAAATAAGCATTTGAATTCTATATATATGATTACATTAATAAAATCATTCTTACAATTATTTTCAGAAGTAAACAGTATGTTACAATATGAGTATTTTTTTAATTGTAATTATTTTAAGTAATGCACAAAATCGCCCTTGTCCGTTCAATTCCTGAAGTTTGTGGATAAAATTCGTCTAACAGATTTCAACAAGTACGAGCATTTATCAACAAACAACAACAAACTCGCTAAATCGAATTTCTACAACGTCAATTAGTTTAATGAACTTGCTGGAAAAATCTATCATTTGAGTTTCGTATAAAAAACAAAATATAATTCTAGCGCAGTCAAAAGCTTCTACTAACAGGCCCTTTTAGCACCGGGACAATAACTAATCAACTATTTACACCATTAGAAGTCTCAATAATCACAACCTATACGTAGTTTTCTCTCCCGAATCAAACTCGAATTCGAAGAAGATTCAAATTATTTAAACTTTCTTAAAGATACAAAATTTTACAAATTATCAATAAATTAATACCATTGATATAATGGTCTCCACTCTGGTGGTTTGTAGTCAATTAACAGTGACTGTAATGAACTCAAATACAAAAGAATCAACCATAAGTTTCTACTCTTGGTATTATACGGACGAAGAAATGAGGCAACACACAAACCGCAACCACAGATTCCATATAATTGAAATCAAAGTAAAATATACAACATCGATCCCGAGAATGTCAGTTCCACAGTATTTAGATAGAATAAATAGTTAACCGTCAGATAATTTATCACATAATTATTGACAGAGATATTGTGGAAAATCGTATTTCCAATTTAAACGTCGCTTCAGTACGAGACGGAATCAATCAATTATTGAAAAATTAGACAGGTGATCCATATATCAACGTATACTATGTTCTCCTGTTACCTGGTTCTAGATTTATAGTTTAATAAATGAAATTTATGGCGGAGATCGGGATAGAGAACCTTTCCACCTTTCGGCTATCAGAAGCTAGATCGATTGTATATTTATCCCCTTCCTGTAATCTAGGCAATCTATCACATAATTTGTGGTTGCTTTGAACTACACCAACGATAATTGGTATGTAAACTAATCGTGATCAGGTACAAATTAACTGTTAATTCTTAAACACAAGTTAACTTGCGTGGATGAAATAGCTAGCGATAATCTGTTTCTGAAGCAAATTATTTCATGTCGTAAAATTATCTAACATATTCATTATATTTAATGGTTTTAAATTAAAATAAATTTAAAATACTTAAAATATATCTTTAATTGATATGCTAAGATTACCTATTTAGATGACTTTTGTCCTAGTTCGTCCAGGTACAATATCTGAACTGAAATAAAGCTGTATTATAAGTTGAAGTGTTAAACATTACTAATAAATCGTCTTATTTAATAAACGATTCGTACGACTTGCGCACTAGTTACTTGTACTGAATAGGTTCATTCTTTTCCAATTGTGCCTCGAGGATATGATAAATGCCCATGATAAATGTTACATAATAATTAACCTGTAATTCATTGTCAAAAATAATGATATGATATTTAATGGATATATAATGGGTAGAGTGGGCAAATTCGGGTGCGCACTATCGCTAACGAATAGACTCTCGCATGCGAGGAGAATATGTAGAGATATATTATCGCGAAGGATGTCGTTCTGGTGCTAGATACAAAACAGTTTTTAAGATGATTTTTCTAGATTACGAATCGACCTCGATAAATTATCTCTACGTTACTGAATGAACACGGAAAATTGCCACCTCTACTCATATGTATAAAAAATAAAATCTGGTAAGATATGTAATGCGATGAATAAAAAAAACTTACCGTCTTAAGAGTCTTCCGTGATTTGAAAAACTGGAGGGACGGGGGATTAAGTATTTTCAACATAAGGTGCATTTCCAAAGTTATTTCTACAAAATGCGTTCGCCGTGAGGAAGGAAACGATCACTCTACATCTAGTGATAATATTTTTAAAAAATGTTGACATAACCGTATCCGTCTAAAACACTTTCAAACTTAATTAGAACACGCTCATTTTTTACGTCTTCTACCGAACAAATCTGTGTGTGTGTGCATCTTTCACAATTTGCAGTGATTCCCCTGACGATACCGAAGAATTTTGTAAATTTTCTATCGCTTCTACTACTCCGATGTAATTGCTGCGAATAGTTTGTACATCAGTTTTAACCCGAGTATCTTAAAATTTTTGGTGACTTGTTTTTATAATTGCACATTCTTTTGGATTGAATAATAGAACCACCTTCTTTATGCTTTCAAAATATTTATGATAGTTAAATGGCGCTTATAACCATGTTTCCAACGTGTAACAATCAGTTGTGGTGGTTCAGGGGTATGAGGATACGTCCTATGAAATTCGCGAATACATTTTAGGGATTTTACAAACACCGCTTTTGTACTCGGAATTGGCGCATCCACCTGTGGATAACATCTACGAATTGTCTCTGCCACAAGATGTAGATGATGTAGAGCATCAATTTTACGTGTAATATGTAAAAATGTTCCTGAAGAGACCGGCCTACAGAAAGTTTGTTTGCGGCACCATCTCTCATAAACGTTAGGACTTGATCTCTGTATATTCCAAATTTTTCCAATATGCTTAACATTACTTTTGAAATTACTTGGACAGTATATTCTTCTATTCGTCTAGAAGCTAGTAAAATTGAAGATAGCGATTGATGTGGTTCTTTTTTGCAATCATCCACAATCAAATTCAATTGCAATCATCACAAGCACAATTTTTTATTTTTCAATTCAACCTTAATTTTATTTATTATATAATTATTATATTTTCTAAATGTACACGCACATTTGTACCTACTCATCTTGTCCAATACTATCGCAAATAGTAAAAGACTTAAGAAGCACATCTCCCTAAGAATCAGGGTTGTTCTAAACAACTGTTCTTTTCGTTTTTATCAAAAAATTATATCCATTTATTAACTCCAAAAACACAAATAACACGAATTCTAGAAAAACTACATTATAACAATGTAGTATTAGATCCCCCCGTCATAAAGCTGATTCATTTGCTAACTTCTTCTCTTCGAATCAAACTTAAAATTGTTCTGTTAACACCGATTTTACACCAATTAAAGCATTATAGATCAATATCCACCAGTGCTTATCAACACGATTTCTTATAATCTTAGAATCTCAGAATATAGAATATGCCTGCTGATGTGTTATATTCTGATCTCGTTAGCGCGATACGATAAATCACGGAATTTTAGTTCCGAGAATCGTGCCCTTGAAATGGGTTCCCGTTTCAGCAAGCTCCTGTTTCTAAACTTAAGTAATAGAGCTAATTAAGCTCAATTCAGTGGTTTCAGTTTTGCACGGCTACTTTTTTCTATACCAATGATCTGATTCACGCTCTTCGATGTACATGCTTACACACGCTTACGATATATATGATCAACTCTGTAGATGATGTACACTTCCTTCAAGAAAACCTAGATGTGTTGGTTGATTTATTCTAACTACATTAACTACATGTAGCTAATTTTCACATCCCGCAACTATCTGTTCGTATATCTTCCCTAATTATTCCTAGAATTAATTTATATGAGTTTTAAGTGTTTCCAGTACCAATATCTTTATTTTCATTGTCCTTGCAAGGCAGAAGCACAAAGAATCTGTAAAATATGCTGTCTAGTTATCGATGCTCGACGGCGATTTAGTACGTCAAGCTTAGAACAAAGCGAACTGAACAACTAATTATACAGCCACCGTTCTTACACGAAATCAACGATGGCACATAACAGACAACGCTTTGATTTCCTCGACCATTTTGTGTTAAGCGCAACGTAAACGATATGTAACATGAAGGAATTGGAACTTTGTACTTGACCTCCCATTTATGTTACTATCCACCAATGAATGAAATTAATTTGCAAATATGCAATCAATTTAGTTTAAATCTGAATTTTCGGGCTACTTGCATTCCCTGAAATAATGAAAGGTTGAAGAAAATAAAATTACCGAGCAATATAACTAACAATAGCCATATACGCAGTGAGACTCTTTATATAAAAATTAGGTAATTATTCGTGTTTGTATAAATTATTGTGAAGTATATGATCTATTTAGTTCTTTTGCCAAGAGAAATGCATAAATTGTTAAAATTTTGAAAGGTGAACTTTCGTGTTTATTTAGCCAATTATTAAATTTTGCATCTATACATCGAAGTTCTTCCATAAAATGATGTACTTCGATGTTCAATCTTGAAATTCTTCGGTTTGTGATTGCACGCGATTCAAAACCGAATTTTTTTAAAGTTTTCGTTGAAATAGTCTCATATTAACTTTAAACTTTTTTATATTTTATCGGGGAATTTTGAAAAAGGTTTACTGTTAATCCCTTTTATCCCATTCTGTTTCCCAGTTCAGATCCACAGTTTACTATCGAGATTAAATCATTCTTCCTGTTTTAAAATTTCAGGTACCGTAATATCAAAATTGATTACATAGTGTTATTCTTTAGTTTAATGACTGCATGTGAATAACACTATGCTTGCCCTTATGCAATGCAATAAATATCATTTTGAAATTAATTTTAATTGATCTTTCCGTTGGCCTGTTTAAGGCCTTTTTTTCTTGCCAACGTGTGTAAAACAAAGACGAGACAATAAATCCTTCTTTGCCTCGTAATAAAATGGAACTAAATCCAAACAAACGCGCAATAAAACAATGATTAGAATGAATAAATTAAATCCATATTCTATATTCATATTATAATTAATTTCGGAATGAGATAAATTGAACATAAGACATAAAATAATAGATACAAAGAGATGTACATCCGAAAATGTTGCGAAATACAAACGATCATACTTACTTCAGTGCACGTTTATTCAAATCGACGGTTTTATCAATCAACCACGTAGCAGACGTCGTAATAAAAATTCATTCGATGTTTCCCAATGGTTCGATTTTGCCGTAGCTTCACTAACCTACCCTAAACCACCTTTGTTTATGCGAAACACAACAATGCAGCATGTCCTTCGTTAACGATGAAACACCTGCTTTTCTTAAAGATTCCGTCGTATTTATGCGCATATACAAGAACTTGTGTTCCAAATTTGCCTCAGCTGTATTCAGTCGGCAAGAATACGATACATTGTGTCGCCTTGTCTGCCTTCTTTCATTAATAGACATTTACGGAAACATAAGTCATTAATAATATACATATAATGTATGTAAAATAATTTTAACATTTCTTATAACCTTATTTTTAATTGAAAAATGTAAATACTTGTGAATCCCGCTCAGGTTCTTAATGAGGTACTTCTCAAGGAAAGTATCTCCATATAATTACAAGATCATGTGATGTTAATTATTGACACTGCCGCTGAACATATATACAAGAACGTTTTCTTTTACGTACTTTCTTGTATCATTAGCCAATTTAACTCAAACTTATAGCAACAAGATTATCGAACCACAATAAGTATTTTCATTGAATATTACTGGTTACTGTGACGTTTCGAAAATTAACATAAACAAAAATATAATTATTCTCATTAGGGGGAATATGAACCTGTCTCTTCTACTTTGATATAATTTAAAATCTGAATGTGTATTGCACGCGTGATTAGATAAGCAACGTTTGCAACGCCGGTAGGTTAACTATATTGACTACGTAAATTTACGTCTTGTAAATATAATGACTTCGATGTTCTCACTGATAAAGCGCTTTGGTATCCGTGCATTCGTGCATGAAATAGTTAAATTCGCGTCCTCGTCCGTACTAAAGAGAATGGAAAGAAGGAATACAGAATAATTAAATAAATTAAATTGCGAAATAGCTAAACGCAAACATTATTCAAGGAAAAAAGCTACGGCAGAGACCTCCATCATTTGAAAATTCTTTTAAAGGTTTTAAACACGAAGCGAAATGAGGCTACTTTATAGTGAAGCGCAAAAATGCCCGTTTGCGTTGCAGCTGCTACTGGTTTTGGTTAGCAGTAAGCCGCTCCTTTTTTATATTTTCTTGATGTAGCGATATGCATTAAACTGATAAGATGTTTCTAGGTTTCTACAACTTTGGATTAAAAATGTAATATCTTACTCTTGGCATCTCTCACTGAATACTAGGGCAAAGAAGGGTTTTATTTATTTATTTTTTCAATATAATTTCCCGATTTAGATATGCATTTTTCACAGCGAATCGGTAGCTTTTTTATTCGGTCATCGTAAACAGAAGTGAGTTTATGTTAGCAGTCAGTTGCGCACCACCTCTTCCATTCCATGAACTTTGGACATGTAACACGGTTTTACAGTTCATTAACATCGGTTATAGGTGTCTAATAAATTGAGGCTTTCAAAAGCCCACGTACGAAGAAAGCCCAAGGTGTCAAATTTGAGTGTTAAAATTATTGGACCATCCTTCCTAATCCATCAGTCGAGCAAAATATGGCGGCAAAGTAAAAACCTGCCTCGTCATAGATAAAAATCATATTTTGCCAGAGATTTATAGGCACGTCATTAAGAAGTTCTGAAAGCTGAAAAGCCTGAAGCCTGAAAATCTAAATAGTTTACATTTAAGTGGTACGGGAAAACATGAATCCACCAAAGCGACATTGGCAATTTCTTAGCATATTTATATGTACATAGATTCCAATAACTACTAGTGATGTTAATTATGAGCATTGAAAGTAGTAAATAAACATTTGTCTGTCCGTAGAGCTTTGAATGTTTAGATCGCCGTTCGCACGCTTATCAGTGTGCACTGTCATTATCTTCCAAATGCTGTATTGCTTTGAAATAATATTGATGCTGTCGGTCGCATCGCAGAGCATGCCATACACTAACCTAATTTGTTTCCAATTCTTCCCCAACAAGTACTTCTTGAATGATCGCTTCTTATCGAAGACGGCCAGAATTTTTACGATGCCCAAGAAACCGCATCGCATGCAATCGTAGTTAGTTACTTACCCACAACATTTATTTGTGACCATAAGGACCATAAAGCATTTTAACCATTTTCAGTTGTCTATCATTAATAACGTTTACATACGACCTGTATCCGCTCATTTTGTTTGTTATCCCAACAACAATGTAAAATAAAAAAATATATAAATACCAATTAAAATAACGATGATACTACTAAATAATAATAGAAAGGACTATGAGGTAGTACAGGAAATATTAAAATATTGGCACACTCCGCACCGCGCAAGTTATTTGATTAATTCAGAACAATTGCTTCATAATTTCTCGGATTCCCATTGTCAACCGTACAACTCATTTCGGTTGTATGGTAAAACATAGAAATTAACACGTTGAAGGTAAAAAGAAGTGGGCGCTGCATGTCGTTACCTTGAAATTTGTTACTTATATTCGATAGTCACCACCGATTGGTGTAGACCTACAAAAATACAATCACACATAGATTTCACCTGTCTGATATTAATACTATAGAAAAGTCACAGTTTCGCTGGAATATCCTGGAGAAACCGTGAAAGGAATTGCCCGCAGTCACAGAAGCCACTATCAATAAGAAACCGATTATTCCTACAGCATTTCACATGTATGACCGTATTTGTAGCCATCGATAACTGTCCCTGGAATTTTTAGTTGTGTCGTTCAATTGGTATCTCTACACTAGCTTTACATTCTTGGAAACGTTGATTTATAGAAAGCCATCACTTACATTCAAATGTGTTTGTGCAAGTAATAAAGCGCACTTAGCATGTTTCGTTATATTTCTTGCCTGCTCCTTAGTTTACTCCGCATTTATCCATTATACCACGGGCATGTTGTTTAAAACACCATTTAATCTAATACAAAGATACGCGCCAAGGATTCCTAAAAACGCATCTCAATTACAAAACATACGGTAGACCTACATGGAATAAATTGCATAATAGCTTGACATTGAGGTGTTCGAAAGGAGGAATGTTTACACAAATCACAAAATAAAATATATCTACCACACACATGCGCGCTGTGTATGTTGAATTGTTTTAAAGTTTAAAGATCCCTTTGGAAGAAAAACAGCTTATTTCAACGCGTATCTTAATTGTACATCGAGGTATAAACATCGGGCAAAAAAGATTTAGCTGTATTTAAATTCAATGTTGAATATCTAATCAAATTTTTCTATTTCATAGATTTAAAAGTGTCCGTTTAATAATACTAAATATTGATTTTCTACATTTTCTGTTGGGTCAAAATGTCAATGAACAAAAAAAAATAGCGTTAAATGACATCACCATCTTTATTAACAAATTATATCTTACGCATACCCATAATACATAAACACTGTCACCAGTACTAAACAATTCACATTTTTACATACAAACGAAGACAATATTCTAACACGGACAACATGGTGCACAAGGTGGTGGACAAATAGGGATCACATTACCAATGGGTAACAGTGGCGGAGGACCTGGACAAATAGGTGGTGGGCATGGTGGCGCAGCTATCAACGGTACGCATGGACCACAACATCCGACCGGACAACAAGGCGGTGCACAAGGTGAAGGACCACCAGGCACTTTAACGTAAGCAGGATAACATTGATATTGTTCCAAATTCTTGTTCCTTCCAAACTTAGATATAGTAAACGTTCTAGCTGCTTCGGCGGGACCGCACGTAGGTTCCGGAAAAGTTAAACATTCAGGTGATCCGTGGCATTCTGATCTAGGGCAATCATCTTGCAGTCCATTCCTTTTGATGCAATCGCATGTTGTATATAAAACGCTTGCCCTCAATTCCCGCGATTTAGATCGCCTTAACGTACTACCAGATTTTGGCATTCTATAGCACACCATCATTTGTGGTGGATTGCATGGTACACATGGTTGATCTTCTGGGGATGGATTCGTGACTGGTACGCAAGGCGGTGGACAAGGCGTGCAGATTGGTAAACAAGGCGGTACCATGGGTATAATAGCAGGAGGCACAATAGGTACAGGGCATGGGGTGCTTGGAGGTGGAGCACAAGGTGGGCAACACGGTGTACAAGGAGAGCAACATGGCGTGCAAGGTGGAGGGCAACATGGCGTGCAAGGTGGAGGGCAACATGGTGCACAAGGTGAAGGGCAACATGGCGCACACGGGCTGCAAATAGGAAGACATGGTTTCGGTAATGGGTCGTATATTTCAATAACGGGCCCTATGGGAGGGAGTGGTACGCACGGTGGACATGGTGAGCAGCAGGATGGTTGATCATTCCCTTTATCATCTATATTATTTACCAAGTCCTTGAGCTGACACAATAAAGATTTTCGCCGTTCGTTCTTTTCCGGGCACACGAAAGCCATTTCGATTGTTGCACATGAATTTTTAAAAAAACCAAAGGAAAATATCTATTGCGATTAACTTTAATTTTACATGAAAAAACTTGTTAAACTCAAAATATGTGAAATTTAGAGCCGCAACATACTTGCAATCAAATTTATTTATAACTAAATTGTTTTAATGTCAAGGAAACGTTTCCATAATTAACAAGCAGAGAACATATGATTATGTGGTACCGTTGCTTCCAATAATAATCTGGGATAACTCGTATAAGCTCATTTTGAAATTTTTTGAATCTTGTGACAATGACAATGACTTTAGACATAGCTAAAAATCGATTTTAATTGATTTTTTAAGTTTATAAGTTAGAACCGTTTATTTTAGCAAATGTCTGTAGCTTAACAAATGTTGCTAATCTCGAGGTACCATCGTGTGAAATAACTTTACGTCGTCTCTTAGTCTTAGTTGTTTATCTACGACATATTTCTTGTACCACAGAAGGTACCACGAGCAGAAGAGTGGTACAGCAATGAGCATTTGAGCGAAACGAAACCGAAGTACTGCTTACGATATGTCGACAATACTTTTGTAACATGGCAAGGGGGAGAAAAGAAGTTACAACATTTATTGAAACGCTTCAACTGGCACCACCCAGTCATTAAATTCACCATGGAGAAAAATTAAAATGGAAATCTATCCTTCCTGGATGTAATGGTCAAAAGGACGAAAGAAGGAACACTACAACGAGCAATGTTTAGAAACAAGACGAGCACCGATAAATATCCACATGCGAGATCTCACCATCACACGATGCAGAAGACGACGGTAATTAAAACCTTACTATCTAGAGCCGAAACTATCTGTAATGAGCTACAACTAGCCAATGAGATTAATCTCGAGAAAGCACTGAAGAAAAATAATTACACTGTCATTGAAATTAAGAAGAACTCCTATGAAGAAGTTGCCTCTAAAGATGACTACAGAGAAGGATGGCGTGATTATCCTACGTAACGGGAGTCGTCGAAAATGTAAGACAAACCCTGAGAAAACACGACATACCGATACGTTTCGGGACTCGGGACTCGGGGAGACTCGGGAAGAATCGAGCAATCGGTGATGTCAGGACAGATGCACGAGGCTGAACATCAAGTGTCAAGTGATAGCCACCATCAAGAACTACGAAAAAAGACTCGCCAGGGAAGCCATGGAAACAGAAAAAGAACAAGACCATGAACAGAGAGGAAAGATACCCCCTTATCAGCACGTGGAAGAGCCCTACTACGTAAAACCGTCACGCTCCGTGGAGCAGAAACTTCACAATTAAATACACCAAAGGCGTATATAAGAAGGATGTCGAACGATGAAGAATCGGTTCAATTATCATGAAGAAGCTGTCTGCATAAACAACGAAACGTCGACAGAAAGTTTTAACAGTCGGCGAAAGTCGGAAGAAGTTAATAACAGTAACAATTATTTTACGTAATAACTAATTACTTATTTAACGATCTTTTTCAATAATATTGTCTACATAGGTACCTACTAATTTGGAAACCAAAACGATAAAATAGAATGGCACATTTAGGAAGCAACAAAAATATGTCATTTCATGCCAGGTGGGTGAGGTAATGGTAATTAAGTGAAATTATAATGCTGAAATTCCTATTATTTAGAGCCATGGAAGTGTTTGAAATGAAAAGAGCAACTCTGGTATTTGCTAAACGAAGGCGGCCTGTCAGCGGCTGAATGGCGTCACAAGTACCAAATTGTAGTCACTCAAAAAATTTGCAAATATTTTTATTTATTAGCAAATATACCAATACAACCAACATAAGTTATTACCGAAAAATTTCCACTATTAAATACAATTGTTAAGTCGTTCAAAACCAGGCATTTTTGCAAAAATAATGAATGCAGCTACTTAACTGGTGAAAACGTCAAAAAAACTATAGGAGAACGTCATTCAAAGCATAAAATTTTCCCAGTAGAAAGGATCAAGGATAGAGCAAACGACGTGATATATGAAGAGAGCTCATTTCTCAGGATTTTATATACCACTATGCTTATGATTTGTAGGGCAAATACGATTATTTAATAGTAATAAAAGATATATGCTGAATTTATTAGATATTTATTTCGATAAAATATGTCGTTATATTACACCACGCACTCAAAATAGATTCCTATCTAATACATCTCTACGCAAACTTTTCAACCGCTTTTCAGAAAGGCAACCATTTCTTCTTGTACATCCTTTTACATATATACATTCTACATGTACTTGATATTTCATAATAATTTAATTTCTTCAAATGATACAAGTAACGATGGTGTTGAGATATATATTTCCCCAGTGGCAAATGGCATTAACGATATACTTAAAATAGCAATATGATCTAATAAAATATAAATAAAAAAATAGCCATTTTATGGTATTAAGAATTTCTGCCATAGGCGTATTTGTTCATTTCTTGGAGGTAAATATTCTGCTGTATGTAATCCCGAACCCCTTGTACTTGCCACTGCCAATCAGCAAACCATTTGTTAAAACTGTCGATATCATCAAATGTTTGTAATTTTTGTTCCAGTTCGTCACTATAATGATTAAAACACATTGCAAAATGTTCGTTTGAGGAATATTCGTAGTCGGAATATAAACCACTATAATGGTAGTCGCTTGGTTCAACTATATTATCAGTCTCTGTTTCCTGCTGTGCATTATAAGATTCCATGATTTGGTCGCTAGGGTCGGCCTTACTTTTTTTACTTTTCTGAGTGAAATCTTTAAAGGTTTTCTTTTTTTTGGACTTATGTTTCTTTCTCCTCGGAACTTCGAACGAAAAGTCACAGCTTTCCTCGGCTAGAGGTTCGCCAGGAGTTTCTACAATTTTATCAGACAAAGACATTTCCTCTATCAACTCGTCTTCTAAAGCGCTCAACCAGTGCGTTGTCTCCGAATTGATTGCGTAATCGTAGCTTAATTTAAATATATCTTCCAATTCTTTATTACAGGGCTGCTCGTTTAATGCCAGGTCTGCCACCTCGGCTATTTCTTGAATTTCTCTATCTTCCAAAACAATATCTTTGAAAATATTTTCAATTTTTCCAGATGCTATGGAATTTAACACATCCTCTGTAGTATTTAATGCAGATCTTTGTTCATGGGTATCCTCAATTTCAGCTTTCAAATATGGATCCAAATTGGACGTTATTTCTTCGGAAATTTTATCTGCACTATAGGATTCACAAATAAGTTTCGTAGCATTCAGCAACGCCATATTTTTGCATTTTGTGCGATTTAGACGGCGGCTTTCTTCTAATTTCACTTTGGGTTCGCAAGCACCGCTTCCATGATCTCGCTTCCTCTTCTTCGATTTCAATGTATCACGTAAAATATTGTCCATTACTTCTTCTTTTGGAGAAGTACTTTGTGAAACTGTTTCAAGATTAGAGATTTCTTTACCCGACGCTAAGTCCTCTAATAAAGACAGAGCATCTTGTTTACTTAAGTTAGTTTTCAAATTTTCTTCGTTTACTTTATTTAATTCCAGTAACGTTTCTATGTTTGCTGACAAGTTACTGTTGAAATTTTGAATTGGCATCTCGAGCTTATCTTCATTGGAAGGCATCTGCGAACTAGTTTCTTCTATGTTTTCATCTGTAGAACTATTTCCTACTCGATCTTTTACAGTTTCTTTATTAATTTTTGTATTACTTTGGTTTCTACTAGTTAGCCGCATTTTCCAATCGACGATCGAGTTTACAATTTCATTTCTGTTTGCTGATTCAGATCCAATCCTAAGCATTCCTTGAATTAGCTCAAAACCCTTTGTGTCGGCACTCCACAAGTCGCTAGGTAAATTTTCATCAGCAGGTAGTTGTGGCACAAACATTTCGGTCCCACCTAGATTTCCTAGGATTACCCGATAATCTTCTAGTTCCTTAGCGTTTGCAGCTATAGTTATGCATACACCGTGAGATCCGAAACGACCTGCTCTTCCCATTCGATGTAGATATGTAGATGGCTCTAACGGCACATCGTAATTTATAACCAGATCAACATTAGCGGCGTCGATGCCTCTTGCTGAAAGATCGGTTGATAGTAAAATCCTGCATTTACCTTCTCTGAATGAACTCATCACTTTCAATCGTTCGGATTGACATTGCGTTCCCGATATGTACATGCTATTCCAACCTTTACGATTCAGTGTGTTACTAATACTCTCCGCTCTGCCTTGATAATTTGTAAAGACTAAACATTGTGAAAATGTCACGTGTGAAAGAAGTCTTACCAACTCTTCGTTTTTCATGTTCAACTGATGAAGTACGTTCATATTGCCTTTCACAAGACTAACAAACTGTTTTAAACCTAACAGTAACGGCGTGTCGGTATTTGGTTCCACAAAGGTTGGAGCAGACATGACATTACTTAGGTATGTGTGAACATCATCTGAGTACGTCGCACTCGATGCAATTACTTGTTTTTCTATAGGTAGCTTATTTGATATATAATCTACATCAGATCTCATATCTGAAGAAACTAATTTATCTGCTTCATCAAGTACAAATAGTCTTACTGCATTAGTTTTTAATGCGCCTAGCTCAATTAGATGTTTTATTCTACCCGGAGCTCCCACCGCTATGTGGCATTTCTGAAGATTCTTTATATCTTGTTCAATAGGTAGTCCTCCTATGAATGAATGTATAACTAACCCTGCAAAATACAAGTATTAAACCTAAAAACATCCGTTAAAACGATCTTTTATTTGAAAGACATAAATTCCTTTGGACACATTATAATGTCGACTTGAAAATCAACGTTATAATGTGTTTAATCAGTTACAATGTAATCTCATCAGACAACGTATTATTTTCTATTTCAATTACGCTTAAACCAATTTCATTTGCGATGAGTCATGGTTAGGTGGTTATGGTTAGTAGCTGAAGACATTTAAGAAGCACTTTAATAATGCTTTGTTTCTAAATTATTATTTTTTTTATAAAACAAATAAAAATTTGTTTTGAAGAGACCCCCAATTATGCCGAGTTCTCTTTCTTACCACTGATATATCGCGTAATTAAGAAAATTGTCAATGTATTAGTACGATAGCAGGCAATCAGTTACGTAACGTTTCGACGAGCGTGAAACCATGACCAACAACCAAAAACCAACGTTATCGGACCTGATATATCTACTCTAATGGAACTAAAATATCTGCTGTATATTTCTTTTCTTTTGTACTGAAAAACTTTCCAGTATACATGAAACTTTTTAAATCTAGTACGAAATTATAAAAGTCTATTACAAAAGTTGGTGCAGAAATAATATTTGCAACATTTTAAATTTGAAAAAAGAATGTATTTTATTCTAATAACAAGTTAAAAAAAAACAAGTTAAATGAGCCAATAAGTCTATTAATTATCATTTCAATTGAGACATTGACTTTTTGAGAGTATTACGTCCAGGTCAGATTTGAGCATGAGGATTTATATGGGCCAACCCATATATATTATTTGGATATTTAATAGCCAACCGATTAATAGAAAGGAATAATGATAGCAAGAACTGTGGCGTAGCGTGGTAAACAACACACCACAGCACCGCACAAGTATAATTTATTACATAGTAATATAATGATTAGTCCACGACGGCCATTTCGAAGACACGAGTGGTCCTCATCATCAACCGAACCGAACCGGACCAATTATTATATGTGACTATATAATAAATTAAACTTGTGTGATACGGAGGTTGCCGATACTTATGTGTTGTTTACAATAGAAAGGAAATTTAATATTTTTTAATTGAAAAATGTAGGATACACACCGTTCTATTCATTTAAACATTGTTTCGCAACAAAATTCTTTCCTGTTACCTAATCTTCCTCAAAAATATATTTTTTTAAATTTTCTATTCCGAACTGTAGAGTACATACTTCAAAATGTCTAGCGTTTTATAACTTTTTTTGCGGAAATTTACAACAAAGCAATCTGCCTTAAATATGTTGGACATAATTTGTAGAAAACACATACAATTATTACTCTTCTGATATCATGTTGTCATCTTTATTTTTCGCCGCCATAAACAGTACTTTGATTATTTAAAAAATAATAATTATTTGGTTACCTACTGTTACTAATGCGTCAGCAATTTTCTTTTTAAGGCTACATAGAGGAAAAATATAGGTATAATAGAGAAAAATATGATGTTTTATCCCAAAAAAAACAGAAAATGTGTGTGTATGTAATTTACAAAGCTATTTTAAATTCTTGGTGCTGTTGAAATAACCAGGACGCGACTAATCACGGAGCTTCTCTATCGTAGCTCAACAAGACTAATCACATTTTTTAGCATTTGTACCATATGCCATGAGAATAAAATCTAGAATGCCATAACACTAAATCTTTAATTTATGTGTATCTTTGGTAGTAACATTTTTGCATATAACTGAGACTGTTAAATTTTACACGATATCGTCTTGAAAATTAAAAAAAATATATATGTATATATATATATGGAAATTGTACCTAACATTTTTGATAATTTCAAACACTTACTTAATAAAAATTAGGTACTATGTATACATGTGAAAATGAGTCGCAATGCTTATACTTCATTACAAGTTTAAAATAACGTTTTAAAATAGAAGGGAAATAGAAAATATAGCCTTGGCTAAATTTTTAACATGATATTTTTACTTCGTAGTTGGTTTTAACGAGGAAACTAAATCAAATATTACCTTTACAGAATGTGTATTTTAACATCTTAAATCTAAACGAATAAACTATAAAATAAATAATAATTAACCTTTAACAGGTGCTCCCAGTGACTTTAATACAGCTTCAATTTGCACTACAATTTCCCTTGTTGGGGCTAACATCAGTACTTGGACAACATTCTTATTGACATTAACCAACTCTAATGTTATAATCGAAAATACAGCAGTTTTACCAGTACCGGATTTTGACTTGATGATTAAATCTACAATAGATGCTTTCAGCAAACATGAATATTAGTTGCATAAATTACCTACCAAAACCACACTTTCCTATTGGAATTGCCTTCAATTGTATAGGGGATGGGACCCGATACCCAGCATTAGATAAACCAGTCAGGGTGGATTGCGAAAGAAGCAAAGCATTAAATTGCAAATCTTCCTCTATAAGTACATCCTTGGTTCTAGGTTTCTCTTCGAAATTATGAGCAAATATTGAAGTCATGTTTTAATAATCACAAATTTAAAATAATCAAAAATATATTCAACATAACCACAAACTTCGTGTTTGAAGATTTAATTGACGTTGGTAAATACAATTACTGTTGTGACGTTGTGCGACATCTAGAAAAGAACGTCAACTTAATTTAATAGTTAATTGATTATTGCTTCGAGAGATGGCGCCGGAATGTACAACAATATTGAATATCTAAGGACATTAATTATAGTATAATTTGTTAACCCTCCACCGTAATTAATTATTTTCATAGGAAGTAATTATAAATAATCAATTTTTGAAAAAAATCGCTCTAAAAAAAATACTAAATTTAAGATAGCCATAAGCGCAGCCAGAGGAGCGTAAGCGCCCCGGAAACTACTGGCAAAACTGGCAAAACCTTTCTTAATTTTATTTCTACATATATATAAAGTATTTTCTATAGACTTTTATTTATTTATGCATATTTTTTAACATAATCTCTATTTAACTCTATACACTTTTCCAAGCGTTTCTCCAATTTTCTTAAGCCTTTAAAGTACTGCTTCCATACACTACATAGTTATGTATGGACGGAGAAACTTGTCAGGATTGAAACTGAAAAGCGTCAACACAGCCTTAGAGTTTATTGTCCACCGAGAGCAAACAAGGTACTGATTTTGTCAACATTTTTCCACGTCCAATCTTTTATGCAAAATTGCAGACGCTATATCTTGCTGCCTAAAATATTTCAAACACTTTGATTGGTCGATCATTCAAAACCACATCGTGGATTGTGTCAATCGTCTCAACGGTAGTCCTGGACGCCAATATGGACGTACGGGCACTAAACTCACTTACACAGGACAACAATTGTAAACAATTACTCACACAGGAGCAGATATGCCATAAATTCATCCACCCCAACTTTGCTGCTAACTGTTTCCGTGTTAGCTTCAGTTTCAGTGTTCAGCTTAAATGTAGCTGCTCGAAACTCACTTTTTCCACTTTTTTTACATTTACAAAATTCTTTGCTTAAATCGACAATAAAAATGAAGCCGTGTGATGGATATAACTGAGCCTTTGACAAATGTCTAGTGACTAATAATCTCTTAGATTTTCTAAGGATTTCTTGAACCACTCAGCTTACAATTAGCAAAACGTTTGCTGGGATTGAAATACGTGAATTCATAATTTGAGATGTTTCTCTGAAGTTTTCCTTCAGAGAGTAAAGGATAAGCGTTAGACGACGTGCAAAGTTGCATACAATACAACATGCCACAGCCCAGAAAAAGCTCCATACAACTGACAGCGAAACGTTGATAAATTCATGCAATTATGATATGGTCTCAACTCATCAACCTAAATTCATCTCTAGAACAAGTGATTTTTACTTTTCTAAGAGTTAGTTATGTTGGGTTCGCACCAAACCGACAAAATTGAAACACACAACAAATCAAAAACAAACTACAAGGGCGACTCTCTGGAAACAAAACGAATTATTAGAATGGACAGCGATCTTTACCAACTCGTAACTGAGAAATTAAAAATTGCCAAAAGCAAAAGCAAATGAAGAAAAAGAATATCGCTAATTGCTAATCTGTCGTAAAGCATTGAGATATAGTTACAGGTAATACATTTTTTATTAATTGACGGCATTGTAGTAATGGAACAATTATTTTTATTCAAATTAACAAACATTTACAATTATTTTCAATAGTTTTCATTATAGCAAGATGATAACAATTACTAAGATAATACTCATAATTATTCAACAGATGTATGTAAGTATTGAGTAACTATAAGCTGTGAACCCAAGACACATAAAGTAATCGTGAGGTTAAAATACAAATACAAATAGTTTCAGGTGCATTCCAATACCGTTATAACAATAAATAGTTATATTGTCTATAATGAAGGTATTAATAATAAAAAGAATAAGAATAATATATTGAACTCATAAAAGGAATACATAGTGCAATAAAAATAAAGAAATATATAATTTAGTAATTATAAAAAATTAATACGAGCAAAAACGAGCACATAATTTCTTAATAACGTAGCCTTCCATAGAAAAAGTCAGTTAAAATAAAACGTGTTCCGGAGCCGTGTTATGCTTAAGCGAAAATTCGACAATCATATAAAGCCTCTTTAGGAGAATGAAGGGTGGTAGGCCACAGTCAGCATTATAGCTTAACATGTAAACTACACCCAAAGTCAAACTAACTGAGTGGGAAGCAATTGATCACGAAAACTCGGCATGTAATTCATGCCACTACTTCCGCCTCAGTTAGTTTCGACTCTGGCGCGGTTTATACGTTGAGTTACCGTGCTAACTGTTGCTTAAATCATCTTTCCTCTCCTAAAGAAACCTTATATGATTGTCGAATTTTCGTTTAACCATGATATGGTTCGAACCCGAAGCACGTTTGGTTTTAACATAATTTCTTTAACTTGATAGAATTTATCAGAACAGAAAATCTTTTTGTCGGTTTCACACGCTGAACTTTGAAAATATGTGTGTGATTGTCGTATGAAGGCAAATGCACAAGATGATAAAATATCAATAATTCCTTTTTTGTTTCATCTTACGATGATCAATTGATATTTCAGCTGCTTGTATTAAAAAAGTCTTACGTCATCAAAATAAAATTGGTGCTCCTAAAAGGATGAGGATGGAAAGCGCAGTTACAAAAGAAAATACCAGCATTTATTAACAACTGTATTATTATAATAATTAGATAATCCATGAGTCAAAAACAAGGAAATAAAATAAATTAACACAGTAATTGAGCCAAATAAATAACAATTTATACAATAAACTGTAAGCATATGCATATAATAAACAAGTATATCACTTATATCCGTTGGTTGTTTTTATTTCATCTCTTTGTTTTTGATAGCAACGATTAATATATAACTTAATACTTCAACAGTCTGTGATCTTTGGAAAACGAGATAAAATAAAAACGTCATAATTTTTTTTTTAAAGCAAACAGTTCATCGGCAGCATGTTTGTAATTTATGTATATTTTATTTTAAATTTAAATCATCTACATTTATGTCGCGTGATGTTCGTTTATTTCTTGTGGAAGGTTTTTAATTGTTATTGGAGTAATAAATTGAGCAAGTAATTCAAAAATCGTGAAAAATGGCCGTGTATGTCGAAAATGCCGGAATGAGAATGAAAGAATGGGGCGTTAACGAAAGTAATGTCGAATGACTCATTTGCCTCGTATTCTCACTTCTAGCTTTTAAAAGGGAATTACAGAGGAAGGTGAAATGAAATGAAAACTACAAATATATATTAGCCCCATAAAATCATTATTACTTTCTAAATTGGATAAGATGCATAAAACCTGTAATATGAGAAAAGTAGGACGCATGGATGGAAAAAGACACGTCTTCCCCTTTTACAAATTATCTGCCTCTGCCTAACGTTCCACATCACAATGATACGCGAAGTTGCTTTTCTCAAGGTGATAATGCGAAGGGGGCAAATTTAAATCTCCGAAATAATTTCATTTTCTTTTCTTATCGCCGGTCATACAAAAGCCTCCAAAATCTCAACTGTAATTCCGCCCTCCTTAACCAAATTCTTGCTACGCCTATGTATTTTCCTCAAAGATCAACTGTCCTAAATTTCCACAACATAAATGCAGATTATTTAGAAATTGTTAGGTAATACGTTAATCCATTTGTTTTAATTATACGTATCATTAGTATAAGAGTACGGTTTAGTATGCAAGCCATTTATACAACAAGAAACCCTATCACACTTATGCTCTATACAGTAGACTAAACAGTAATGGCTTATTCGCTCTAAAATACATGCCAGTTTAGTCAGACAGCCAATAATAATGCCACCATTTAATAGAAAGCACTATTTGTTTGTAACTGCTTATGCTTTTTAATTAACTATATTGATATATCATTATAACGATGAATTTCTAGAAATAATGGATGAGATCATATTATGCACCATTCATTATTTAATTATGTGTCTGAAGCATCCGTGTGTTCATTCAAAATATATAATATCTACCTTGTTATAAGGTATGTAACACATTACAACGCTAGCCTCATATTATCAACACCTAAAATTGTGTAACTAACATAATTATGAAAATATTTTTAAAATCAAGAATCTTGACCTAATGAATATAAACTCTTTTCCTTTATTATAATTTTCTATTCTAAAATTAATGTATAAAGTGATGTTATACGTTATCTTCCAAAAAATGCATTAAAAAATATAAAAAAAAATAGTCTTACAATGAAATTGTATTCTTAAGTGGCTTAAGTAAGTAAAAGCTTAGGAATGCATGTTTTAAATTTTAATTTAATACTGGGCATTATTAAAAATGATTGTTTAATAATTTCCGATGAAACGATCTAAATCTAAAATGTTATTTCCACTGAATATGATTAACTAATAGGAAAACGTCGTTTGTAACATGTTATATAGATTATACAAAATAATCTATTTTAGTTAAGTATGTGTAACAGATACCTTTTTCCATTTCTTTTCGCCAAAAGATGAAAAAGTTAGATTTGCTTCAATGGATATATATGTATACATGCATTTATATATGTATGATTAGTTAAATTTCTACAGTGTGAAAAAATATATGTATATTTAAACAGGGATAAACCGCAATATCGACTTTTATACACAGATCGTAATTTTAGCAAAGTGTTTGTCATAAATTATTTTAGATAATATTAACAAATGTCAGCAATAAATAAGTTTTATTTTGATGGAAGCATTCACGTTAATTTATTATTTTTCGTTTTTAATAATTAAATGCTTCTGAAACTTGTTACAATCACGGTTGGTTATGGTTAAATGAAGAGAATTAACAGCTTTTTTTATTACTACTGAATAAATTTATTGCTTGTATATTTGTAATGATATGTTATCTAGAAGCAATATGGGTGCGCTTTTTTTTTTCAAAAAAGGGAAGCGAATTTTAATATACGCTCCTAAAAAACATGCAGTTACTACCTGACAATAATTATCGTTATTATTTTGACGAACTAACAATTAATATTCAAGTTACTGAAAAGTTCTTTCAGACAATTGCCCTTTGTGGCAAACCTAATTATTGGCGATCATAAATTAAAAGAGGATTCTATTAAAACTAACTTCATCTAGAGGTGATTTTAATCAACGTTCCTTAAAGTTGTTAGGATTTAAAATAAATACTAGTGATATTTATACTAGTTATTTATAGGGAAATAATTGACTTGTTACGTTTAAGAAACGTGGATATTGTGTACAACAATTCGCTAGCTCCGCATATATGCGATCTGTAAAAATTTCATATGCCTGCGTAACACCTTTGATTTGATCTAAATAAGAAAGCTTTTCTTGATTTTTTTTCTGTTGATGTTAATACGTGTTTGTTTATTTAACTCATAGTGTTTGTATAGACAAATAAGGCGATTCCGTGGAAATTAACTAATTAACAAGTTGAAGTGCGGACAGTTCGAAAGCTTTATGCAAGCATATATGAGATGATCTGCCAGGATTGATATCAATTTAAAATGTACAACTTATAAATACTGCAAAGTACAAAAATAATAATAGTCACAGAATATTGTAGAACAATTGTCATATGTATGGATATAGTGATAATAATCATCGTTAAAAATTTATCTTACATTTAATTTAACAATTATTACATCTCATCCACCTAAAATTAATTAAATCACAGACAAAAGAAGCTTGGCCAATCAGTTCTTTAAATATTATATTTTTTATTTGCATTTTTTTTATTACTTTTTTGTAACGATATCTTTTTATATGTATATTTATATTTACAACTTTATACAAATATGATTGCTTTATAGATGTTCAGTAAAATAGTTAAAATGGAATTCGAATCAATTATTTTTTATATTTAAATTAAAAGAAATTTCTTGCATTACATTGGTTTACCGTACAATATGGATAATATAGACATTTAGGAAATGTTCTTTTTCAACTTTACAAGTACAACCTATTTTTTAATCATCCCGTTCCATTAGCTGTTCCTGTTTGCATTGATATATTAACGACCATAGTAGACACCAATCATTGCTTTCCCCTAATTAATTAATTGATTGAATTGATAATACTAACGTGTCAGCCTCATTCCATTTCCACCCGAACTTTTCAAAATTGTTTAGTTTTGGTTGAAAGATCGATGAATTTTTATGCTGACAAGTCACCATAAACCCATCGTAAAACCAACATTGTAGAATCCATCAACCAAATTTTCTGGATAAGAAAATTATCCGTATCTTAATTATATAATCTTGTAACAGATGACCAAACTAACTTCATCGACTTTTTTGTTACGTTATATTCTTTAAAGTATCTGCCTACTAGAGAGTAATTTCTAAAAACATGTTCCTTTGCAACTCATTTTTGTGAATGTACACTCTCATTGAAGATTTAACAGGCACCACTAAAAAGAGTTTCCGGTGCAAATGCTCTCTGGACTGTGTTCAGATGATGTTTTTAATAATTGTGCGAGTTCTATCTGCGAGTTGTCAGAGAATATATGTCCAAAAGCTTGCTGCTGATTAAAAGAAAAAAAAGAGATTGAAAAATTAGTTTCTAGATTCAACGTTGAATCGGTTCGGGGACATGTAACACACTAATAAGGAAAGTTCAAACTGAAAACGTTCGGCAATATCGAACTAAAGTATATAAAGACTGTTATTAGAAACCTTCTGAAGAAGATGACGACAGATAACATAGCAACACACCAAAGGATATTCTACATTCATTAATATTTGTTCCAGCAATATTCCTCGGACTTTTTTATGCCGTAATAATATTGATTCTCCTCGTAAATATCAATTAGTCTATTACACCTTCTCTTCGCCAATCTTCTTTCGGTGTTTCGATCTACTGCTTGAAGCATTTTTAGAGCTTCAGATACTGCAGATACCTTGGCACCTTAGGCACTTGGAGCTTTAAAACACTTTTGAAGTAGCTCAAAATTCCTCTCAAGATAATTGAAGCATTTTAAAAGTATTTCTAATGTGATACCGTTTGTAGAATGCTGTTACAGGGCACTACAAATAAAATCCTTCATGAAGGCAATCATGGTAATTGCAGGTGATCCACAGCTTATATATTACATTCGGACACAGATGCGGATATCGTACGCGCATTAATTTAGCTGTTTCCTTATTTAGCTCCTTTCTTAATCTGAAAGTATAGAAATTCGGTTTGTAGGTTTGAAGTGATCACTTGCGGAACGTGAAATAATGAACCTTGAAGTACCAGCAATTAACTTAATTATTTAACAAACATTCCATCAATATACACGTGTATCAGTATTAACAGCGTAACTGAGGCGCATCTTACAGCGTACTATGTTGGACCGAAATAATTAAACTCATAAATGATGAATATTTAAAGATATTGCTCGCACTTTTTTAAGCACTTGCTTTTAAAAATCACACTCTTGATTGGACAGATACCTTTAAATTTCCTTTTTTTCAAAATGTAAAATCAAAGTATCTTAAGCAAGCAACTCGTACTAAATATTGAGTGTTTCTCATAGCGTAAAATGTCACAACCATATTTATGGAAAATGTATATGAATTAGTTTTACTTGTTACTTCTTACTACTTTATAATTACAAATATTACGACACGATAACATCTATAAAACTTCATATATACTTTTTTTAACTACCGAAATATATCCAATTTAAAATATAACCATGTAATTACTTCTTTAACAATTTTGCGTGCATCAGGCTCTTCCTTACCGTAAAAATAAGGAATTGTAGTATTTCTGGATGTGCAATCTTATAACATACGACTGGCCAATAACGTGATTTGAATCAGATTGCTTGCAAGTTTCCTTAACTTTAGTGCAAAATTAACCAACAATTCGATTTAATCTCCTTTCAGAAATTAGTAACGTACGTACTTCGACATATCGTTAAATTCACGTTGTCAGTATTAACGTGGCTTTCAGAACGTTGTACTAGCGCCAGAAGAATATGGCGATTCTTCAATACTTCGTTCTGGCTCTCGATTCCCTGTGCAGACGATCGCCTTCTCACTTGTATGTTTTCCAATTGATAAAAGTAACGCACCTGGAAAGCGAAAAGGAAGTTAATATATGAATGCGTTTGTATAGAATCAAAGGAAGACAAAAAAATGTAAATGTGTTCATTTATATACAAAGAGTTCCGACGGAAACTGCATGAAGGAACTTTGTTTTCTAGGGTGACAAATTTTTTTAAGTACTTTTAGGTTTCATTAAAATAATGAATATTTCACAATAAAATTTCTCCAGTATTGAAAGTTGATGACTGATTATATAAAAAGCCAGGAAAATGCATACTAACTAACAACTCTCTCTCTCTCGTAGCTAAAGTCAGACTGGTCGAAAAAATCGAGCGGTCAAATGCATATATGTGACTGTTTGTTTGGTCAGGCGTCGAACCGTTAGTATAGCAACCACGACCGCGATTTCGCTGCGGCCCAAATATTTAATTTCAATCTATTATACGTTGCATATATAAGGCATAAAATGCCATTCATTTCACAATGTTCACCACAGAATAAATAGGAAACTAAATAGAAATAGAAAACAACAAAAATATATTGAAATATATATAAATTTTCATATATATATATATATGAAAATTGCGGAGTGTACGTAATAAGACATACAATCACTGAAAATTTCGAAATTAAATATCGGCCTCTACAGAAGTGATAAACTTAGTAACGAGAGTCCTGATGATGACTAAAGAGGGCAAAGGCAGGTGGAATTATTCCATTTTTGCAGCGACTAGATAGATTCGTGTATATTCGGCTCATGAGAATGGATTCGTGTTGCCTACTGTTCTCCCTGAGAGTCGACAAAAGACGAGTCTGTCTAGTCTCTACAAAAAGTAATAATTTCGTCCTTTCGGCTTTATCCTCTCTACCGATGACCATAATGTAGAGGCTATCGTATTTATACCTCTCGTATACTAGCCTATACCACAAGTTACTGTTACTAAAACTACCTCAAGATCTTTCATCAAGACTCGATTGCGTTCCAGGCTATCATAACGAATTGAACGAATTCGTGTCTTATCTGTGAAGAGAAAACAACATCTTATGTGATTCGGGCGTAAAACAGGTTTTCGTATGGATCTTCTTGGTCTGAAGGTTGGTTCTCTCAATCTATTCCTAACCATTTATTTATTTAAGTTATTGCGAAGCCAATTTAGATTATCTTTTACTGTGGATATGCGAGAACGCAAGAAGGATGTAATTAAAGTAGTCCTGTATTCGATTTGATTTCGCCTTAGAACTTTGTCTAATATATTACTCGCATTACTCGCTACTTCTCAATATCACATACAACATGTAGCTGTAACTGGTAACTAGCTTAATGCTGAACAGTTAACATTTATTGCTATTCTACAGCAAAATGTACATGTTAATGTATTCACTTTATTTCTTATACCTTCTTTGATATGATAGAATAATGATATGAAAAAATTGTTTTGTTTCTGCAAATTTGTTCGAACAAAATGTAAATTTTCATAGCTTAAAAAGTTATTGAGATGTAACTCTAAATATTTTGTACCGAATTATTGAAATATTAACTGTATATGTTACATCTAAATAATTATTGTCACTAAAAGCCTTTAACTAGCATGTGATACTTTGAGTAACCATAATTTGCTTCCTGAATAAATCCTAAAACTATACACCCAATAGCTAACAGTAAATATATGAGAAATCAGCAAATTTCACCAAAGAAAGCGTTTTTATGAATCATCATTTAAGAGATACTATTTGTTCCAAATTTTTGAATGCTTCATAAAAGTATCGAGGAGTTAATTGTACAATTCTTACCTTTGACTGCTACGAGGTTATATTAGATCCTTTAACAATAGAATTTCCAGGTTGCCTGGGAGAAATAGTAACCATGGTATTATGCAAAAGCAAGCGGGTTTCTTCAGTGGGCGAGTGATCATCCATAGGTGGTGGTGGTGGGCATATGTAAAGCGGCACTTCACCAACACTATCACTCAACTTATTGTCAATAACGTGTTCGTTATTGTACGCTTGTTTTTCCTTGTGAATAATATCGTCTAGTAGAAAGAGGGATGATTTTAACGTTCTCTTGTCGTTTTCTTGCATCTGCTGGCGTTGAAATTGTTGTTGCTGCTGTTGCTGTTGCTGTTGCTGTTGAGTTTGATAAGTGGGTATACTTTTCATACGCTTTTGACTAAGTGTTCTGTGGGTGGAGGGTGGAGATGATAAGCGTTTATTCGGAGAAAATTCGTTTCCAGAACCGATATCTAATCCATCCGATATCAAGCGTTCACTTTCTGGATCCGTATTGCGGTAACCGCTGCTTTCCGACTTCTTCAGTATTGACTTCGACCGACGATGATGTTCTAATTGCGGACTTGCTCTACTATCTATAGAATCTACCGATAATGACGATTTGCTACCTCCATTTTTACCTGCAGATAATTCAATGTTTTTTTTATATAGTACAAACAGCTGTTAAATGATAAATACCAATATATCAATCTTTAAAAATAAACATAGACATCGCGAAAATGTTAATGTAAACAAACCACATACCTGCTCTTGTTCCGCTTATATTTTGTAAACCAAATAAATGCTGATTTATGATACGTGTTGCGGAGGCTAAGGGCCGCGATGAAATAAACGATGTTTTCTTGGATGCTTTCTTTGCTTCTAAGCTTTCTTGAGAATCTTTCTCGAAAGCGTCGCCAAATCTAGTTCTGGGACGACTAAACTGCAATGTCAACGACAATGTTTTTAATATGAAGTAACATTCAATAATATGTACGCAAAAAGGAATATTCTCTCCGAGTATAAAAAGGAGCAACTGGCGCATCCACCATAATAGGCTCTGTATTTTATGTATTTTATGAACGTATCCATCTAGTACATGAACGGAAGATCATTTCTTTTCGGAGCAATTTAGAGGAAAATCTTTCAAATGAAATACTCACAGACCAGGTCTTCCCAGCATAATATAAGTGTATTCAAATATACAGAGTATTCAGTTTTCAGAGCGCACCTTATATGTTTGGTTTTTAGAAAACACCGCGTTTCAGTCTACATGGTGCTCACTACGAATAAATGTTGTATGAATAAACAACAAAACAAACATTCAAAATATGTTGCCCCAACAATGTACTAGCAAAAAACTTGTTTGCTAGGGAAATGTTAAAAAAAGACTTTTCTGTAAGATTCCGGAAAAATATTCAGGATGCTTAATTTATTTAAAAAGCGGCGGAAATTTCCAAAAATGTCAACTCATCTTAATTATATCAAAAACTAAAGTGGATATAAGGAAACTATCATCGAATACTTTTTAATTTGAAAACTTTTTATCTATATGGATCAGGATAGGATGCTCACCATCGAGTGTCTTGGTTATTAACAGACATAGAGCAACAGTTAAATAGGGAATATTTTGCAGAATTCAATACTCGCAATAATTCTTATTTCGAATTCGCCATCATTCTTTTGCAGATTTCAATTTTCCTCAATAACTGGGTAACATCTAATGTGGCTGCCTCTAAGGTTAGTTGTCCAAGACAAATTTCTTATTAACAAAAAATTAATTTATCTCAAATAGGATACAATTAGTAGATTATTAAAATAAACATTAGTAAGAAATGAAAACAAAAAGATACACTACATAATACTCCGAAAAAAGGGAAAAATACTGTTATTTAACTTCATTGTGACATAAAGAAGGCTGCTTAATAAAATTAGTGCTAAAGTGCAGAGATTAGTTAATGTGAAAACCTTATATATTCGTATATTATTGATATGTTATGAAAGTTAACTATCCAGATTTATACGTATTAATTAATAACGACACATCGCTATGCAAATCAAGAAAAAGTTAGTGTATTTCAAAGCAAAAATGCAAGAAATTTTGAAAATGCTTGCGCGGGTTACGTTGTGTCTGTTTTCCAGAAAGACAGGACAATTTGTAGAAGGATTATTTGCAATTTACTGAACTTTGGAGTTCAGTTCAGTGGAGTACAGTTGGAGTTGGTTTCGAACAATGAAGAGTTAGCTAATATACCTCGAAATATAATTCAATATAAGCACATCAGTTCGTCGAGTAGTTGCGAAAATCAGAATTCCAAAATCAACTGTTGGTGAATCAAAGAAAAATACAAGTCTCTTAATAGATCATTAGTTACATATTAACTGGTAATAGATATTTGCAGCTGCTGACAGACGAAAAAATGCCTCGTTTGAAACCAATTATTAATACTGACGACATGCAATACCTGGCTTCAACAGAATAGTTGTCCAGTCCATGATACTCGTGACGTGCAACGTTTTAAGAACACTTTAATGAGAAAATGCTTACAAATAATGGAATACTGCAATGGCCTGCGAGATCGTCTAACCTTTGAAAATCTTTTGATACTTTATCCTAACGAAGTCATCATCATTATCAAAAGCATGTGAAACGTAATGGTCGTCAAATTGAACAGTTTCCTTATGTGAATTATTGAGAAAAATTGAAATCTGTCGATTTTGAGTGTTCTCAAAACATCTTCAAATTTTTAAAGAGGTAGACTGAATTTGAAACGAGAATTGTTGCGAGTATTGAATTCTGTAAAATATTTTCCCGTTCAACGGTTGCTGTATGTCACACAGTGTGTATAAATATATTGCTGTATAATATCTAATATATGTGTGGCGCTATTTTATTTCGACCAAATATTGAATCAATTAAGAAATAAAAGCAAGCTGTAAATTCCAATCAAATTGAGACCACATACTAGATCCTATCGTTAAATCACACTCCGCGTAAATAGCCCATTACCTCTCCTTCCTCCTCTTTTAAAACAACATGTAGGCCCATTCTCGCCTATGGAAGCGAAACATGGGCTCTCATAAACAGACTGCGGAACAAAATAGAAGCCATTGAGACGAAATACTTAAGAGGAGGCAAAGGAATAACCCAGACGGACAGAATTAGAAACACGGACAAAAAAGATGAACTAAGAATAGAGCCCATTCTGGAATTTACAGAGAAAAACAAGTTAAGAAAAATATTGGGGGTGGGGATTAAAAGTCAAAAGTACACCTGGAAGACCAAGTGAAACGTCGGTTAACAAAGTGGCCAAGGCAATACCAAGAAGAGGGCAAACAATAAAGACAAGAGACGGAAAACAATGGAAAGACTTTGTGCACTCAACATAGACAATTAGTTACAGTCTATATTGAGTTACCTTTACATTCTTTGGTAATAAGGAAGTTTTGGTTATACATATGCACTACATAAACAGTTCGTTACGTATATAATAAGCGTTTAATTTTGCAATGGATACAAGAGATTTTACTGTACTTCTACTGTAATTATTCCTTTTAATTATGGATCTTTCCATGTGTGTTTCTACTTAGTAATATGGGATTAATAATAATAACGTAAATTTCAAATAAAGTCGTAAATACATTAAATAATTGGATGGAATAAAATTCCACTATAACATATAATTACAGATGTAATAGAAATTTAGTGACAAACGGAAAATATATGGCGTGATATTCATACCTGTTGGAATCTCGTTCTTCTCTGTTTAGGATAGGATGAATCGTTCAAACTAACGCGGCTGCCTCTATCTAACGGTCCGAATCCGCGATAGTTCTCATCCATGGGTGAAGTGGTTAAGCTTCTTAGAGCTGTATCGCCTGATGCCGACTTTTTAAATCCGCTACTTCGTGTAGGCGCCGGCGTCACCGGACTATTATCGCCGCTCTTATCTAAGGGATTAACGTATAGATTGCTGTCGATTGCACAGGAAGGATCGGCAATATCTGACGTTAGATCTCCCTGAGAATGGAAAGGGTGCGTATTGCAGCTGGCAAAAGTATCGGAGCTATCCATGCTGCCCATATCTCCGTTGTTATTGTTGTTGTTATTCTTACTACTACCGTAGCTAGCAAGTTTGGACTTAACATCCAAGTCTTCGTAGGTGTTCAGCATCATGATAGTACCTTGCGAGCCCTGATCGTTCCTCAGCATCTTCATCTCAAGGCATACCGGATTACGAAAATCACTTGTAGACAAAGGCATTAGATTTTCTGCATCAACGAATTCTTTGAAACCCTGAGGGATTTAAAAAAGTAAATAATAAAGGTTTGATGTTATTCTAACGTGCTTTTTCTTTCATTTGAAATTTATAAATCTATGCAGTAATGCACATGTAATGTACCATATGATGTTTTCTCTAATTTCGTGGATCTGATAGGGTTCATACAAATCCATGAATATGTAATCCGTAATACACGCTATGTCTTTTAGATTGTTAACTATTTATCCAGTTTTTATTTAGTAATAATTTGCGAGTTAAAGATGGTACACTGAATGTGCATATCGTAATAAAGAAATTTTTTTGAAAACGCATGTTATCTAATGGTGTAACGTCGCTGTATTTCGATGATTTTAGTGTTTCAAAAAAAAAGGGTTTGATGTGTAAGTACGTGGAACAATAGATAAAAATTGATTCTTGAGTGTGTTAGAAAGAAGTAAACACTTACAACACCAATAAGTAGCTAAATTCTATGACTCTACTAGTCACGTGCATTGGTGTAGCTAAGCATGTAAATAAGTATTTCATCCAACCAATCAAATAAGAAATACGTTTTCTAAACGTAAATCGTGCGTGCACAAGATGAGTGACTTATTCTAGAACTATCAATTAGCGTGCAATAAATATTACAGTTATACGGGATGTACAACTCGAAACTCCCTAAGTTGATTACTTGGGAACCATTAGAATAATTCGAAAAGTGTACTCACGTTTAAAGAATTGTTATCGATCCTTACCTAAACTTCTTCAAAATTTTTTTTGAAAATTTTTTCAAAGAATTTAACCATGGACCAACTACCGACCAACACAACAATAAAATCATTTGTGAAAGTAATGTGGCTAATGGAAAAAAGATGGTCGAAATAATAAAACTTTTTAAATAATAACGACTGATTTCGAACTATGACCCCCGTGCCAGAGTTATAAGACGGATTAAAACTATCGAATTAACAAAATTGTATCTTAAAATTTTAAAATATATCTTAGTAATACTAAGTACATTGCTTAACGATTAATTAATTTAAAAAAAAAAGTAGAATTCAAGGGTCCCTTTTGGGACGAACGACAACATGTTAAAATAGCTACCGGTAATACAATGTTGAAGAACAAAACTTGGCTAACTTAATGGGCTCGAAAGCAGCAGCTACTTATCAAAATTTTACGAGATTTGGATTAACTTTTTCCGCTTACTTCATTATGGATTACACACACGTAGATTTTTATTTATGGAAACGTCAGGTAAAATTATAAATAGACACCACCTACTATCGTTATCACGTTATATCCTATCAAAGACAATCCTAGAAAGTTAATTCGGAATTTTAGACTAGCCGGACTCCAGTAGTGAACGAACCATAGTGACGGTCTCAAGTTATCAACTTGGAAAGGTCTGGCAAAGTAGCACACGCCGTATATACGTGTATAAAACGGTCATGTTAAATTGTAGAAATACAATATAAATCGTCTTACAAACCTCAGAGAACGGCACCTTTCGTGAATGGTGTATAACTGTGTGTAATGTGTTTACAACATTGACACTGTTAGAATGCGTATGTGTTAGTCAGAGGTAAGATACATGGTAACAAAGGAAAACAGATGCCATGTGTAAAAGAGATAAATAAAAGGGAGAACAACTTTGAAAAACTTTTGTGAATTTACTGTTTACACGTCGGATCCCTTTACGATTATTATATTGTACTATAAAAATTTGCTCGCTTCGTTAGTCTTCATATTGGCAACCATTTATAACAATGAAGCAATTGTAAATAAATAAAAAAAAAAAAAACTTATAAATTATACACAGTAACTTTATTATGTCGAAATTTACAAAAGAAAACGATGAAATATTTTTTTGAGCGAGATCAGTCCTATTTAGTTGTTACATACAACTTTCCTTTTTTCTTCAAACAATACTTTATATATTCTTCGCCATTCTTCAATTCTTCATACTTTTTTCTTTGTAAATATAGAACTTTTTTTGGGAGTTGTATTGCAAAATTTTGCTGTAAATCCCACAAAAAAATTTTGAGTGTTCAAGACATTGTTATTCAAAAAACAAAAATAAAGATTATTTTTTTATTTATTTTTTTCGTAAAATTTTTCGAATATTTTTTTCGTAAAAATCACCCGATGCGTAAGAGAACAAATGTAGAACCGCGAAATGGTGAAAATTTTCAGCAATTAAATCTGTCTGTTCCCTGGTTACCTATTAAAAACTGTTAATTTAAAATCTTACTGCTTTCTTTTGTTTTTTTTTAACATTGTTCATCTGTTTTCTTTTCTAATTAATAAAAAAACTTTTCATAGCTACTACATAATTTTGTTTTTCAGTTGTCTTGAACATTTACAAAACCATTTGTGGGATTTATATCAAAATTTTGTTAGGCGTTGTTTGCCAAAGATTCAAATAAAAAACTCATACAGTGTCCCCTCTTTTTTGAAAGTTTATACAGTTAGCGGCAAAGATCTGGAATAAAGTTCATTATATTACCATAATTGACATTTTTACAAATTGATGTTTGCTTCCTGTTGAGAAATCAGTATGGAGAGACCAAAATAACTCGCTCATAAACTGAGAAAATCTGACAATTCAAACAGTGTTTATTTTAATTCAGTCGTATTTTTAATAGTCAAGAGCAACAAAAGAATTAATTATAATCTCTCAGTAAGATATTTTGTTGTTACTCTAGCGTTGTTTTTGTCAACATTGTGAATATTATTCCTGAAAAACAGAGTTGATTATATAGAATCTCTTTTCATCAAAAGCATCCTTGCAATTCTGCGAAATACTTGTATATTTAGAGGTCTTAGTTTACCTCTACAATTCAATAGTTAAACTTCTGCAAAACAGGAGAATTAATCAGCGAACTATGTTCGAGGATTTCAAGAAAGAAAACAAATTCTTTTGAAATTGTTCGAGTAGAGGAATTTAAAGTAGATGACTAATGTCGTCATCTTCTTCGTCATCTTAAAAAAACATATAGGTAAATATAATTTGAGGTATTCGGTTTCTGAAACTCCTGAACTGAAATTGAACCCGAAATTGAAACTGAAACTGAATTGGTAAACTCGTACAAAAAAACTTGAATGAAAGAGATCGTATGTTATGTTAACCATATTTTTGGATCCCCAAAATCAGGGATGAACAAAGTTCAGCAACACGCGGGTTTAATGTATGTATGTACATATTAAGTGAATCGCGCAGGCCATATGTAATATAAGAATGATACTTTTACTTTTAATTATAAATTAGTGCATAAGTATTCACATAAAGTAGTTTTGAGAAAAACGCGGAAACTTGTTCAATTGTTGTTGTTTGTTGTAATTAAGATTGTGCATCTTATAAGACGAAGAATGATAGAACTAACTAAATAATTCTAAACGCTGTTAAGCCAAATTTTACCAAAAGTAAACAAGTCTGATTTTGCACGAACGCTCCTTAATTATTATATATTCAGGTATACACCGAAAAATTATCTTTGCGAAGATTAACTATTGAAAATCTCTATAGTTAAACACCAGGTTTCATTTTTTTCTGCGGGCCGGATTAAAAAGAGTGGTTCCCCGGAATAGTTATTAATTCTCTTCGCTTCAACCATGGAACTAATTAAAAATTCTTAGTACCTGAAGTTCCAGTATTTTTAATTTCAATACTTAACATCAATAGAACGATGTACAATTACATCATGTATTATTTCTTTCCCTTTTAATCGTTCTAACCGTTCTCCTTTCAAGTCCTTCCTCGGAATTTATAAAAAACAAAATATCCAGGAAGAAAGTCACGGATACTAATATTGCTTCTCTACTGTCAACAAGCTTTTAATATCTTTAAATGTCAAATATTAGTTTATAAGACAAATATTTTTTTTAACGTAAAGTCACAGTATGCATACGAAGTCTTTTTATTTTGTAAGTCATATATTTTACATTAGTTTTTTCATACATTGAAGTTATAGTACTAGTTAGTGGAAAAAATTGGCGTATGTATGCGTCTTCCAATATTAACAAGAATGAAACAATGATTTTTTTCACCTGTATGCGAAAGTGACGTTAGCATAGCTAGTCATGGCATTTGCTATCAAGTAGACGCGTGTCTCCCTTCAGTCAATCGCCAGTAGTAACGGGAACCAATATACAATGGTACAGAGATAAACCTGTTGTTTAAAAGCAGTATAACAAAAAAACAAAGAACAATTACCTAGATATCAGTTATTTATTTATTGCATTAATTCTACAATTTATATTATCATAAAAAAGTTCAATAAAAAAGTTGACGTGTTAATATCCATAGGTATATCTCTTCTTTACCGCTTAAGTACGCACCATCAGTAATGACTTCTTATTGTTATTAGTAGAAATGACAAAGGCAGGTGCTATTATTTCTTTTTGCAGCGACTAGATAGATTCGTGTCTATTCGCCTCATGAGAATGGATTCGTGTTGCCTACTGGCGTCCTCGAGAGTCAACAAAACACGAGTGTGTCTAGCCTCTGCCAAAAATTCCATCACATAATAACTCCATCCGCCTTTTCTCTCTCTAGTTATTAGTATTCACACCAGTATTAGTTAATAGTGATAGGTAACTTTATATTGTTTTGAAAGAGAATCTTCCAAGTGTCCTTAAGCAGCTGAAAAAAAATTCCAGCCTATCTGCCTTTTCAATCTTAAAATATCACCGTCGGCATCTGCCCGAAGAGAATTATTCTCCTAAAATTAATTATTTTTCTAGAAAATTCTTCTAAAATTATGTCCAGTGTAACTAAAAGTTTCGGGAAATTTTAAATTAATCAGTTCTTCACATCAACAAACACATTTTTTGCCATACCTAAAACAAATACAACAAGATGTCCGCAAATCAATTCCAACAATAAGACGTTTACCTTCTTTAATAAATAAATGTATAATAAGACTTAAAAACGGGCAAACGACATGAGTTGCCTTAGAATTTATCAAAGCTTTGCTTCCAATTGTCTACGTGTATTTAAATGATATCGTTCCCATGTCGCCGTGTTACTTAGATGCGAATGGTATAATTAAATTTGTGTGGAACGATGTTAGGAGTTGTGATCGTTAAGTTGGCCCGTATCCATGGTACGCAATCGTAAATACGTTCTACCATGGGTATTCCGTATTCTATACCCCGATATTTTTACACAACTGGTATATCTTCCTTGTTAAAAGTTTTTGCTTTTTTTCTGTTCTAATATTACCCGAATAGCTTGCTTTTTTAAGAACCTTAAAGGTTTCTGCTCTTTACATCAATATCATTTTTTAAGGAGAGTGTAGTACTTAACATCGAATATTTTGGCCAAAGGGTATGCTTATATTAAACCTTCATATTTTATTCTTGATTTTGAAAAGAAGAATTAGCGTAGCTACATTTTTTGATTCCGTGCAATACCTTCAGAGATATCTGAATCACTATCGAAACTTATTTTTTTATAAACTGGCCTTACAAATGTGAAAAATGAGTAATAATTTCAAACATTATTATAAAAATACGACTGAAATAAAGGTAGACTTCGCCGTCAATTTAGCAATAAACAAATGATCATAATGCAATCGAGGAAGCCATATTCTTTTTGATTAATTGTTGTTTCAGTTACAAGTACATTTGACAGTTAAATTTTTGGATATACCATGATATAAAAAATTTGTCTCAAATTACGTTTAACGTATTATTTGACAGTAATTTCGCCAATAAGTTTCTATAAATGGTTAATGTGATAATCTGAATCGGTAGTAATAAAGCTAGCAGCAGAAAACATTGACCTAATAAATTTAAATGAAGAATTTAGCAACCAATTGTACTAAATGCTCAAAGTTATCTTCATTTTCAATGCAAATCCTTACTCGTTGTTTCTGAATGCGTTTATAAGATATCATCGTGTCACAAACGTTTTGAATTGCTTCGGTAGGTATGTGAGGCATTTTTAAATTTGCTGTTTTTTTAGAGATGAAGAAATGAAATAATCTATAAATAGATAAATTAGGAGAACATTGAGGAAAATCATACAGTTATAAAAATCACATATTCGTATAAGAGTATCTAATTAAAGATATAACTAAAGAATCACTGCAATTGTCGGATTATATTGCTATATCAACGAAAATCTAAACATTGCTATATCTACAGAAATAGGCAGGGCAATTAATATAGCCGAATCACTAAATACATTCAGTTATCAAAATGTGAAAAAAGCAAGCGATTCATTGTTTGTTGTCTTCTATAAGCTTTGGCATTGTCTTCCATCCCTTAGTTTGAACTTGCATCATAGATTGCAGTATTGTATCCTCATTACGTGATCAACAGGTTAGATTTTTTTCGAAGAATATGGTAACAATTTCCATGTGATAAGTTAGTTTCCTGCGGACTATACACCTCTTCACCTCTGCAATGCTTTCAGCAATCCTTTTCCTGAAAGTTTGCTATTACAGATAGACGGTGCTGAACCCAGTTTCATCAGATTTAGCAACGCAGCTAACATAAATCGAGGTATCATACTGCATGTGGGATCAAATGTGGAAATTGAAGACGAAATTCATTCGTATATAGTTTCATAGAAGACGACCATTCACCATTCTGTTGTCCCTTGTCCATTACGAAGATAGTTTTAATCTTGGATTTAACTATCAGATGTTGTTGTAATTAACATAAAAATAATAAAAAATAAAAAAATGGCTTTCTCGTTTTTTTTTTAATGATCATATTTCTACCTAATGGTATAATAGTATAATTTTTTAAGGATACCAACAATTGCAATGAAAAAGAAAAGATTACAATGAAAATCATCATTACAATGATTCTTGAGTAAAGTTTAACGTCCCAAATAGCCATTTTTCTAGACATTTGCCGCTTACTGCATATTGTTAGGAACACTCCACCGTACAATTAAAAGAATAAGAGCCACTTAATTATAAACAAACAATAATTACAAAGATAAAGGAAAATCCATAGGTTCAATACAAATACTTGATATATGATTATTTCATCTATGTATGTGCAACGTCTAGTATTAGTAGTGACGGTCAGGTGAGTAAATGAGTAAAATAAGGCATAATAATACTCCGTACCTTTCCGTTTATAAGATTCTCTTAAACAAGTTGATTTTTTCATGTTTCTCATCGATGGAAATATTTGAAATATATCAACTATAAACATTCATACAAATTTTGTTTGTGAATTATTTTTGACAAACAATATTCTATATCAGAATACCTCCTTAAATTGTATTTTTCAGGTTGGTAGAAGAAATACCGATTTGAATTTGGATAATTTGACAACAATGGATCTATACGCTACACTCTGCTTCCCATTCTGCTCTTTTTATTTCATTTTTTTTCGGGCAGATAGCCACTATAACTCACCTGTTGTTGTTGTTTTTGTATTAAAGTTGAGTGGATTATACTACACACTTTTGGTACGAAGAGGGATACATTCGCCGCGGCATCTTCCTTTACAATCCTGTAACGTACCACTAGAACTTATTTCGATATTGACTTTATCCTCATTATCACACAATGTGTTTGTACACATATTTGCGCATTTGAGGATAATGGGTGCAATTTGCATATGCACAATGTATTGATACAATTAGATTTTGTAGATTTTCAGACAGTTGGACACAATGAGTACTAGTGAGACACAACATTGAAGGAAATACATGTAATTACACGTAACTATAGAAAAAGATCTGAGAAAATAGGACGAAGTAGAAGAAGAGAAAGAGAGAATTAGAACAAAGAATTAACTGTAGGTAAGTAAACACATGGAAGGTGTTAAGTGTTATGATATTTGTTGAGGTGCCCGTGTATTATTTTTTGATAGTGTTAGCATAATGATTCCGAAATCTTTAATAAATAAAACATTTTTGTTCATTTGAAATATTAAGTCGAAAAGATATTTTATTTGGCATCAAAACAGCAAGCAATCATGAAATTATAAAAGGCATTTTAACCGCTTTGATTAATGCTATTTGCTCTTGATCATTATGCTAGGTGCCTATTTCAGCGTTTCAGATTAGCTTACGATAAGTACAACTGCATCATCAAGAACATGCATAGTGTCAACAATTAATCTAACTAACATAAAGAAGCATCATGCTCATGCCAACTAAACACAAATGATATTAATGAGGGCATCGTACAACAATGCAAATTGTGCATTAGAATAATATAAAAGGTAGATAATATCATAATTTCGTTAATGATTTCGAAGTATACAAACGCTTTATGAAATACAATATCAGTAACAAGGAACGGAATCGACATTTTTAAATCGAATACAGGCATACGGAATTTTGTATTTTATCTTAGTTGTCATATTATACTTCGTACAGGCAGACTTTCAAATGTAATTTTACTTTTACGTAACATTCTAAAATAAAGAGCTGAATAATGATTATCCAGGCTCATTTATACATCCATGGCTCGTCTTAGACCATGTATGCCTACACAGAGTTGATTATGTTGTGGAAAACAATTTTTACAGAAACCAAAAATATACAAAGCAAAATTTACCCAGATTCAAGACAAAATTGCTTATGTTGTTGTTATATATGTAGATGTCTCGTGAGGAACTTCTGCGGTATTCCGCTGGACATCGTTTTCGTAGCCCCCGTTGATGCAAACTTTATGTCTTTAGCCGTTTGCTGGGCCAAGTGTAAGGATGAAGGAAAAAAGTGATAATAATAATAACCGTAATAATATAATGCAGGATGTTACGAAATTCGCCAGCGCGGACTATAGGATGACGTTAAGGATCATTTTTTTAATCTAACCAATATTTTCTGTCCAGTATTTTAGCATTATGAACAACAAATAAACATTTTTCATGCAAGGCAATTGGAAATGTCACACTTCTACAAAATGTCTTTTAACAGCAACTAACCATGATTTACAATTATTTATATATAAAACAAATGCGGCGCTTCCATAACTAGTTAATATTTCTACTTTCGTTGTTCAAAGGTCGCGGGTTTTGCATTTTAACGTTTGAAGTAATGCTTTGAAACTACTAATACCGTGAGTATTGCGATATGTTCACGGCGGTTGATGCTTCAGGTACTAGTGCGCTATGAAATTTTCTAGAGAACGTTCAAGAAATGATAATAATTTTAGAAAACTAAATGTCAGAATTCTTTTATCCAGGTGCTAGTCGTTCCTATTTATGTACATGATGACGCAGTCATTGATTTGATAACGATTCTTTGAGAAGTAGTAGGTGTATTTCTAGAAAACTGAAAATAAATCAAGTTCCCGTATTGTGCGCTTGGAGATGCAACCAACAGTATCCATATATCATTTTAGAAAAGTCCAACATTTAAAAAATAATGACGGAATACTTCAATACGCACTCTGTGTACGGTATTTAAACCACAATCTGAACATCCAAGATTCCATTCTGTGAACTGAGGAATGTCTCCTCATAATCAATGGTATTTTTTGTATTGATAACAATCAACAAAACAAATAAGAATTCACATTTAATAATGTATAGAAATAGCCAAAATTGCTTCCGTTGAAATATTTGGGGGTGGTTTACTGAACTAATGACTGATAAGATTATATCAAAATTTAGTTTTTACAACTGTTGTGATTACTTTATTTTTAGTTTATTCATATTTTACAGTATCGTGTAAATGCAGAAAATTATTTAAAATTTCTTCCAAAATTCTCGAATAAAGAGCCTTTAGATCTCTAGCAAAATAGGTTTTTTCTAGAAACGACAGGACAGGTCGTTTGTTTGTTACACTAATACAGGTAGTCCAATACCTTGGCCTCTTCAATCGCCAGATTCGATATCTTGTAAAGAACGCTTTGAAAGCGTTAGTGTACACCTGTGGTCCATGTCAACGAACTAGAAAGCCGTGTATTTCAAACGATGCAACACCGCAGATATTGTATAACGCCGTAGCAAGACGTGCTATAGTCGGAAGACAATTCAAACAAATGTCATAAAGTGCTTTGTGTTGTGTATTTTCGGTTGTTTAATGTTAGAAATGTTTACGTTTTATTTTTCGTTTTCAGAATTGCCATAACTCATAAAATATTGATCAGATTAAGACATGGCAAAAGAACATTCGTTTCAGTTTTTGATGCTTAACGTCGCTCCATAGCCTGCGCGCATTTTGCAATACCCCGTATAGTTTTACTTGCCCTACAGATTACCCCAATAATAGAACAAATATTAATTAATGAATACAATGATTGTCAATAACATAATACACAAAATGAACAATTTATGCTAGTAATAAATCGAAATTAAGGAAAATGCAATAAAAAAAAACAAAACTGGAATTCTTAAAATATAACTAACTAGGGTACCTCCCCTGAAAACATCAATAAAAATTGCTTCAGCATTCCTGATATACAACCTTACAGTTTAGGGACTTCTGCAGTAATCTTGCACAATATTGATAACGCCGATCAGGCAAAGATTAATTCTTATGAAGACCAAGAAGGTATGATTCTCCATTTATTTTAGATTATAAGAATTTTAAAAATGAACGTTGAGCCCGTTGATCGGAATTTGCTGGGAAGCAAAAAAGATACCATGTACAAGCTACAGAAGAGATAGACAAAGATATAATGAGATATTTCAAATCTTAACTATCATTAATGTGTCCGGAAGGTCTCGTAAAGCCAAACATCTTGGACGTCGATGAACAAACGTGTTCGATGTGCTGATTAAATGATGACGCAGGAAGAAATATGACACTAGATCTCTATGAAGATTGATCTTATTTATAGTTTTCCCACGTTGATCATTAATCCATGCGGATTCGCCTTACGTGAGATTGTCATTAAATTGCATTTATCTAAATTAAGTATCAAGTTTCAATTTTCGGTCACTTCCTTATAATCTAAGGTCATCCTGATTGGAAATATGAAAACATCCGTATTAATGTAAATCATTTATATACACTATGAACATTAAGGAAGAAAAATCAGTATGTTTGATAGATAAAATGTTATTAACAAGTAGAAGCTGAGGAATAACTGAAATGCTTCGAACTAATGTGTATAAAAGGAGCCAATGATCAGTCATATCAAATACATGCGAAAAATCGGCGAAAATTGTGTCAATTTGTTCACGATCATTCCACTTAAAAACCGTGTGAAACATGTCGGGTTCGTAAATTATAAATCGGTCTACAATTTTGAATGTGATATATATCTCTAAGTAAAATTTACAGAAAAGAAAAAAACTATTAACTGTTCTACAGAAACTTTTGTTATTTTTAACTGTTCGTTTGGTTAAGCTTTAGCTTTAGAATGTTACGTAAAAAGGTATATTTCCAAAATATTGCGTTTCTGGGAAGAAAATGGCATCCACATATCGATGTCGTCTTTGAGTTGACCTAGGCGTGACTTGTAACAATAAAAACTGTAAGTCTACTCACTAACTGGTGCCATGAAAGTAATTTGAACGAAAATAGAAAGAATAAAGTTTTTTTTTATCTACAAGATATGTACTTATTAAATAACCTTACGTCAATTTTACAGAATTTAGTCAATATCGCGAACAACGTAAGGAAATAATGATATTGATGATAATATAACACAAATGTATATACATTAAGCCGTCATGAGTTAAGCTTTTCTTATGAATTAGAAATTATAGAGAGGGTAATACTACCTTTGAGGTGCAAAAGCAACATTCGAATTCGCTAGGAATTTCGTCAAGTTTCTCGATCTTCTTGTTTGGATCAGATTTTTTGCTGTCCGCCTACAAGACAGATCGAAACACTGAAGATATGTTGTGTGTATACGGCATAGCAGTATAGAGAACAGGAGACAAAAACATCCAAAGTCCTTATATTACATAAATAATACACGTATAGAAATCGAAATATACATATACATAAAAGTAACTGAAACTATGTATGTTTATTGTACAAGATAACAGGCTCGTCAGTATAGTTGTAAGGGTAATAGTAATAGAGATGATGTGTAAATACCGTTTCTTTACCTACCATGTCCATAATAACAAATAATCACAATTCGTGCATTCTTAACGAGAGCTGATTACAATGTGCTTCCGAAAAGTTTTTGTGCTTACCAAACCAGCATTGACATTTTTCTATTGTGGTTTCGAATGTATTAACACACCTTAGATATGATATGTCTAAGGTGTGTTAATTGATATTTTTAGATTTAAACAACAGATGTCCAAACGAAAAATATGTTGACGTTTGTCGAAAATACCTTACTCAATATGTATTGCAAATAAATGTGCTTTACATATAGACAATTCAATGTCAATATTTAAATATTATTCAGTTAGTTACACATTTTTCGAAACAAGACACTGATAAGAGTAACGCTAGCGTCATATTTCTAGATTTTTGCAATATCACGAGCGCCTTAGACCAAAGAATACGTTTCAATCTGCGCCTAAAACCTACTTCTTTTAAAACTTAGGTTGATTATGAGTAGAATCCATTCAAATCTATTTCGAAAAATCGGAACACACGGCAACGCAAATGTCGGAAGCGCCACCTATACGAGTAATTACGGGGAACAAAAAAAATGTATATCGCACCATTTTAACTTTAAATAAGTTAAAATAAAAAGCACAAAAGTCTGGTATTTTGCGTTATTTCCACACACTCACAATTTTAATTTAAGTTAAATGTATTATTAAAATGTGTTTGCAGTTACGTCACACACATCAGTTATTTATATGATGACGTGTGCCCAGCGTTGTTTTTATATAGAGTTGGAGAAATGTATACAGGAACTATATTTTATGCTGAAGTAATAGTTCAGCGAAACAAAAATATATTTTATAATTTTTTTACAGATTTTTATAAGCTATTCCACAACAAATAGGGTGAGTTATCGTTGCGATTGTGTCTGTAAATAGAAAATTTTCGTAACAGTTTTATTCTTATCACAAGGCTCGATTGATATGGTTTAAAACCATCATTTAAGACATAAATAAGGCTATCGTGAAGTAAGAAATGTAGGATGGATGTCTCAGCGACATACATATGCGGTTCGAAACTTATTTAACCAAAAACACTATTATACAAAATTTTACAGTTTCAGAGAGAAGGCCAGCTTAGGGTTCTATCTAAATTAGACGATTTTTGCCACTATGAATTATAATATATAATATATAATTTTTTTTGGTCACATGCAGAGCGTGTTAAATGGTTTTATTTCATACAATAGATATCAAAGACTATTGAAATAAATGTTACATGGGATAAAGAACGTGCAATATTACCTATTTATAATTCATAATAGCAAAAGTCATCTAATTTAGTTAACTCACTGCGTTAGCTCCATCTCAGAAGTCATGAAATCGTCCAACCTCCAAACCGACTCATCTGTAAGCTTGCAGAAAGGATTACACTTCTCGTGCGCATTTAGCAATTAGCAGCGACTAGATAGACTCTTGTTTTTTCGAGTCTCAGAGAAACCAGTATGCAACTGAAGCTATTCTCATGAAACACGCGTCTGTCTAGTCTCCGCTAATTTCGAGAAGCGCAACTCGTATCTGCAGGCTTACTCATCAACTACTACATCCTTTCAGATATACGTCGGTGAACCAAACACCCTGAATATCTTGAACTTATTATACAAAATCAACAAATTATGCCAACAACAGAAATCAAAAGAACCTGACTTTCTTGATTAATGCGGTTTCTTTATGTTCAACGTTGTTTATCTATTAAATATGACATCCATTTGGATGATATAAGAGCAGCAACCATTTCGGAATGAATACCGAGAATTTCATCCCTAATACCGTCCTTTAATGCTCCAGGCGTTTTTGGTTGTACACCAAACACTATTTTTTTAAATATTCCTAAAACCACAAATTCGTTAGGTATAGATTAAGCGTTGATCTTGTGCCTATATATGTCGGCTTACAGCAGGTAATAAGCCTGCAACAGCATAAAAGTTATGTTTTCAATTGCGCAACCGTGAAATTATATAATTTTTTAATATTTGCAGGTATCGTTTACCAGCAACAGTTAAGCTACGACTTCATCATTGTGTATTTCGTCGCAGCTGCTTTTTTGATAAGAGGATCTTCCTGAATGATTGGCTCTGAATATTCTGTTGACCATTAACAATTTCCAGAATTGATTCCAGCAACAAGAACAAAATTGCCTCAAACCCATTTTACCATCCGAAACCTTCGCAAAACAACAATGTAATTTCTATTAAGGTCGCAATAACATTGTACTAGTTATTCTCGCTTGCAGATGCAATTTTTTTTTATTCAACTTGTTTGAATTCACTCAAAGATCAGATTAATTTTGAGAATAAATCACCAAATTGGGATCGCTTTGTTTTGGCACTTTCACGAAAGATTATAGAGCGCATTCTTTGCTTTGTGGCAGCTCCATATTAGTTCATTTCTGAAATCCTAGTTAAATTCTGCGACAAAAAAGGAAAGTGCTGTTGTCCTAAAATTAAGGGTTTTCAGTAATATTAGAATTCTTTGAAAAATACACACGTGTAGATGCTTTGAAATTGATATATTTTTAAAATAGAACAGCCTGTATATATTTTTATTTAAAATGTCTAAATAAAAAATTATGAAGATGTTAATAGTCTAAAATCAACCATTTTTGGATTAAACTACCCTGTCGGTCTATAGTAACAGTCCATGGAACAATTATTGAGTGTGATCACATTTAATACGTACTATCTATCTACTCTAACTAACATTTTCTGAAATACTCAAAGAAAAGTCATAGAAAGAAGAACAGATAGGAATAATATATGTGTTGGGGTATGAATTGATTAGGTGCTTGTCAATAGAATTTGTCGTTACAGGCGTGGATTAAATTTACTACTGGAAATCAATTAAACAAAAACCTGTTTCCAAAAAAAAAGAAACAATTAAATGCGATAGGTGAAAAGCCTTAAGCTAGCACCCGCGAAATTAGTCGTCATTTAAACGGCAGTCAAACTAGCGTTGAGAAGGCTTTTTTTAAAAGCCTTTTTAAATTTAAAATTTAAAAGCAGGAAGTTCTATCAGTAAAGAATTAAAATTAACGCAGAATTAACAATTTTGAATCTGTCTTTTGTTCAAAAAATTGCCTTTTAACAAAAAAAAAGTCATAATAACTTAACGCAAAATTACGCGTAATTCGGAACCATATAAAAGTATATGTACTAGGTACATTAATAACCAAAATAGGTAGAGAAAATTTTGTTTATTCAAAGCGCACTTTCCAATGATTCCGAAACTCCTAATTTCAAGAGAATAGTGCCTCATTACAAACGTCTTACTTTGTTGAACCTTATGTCGTTAAGTAAAAGATATTTTATTAAGTTATTAATGCCATCCTTGAAAAAGTATTATATTTACTAAAAAATTTATTAAATAGCTCAGAAGATCTGTACAACATGCTACTACACATTTATCCAACCCTGTATAAATAAAGCAAGTCTAACACGCTTTCCCAAATGTTACACTGCAATGGTAATGCAACAGTGTAATTTTAACTAACAACATTTATTTAACTTTTTTTTAGAGTACCTATTGGCAATTAATGCAACCACATATTTTGTTCAATTAATTAATTAAGTTTTTCAATCGTATCAATATGTTTTATTTGAACAAATAAATGGATTCTATTGAGATTATGACAAAAACCATACAGATCCTATACCCGGTTAACTACTGCATTTTCCACTTTTAAATTTTATTTAAATATGTTGATGAAATTCGTCGTAATTTTCTGTAGAAATGTTTAAGATTATTGGATTTTTGTAAAGAAATAGTACTAAAATAGCTTCCTCGTGAAATCATTTACGGCAAACGCAATGTAAGGGGGGTAAAATGCATTATCCACAGACATGTTTCTGCCTACTCGGCGTCATCAACGTGATTCCGAGAGTATTTTAACTCTTCCATTGCTGTTAGTACGACATTTCGAAACGACGAGGTACACGTTTTTCAGCGCCCTCTAGTGCCAAAAAATGCATGCCTACCATATAGAAAGTAGCGACCTAAACGGGATACTGTTCTCCCGAGCAGTTCTTGAACTGCTTTTTCGAAATGGCGTGCGCAAGGAACGCTTTGGAAAAGTGCACATGTAAGAGATTCTTACGTTATACTCATAGATAGCGCATTTTTTCTCTCTCAGTATTGCGTTTGTCGTCGATAATTCCATCAATAATCACGAGGAAGCTGTTTTAGCATTACATCTTTGGTTAACCGACTGTTGGTACAATATAATAGAAAGCTTTAGATTATAAAGTTTAAAAATAAAATTCTAATGTACCAAGTAACTTATTTTAGAATATAGCAGACTTAAGTCAGCTGCTAAACAATTTGAGCAAGTTATTTTTAATTCAAATTACTTCAGATGTATTAATGTATCCATTACTTTTTAAACATAAAAAATCAGTCGTTCAGAAACACATTGCATTGTAGTTTAATCTTTTATTATTAAAGTAAAAATGTTAGTTACTTAAGATACGCTGTCAAAATGCAAGAAGAAAGTCTAACATTGAGAAATTATTAGCTTACTCAATCATTGTAATAAATTTGTTGCTATCTAAATTAGCTAACCGTTTCAATATAATTTGATATGAAGATCAATACGTCATTCAATTCTTTATTGAACCATAATAGACGGCAACAAATTATTATTATTTTTGTTTTCAAAAGAAAGTGAAACAATTTAATTTAATGTGAATAAGTTCCATAAACCACAATTAAGACGGTTAAAAATATATCGAATGCATACATATCCATTGAATGCGAAGCTGTTGAAGAGGAGTTTCGGTATCGCTTGAATGCATCAACATTCCTAAGTGAATGTAATAAATAATGGAAATGTGTTGAAGCAGTAAAACATCCGGTGGTATTTCGAAAACTTGACCCATAAGTACATACTTCTCTGATGTTATTTTTTTATTTTAGAGGATTGTCGGTTTGTGTTGAACAAAAATAAATCTTAAACGAATCAAATTCTCATCTTATTCTTATTAATTAATTCAGTGCAGGCTAGAATGGATCGACTGTATATAACATATCACATTGCATTTATTTTGAATTGTTTTTTCTGCGAGTTAAAACCAGAGAGTATAGAGCATTCAGGAGCATAGAGTATTATTAAAAACAAAACGTTTGTACAACTTTAGGGAAATTCTACGCAAGAATCCCCTAATGTGTAAACAATGAAAGTTATATTCAACGTTGATCTTTTCCTGTGATCATAATAATAATGATAATCCAGAAACCTCAATTCAAATATTCAATTTCACGACATTCATTGGACATTCAAATGAGCTATTTCTTTTTTTTTTGAAACCAAGTCATTTCATTATTTATAATCTTCTCTCTTTTTTCTTTTTTCCACTCAAGCACTAAAACGTTCAAAGTTTTTGTCTGAAGTATTCCTTTATTTGAAAATTATTGCCCCCGATCTTTTAAAGCTTTTGTCTTATCTAATAATTACAAATATAGGAAAGATGCTTAGCGTAAATTATGAAAAGTGATTACGTTCTTCATCATGTTTTAATGCTGATACGGGTTCAGATTCCTGTTACACTATTGCACTGGTAAACGAAAGTGCTGAAGCATTTTCTATTAAAAGAAACGGCCTATCATTCTATCAATCGTTACCTTATAAATATAAGAGATTCGATTCGTTCTTGCATATGTATGTATACAAATTATACAAACCCTTTTCATCCATATAAACTTACCTCCGGTAAAATAAAACCTATAGGCATATTTGGAATCAATTGCGTTTCATCTTCAGCAAGAGGGGCTGTTACAACTGTTTGGAGTTGTTGTTCCTCCGAAGGAGCCAGCTCCAAAAGACGCTTTTGACTGCCCGGTGACACCGGAATTGGTGGCCCTTCGCTAGTAGGAAGACATGGCATCTGGGAAGAGTTACTTCGTCTATTCCGATTTGGAAGATGGTCAAAGTTACGAAAGCTCGGGTCCACTTGCGAGGGATTTTTAGGTTCTCCTTCGTTACTGTTAGCGTCGGCATGCGACATGGTGTGTCCTAACCAAGAAGAAGGAAGAGGACACATTGTGTCAATTGTGCCACGTTTGGAGGCCACTTGATCTCAATAAACTCCAAAAATTTTTATTCACATGTACACAAGACAATAATCTGCATATTGCTAAATATATACAGATATGAAGATGAAAATCACATGTCGATCATGAAAATATAGTAATAATAATAGTACTAACTATACTATCATGCGCACAATTAACTTTCAAAGATAAACGTAGTATTTATGCTTGAAGTGTGTTTTTCCGAATAGCACAACGCACATAACGAAAACAGACCTGACAAAAAAGCTGAATGAAACTAACAAAATGAAAATGAAACGAAATACTCTTAGTGCTTAATATGCATCTCTATTCGTTGCCCAATTTCTTTGCGATGGTACATGTACTAAAATAATTATCTGACGTAAACTATTGTCTATCATGCGCGGCCCAAAATTACCGTTTTGATTCTAGAATGGATTTTGCATTTGACAATAATAATAATTTTAGGAGTTTCGGCGATTGTCTTCATTTCCATCGATCAGAACACACATGTCACCTAGGAAAGAAGACATCGTCTTAAAACTCTGAAATTAAGCCGTGCTTAGGAACATAAGCAAAAAGCTTCCCGAAGACTTCGTCGTTTAAATAAGTTATTTTTTCAATAAACTTACAACTATAACCATATTACAACTATAGACAGTAAACTTACGTAAAATATTCGCTTGCCTTGCGCTTAGTTGTTGGTAGTAAACGAGTGCCACTCCTGCTTGAAGCAGGATTAAACAGACTGTCTTTGTTGAAATATAAAATGAAAAGCGCTCTATATTATGAATTTTGTGATAGTACCTCTAGAATTTATTTATTTTTTTGTGATAGTGATAGATAGCAGGAGATCGTCGTGAAAAACTTTGAGTACCTAGAGTATAAAGTTTTACTGTCTTAACCAACTCGTTATGAATGTGGTCTTAAAGAGAATCAACCTCCGATTGTTTCTTGCAATTTCAGAGATGTATACTCGTGTATTGCTTACAAAAGAATATCAATGGCACTCTTATAATCGCAGTAAGCTGTTGGCGCCTCTGAGAAGGCTAGTGTAGCAATACTAACAGAAAGAAGAATAAAATATCATTTCACATATAAATTTTGCGTATTCCCTCCAAATATAAGCTTCATTTCTTAACACATGTTTTATTAATAACCTAACCCGCATACTGTACGTTTTATTAGAATAAATATGAGAACCTCGAAATATGTTTTCCTAAAAATGTTCAATAAAGTTTCTTCGAATTACTGTTAGCCTGTCAGTCACTGCAGCACAGGGGAAGGATTGAAAAGAAACAGCTGAAAATGTTTCATATTGCTAGTATTTCTGCTTTTGAAATACATAACAATAATTTTAAATTACATATTATAAAATACACCAAGGCACGGCGCTGGACGTATTATTTCGTTCATTTTTTGAAAATCGTTCTATCTACAAGAAAAAGGGATATCTAAAAATAAAATATTATAATTTTACTAAATCCTGAAAGGCGATAAAAGTTATAAACACACATGTGTACGTCTCAACACGATAAATAAATACATAAAATGGGTCAAAAGTATTTAAAGTGGAACAGGGTCAATTGTAACATTTTTGAAATTCGAAATATCTGTGTACTATATGAGAATACCGGATTGGAAGTAAATACAGAAATGTTTCTACTACGCCACTTCCAAAATTGTTACAATCATCCCATATCGTGGATTGTTGTAACGTAAGTATGGCTATCTATAGATATCTAAGCAGTCATTTAAGATCAAACTTCAACAATGATTACCTTTCAATTAAAACACAGTAACATTTTTGGATTCACTGGAGCATGCAAGCACAAACATCTACGTAAGTTATTTGCTGATTAGTGGATTTCTAAATTTCTACATAGGTTACGGCAGTAATAGAAACATGTTAATCTTTAAAAGGGTTATTTGCGAACGAAAAACAGCACAAAAAGTTTGCTTACCAGTTATGTAATTGACAATAGATTTTTACTATGATACAATTGACTCCTCCTTCCGTAAGTATTTATAAATCGACTATCCCTTCATTTAAATTGATATGTTGTATCTGCGTATTAACTATTGTCTTATCTGTTCGTTTAAGATTATGCATGTATATAATTCACCACAAATCTTACGAGTACGTTTATAATGAAATAATGTTACATATCTTCTTCGTCGTCTGTTAATTTGTCATCTACTGTATAGTAGCACGTATCGGTTTTATTATTATTTAAGTTTTGGTTGTTTGTGTTCAAGGAAGGAATATATTTGGGTTTGTGTCTTGTTCTCTTCCAATGGTCTGCAAATAAAATAAAAAATAAACTAAAATATCAATTGACTCTAACGCTACTTAACTTATTAACAACGAAGTCTTCGAGCAAAAACACCGCGTAGCTGGTAAACAAATAAATGTACGTAAGTAAACAATGGTATGCAAATCGACCAATATATTTGTGGTGTTAATAAATTAATTTGGAGATCAATAGACACACACAGTATAATAACGGATAGATGTACCTGTGTCGACAATGACGTCGATTAGATCCATACTTTTCGCGAAAGCATCCCTTAGGTTGATGTGATGGAAGGAAACTATGCTGCCTTCCCTCTTAGCACGCTCCAACGCCTCCCTTCTCTTCAATGCCTTCTCTCTTCTCATTTGATTTTTGTAAAACTCGGCAAAATTGTTAACTATAATAGGAATGGGCAACGCGATCACCAAAACACCGCATATACAACATATGCTTCCTATAACTTTGCCAAGGGGAGTGGTTGGGTATATGTCTCCGTAACCTACAGTAGTCATTGTAATTCCCGCCCACCAAAACGTTTCTGGAATGCTGATGAATTTGGTACCAGGCTCCTCTTTTTCAGCGAAATAGGCAAGACTTGAGAATATGAGAACACCCATGGCCAGGAACAGCATTAATAAACCAAGTTCTTTATATGAGTTTCTTAAGGTGAAGCCCAACGATTGCAGCCCCGTGGAGTGTCGTGCCAGTTTTAAAATTCGCAAGATCCGCATGATCCTGAAGACTTGCACGACCCGTCTAACATCTTGAAATTGGTCGGTGGCGTTTTTATTCGTTTCCAAAAGGAACAGCGAGACGAAATAAGGCAATATGGCTAATAAATCTATAATATTGAGGCCGCCCTTAAAAAACTTCCACTTGTTCGGCGAAGCACTGAATCGCAATATGTACTCGAGAGAAAACCAAGTGATGCAAACGACTTCCACCATTGCTAACTGAGGATTATCCGAGAAATTTCCTTTCTCGTCATTGACCTGCATACTTGGTATCGTATTCAAGGTGAGTGCTATAGTGGACAGGACGATAAATAAGATGGAAACGATGGCGATTACCTGGAAAAGTCAGTAAACACAAGAACTTCTATCACATGCCCTCACCACGGTCTGATGTTAAGGAGAGTGTTGTTGTAATAGTATCTTAGTCGTAGAGTCAGACAGTAGTGTGTTTTAGTGTTTTCTTTATATGTTAGTTGGGTATAAATATATATAAATGTAAGTGCGTGTGTGTGTGTGCGCGCTCGCAGTGTTATTCACTTTAAGAGAAATGCTTACGATTCGCATTCATTTTGTTATGTACGTAACAAGCTTCAACAAGCTGTAAACTGGGTGTCTTGACCATAAACATTTCCCACATATAGTCAAAATATTATCATATTACAGATAACTGAAAGCTGTAAAAAGCATAAATCATATTGTAAAAGTTCAAGAGAAATAAAATTCAAATTAATATCTATGTAAAAAATATCGGTGTAACATCTAAAGCATTTAGGTGAAATAAGATAACAGGATGAGATATCTAGAATAAAGTTAAAATTATATTAGCAAAAATATTTCAGTATGTGTTGTTAGTGTAATGGAAATGAAGACAAAAATTGTGCACAGTAATAGTCTAAGGTGTTCTAGTGCTGTTGCTAAGCTCGCTGTGTTATTAATACATAAATATTGAAACACCAAAACACCAATATGTTAGTAAAAAGTCGCGTTAGTCTTTTCAGTCAAACGTTAATCAGCCAGAAATAGGGTTCTGAGATAGGAAGCAAATGTACAGAGCACGAACCCCTATACCAGTCGAAACTAATCGAAAATAATCTATCAACATGTGTCACACTTCACGATGAGATTGCATAAATAGATGTTATTGCGACTACAGCAGATAGACGATGTTTTAAAGAATCAAAGCAGTACAAGCGATATGCTATGCGTGTGTGTGTATATGATACATGTTTTCAGATTAAACGATCAGCTTTGAGAGGTAACGCATACAAGGTTCGCAAACTAGCAGCCTGGTCGTCGCGTTTGCCCATCACCATCAAGTATTGAACACAAGCCAAAAACATTAAAGTTAAAAATAATTTGAAAGTAAACACATAACGAAAGGAAAACATTATATCCATCTATATAATATCAAAAGAAACATCTATATATCAGGTCTTCATCTTCATCATATCTTTTCAAGTGGACATCTAGAACACAGTAGTATAAGACTTAAGTCGATGTTCAAAATTCCTCGGTATGCGAATTAAAACGGATATTTTGATCACCGAACAGTAACGAGCTAGTTTATTAGAAATTCATGAAAACTGTCATGCATTATGCTAAAAAAAATCAATCGAAAGACATACATACATACGTCGTAAAGCATATCTGGAATTTATGGCATAACTACAACGCAGAAGTTTTAATTCAACAAACGTAAAAACAATAGGAACATACGAGTTTTGTCATTTTAGTGTGCATAAATATAATTGGAATTTCACTTAAAAAATAAATTATAAGTAATAACAAAAAAATCACAACAAAAAATTTAGCTGAGCTATCTAAAATTCTAGCGGTTGCGGAAATACGATTTTGACTTCTTTAATAATGAAATTCAATGATATCATAATATCATTCTACCGTGACATTAGAGAAATACTGAAACAATTGAAAATATTGAAGAACGTATGAATTTCAAACAGAAATCTTAAAAGTATTGTAATGACTACGGAATTAGTCGCTATGTTTTATACGGCTGTACAAGTCAATTAACAGCTAGGAAATAACAAAATAAAGACAAAAATCTCATCAGAACAAAAAAAAACAACTTTTCGTGTTATTTCATAAACAACCTACTACATTTTTAAGCAACAGATGCCTTCAAGCACGTTGATTACAACGATTAATCCGGCTCAACTCAGTTCGACTAATAAAAAAATTAGTAGACATAAAATTGCGGCTTTATGTTTTCCACGATTCAGTAATGCAATGCATCACACTATTTCTGTAAGAAAGCCCGAAACGTTCATAAAACCGTGATGAGAGTGTACTAATATTAGAGAAGGCACGTTTACTTTATTGGAGAGAAGCTTAAGCACCTCTTTATCATTTCGCCGCAGGAAGTATGCCATAAATTCACATAAATTTGAAAAATATTTTAGTATAACCTCGTGTAAAACAAACTTTCAATTTGCCCACCACTCTAGTATTATATACAAAAATCAAAATGATTAAGTACGTTTCCATGCATAAGCATCACATACATCGAAATATATTTAGCAAATTATCGAACAAATATAACGATCATATCAAAGTAAATTGTGGAATTAAATTGTAATAGAATAAATATTTACGGGACGATTTCCTATTTTACACACACACACGGATAACTAGTATTTTTGTATTTTTTAATACTAAAAAATAGTCGAGAAAGAAACGATGGTAGTATGATTTCACTTAATTTGCCTTTTTTTTATTACGTTGCGTTATCATCTTGTAACTTATTTAAGTAAATTCCAGGTAATTGGAAAGATTTGATTCCAGACAATGTCTTCAGGAACTTTTCCAATTTAACTTCGTTATACCGCGGCCGGCATAATTGTTGCGACACATGGGAAATGTTTTAATTATTTAAATACATTTAAATAAGCAAAAAATATACAAACGCTTATTAAGCATAAATGAAAATACCATTTCGTTTTAAATAAACTTAATTATTTAAAATTAAGTTTAGTAGTAAAAGTAATGAAATTAAAAATTAATTTCATTACTATCTGTAACTGTTAAACTGTTACATTTACGACACTTTTATCAGTAGTCAATGGTTTCTTATGGAAAGTTTTGTTCAGATTTCTCCCAATCCTAGTTTCCTAAATGTTTTCGTTGAATGAGATACAGTAGGACAATGTATTTATTTATCCTGCTTTCACTAAAAACCGGTGTCGTTGTCTCTGATGTTCTCCGAAAATTATGATAACTTTCCTCTTCGCAAAAGTAGTAACGACGTAGATACACGTAAAAAATTAATTCAAGTAAATTCTGCAGAATATTAAAGATTAACTGAGATAATAACTGAAATTTAGTCTGTACATGCTCTATCATGTCATTACTCCAACTTACAACAATTAGTGAAATACTAAACACGAATAATGAAACCCAACGATTTCATAGCTATTCAACACAGACTAACAATATGTTGACGAGCATCTAGTTGGCTATCGAAAGTTACTTCTACGTTATCCCTATGTCTTCGCATACAATAAACAGCAGTACCGATTAACGACGATGTAATGACATTAAAGCTTAGTTTATTGTAGCGACATCAGTGCACAGCAATATCCAAAAGCTATTGCAAACAAAAGCAACATGATTCGTCTCACGCATTCCGCTAGATCTTAAGATGCCAAAGATGAGGATCTCTGCGGCAGATCAGACAAAGTTAGAGCTATATGTGTTATAATTGCTTCTAACGTAGATTAGAGCTTCCAAAAAAAGAAAGACAGCCAGAGAGGTGGAAATTCAAATGCTTAAAGTTACTTGAGCAGTATGAAAAGACTAGTAATCTTATATTTTCGTAAAAAGTCGGTGTAAATAACATCTAGCCATCCAGCGCTATCCATTAGTGAAGGTAAATACTGCAAGATTTGTTCCACCAGAGCGTCCGGGTATATATTTAAGTTGTTGGGAGGATTGACATGATCCATGTTAATTCTTTACCGCGTACCTTGAAAAAGTTTGGCAAAATGACAGTAAGCCTGTAATTCTTAGCATAAGCTGCCTTGCCTTTTTTTTAAGTAAGTACGCTGAGGCAATTTACAAACATTTATGTTTGCCTCAGCGTTTGCCATTTATTAATACGAAACCAGTATGACTACGATCCACGGGCGCGTTTCACCGTTTGCGGCTCATCGGTACAATTTTACGAGCAATACTTGTTACATATCATTTCGAATATATACGACGATCCTACGATCGAGCACTAGCTCTCGCAAAACTGGGCCAAAGAGCTGTAAACGGCAGAAAGCGTCCGCGGATGGTAGTTTCGTATTAATTTCTATTGGTGAATTTCCAACTAGCCGAGGCACAGGGCTGTTGAATATTTACTTGTATTCTAACCTATTGAGGTTGATACAGAGTTAACTTCGGCAATTTTAGTTGAGTACAATATTTTAAATAATCTTTTCCGGGAATTCTTGAACTATTTTTTTTAGATAAAGATTTATATGTTCAAAAGTTTTGTGGCAGCTTAGTTTTTATATGGCAAGGGTATTTCAATCTTCAGTGAGAGTAACCTAATACATTGAAACTCTCCATAGCGGTATAGCGTAAATACAACGGAGATAATTGAGATATGTAAGTCTACAATTGAGTGTATCCTAACGCAAAACTCTTTTACAGTAGCAGCCACACAATCATAGGACTCCAAAAACGATCGGTTCACCCCAAAGAAATCGGCGTACAAATCATATAAATTCGTCTTGATATTAACGGTACTATTACGAAAAAGTTACACAGCTCGAGGAATTACTAGGAGCTACAACTTTGTCGATTCATAGCGTATTTTTTAAATTTTCCGCTAGTGGTCACGTGATGTGCGGCAAAGTAAATGGAGTTTATTGAATATATTGAATCAATTCCTCAAAAAGAAAATTCCCATATTTTATCAATTAAAAAATTTTCCATATGTTGCAGCATTTGTCACTGTTTAAGTTTCAGCAACCAAATCTAATGTAAGTTACTTCTGTTCTCAAATTATCCCCGTTCTCCTCTCGAGAGCTCAGTTACAACGTTTATATGATTATTTTCGAATAATCTGAACAACGAGCGTAGAGCAGCTGCTCAAATTATTAAAAAAATGCCCTGCTCAATGTACCTCATGAATTAGGCACAAAGCCAAAAGATACTAACTTCACGTGTAGAAGTAATGATCGATGATTATTTGCAATAAGAAAATCAGGATAAACAATAAACCAACAAACAAGTGATCTCTTTGTTAAGTAGTTACTTGCTTTTTATGTTAGCATTTAGTGTCCAAATGAAACTTTTAAAAAGTTACTGTTCGTGTTTCTTCCTCGACTAATTGTTTAATATCTTTAAACAGTTTTATACGCTACCTAACCAAAGACGTAATAAAAATTGTACTTAAAGGAGTTTTGTGGATTTAACACATAATATATGTGACATCGATCTTAGAACAACATTGACATTATAATTTTTAGAACAAAAATCGAATTCTGCTATTTTGGGTTGGCATCCACGCAAAAGCAGCCATGATAATCTTAGTAAAAGCTAGTGAACAGCGAGAGAGAAACCCTAAGTTGCAGTCACCAATACACATAAACTCTATAAACAAGGTTCATCGAATATTATTTACAAAAAAGACATATACCTAAATGCTTAAGTGTTTTCACATAACTGCTTTATGCGCTTGTCATTTGAGGAGAAGTAAATAATATTAGTTTTCATTCTGGTTAGTATATAAAGAACATACCCTAGCAGCTATAGACGTAGTAGGCTTCTCCAGCATATCCCACAACCATTTTTGATGCTGCGAACACTTATCTTCCCCAAACTCTTCTTCGTCTCTTTGTCGCAAAGATTCCGCTTCTTTTCTCATTTCCTCATGTACGTGCTCCTTCCTCTGATGGTACTTGTGTTGACAGCACGATTCTAAATACAATTCATCTACACCCCAGTATTCAAGATCATCACTGAAAGCTAGTACGCACATCTCATCGACAAGGTGCAACTTCCCGGTCCGGTAAAAATTTAAAATCGAACTGAAAGACTTTGGATGACGATCGAAAAAATATTCGTTATCTATAAGCGAATAGTCGTCGCACAGTTCGCTAAGAGCTTCGTGGGTGTTGCAGTCTCTTAACCGACCGAGTCTAGTATGAGGTAGTCGTTCTAGTGTCCTCCAGAGTACCTCGTGTTTGACACCACCCACATTAATGCAAACTCTCCGATTAAGCGCCTTCGAACGCACAATCATGAAGGGTTCCGGGGGTAGCGATGACATTGATCTGGAGTAGGGTCTTTGGAATTGCAAAGGTAAAGGAGGAGGCATAGGTGGCATAGGCGGTGGCTGTTGCATCGGTGGTGGTGATGTTTGCGATGGATAGGAAGAGGTGCTGAAGCGGCCGTCACGACTGGAGGCTCCCGATTCGCCAGCAGCGGGGTCCCACCGTACGACGAGACCATCGCTGTCTCGATCGCCCACCATCGACGGCTGCTGCACCGGGAAACTGGTACTGTTCGCCGTGCTGATTGCCAATATTGGTTCAGCGCACCCTCATCCGCCACCTCTTTCGCATCCGCTCCTCTGGATCATCCTGATCTGAAACAAGACGTAAGATTAAGATACGTATCAATACATTTAATTGACAAGCTACTACTGATTATATTAATTGTAATTAAATTAAAAGAAAAAGAAACTACAATCATATCTAAGTTAAACGTTTTCTATGCGAATATATTTTTTATTATGATCGAACATCTTTGCACAAACTGTTGTGACTATATATATATAGCTGCATGTGATTGCTAGCAAGTGCATATCTGACAATAAAAGCCCCATTACTTGGTAATTTTAAACAATCTACAAAACAAACCCTGTCTAACGCAAACTAGGAATCACTTGGAAATTAAGACTAACGACTCTAACATTACTCTTCCGGTAAACACAGCAGAGGACTTTATTCAACACTTTTCCCAAGCTCCACGTAAGACATCGTTATTCATTCTTAAGTATGTCTGTCTCAAATATCCACATAAATAACAACATTTACGCAAACTACTTACAACCGTACTCCGAAAGAGAAATGCTCATAATCTTTGCTAATATTAAAAAATAAATCTACCTCAGGCCCTGAGTGCAGAGAGCATGAATTGGTTACACCAATAACACATTTAATCAATGCCTCTTTTGAAACAGACTCTTTCTCTAAATCTTTGAAAGTTGCCTCAATTAAGCCTATTTTTAAAAAAGGAGATCCGCCATGCTCAACAGAATGAACTGTTTCATTAACGAACGTAATTTGATTTACCAATACCAACATGGGTTTGGAACCAAGAAATCCACCATTACAGCGTTGCTAGATATTCATAAAAATATCCTGCGAAATATCGAATGCAACTTATATCCGGTAGGCATTATCTGTGATTTGATGGACAACAAGCTTGTCCTAAGAATAAATAACAATTTCATTTCAGAAACAAAAGCGGTTAAATTCTTGGGCATTACCTTTTCAGCAACTATGAAGTAGGATTCACACTGTAGCCTACTGGTATCTAAATTGAATGCTCTTATATTCGCATTACGACAACTAAAGATTGCTACTACTATATGAAATACGACTGTAGGGTTCCAGCTCATCAGCTAACGAAGCTTTCCTCAAACAGAGAGCCGCGAACGATTGCCGGCATTAATCATTTAACATCTTGTCGAAAATACTTCACGAACTTAAAAATGTTAACACTATTTGAGCTGTACATATTAGAAACCAGTTGCTACGTCCATAAAGAAAAAGGCAAAATAAGTGCAAGAAACAGTAGCCAACATACTTCTGTGATACGTGATCCCAAATTACATATTAGAAAACATAATTTGATTAATAAACTTCCCAACGATTGGAAAACGCTCAGTAATAAAAAATTCAAGAAAATATTGAAGTCCTGGTTATTTTTTTTTTTTGTATTTCGATATTCCCACTTTTGCTTTCACGTTTACACTTAATTTTGTGTCGTTCTCTTCGACTTGTTTCATACTCATATTGTCTGTGAAATAAAGCTCTATCATATTTTGACCCACACCGTATCTTCAATATAGAGGGCGACGACAGTTTAAAATTTGTGTACGCCGCTGATTGTCAGTATATGTGAGTTACTATAAAATAACTAATTGCATTATTTACATTAGCAAGAGTACAATCAATATTGTCGATATGATGAGAAGTACCACACTTGAATGGAAGGAACTTCAATCAGAGCGCAAAAAAAAAACAGCTGTTAATAAATACGAAATATAATAAGAGAAAATAATAATGATAATAAATAATAATAATGAGAACAGAGAACGAAAATACGACAAATGCAAGGATATGATAACAATAAATAATAAGAATAATTTACGCTTTTACGAGATTTGATAGTTTGGCAATTGTTATGATTACGTAACAACGAGCACTTTAGATCAACCTAGCGTCATAGGAAGCAATTTGGCGCTCTTGCCTAGCTAATTTTCTATAGCAACAAAAATAGATTATCGAAACTTTTATTGGCGCACATCGCAAGTCTTTTAAGTTAAAATATAACCTATGCGGTATTGTTGGATTTTATTTAAACTAAGAAGGTTGACGTCGCGTCCTGTGACACCGAATGTAATTGAATTTTCGATAACGCTTAGTTAACGAATAAATAGAAATCAATCTGTTTTTTCTAAAGACGTTAACATCTGTTGGCCAGAAGTTAGTATGGAAAGAGGGATACTTAGGACTTCGCTGTATATATACATAGGTACATTAATAAGTGTATACTCTAATGGCCCTTTAATCTTTAAAGCACTTATGACGTGATACACAGCTTTAGAATTTATAAATTGCTGTATTTAAAGACAAACTAATGAAGTCTCAAATCGGAATCTATTACAACTTCATTAACTATGTAATGTAATACAATGATAATAATAGTAGTAATAATAGTAATCGTCAATAACGCCAATGTAACAGTAATCTCTGAGATTGCTAAGTGAGTGCAAGTTTTGCATTATATCACACCAGTTAACTTGCGTCTATCATAATTAAAGATCTCGTTCTAACATTCTTACAGTTAGTTAATGAATTATTAGAAATATCTCTAATCATCAACATGATCCCAAAAAGTTACAATAATAACTATATACATATTTTACTTAATACTACTTTACTTTACTTTACTTAAATTCTATATTCTATTACTTGGAACTAAAACTAAGGTTATAGCAAATATTTGCTAATTAATAAAAATAATTACATTGTAGGAAAATGTATGTTCCAAAAACAATTAAAACACGTATAGTATGTATAAAATATGTAAATTATGGAATAAATTCTTTAAATTTGATGCAAGTTGTTTTTCGAAAAAATGATAGGGCAAGACAATTTTATTTTTTTTAAATAAACAATTAATACATACTTATTTAAAGTGTCCTTCCATTCTTATTTAAGCAACAACATAAACGAGAATTATTTTTAATAAGTTCTCTATTTTTATTGTTCATAGAGCATTTAATTGTCATCCAAACGTTTTAGTACTTCACATAAAATAAAAGTTCTTGGAATCAGTTTCTCAATTAATTTAATTTTCGTTATTCTGCCACCGCTGGGAGGTATTCCACATCTTCTGTTGCAATAGAAACGGCGAATGCTTCACAGCTCTTCATTGAACTAATCTGCTTTATATTTAGTATTAACCGGTAACTCGACAAAGAGCTGAAATAACACGAAGGACTGGAAAACGTAAATTTGATTAATAACAAAAACCAAAGATAAATGCTGATATTCGATAAATTAATATTCCTTTAAATCAAATGTTCGATGTGCACTTATTTATAAATTTTCGTACTAACAAAAAGGAAAGCAAAAAGTAAAGCTTTTACAAATCAATCCAAAATGCAGGATAATCACGTTTATAGAAATTCGAATTTTTGCTGGATTCGCAACTCAGCAATGTGTACAATTAAGAAAAACTGGGCATATCAAATATAAAATTACATAAAGCTAAAATTAGATATAAAATGAGTCGAACTAATTCTGACATCATTTATAATGTACAAATTGAATGTGCCCATAAATTTACTTAGCGTCAAGAGGCCAGTGGATAAGATTTCGAACATTTGATTTAAAGTGTTTTTTTTTGTGTGAGGTATTATTATACACAATTTTGGTGGCAGTATTAATTAAAAACTGTGGTTGACATCAATACTAAAAAATCAGAAGTAGATTAACTTAAAAATATTCAGAAATGTTTCTTCGAAAAGCAAATTGCTTCAAATTTAATAAAAATATTCCAATAATTTTACCTCTCAGAGTATATTACATAGTATTATAGGTATGCACGATTCTTTGGGGAAATGACCAAATGGTGTATATTACAGATATAGGCTCTTGCCGTTCCCCATGCTTTATAAATAAGTCAATAAAATGAGAGGAAAGTCTCCCCAATACTTTTAGAGGAAGTAGAGCTGGATATGATCTTCACTGAGGTCAATCGAGTTTAATAAACTTTAATCGAATTAACAATCAGCGCCACAACAACATATTTAGAACATGGGTATGATAATGTATTTTAATAGAAGATAGTAAGTGAAAAGCCTAGCCTACGTTGGTTTAAATATATAAATATATTTTATACGTTTTAAAATTAGCGCAACATCAAAGGAAAAATAATTCCACCAGATTGTAAACGTTTTCAAAATTTTATATCGGAAATCACCAAAATGTTCTTTAATAAATTTAATAGTCTAGTGGAATCATATGTCTATTCTTTTTTACTTGGCGGACATTGATCATCTGTCGACGAGACTACAGAAAGAGAATGACGTTATAAATATTTATCTGAGTAGGTTTGTATCCATTATCTGTTTTGAGTTTTATTTAAGATGATCGGCGAGGTTTCCTTTTACATTATCTATGTAAGTTTAAAATAGAATGGAATAGTTTTATCTGCAAGTGATAAAATTAAAACTTTATATATGTATAATAACCGTGTATATGTATTCCCAGGATCGAGGTTAGCTATAACTAGAGCCACGTATAAATCAAACTTAGCGACTTCACTTTGTCCACCCGTCCAAAGCGAAGGTGCCTCTGTCTCGCCTATTATCTTATTATCTTTGGAGTGTGGAGTGTGCCAAGAATGGGCTACGTGTAACCAAGGCCGGCAGTGGTAAAGCGGGACAATAGTTTCCTTTATATTCCATCTTCTCATTTCCCAAATCATCCAAGTTAATGTAAAATCTTCGTAAGACAATATTCAATTTGACTTTAGACATATCTCAATGTAAATTCATTGGTCATTTTATAATCATCAAAAATCTTAGCGAACTCTCACGTGGTGCAGTTGTTTGCGGTGCAAACTTTATCAAAGAGCATAAAATCTGTGCTGAAGTTGCGTCCCTTTTCCCTTGCATAATGCTACATCTAAAAATTAATAGCTTCCTTTATATTTCGACATCAATGCATTTTTCGAAAGAAACATTCTCAAAGATTACCGTGGTCCAAAAACAATTGCCATCGCGATTAATACAACAATGAATAGTTAATCGAACTCGACGTTTCAGGAGAAGGAAAGGTAGTAGACCACAGTTGGCACGACAACCAAACAGTCTTCCAACACTCACTCTCAGACTGCCAAAACTCTTCCGAAAGCTATTATACACCGCATTCGTTTTGAAACGGCCAAATATCTTCAATCGGCGAAACCTTCTACGCCCAACATTACCAAAAGTGAAAGAATAGCCCTCACGAAGTTGAAATCCAATTACCATTCTTTTTACTAACGAAGGTACCACTCTCAATATGTTGCCAAAGTGATGGAATTGTTAAGTGACGGGTCTTATGCGCCTAAATCTAGAGTGTCTACTAACAAGTTAAACCCTCATCAAATCATCAGACATTCCTCCTAAAGTCAAAAAACACGTAGTCTTAGGTGGATCCAAACCATCTGGATTGTATGGTCTTCTCAAGATTAATACATCTCAAAGACATACCTCTCAAGGATATTATTAGCGCTATAAACTCTTCTACCTACCACTTATCCAAGTATTCCATGTACTTTGCTCTCTCTGCTCATTTCGTGGAACTCATCTCTAACATTCGTATTAAACCGGGGCACGTCGTTTGTTCGTTTCGACGTAACATTATTTACAAAAGCCCCTATCCATGATTCAATTAATTAATATCATCGAACAGTTCCTGCAACAGGATAGAGAATCTGCTGGCCTAAATCGTTTCATGCAAAAATGCTTCACTTCTACTTATGTCACATTTCAAAGACAACTTTAAAAACGGTTATCTGCTGCTGCCATGAACTCATTTGTTCAGCCAATTACAGTGTATATTTCGCATATGCAGTACGCTAAATATGTACAAATGAATTTTTTAAAGAATTATATTTCATACTACAAAAAAAATACTATATTACAGACTGTCCTTTAGCGAGTACCGGCAACTGATCAACGTGGACATTTCCTACTGGAATTGTTGACTTCTTAAAGAATGATATTTAATTTATAACAAATTGTAAAATTTATTGTGTACATATTTGTAGGAAAATATCACATTCAAGGTGAACCTCAAGGACGAGTAGAAAATCGCGAGATCCAGTAATATTGCCGTTCCGCCGGGATTATCGTCGGTTGGAGATAACTTCACTTAACACAACATCAAAGACAAGGGAAGAGTTTGGACCCGAATCTATATAAGCCCTTGAAGAACTTCAGAAATAAGTAATCCTTAACTCTCTTCTCTAACTTATCCTTCTATAGTATTGTAATACGTACAAAGTCAACTAATTCTAATAGATGTCGCTTTACAATATCACAGCATTAATTGTAACCTGAAACATTGTATTAATAAAGAAATCGAAACAATAATATTTAAGGTTACTGAAGTTTTAATGGTTTACAAGGACTGCGCCAGGATAGCATACTCTTGCTACTGTGTTGATTAATTTTTGCTTTCGATTTAACATTCACATTTCACAATAAAACCGTTCGATTGTCGCAAGTTGAACTTACCGGCTGTTTTGTAGTTTAGCGTTAGTCACAACAACAAAAACACTCATGATATTTACGTCTGTAAAATAAACTTTGAAACACAATTTAACGAAACGCTTACCGTTGTTCAATCCCCCGTAATTATTGGAAAAGGATAAACTTACTGGCTTACAAAAGTTTTGAGTTCACGTAGAATGGTTTCAGTTAATATTTAATCAGCTTTTGTTCCATGTAGATCTGTAGAACATCGAAACATTTGATTTCAGGGATTCGCTTTAATAACGTGTCTAAATCTTGGTAAATTTCCGTATTTTATAGTTTAATAAAATCTATAGATTTTGAAAATCACTTTCTATCTTTGATATAATTTCAGTATTGTCTTTTGCTCAATTGTTGGACTTGAAATCGACAAATAGTAAAGAGATTGGTAAATATGTGGAAAGAATTGCTAATATCTTTAGTAATCGACGGTGGCATTGAGAAAAGTAAGAAAATAAACCAAGATAGCAAGAACAGGCAATAATAAAAGACGTTGGTCCGTATTTTCACCGTTTACGCAGGATATACTAAATAAATCCTTGAATGGGCGTTTAATTGAGGAGCTCTCAATTGTCCCATATTTTCTTAATTAATCTGGCAAATATAATAAAGTAAATAAGGGTCGCAAAAAGGTTTTTTTTTCGCAGACTAGAAATCACAGCGAGGACTTCAAGAAACTTCAGGATGAATCTACTAATAACATTTTCACGTATTGATCAAGAAATGAATTAATGAAGATCTGAAGCTGAAAACATTGCAAGGTGACAATTTGCAAAACTGCAAGTGTCATTTAAACAGATTTTTATCTAATGTCAACATTTACGTAATTAAAGATATTCAAAATATTTGTGTCTGCCACTATCAACACTATAATTTGATTTTAGTTGAATACATGCAACAATCTTGACGAGATGTCTTATCACATTTATATTTTCTATGCACTTGACGAATGCATTGATTTCATTTTCCTTTTCAGTACTTATAGGAGTATTTTATTTATACGTGATTACAAAACTGATCAATCCGCAGATTAAAATGTAAATGCGCATAAAGTTTATCGAGAAATGAAAATAATTCAGCATATTAATAGATTTTGCAATCTATAAACTGAAGCTTTTATCGTAAGTTTGCCCTTGACAAGATTATACATGTGGAATGATTACCCAGCAACTAACTCGTACAGCAAATTAGGCTGTCGACAGAATCTTGGCATATTATCAAATCAGCAACAAGTCCGGTGTAATGCAAGTCATGAATGTATATTTAAAATTCCGGATCATAATGTAAACGCCAACTATATTTCCTTGTCGACGATTTTAACAGCGTTCATACGCGAATCTGTTAACAAGAAATATAATCCTGTTGATGTATTGAACGAATCTATTTTATACGAGTTATTATAAATCCCGAATTTTACTTCGAATGAGGATCCGATTTTTGGACTACTTCATAGAAAACAGCAAGATTCTCCATCCGATCTTACTGTAAAGCCATTTACACAACGTGTATAAAGAGATACGCCCTACATCGGACTTCTTTTTATTGTAGACCTTTTATAAATTATAATAATGCAAAAAGTTTGAGCAGCTCTTAAAAATAACTTCATACTCATTAAACATAATTTATCGTCTATCGTGATTGAGCTTTTAAAATTGAAAGGGGATGAAGGAATATGTTATTAAGAAGAAAAAAAGTTGTTCAGAATTAACAGCTATACTTAAATACAAAATCGCAACCTGTTATCTCAATAGAATGCCATTTTCTTGGATCACCCTTTATGCACCCGATATAGATATCTAATCTACTCAAAATATTCGCAATTGATGTAACTAGAGAGGACAAAGTCAGATGATACTATTACTTTGCAGAGACTAGAGACTCGTGTTTTCTAGACTATCGGGGACACCAGTAGGTAACACGAATCCATTCTCATGAGGCGAATAAACACGAGTTTATCTAGTCGCTGCAAAAAAGGAATAATTCCACCTGTCTTTGTCATCTCTAGATATAACTAAAAAATAGCGGGAATTCGTCGCACTTAGGTGGTTTAAATTGTTATCAAGTATTATAAATAAAAGAAGAAAGATACCTTTCCACGAATTAAAGTAACCTCACAAAGTACGTAATAATTACAATTCAATTCGTCAGTCGAATATAAGTAAATATTAATACAAATAAAACAAAGTACAATACTACAGACAAATACAATTGTATGAAATCAACTATTAGAAACAAATTTTTAAGTTAAATTAAAGCGTTTTCATCGACCTAACGAGGCAATAATGTTCGTTCGTATTTCTAAGTCACTGATTTGAGTAGCATCAAATAATACGATTAATTATGAAACAAAATGCCTTTTTACGGAGCAATTCGTTACAAACAAATTCAAAGTAATAATTTCCTCTATGTTCCAACACTCACTTCTGAAATTTGTACTATTCGTGCCGAGCTCTTTATAATAATGTTTGGTGCGATTTGCACAGGTGTATGTGTGTGTGTATCGTAGCTACTAATAATATTGTAGATTGAATTTCGCATTATAAAATACTTTTCAGGAGTTATTTACTATTTCAGGTCCTAAATACATTATCTGAAATTTGAAGTTTCCAGAACAGCAAATACGATGTTATTTCTAACATGCATTGTTTCTGACATGTTGAAAATGCTTGAGATATTAACAAAATATAAAGGAATTTTGCAAAAATAATAACAATAGTAACGTCAGATTCAATCGTACAAAGCTAGTTCTGTTTATTCTATTAAACTTCCCTCTTTATTAATCTGCTGCCTTCACAAGAGCACTGCAATGGAGAGTATACATACTAGTTTATCTGTACTGGAAGTTCCGCAATTTCTCTACAAGTAATTGTACACCGTGCCTAAAATATACCATGCATTCGCGATGAAAGAAATGCCGTTCGTGACAAAGGCTGTAACTGATGTATTACCCCATCTATCTAATGAAAAAATGTAAGCAATGTGATTTTTTAATGCGGATGAAGTGGGATTTTTATATAAGTGCCTGTCTGATAAAACATTAACAATGAAGAACGGATAATGCCTTGAATGCAACCATAGCAAGACTAAGTTACTTGGCTAAGTTAGTTGGCAGCAAATATGTGTGGCTTGAAAGGACTTAATATTCTTATAACAAACTTAATACAAATTGAAATTCGGTGAATTGGCATTTTTTCCACAAAACGTAGCATCCGCATTGCAACTATTAAGAAACATATATAAGCGTATATAGCGTATATAAGTTAAAACCAAACATGGTATTATACTCACTTACGAATTGTATCGGCCATGTAGCAAAAGCATGGGATATTGGCCTCAGCAGTCAAACCACAGCATTTGTTTTAAGTAATTAATTTTAGTCAGAATTCAGAACGGAAAGAGGAGGATAATACACCCTTAATTTTCTTAAATAGCATTGATTTCATACGCAAACTGAGTATGAAACATGGCTAAGATTAAACAATATAAGTTCAGGTGCTACTCTTAAGGATTATATTAAAGCGGACAACCAAATTTACACATCAAGCTTTTTTATACGCTATTATTGAGTATTACAGCTCTATACCGATGCATCTTATTTCAACTGCAGTGGAAAGTGATAACAGAAGAATGTATTTAGCAGTCATCCAAGAATGATGCGGCAGATTTCTTGAAAAATTTCAATTTATAATTCCAAACGAATGACGAATTCAACAGACGATCACTATAAGACTTTGAGCAAATGGAATGTGCTTTTTACTGAAAATATCAGAAGAAAAGTTACAAATTACTGAACATTTTGACCAAAATATACGATTTGGATTCAATAAAAACTAATACAACTAAACCTTTATAATGACTTTAAACGAATCCACTAGTTTTGATAAACATTTCTATATTTCGAAAGCTTCATAAGTCGAATTTGTTTTTGGGGAAAATGGCAATTCAAGTACCTGTTCCCAATTAAGATTAATATTTACTTATTTTTATGTTCGTAATGTAATAATTTTAATAACAAAAAAAAATGTAATTACATAACTTTTAATTCGCCCATGCGTTATCCAATTACCAAAGCTTTGTAAAGACATGCAATATTATTTGCAGATTTTTGCATTCGCATGATAAAAAAATTTGCAGCTTGTAATTGCAAATTATACAACACGAATGGAATAACTGACAAAGGCGTTCGAAAAATCGCAACATTCTGTTAAATATAAACATAATGGTTTTAAAATTACAATGTTCATCGACGACAAGTACCACGAAACTAAGTCAGTGCCGGGTGCATATATGTACATAACGTTACGTACATCGTGAACTCCACAACTACAGCTACAATAATAATTATTTGCCACGGTATCTATACGATAATATCGAATTTACTATAAAATAATCTAATTGGTTTAATTATAGGATCAGTTATGTGCTTTCATGCATAACAATTAAGCCATACACCATATAATTTTATTACGATCATTTACGAATCATGCCCACTAAATTCTGGTTGAAAGACCGATAGACTGCCAGACAGCATTTAACCAAATACGCCTAATTATGTTACTACATCAGAATGAGGACAATTTTCCCGTGCGGCTTTAGAAACGCGGATACTTTATTGATTCGGACTTGTTTCACTTTCTATTGATTAGATTTCCATAATCTATTCACACAGCTTATGAATTATTTACACGCTTAGTTCCTCTCAATCGACATTAATTTGGTTAAAAGATTATTTCAGATATTAGTGCAAGCTTATTATTATTAATATTATATTTTACTACTATTATTATTAATATGGACAGCAATGAATAAAACAGTAGAAATATTTCTAGACCAAACTTCTCTCTTTGCAGACTGACTCATTCGCGACCCTCACCATGAGGACCTTATTATTGGAGATGTAGTACCTTTATTTCGATCTGTAAAGAAAAAACTAAAAACACATTGTCAAGGCCACTTTCGTTCAGCGTTTCGTTTTTTTTTTCTATCGATTACTAACCTTATTTCTTACGGGTGCCTTATTAGATTTTAACACTCGCATAAAATATGATGACAAAAATTTTCAACATGATGTTCTAATTAACAAAAGAAACAATTTAAATAAGGTAATCATGACATTCCAAGCTGTTAAGCTTTTCAATTATTGCTTACTAATAATTCGAATCTTTTATCCATCAACTTTTTTTATTTATATGGGACACCCACATATTTTTGCGAATTCTGGTAGATTTTGTTTTTTCGAATTCGTCCACATTAGTTTTAGTACCATCGTTTGCAAAAAGAAAAAAAAAACGGGGCGATAAAGCACTTTTACATTTACTAAACAATTAAATTTATTGTTTAATAAATGTATTTATTTATGTAAAGTAATGACAATATGAACAAATTCAAACAAACAAATTAATTTCAAATGTTCAAACTACTTGCCCTATACATGCAGGCCTGCTAAGAAATTCCTTTTTCTTCCCTACGGAATAATTAACATTCAACAACTATTCTTTGTCCTAACTCGCAAAAACAGGTGACTTGAGATTACCCCAAAGGAATGGAAACGTGCAGGCCACCCGCTGAATCCTGTTAAAGTGCAATAATTCAAAAGACCCAAACACTTGAGCTTTTCTCGTTCAAGATTTCGTCTATAAAAATTACTGTTTCCTACAATTCCCAAACAAATACCCAACCTTTCTAGTTGAGTAAGCAGTAATCACTCCCATTTAACCAATACCTTGAATTATGGCGACCACCTGTTCCATTTAAAAAATATCACATCAATTGCAAAATATTCGTCTACATTAGAAATATCCATCATTGTCTCACAAAGCTGCAGCTGTTAATCAAAATCAACGCCTAACAATTATTGAATCAAATGTTCTTTGTACCAATGGTACCTTTCTCTTTAAAAAAGAGGTTGAAGTTTGAGATGATTCTTCTGTTTTTTCTAGTCCCTTCGTTAGTTGCTGTGTTTCAGTTTTTAGCACTTTTACATCAAATGCACCGTTTTCAGACGTTAACATATTCGTGAATTAAATTTTGAAACTTCAAACAATTACCTCTCTAAATGTTACACTTTTATTTTTTATGAATAATTAAAAATTTAAGTCACCTGTGCTTATGTTCATATATTATTATTATTATTATCATTGGCCTTCGTGCTATGCCATCACCCACGCTTATCTTCAGAGTTTTAACCTTAAAGTCTAAAAACTAAACAGCAAATGTGAAGTGTTTTACTATTTAATTTTTGCAGATGATATTTTATACCAGTATGGGCGAATCCGGAAAAACAACGTTTACCTAGTCTACTATAACCTGCAACGATATACGGCACATCTTGTTTAAATAAAAAAAAAAGGAAAAACAAAAAAAAATCGAAATCAGATGATTACGGATTGTTACACCTGCCTGCAAAAATTTCATGAATATCATCGCTTCAAATAAAAAAGTATGTCGATAAACATTAATTACATTAGTCAGTTAGTAATGTACACGTATCTATAAGCGCAATTTAAACAAAATTTAGATAAACTGAAAAATTTAATTTTATCAATATGATATAGGTGTTAACATTCTTTCTTACAAAAAATAACGCTTGTTTTATATTTCTTTGAACTAAATAGGATTATTTGAAAATATACGAAGTACGTAAATATATCGCGCAAAGCTTGAGAAGCTTAATTTTTGAATCAAATTCAAAATTCATCTATTAAATATCCTGATTTTTTGGTAAAAATTACTTTTCTAAAATTATATGACACTATATTGAATTATGAACAGTAAAGTATTAAATCAAAATGAATTAAATAAAATAAATAAAAAGTAACAATATGCACCACAAATCCGCTGAAATATGAATCTGCCTTCAATCAAAAATGTTATGGCCAATTATGAAGCGCCGCTACTATTTTAACTCGTCATTTATAATTAATTACGATGTCCTTTACTTTTCTAGCACTAACTCTGACAGGATCAAAAATGTATACCTCGAAAAGCAAAGAATATTAAAGCAACTATATATGAACATGATAAGTTAACGAGGAAGAAAATTTCAAGAGGTTAGTTTAGAACCCAATTTCAGCAAGACGAAATGAATGGTCTTTTAATATTTAAAGGTTCAAATGATCAATTTCTATTTTGAGTTGATATAATAACGTTAAAATCGATTTGATAAAAACATACCATAAATGTTAATAATTCATGGCATTTAAGCAGTAGATAATACTATTTATTTAGGAAACCATACAGTATTAATTAATGTTACATTTTTTTTAATGATATAAATTACATACATAGAACAGCATAATTTTTACTGCACTGAAAAAATAAATATCAAGAAATACCCGACCGCTGATCAATACTGAGCATTTAGATAATTCTTTTGAAAACTATTTGTATCAAAAAATATGTTTTCCTGTCTGTCCACTTGTTGTATTGATACTCCACTTGTTCAGGTGATATATTCCGTTTTTTGTTGATTTCATTAATAGGTTACTGAAATATCTAACTTTCATGTTTTCATCAGAGGTACTTGTAATCCATTGGTGACAGAATACAAACCTAACATAATGATAAATAAAGTCGGCAAATTCGGATGCGCACCATCGGCGTAGCTAACGAATGGACTGTTGCATGCGAAAGGAGACCGATTTTGATGTTATTATGGTTTGTACGTTGCACATGCCGTATACAATCTATTTGTGACCAACACGTTAGATATATGTCGCACACTAAACATTTAATTTTTACACCGTAGTAAGTCAAATCGGGATAATCCTTAATGAACCTATTCACTGTCTTTAATGATAGCTGTTTGCTCAATCTACGTACCCTCGACTTTATTAAAAACAAAACACAGAGTACATTGCTGCTACTATTACATATGCTCCAAACGGCAGCGAATTAGATACAGACTAGTGTTTCGCATGCGAGAGTCCATTCGTTAGTTGCGTCGATAGTGTGCAGCCTAATTTGCCTACTCTAATGAGAAGACATACATTACAATCTAAACAATCTAAAAAATACTGAAAATGTATAATATAGAGGCCTTTTTTTAGAAAAAAGAATCATATATTAACGGCTAGATGCATTGGAAAATTCGTATACTTACATCTTATTTTCCCGTAATTGGTACTGCGAATAACACCAAATTAATAAACTAAAAGAGTGAAGGCAATGTTACACGTATAAATATAAATCTTAAGCACAAATGGACACGTTTTCTACAGAATCGATAACAAATTTAAACATGTCATTCGTCTCTCCGACAGTTGGAATCGCATTAAATTTATCAGCGCACTAATCCAAATGTGATTACATTGAAATAACAAATAAAATTGATTGTTTGGTATGCTTAGTTAAAAAAAAATGTTGCACACACGCAACGAATTAATCTGTATCTTATGGCTTATCTGAGTGACAGCTTCCAATTTATTGTTTTTCTGCTTGTTGAGTATATAAAGGTCAGTTAAATTAAGACTGGGCAGCGAAGAAAAGTATCAATTACGGTGATTTGTTTTCCGGTTTTTATTTATTTACGGTGATAAAACGAGAAATTTGAGAAGTAATTACGTTGACTTGAGGAATTGCCCAAAGAACGATATAATTACTTTTCTACGAGGGAGATCAGTTACACGTGAAATAATGGTATATAATATAACCAGTACAAGAAAATATTTAATCAAGCTGGTTAGTAAACAATAATAAAGAAGTTATTCTGTCTTTAGACATTTTGTGTCTTTTCCACCCCGACATCTGAGCCGGCTGAACGCCTCAGCCACTGTGCCTCACTCCGTCGGGATGACTAAAATATGCAAAGCTAAGCGAGAAAGAAAGGAAATTCTTAATTTCTTTTGTTAAAGTATCTTTCCCTTGCTGATAATTGATAAATTTAACATGTAGTATTAGCTACAAAGAAAAACCTAGGTAACTTGATTTCAATTAATTATTCACAATCAAGTCAACATCTTATATGAACATTTGCCAGAGCTACAAGTACTTAGGACAAAATCTTTATTTTCATTTTCTTTAGTTATTTTACATTTTGCTTGGGCTTGATAATCTAGATTTAAATTCTTATAGCCGCTGATATTTTAGTAATTAACTTAGATAAAAGGACCTCTCTACTAACGCCAGGCTTTAAGATATGAACGTATTAACCCTCCCGCCGTGTTCTTCTATCTTTTACAGTATTGGTGGTTGTAATTATATCCTTGTTACCGTTATTTTTGGTAAACGCAATAAGTACGAAATCATATATTTTTGATTGTTTTTTCTGGAAACATATGTTCTTCCATTTCCTTCTATTTAGTTTTTCTAGTTTCTCCTATTGAGTTGCTCGCTTTCTTCCTTTTAAGCTGAGCAAGCAATTCGGCAATTGATAGTCGATTAGAAGACTGATAGCTATAATAACGAGCAGAAGACAACAACACTAATCATTAGAAAAAGAGAAATAAAGAAGCTGAAACTTCCCTGAAGGGTGTTAGTGCAACAAACACGGCCAAAGCCAAAATACAGCATTTAATGGAAAACAACCTCGACAACAGTCGTTCAATCATTCGACTGTTTTCTCTACGTGTTTAAATCTAATTATTTACTCCTTTTCGATATATTCCAACGAAATTCGTGTGTTCAGTTTAAAGGATGACACTAAAATATCTTAAAACCGATAAGCTACAAACCTATCTTACGACAAAATGTCAAATTCGTAAGACCCGGTATTGTCGAATCAATTTTTAAAAGCGACATTTATCCATAAAGCGGTACGCCAGTGAAACTTTCGATCCACAGCATCCAAGTAAATATTCGATGGAGAAATTGTGTTCGGTTTTCCGTCGGCGCTCCAGATAGCAGAAACTTTAATGTGGGGTGATGCGGGGCAGCACAGTCGTTGTTGAAGGAACCGAGTAAATAATGGGGGATCGCTGTTCTCTTTCTCTTTCCCTCTCTCTTGCGTAAAAGTAAAGGTCAAAGGTTATAGTTTGGAAGAGGATGATGCCTAGCTGTGCTTGAAGAGATATCTCTCTAAACGAGCGATAAAATACCATTTTTACAAAAGCAGCTATAAAATAAGAAATTATTTTATAGATCATACTGGCAATAAATGATGCTTTTTTCCACAAAGAGGTAGTAGAATAATCGACATACCTATGTACGTTTGGAATATGGATCATCGCTTCGGCTGTGAGTAAATTTCTCGTATTTTAGTCCATTAATCATCGCTGGAATAATTGTTTGTATAACGGCATATAGAGTAATTAATATTGAAAACACATAACAGGTTGTAGAGATTAAGCTATGTATGATGTTAAACATTGTTCTCCATCTCATTTTTGAATTTAGATTGGTGGCTTCCTGTAAATTTTGTACATTAAAAAGGATCTTTCTCCCTGGGACCTAGAAAATATTAATGGCTATTCAGGAACATGATAAGCAAAACCAATTTAAACGCTGCTAATATAAAGCAGCGCTTACTTAGAGCTCGAGTTGCAGGTATGCAAGGAAAGCTTAAGAACTGCCCTACACTGTATAAAACAGGTGTGGCAGTACCACAACGTGCTGGTAGGCATAACAGAAGTACACTGACACCTTAATTTATTTATTAATTAAAATATATTATTACATGTGACTAGATACTATTCAGGCAACAAGAGCAGTTGATTCCGTAAAGCCTTTTTTCATATCAAATGTAACAATAGTTAGATAGATAGATAGTTTTAATTTACTTGCAGTAAGTGTTGTATTTATTTCCAAATTCTTCGTTGAAATCCTGCTTTCCCTATTTTAAATTAATTCTCCAAATGTTTCTCTTTTAAATTCTCTTTAGAGCTTTTCGAGTTAATTTTCTTGTGTTTTCTTCAAAATATTGTTTGAATTACATTTGACAAATTAAAACGAATACGACGGTTTAATCGTTGATTAAAATTGAGGTTCTAGATAGTTATTTCGAAAATTATTTGTTATCAGCAAATATATTTTTCTATCTGTCCACTTGTTGACTTGACACTCTACTTGTTGAGGTGATATATATCGTTTTTTATTGATTTCTTTAACAGGTTATTGAAACATCAACTTTCCATGTTTTCCTCTAAAGCACTTGCATTCTTCCTGAAGTACAAAATCAGATAATCAAGTCTTAAAAAAATCGCAAAAATCTTTTGTATCCATAGGTTATGCGCTGTATCGATAGCAGATTTCATTCTTGCGGGATACATAATTATATTATTTGTGATTTATGCATTCAGTAGTCATGTGTCTCTTGATTAATACATTTTAATCCTTTTGGTTCCATAATTATCCCCTTAATTCTTTTGAAATGCATGTTACTATGTTTTCATGATTTAATATCAATTTAGGCATATTCCTTTTTGTAACATTTTCTCTATGACTCGACAGTAACGATATCGATGTATAATTTTTAACCTATTTTACCTGTCTTTGTACTTTTGCAAAAAAGAGCTTCATTTTTTAGATAAAGATAATTAATTTCTGTTACTTCTTCTTCTGCTCTGTTTTCCACTATCGCTGAATCAGGATGGACTTCCCTATCAACATTTGAAGTGGGGTAACAGCAGTTAATTATTAAAAAAAAAATAGGAACGATATAATGAACATAGTAAAAAGTAAAATTAATCAGCTTTATAAGCTACACCAATATCAATTAAGTGTTATGCGAAAAACGTCAACAATTTTTTAACTTTTATAATTATTTGTAACATAGAAGAACCTCTGATGATGAACGTGTACAATCAATAGGATTAAAGCGTTAATTATGTAAGACATTAGCTGTTAGTGTAAAATGTTGCAATAAATATGACTACGCAGCTAATTTTGAGGTTAGCAAGGGCTTTAATAAATATTTGTATATTCACTATCATCACAGTCGATCGAGTTCCCCAAAGTCTATAATTATCATCGTTCAAAAATCCTAATCACTGCTCGAATTTTTAACACATGGTCACAAAATAGTTCCTAGAATTTGCTGTATGTAACAATTCCATCCATCCTTGTTGAAGATCATCTTTTCTTCAACGGAAACCTACAACTTCTTGTAAAACAATCCGTAAAGACGGACATTTGTGATATATTATTCGATAATTTCTTTCTTGATTACGCAAATATATCGAATTTTTAGCGTAACTGTCACCACGAACGATTGTCCTTACATCTTAAATAAATTGGGCCACATTATTTTGAAAGAAATCAACGCTTTCGCCTTCTAAGGCAGTTAGATTATACCAGAAAACTAATAGCGCTTGTTTTACCATTTTACAGGAAGCCTTCCAGCTTCTCGTTAATAAACTAAGATTTCCAATAAACATTCATGAGAAGACAAATACAAAGTTAAACTTTATTAATTAGATTTTATAAGTAGTTAAGAAATTAGCCATTTCTCCTATTGATGAAAAAATGATTTTAAAATATTGTAAAATTGTCATTAACACACAACATATGAGAATTTATGTCGTGTTTAAAAAAAAATAAAAATAGATTGATATATTTGATGCAACATTTATTATTCAAGACGTTTGGCAACAACAAGCAAATCCTTTGTAGATGCATATATTATCATATGTAATTCTAAAATAAAAAAAATACGGTTCAACGATACCACTCTAAAACATACTCCTCGCTGTCAAAAAAAAAGTTTCAACAGGTCTTATTGAACTGATTATAAAAGAAAGCGAATTTCAAGTTAATCGTTGGTAATAGGAAACTAATAAAAGAAATTGATGGATTCATCTTTCATTTTCAGCAGAAATAATTTGCGTCTCCAAACAGTTAGCTCGAGCCTACATTTAGGCCAAGAGCTTTAAATCGAATGCGGATACGTATTTGTCGTATATATTTACCGACGAAGGATGACCACATTTTCGTAGAAGTCAGGTGACGTGGAAGGTTGGATATAGTTGAGTTTACGATCGAGAAAAATGTTCAAACGTAATGCATCGAAACTACGCGAACCGCAAGTGTCAATAATTCTGGATACTGCATGAACGCCCCGTCGGACATGGAAATAGTTCAATTTCAAAAAGGATATTGCGTTTTACTTGAATAACTTTATTACCGGTTAATCGATGCATCACTCTTGCGCAACAGAATTGCGTGAATGCACTGTAGCTTCTTAAATAATGCTCCGATGTGATGATACATATTTGTAATTAACGTTTCGTAGCGTGGTGATAATTTATAACATATTCTAATATAAAATTCTTCAAAAGTTTTCGTCTAAGATGTAGATGTCATATGGAAAATTACATTAAATTAAATAAGTACGATAATTGGCAGTTTTCCATCCTAAACAAATATTCTTGTTATTAACATTTTTAAAATTCCACCGAGGATTAAGTACAAAGTTGATCTAATTAGATCAACTAAGAAATTGCTGTTACGAGAATATTTTCTTCGACGAACCTTGCGAGGACGTCCCCTCTCCTTTCTAATGCTGAACAGAATTTACTTCACTTCAAAACCTTTATATCATCGCAAAATTATAGACGTCTTTACATTAACATTAAATCTAAACTTTCCTTGTGCTTATAAGCGCTTAAACTTTCTTTGAAATAGCACAATAAATAATGTTTCTTTTTTCCACTTATTTTAGTACTTGAACAAATTACAAACTTTTACTCTAACTAACTCAAATAGAACAACTAAACTCCAACTCACAGTTAAAAAGTTGCTCTAAACAACGTATTTTGTTTTTCATAGTCTGCTGAATTGTTTTATTCTCAGAAATTTTGGCTGAGCCCTCGTATTCTGCACGTTTATAATTATGTAGAAAGCACAAAATTATTTTAGCCCAGAGGGATAGCTTGCTAAATACAATGAAGCTAAGAACGATGTTGTTAGGTATATGAGAATATGAAATTAACGTTCATATTGGCGTTTACACCAAAAACTGAATATTGAAAAAATTCTCTCTGTTTCTTATAAGTTTATTTTCATAATAAACGAATTAATGTAGAGGTTCCTAGAACATCCTAAACCATTAAGCAGACATAAATATAATCAAAACAGTTTCATAATTGGTTTTCTTTATGGATGCAAAACCAAGCACATACAAGCACTGCTACTGCGTAAAAAGTCACATTATATACGCAGCAATAGAAAACAAATTGTAATGTTCTACAATATATTATATTTTCAGGAATTTCAAAAGGAACAGTATATGGAACAGTTAAAGGATACAAAGGCACAGGACAAGTGGCAAAAACATAACTGATCGGTGTTCTTCATTGGAATCTTTTGGAGAGTCTGTGAAAATTGCTATTCATCGGATAATTTGAAAATATGTTCGGAGAATATGAACCACCAACATTGAATAGAGTATTGCAACAAGTAAGAGGTAACAGTGATTTATCACACATAAGTCGAACAACATTGTATAGGAATGTTCTTTTCAAATAAGAAGATATTAAAAAAATATATACATAGATACATATGTTATGTTGTTGCATCTTTTAGATATGTAAAGAGGAGCAAAAATAGTGCTTAAGGTGTTAGAGATATTCCACAATAGATTTCAGAATAGGTGAGTTTAGAGTTTTCGTGGAACCACTTACAACTGGATGAAAGAATCCCTCTAGGAAATGGCGTCGCCTTGTATTGTTATACATTGGAAGCCCGGATGGGTTTGTGGGAGGTTGTTTGTTATTGTTTGAAGGCAAAAAAACATCAAATTACCGTGTAGAAATGAATGGTCCTGTTTTCTACCAATGATTTTCTCAGATATTTAACTATTTATACAGGAGTGTCATTATAAGGAATGTAACGAATGAATAGTTCTTATCATAATTGGAAAATCGAAAAGTCACCATCTTTATCATGGAAGAAGGTAGACATTCACTTGCTGACAGGTCTTGCTAACAGGTAAGGACAAATACAATGGCTGAGCATAGCTGATATTAAATTGTACCAAATGGACTATAAAAAACTTAAGTTAAACGTTGATTTTATACATGTTGCAGATATGAAAACAATTTGAACTTTCCCGCATAAACGTTCAAGAATTTCTATGTAGTATGTGATTTGGGCTAGGAGTACGTTAAAAGTTGCGTCTCGGTATCTCTGAAATAATACACAGGCACTAGTAGCATATTGTTAGTTCATATAACCATTCATGATTATATAAAACTTGGCTTCGCTTGGTAGTTGAGTAAAAATTATATAAACGGTGTGGCTTGCATATCCTTTCCATAACTTTTAGTTACGCTTATTTACCTTCTTTTACATGTTAAAGAATTTGCATAAACCAACTGATCAGTACATCTAAAATTACATCTGTCAAGTATTAGCAAAACGCGCATCAATTAAAAATTGTGAAAGAATACAGGAATCAAACTGATAACTTGTTTGTTATTTCTTGAGCAAGAAAATTAAAGCATTCAATTCCATCAGTTGTGTTTATCTGACGCTTTCAAAATAAATACATAGAAATCAACAATTCATCAATCGATCTGATCATCTTCCGTGCATCTTTAGGAACCAAAAATAAATGAGCCGAGGCAACAATTCCTGCTCACTATGATAAATCGATATTGATGTAGTGGTATATAACTCTCGCTTAAAATCTAATTTCTAAATTCTATTTATAATATAATGATTTAGTCTTCAACGTGATACATTTAATCAACCGCGACACCAAGTTCATACGCGCTGATTGCTGCTCCTTGGTGGTAGTCGGATAGATTAATTTTAACCGCAAGATTATATGATGTTCGTCGTCGACATACACATACATGCATAAATAAGTATTAATCACAAAGGTGGGTGATAGGTACCGAAGTCATTAATTTTCCAAAGGCGGTGCTTGCACTGATTGAAATGAATATATCTAGTTGTGAAAGCTAATCAATAATAAACCGACGGAAATGGATTACACGAAATAACAATCAAAATTGTATAAGTGTTCACAATAAGCTACGAAAATCCTTTAAATGCATACAAACTGCTTAAAATTTGTAGTTTGCTTTTTACTGATCTTTAATCAGAAAAAAAAAAGCGAACTACATCTATATACGCAGTGAACGTTTAAAAGTAGACCTTGTATCAAATTTAGTAGAGCAACTTTAATAGAGCAGCTTCACTGCGGACTATAACAACAATTAATAGTTAATAAATTTACATAAAACAGATATATTTCGCGATACAATCCAGGCAGTCTCTGATAAAAGAATTAGTACATTTATCAACACTTAAACAAAACACAAATATCTATCCCATATTTAAAGTTATTCCTCTTTAAAATAACATTCTCTTTAAGCCAATAATATTTAAGAAATGACCCAACTTACAGTAACATTTAAAAGCTTTGTGAGTACTTCAGATTGGAGATAACACGGTTAAATACTAAACATTACCAAATATAGAAAAAAATAAATGCTTTTTTGCACGGAAAAAGCGCATAATTATTTCGCAAGCAATATAAATATTCTGTTTCCCTATTACATGAATATCGGTCATGCAATCAGGAGTATCAACAATAACTCATAATAATAAATCTTAAAAAAAATATGCAAATTGAATATCTGTTTTCATCTTTTAATTTTAAAATTAAATATAATCCAGTAACATACGAAGCCTCAAAGAAACAACAGTGAGACAATTTTCAGAGGATGTGCGTTAAAGATCGGTGCACGTCAAAGTAGTTAGTTTGCCCAAAGATCAGGTAAGTATGCGAGAACATTGCGAGCCGATCTTTGGCCAAAAATGTAGTGTTCACAATTTCGAGTACTGCCGATATCGCTGTCATGGCGAGCCAAACGATCCGTGATCGGGAACTAACGTTGCGCCAACCGCCTGTGCCACTAAGATAAGTAATATAATTTTTAGAAAATCAAAACTATCTCTAAATTTGTTCTTATTCCTTCAAAATTTACTAATATCTTCAATACAATAATGCAAACAAAACAGAATTGAAGACGAGATTATGTTGCGTGTCGAAATTATGAAACAGCCTGTATAATACCAATAATTTTACTTTACTTCTTTTCTTATCTCTCACTGTTTACGTGTAACGTATACGTGTACGTATAGAGGTTCCCTGCAAGTAAAACACCCGGTATACTGACTTCCGACGATGAAATTTCTTAGGTATTTCCGGCGTAATTGAATGTAATACTCCCATATTTATATGACGCTGCTGATCATAAGAATCCCATCCATGCATTATCCACAACCCGAATGGACAAAATCAAAAATTGCTCTCAAAAGTATAATCTTCTTCTTCCTGGGGACCCTTGCGCCCTAAAGATGCCGGGTCAAAGATATAATCAAGCAAAAATAGTAAACAGCATATTCCTAAACAGTAACCAATTATTGGTAAACAAAAGTTTTTTGAATATTTATTACGTCAGAAACATCAAAGCACTAAAATTTAATCAATGTTGAATATAAAGTTTTCAGTAGATGATCAGTAATAACATTTTCTCAGTTAGCTCCGAAGTTACATCTCTACTTCTAAAGAAGAATTATCAGCAAAGAAAGTTGTATATTATCGCATAGCATTTCGGGAATGTCTATTAAACAGCCCGCAAAATGTCTATTAAACATCCTAGAAATTGTAGAAACAAATGAAACCAGTAAAAACTCGAAGCTTATTCCGATATGCAGCAGTTCCTTTCAAATTTTCGTACATCTCAGTTCGTAAATATACGTCAAAGTGTATACTAACCAAAATATATCCGGGAATAAGACCACCATAGACATAAAATTTCGACCCGTTTTCGTACAAGAAAACTAGAAAGTTACTTCAGTAATCAAGTACAATACTCGATTTCGACACCAAAATTTTCATGCGAATGCTACCCTATTTTTCCATACACAGATATATTTCTGTACACCTTGGTGACATATATTACACGTTCGTAAAAATGGTTGCCGTTTATGAGAAGGACTTTTTATAGCTACTAACACAGAAGTATCGAATTTACTCTTCACGTTCATGTATGTATATCTACTTAAGGACCTGCTGTTCTGCTTTACAAGCATGCTTCATAGAGTAGCTTTATGAAATTAAATTAATTAAAGAGTTTTTAGAAGATTTATCCATGCTAAGCACCTTTTCTTATCTTTAGACAAAGTAGGTAAAGTTGTTACATTACATTTAATTGGCAAATAATAGAAATGCTCGAAAATACAATTCAAGATTTTATGGCAAAAAGTTTTGAATCACAAAGAATATTAGCTAAGCTATAAATAGAGGGGACAAAAGCGAGTAAAATCATACCTTTTCTGCAGAGACTAGACAAATTCGTGTCTATTCGTCTCATAAGAAAGGGTTCGTCTTACCTACTGGTTTCCCTAAGAACGAGTCAGTCTAATTGCTGCAGAATTGGTATGATTTCATTCGCTTTTCTCCTCTCTAGGTATAAGTATACTAAGAGACACCGATGGAAACTCTTAAGTATAATATGTTCCAAATTTGTGAAAGGCTGTATAGGCCTCACTTGGTATTACGCGATTTTGTATTGCCCTATTCATTCTAAAGCAAAAACTGTAATGAGCGTAAACTTGTTTAGAATCAAATGTTGAACACAAAATGTTTGTACACCTTTTACCAAATATTTAATTTCTTCACAGTTTCAAACAGAAATTTATTTTTTTGTTTTGTAATAGCAGTAATAATATAATAACAGAAATTATTACTTTTTTGCAAAAATTAGACAGATTCGTGTTTGATCGACTCTCGGGGACACCCGTAGGCAACACGAATCCATTCTCATGAGGCGAATAGGCACGAGTCTATCGCTGCAAAAAAAGAATAATTCCATCTACCTTTGTCATCTCTACTCGTAAACGTCAACCACCAACGTAACTTATTACGTAGAGATGATGATTTTTATTGACACGCAGTGGCTCATACCGTACAAGGTCGGCCGATCTTACATAAATATATGTATATGTATATAAATCCCTTTCCTTCCATAGCTTCTACTAAATAGATGAACCGTGTACTATAAAAATGGTGTGTAACGAAATCAATAAATACATGCATCGGTATTCGTTTTTAAAATATCATGGCGGTTCCGTAAAATGTAATGGTTACAATGTGATACTTATGATTTATACAAAGAACAACAGTGCAAACGGAACATGGAATCAGCGAACACAGGGAAAACATTAAAAAGTGATCTACCATTGATAAATTCTATATTTATGTTAAATGTTTGCAATATCCCACAAACCATTATTGAACAAGAGTCAATGCGTTAATTTTGGGAACAATATGTTCCTGCTTGGAAATTACCGAGCAGAAACCAACTGCGATGGTGTACTTTCAGCATATAATATTACAAGTTATAAATGCCATACAGGATATTATCAAAATGACAAAATATGGATAAACGTGAACGAAACAACAAATACTAACAAAGACGGCATAATAACTTTAATGGACTGCCGATACCATTTCTTCTGTGCAGTAAACGTCTTATAAATACAAAGACAGAAATTATAATGCAAGTGATGAAAGATGCTATTAATTACTTGGTGTACAGCAGAGGCAATTAAGCATATTTGTCGCTGATGAAGACGCAACTGTAATTAAAGTTGGCAGATTATTAATTATAGTTAGCAGATTATCATCTTCACATGTTTGCTGCTTGCATTTCATATTGTGGCAAATACCATCAGACCCGGCTATCCAAAAGTAGACCAACTTATAGCTAACACAAGGAAGGTGTTTCCCAAATCCCCTAAACGGATTGGGCAATTCGAGAACTTCTGTTCAGAAATTCCATAACCACCCGAACCTGTATTAACGAAATGGGGTACCTGGCTTGCAACAAGTATCATATTACTGTAAACATTTTCAAACTACAAAATCTTTTATTTCGACATTGAAACCATAAGATTTTGAAACTGGTAAAATAAGCCAAGAACTGTTTTCAGATCATCGAATTGAAGCAAATATAACAGAAATTTGTTGGAGAATCTCTTGGAAAATAATGTATTACCCTTATCGGAAGCACCTAACACTCCCGATAAGATGAAAACGGGCCTGGAAAACTTGACAGACAGGATCGCACGCATCACCGAAATTTACAATCGTTCTCAATAAAAATTCGGATCTGCATCTGAAAATACGATTTATAAGCAAGAGTGTAAGTGACACACCACATGGTGTGAAAGCTATGAGATGAAAGAATTTAAATACGCAAATATTACTTCACTAGTCATTTTCCAAATACAGGCACGTATTTTCATCACGTCACGGAAGGCTACAATAATAAATCTACAATGGAAGCAAGAAGAGAAGAATGGTAAACACATTTTTTTCTTCTCTGGAAGGAACAGTTAGAGTGGTACTCAACTGAACCAGTATACGTATATGAACTTTGTATACATAAATATTTCTTAACTTCATGCCTCCTTTGTAAATTAAATTAAAAAATTAAAAACAGTCAACAATTTTTACTTCGTTTTTATGCGTAACATTAATACATACTCCGCAGGCAAAATATATCAACAATTTCAAAAACTTGTTAAAAATCTTTTATATTATAATTAATTTAGTCGGAAAGAAATAAATCAACATGCTAATAATAATAGAAGACGTCGTCATATAGCGAATACAAAATGAATTATTGTAATAAAATAATCTAGAAAATAATTAACAAATTACAATAGATATATCATTCTCAGCAAGGCAGCAACCAAGAAACTGTAAAATTGTAAAATGAAGCTCTTACACTAACAGTCTGCCAGTAGTTAAACTGCATTCTTGGATTACTACTTCCCTTAATGAATCTAAATTCCCGGATCTTCTGAAGTAAACTTTACTTTTAAGATGTTTCCACCAGGAAGTTAAAACTGGAAATCTTACAGGCCAATTTATTCTTCTATTTCGACCAATCCACCGATTGCGTTAGACAAAGTCTAAACATTCCCTAACATTTAGCCCCAAATGAGACGGGCACCCATCATATTGGAAGCAAATATCCTGATCTAGACGAACTGCATCATCAAAAAGCAGGACCAACATTATTCTGCAGAATGGCTGTGTGAAGTCAATTTTCCCGTAATTTTTTAAATGCTAATGACCTTATTATCATTATTAAAAGTAAAATAACTGGATAAAATGAACGATTGGCCTTCACTTGTATAATTCCAAATTCGCGTGGGAGTTCTTGAAGGGTGCGAAATTTGTACTTTGTCTTTATGTCTAAATGTGTCTGCTTTCAAATTTTGAAAACTGTTGAATAGTGCACTCACACGAAATATTTCTTATACTGTATATCGATTGCACGTATATTGATATCGTAGCTAATACCATTTTTCACCCACTTCCTTCTAACGTCTTCTATTATTATTATCATTGTCTCCATTACCTTCCTTCACAACTGCAGTAACTGAACTCTTCATTTTATTACATATAAGCTTCTAAATTATTAATATTACAGGGATTGGTGTGTTTCCATAATTTACGGAACATGAATCTTTTACTTTTCTGGAACTCTTACCAACAAAATAATTTTTAATAATGAAGCAAGTCCTTCGTTCGTGTATACATCCATTATTATTACTTTTTAAGATAAATATTTATCAGAATGGCTAGAATATTCCTGTTTGTGTCATTCAAAATCAGGGCTATTATTACCGACAAAAAAAAATCAATTTTGACAAAACCAGAAACTCCAAACGCTACTAACGAATTCTTAAGCTTTCTGAGACTAGCTCAGCTCAGCTCAGCTCAGCTAGCTCACTTTAATTAAGTGTCTAATTAAGTTCCAACAGAACAAGAAAAATTTTCATACAAAATGTATTAGTTTATTACTATTTTCCTAAAATTTGACTTTTGTTATTGGTGAAGCAGTCAAATAGTTTGACATTTTAAGAAAAAATAGAAACTTCACTTGAAGGGTTTTTGGTGGATGAATTTTAATAATTTGTATAAAGGTCAGTAACAATAACAATGCTGTATGCACTCTAGTTGATGATGAACTTTGCATAATTAGCTCTAGCATAAAAGAAGGCTCGTCCCAATTACTGTAAGGAACTATTAAAAAAATCTTTTTCAAATTCCGTTATAACAAACAAAAAAAACAATCAACTGCGTTCCCAGATGCTCTAAATCTGTCATTCATGAAATATTTCCAAGACAGTGATTTCGTATTTTTTTAGTTGTATCAGGTACCCCTCAACGAACAGTTAATGCTGAATGGTATGCGACAATTTATCAGGAAAAACAAGCGACAACGTGGGATCACCCTTCATCAAGACAACGGCAGCTCTCACCAATTAATTATTTAAATGAGAAAAGTCGAGTTAATGTCTGATTGCCCATACTCACCTAATTTATTACCCAACGAGTCCTTTTTGTTCTCCAATCTCCAACAAAAAATTCGTGGATAGCTATTTTTATCACCTCAATAAATTTCAGAATGGAAAACATGTTTCGAGAATTGATTCGAACGCATAAATCTTAATAGCGAATATTTTGAAAAACAATACAATTAGTACCAAAAAATCCCTTTCTTAATAATAATTAAAAAAACATTTTCGAAGATGTTTCTTGTTCTCTGTACACCTTGAGGCAATTATTTCAATATAATTTAAGATAGAAGAACAGAATTTGTGTACAAGAAGACCCTGAAAAGATAGGGAGTATAAACAACGAGAGGTTGATTCAAGTATTGCTTGTCATCAATTATTTCCCAAATGAATCGGACTCGAATATGTTGATTTATTGTTTTAGTATTCTCAAAGGACCTCTATTTCCACGTTAATGACGCTGTGTTCTTATTTATATTCTTTTGTCTTCATAACCACCTCAGAATCAATAATTTTGATGACATTGATATATTATTTATCTTAATAAAGTTCCATATGAAGTTGTCGCTATTATAATAATATAAATTGTATAGAGAGCGAATAAGTTAACTTTCAGACTGAAAGTGTATTTCTATCATTAAACTGAAAAGCAATCATGTTGAATTTAATTTGCATATGTGCTTTTTCATATTTTGCGTTGTAATTAGATATTTTTATCTGCTGGATTGTTATTATTATTATTAAAGGAATATGTATGGATAACTATCGCATTAACTCGTAATGCAATATCTACATAGAATAATTTACCTGATGTTCAGAATCTGGCCAACTAGCTGTACATCCTTGTACCTCATCGTCTTCCATTGTCCTTATTATGTAGCTCAGTTTACAAGAAGAACCACCAGTCACATGACACTTTCTTTGCGAAATTAAGAAATCAAACGTACGGGGTCATCATAATTGGTATGATTGCTAAGAAGATGTATATCTTTCAATCAATCAATGTCTTTCCTTTCAAATATGTTACTGTACCGTAAGTAATTCAATCGAAAAATGATAGTATCTTCCTTTACATTTCATCTCGTACAGACAAAATCAATGATCAATGAATTAAGAAAAAATATTGACAACAAACACAAGAGCAATTTTCATTTTATTTAATTTTCTTTGTTAGTTCGTTATAATCGATCGTATTTCTCCACTTATTTCGAACGTTATTGGCAAATGCACGAAAGTATGTTCACGACCGAAACGGGAAAACACCTGTGAGTAGTAAGTAAGAATTGAGTTTTCTCATTTCGTTCCCGGCAATTTTGGTGTTTCATATGTAGTACACTCACGGTTCGTACGGCGAAAAAGCTCCGCGAAAGCTTACGATAGTGCGCGAATAGACTTCGATCGAGAGCAACACATAGCAACGGTCCGATGGTGGGAGTAAATGGGTACCGCCCTCGAACTTTCAGATGGAAAAACGTTATTTATGAAAATAAATAATAATGCGAGTCGTTGCGAAACGGCAACCCTTGTTTTAGATTTAGGTTTCATTGTTGCGATATCACCAGGATAATAACTGTAAGTGTACGTGGGTATGTATCTACCAAGGTATTTGCATCGTTACCTTTTTGCGAAACACTTTCTAATGAATATGAATGGAAAATGATTTTAATTAACTCTAATCCAGCGTATAAATAGAACCGCCCTCCATTGTGGAACATACAGATCTGAGAACCCCTTCAAAAGCTCGCTTATTTTATATCACAATTATGAAAGGAATTGCCAATTTGGCCATTAGACGTTAAAACGTTGTGCTTTCTGGAAGAATTCAATGAAATGTAGTAGTAATCTTATAAAATTAATCAAATGCGCATTTCCGAGTGTGAAAGTTTATTTAACATGCAGATGTACTAAACATCTAAAATTAATGATTATACAGATACTATCAATCTAATTCGAACGGTGGCGGAGGCGCAGACTGTTGACTCTCCGTTGGAATTAGCCTATGATTTTGACGAAAATTAAAAACTGCCTCCAACACTTTGGTACTGCTTTAACACATCAATGGAAAAATAACAGCGATGTTTATCGTTTAGAGGATATATTAGTAGACTATTAACCGCATTAAAGGCATTCGTGTATATGAAAATATTTATGAAATTATTGATTTATCTTATTCATTAATCCTAGATTACAACTTTTCGCTGTGAATACTTTTAATGGTTATTGGTATAAATAAGATTATTAGATTTGGACGAAATTTTAGTAATCAGTGAATTTTAACGTAGTTTTTCTTTTATAGAAAGGACAAACAAACCAATCCTTGGGTTCACAACCAAGCTATTCTCAACAGTAAAAATTTACGAAATCTAAATAATCTACGCGATATTATTATTATATTACGCAATAGCATCATTAGACATATCAGAAGTATATAACAACAACAAAAAAAGCCAAATACGTTGCTTTCTCTTAAGGTTTAATAAATACTTTAAATTATCCTGTAAAGCCTGGGTGGGGTTTAATTAAATGGTCCAAGAATCGGACTAGTATCTGCTTGTCAGTTATATCTAATCGCGTATGAACGCGCTCCTTTGCTAATAGTTTTAATAATACAAATACAAATACCTCTGAATCTTCCGACAGTTGTCACTTTTCTTGTAACTCATGAATGAACGTGAGTTGCTTAATATTTTTGCCAATGTTGCCTACAAGCGCAGCTTTGACCATAATTATTGAAATAAAATGTTATTCCTTTGAATCAATACGCATTTGTTTCTGATGAAAGTGTCAAAATTGCTGATGAAATGATAATTTATTCAAAAAATTGTACAATTTTTAGACGGCGGCAAAAAGATTACTAGCATTTTTCTCGACTTGGTAAGAACCTTTAATATTATAAAGTATGATATTTGGATCATAAAAGGATGAAGCGCTCTAAAATTCTTTGTTTCTACCTTAGCAACCGGGCATAATGTGAGGGTGAATCATGGCGTGAAGAACGGAATTGCGATAGAGATTATCTCTTGTGCCAAGGCAATCTACAAAGGAATCCCACAAGAATCGATTCGTGGTTCAACTTTTTTAATTTGTTTTGTGGATTTATCCAAATGTTCTGGATAGTTGTGATATTTTCCAATTTCGAATAGAAATATACAATTGTTGAGTGTAGGCTTTCACGAGCGTAATCCACAGTAGAAATGTCTTTTGAGTGTTGTCGCGTACTTGATGTTGGACTTGGCGTTTCGTTGATCATGTTGTCAGCTTCTTCAGAACATTTCTAAAGACTGGTGTTGTTATCTCCTGTTCCTCGTTATATATTCCATTAATGTTCCGCTTTGCCGATCCATAACCGTTCTACTTTGTTGATCGCTACTTTGATGAATCGCCTCGTTCGCTCCCACGAGCGGTGTTGCTGATTTGGTAACCGTCTTCACGATTGTAGTTGTTAGTGTTCTTTATTATTTCTATCGGATCGCGTATTATCTTCGGGTAGTAATGGCTGTTCCTAGCTAATACCTTAATGTCCTTCTTGGAGCAGGCATTCTGCTGCTGCAGATTTTTCAATGCGCCTAAAGCGTGCATCCCTCTCATATTCCTTCACTCTACACTGAATACTCCGTGCTGTTTGATCGATGTGGCTCTTTCCACAAACAACAAATCTGCATTTTTTGCAGTTAATAATTATTTATTGAAGGTTATGAATATATAGATATGATTGGATGATCAATGTATGGAATACATTCCATGGTATTACGCTCGAGAATTCCCTTAGTTGGTTCCACCATATCGACTCTGTAATCGGTAAATTAAATTCAGTTCATTATCCTCTACGAAATGTTATGCGTACACGAATACTTAAAACTACATATGTATACGGTTACGTTCATAGTAGATTAAGGTACAGACTCATCCTGTAAGCTTCCTCTGCAGGTCCGTGTAAACTATTTGTTTGTCAAGAACTCATAGTTAGGTTCATAATGAATATTCCTTCCAGAATCTCCCGCCGAGTCTCATTTATCTTTATGAATTAGGTGTAATGGCCTTTAAGAAGCGATAAAGACCCTGAAAATGTTAACCACGTGAGAACTAGACACGCTAATGAAATAAGCATCCCCATCCATCATACGACTCTCTTTGCAAAGAGTCCTGATAAAAGTATCTGATAAACTGTCAGATAAAAAGAAAGTATAAAGGACTCTACACAATTCAGAATTAGAATCGTTGAACTCGTCTTAAATTCGCAAGTATATGTGACGGGTCACCATGTCAATGTTTAAGAGAATATACCTCGCAGCAAACTGTCGAAAAACAATTTTACGTTATATTAAAATCAGTAGCGGCTTCTCAAGGCCTCGCACGCATGTACAGTAAAGGAACTTAATAACCGTAATCTCTGCCAATAAATATAACGATGTGCATCTGATCTTTTGTTATATACATTGCAAATACTTACTCTATTAAATATAAAATAAGAGGATCCGCTTTTAATGAATAAATACAAATAAAAGTAGACCGCATAATAAAACTAGGCAAATATTACGTCTGCGTTTAATATTCATGGATTTACTTACTAATGGATAGAGAGGACAAAGGCGGATGGAATTATTCCTTTTTTGCAGAGACTAGAAAGACTCGTGTTTTGTGGACTCATAAGACGAATAGACACGAGTCTATCTAGTCGCTGCAAGAAAGGAATAATTCCACCTGCCTTTGTCATCTTTACTAATGAATAGAGAACTTTATGCAAACTAGAACTGTTTGAGAGACTTGTTAAGCAAGAGGCTTAACACATACATATAAGGAATATTGTAAATACTTAGTTTACATCTAATACGTATCCTTTTAATTACTATTGAATACGTAATATCTTAATAATTTTTTGCTTCAAAATTGACCTTTGGAAGTAAAGGAAGCTTATTTCAAAAATACTTTTTGGCGGTAAAAATTACATAAAACGATGAACATTTTATAATGTTTTGGAGAAATGAACATCGGTTATGACACAAAAAGCGTTCCAGTACCAAGTACTTTCACGCTGTATTTTAACATATATATTGCTAATTCGCGAAGTATTTTTATATTATTGATTATTGAGTAATTCCTTAAAACTTAAATATTATGATGAATGATGAAAAATGAAACGAATTGACTATATAAGATATTTACAGTATATTCCACAAAAATGTCATGCACGTCGCTATATTTACGTATCTCTTGTTTTAATGGCAAACAATGCGCTTATTAAATTCTTTTACCGTACAGTAGATACCCGTAACTGCCCAAGGAGTGGTCAGTAAGTTTCTTAAAAGTGAACCCTCGAACGAAATTGTGATATAACGAAAAATTCCATAAGAGAGACAGGAAATACCTATTGTAAACTCACAATCGGCAACTGATATTGCAATATATCTACGGAATTTTTACCAAGAATGGACTTTTATGTGAAATCATATTGCGTAAGTCATATTTTATAATTTCACCCACCACATACCTAGAAACCTTAAAGCAATATATTATTAACGTTGTACCTAGAAAACTTAAAAAAACATATTACAAGAATCACCTAGGAACTAAAAACGATAATAGCTCCAAGTTGAAGGTTCTCTGAAACGGTCCGTAAGTTAAATTTTAAATTTAAACTACAAACTTGCCAGTGCCTAGTTTATTACGCATTTCGTAGATATCCCTTGTAACCTAATTTATTTTAAAATGAACTGATTTTTTATTCTTCACTATAAATTTCAATCGATTTGTATTCAGAGCTGTTTTTTTTTAGCAATGGAAGAGTATTTCGACGCTCTTCCATTGCTGGATGGAATGAATGGAAGAGCGTCGAAATAAATTTTGAGGATGTTTTAACGATTTAGTTGTTAGTAGATAGTGCATAGGTGAACCTTCATTTTTTTGTACTTATTTTTAGACTTTGTGATAGACATAAATTAGTTACTAACTCATTACAAAGTCATACGAAAATAAGGAAAAGTAAGTGAAGCAGATATAATCACATAAACTGCTGCATAAATCTTTCTCAACAAAACAAAATTTATTCAGTCTGTCAAGATTTACACGCAGAATGGGTTTGAATTAACAGGCCTTAGTTAGTAGGTATCTTTAAATGTGTACCTAGTTGAACCACCGGCAAGGAGGATCCCACGGGAAATACCGAAATAGTACAGAATTTAGTTACTTTTATTCTTGCATTTTTCCTGGTCGCCCTAAATAATAGATTCAAACGCGTCTTACGTCTAAATATTTTATATTCTATTCTCGGCTCAGCAGTATTTCAGAATTAGTCGCTATCGCCGCAGAGACAAATCAACTACTTAAATGTAAGACAACAAAGAATAGTAAATTTGTATCCCAACTACATAAATTTAAAGCCAACTGTCTAGTTTAATATAAATTTATTTTATGAAATATTCTTATGTTTTCTATATATTATATACGTGTGTAACTAACTATCCATATACCAAATAGAAATAGTTACATATTTCAAAATAGATATGTTAGAAACGATGTTGTAAGTTGAGAATTGACAGAAATCTACCGGGCATTAACGTAAGTAACCATATTCTCTGGCCAATAGCATTATTTCCTCATCAATTACGGACAATATTAAAATCACTTGTATTTGATCTTTTTTTTGTATTTTTGTCCGGTCATTAACGACATCATCGGCCATAAACGAATTGATAACGTCGATATTAAAAAACAACAAAATCTTTTACAAAAGTAAAACTCACGAGAAAGAAGAACTTAGAAGAAGAACTGAGAGAATAATATCCAAATGGTTTTAACAAGAATGATAAAAATATAAATTATTCACTCTTATTGAAGCATCATAATGATCCATGACACTTAGAATTACATTTTTTCGCACGACAATCACCCATCCTTACGATGACAGCGTTTACATCCTTGTTCTTTAACAATGGCGCTTTCTGCCAAAGCTGATCTAAGTAAGATTATTTTTTCTTTAATGACGTGACTAAGGTTTTGCAATAAAATAATCTCCTCTACACGTGGATTGAATTGTGATCTTTTAAATTCATGTTTGTACCTAAAGCCATTTCTGTTATTGTTTCTTTAAACCATGAAAAAAGTACGTGTAAAGTTGATCAGAGCAGCTAACTGCTGATAATATATTACCAGAAGATCGTTGTCGATGTAGGTACTCGCATCAAAAGTATTTTCTTGTCGCTCAGATTCCTTCGCCATTTATGTTTTTCTGGAAGTAGAACTGTGAAATACTTATTATCTTTCTTCATATATTACAAAAAATGAAATTGATATTACCTATACATAGGAAAAATAGAACAAAACTTTGCTGAAGTGCTATTTCAGCGCTTGTTTTGTTGTAATTTAAAAGTCTACATTTTTTTTATGTCTTTTCTATAATCTAAAATACGTAACAGATATTTATCAAAATGTAAAGTGGGAATTGTTTTCATCCACCTTCGATTCATTCAGCTTATACAAGTAAACATGACGTTGACATTGACATTGGCTGTGGCTGGGTTTTTCGTACGCCATTTTAACAAAAGGCCACATCGTGTGCAATTGTACCAAAATTGAGTTGACAAATTGTCCGCCATTACCTGAGTGCAAAATTAGCGATGGTCGAAATGTTGTTAAACAAAAAACATAAATAACAGGCAATTTCTTTCACTCTTTTTTTTAGTGATCTCACAACACAAATTTAGTAAGATAATCTTAAATTTTAAATGTAAAATGCAGCTGAATTCTTTGCACTAAGAATAAAGCCAAAAGTAAATCATTGCGAACTCTTTTATAATGTTGCAAAATAGTTAAAGAAGTATAGATATGTCTCATTAAGAAAAAATTCAGAAACGAACCAAATTATTCGAAAAATGTGGTCATGACCCATGACATTACCGGCGATTAAAATTTCAATATAAAAATCAATACGAAAATGTAATTAGAAAATGAAAAGCATGTTAACAATGCAACGTAGATGGAATGGAATGCAAATTACCGTCTCGTTTTCACTAAAATGCTATTAATTACGTGCATACCTTGGAATAAATAAAGTATGTATCCACTCAACATGAATAAAGCAATAGAACACGGCAACCTATTAATTTCTACATCATCACTACGCTCTCCGCCGTTTATCCGCGTATTAAACAAATCGCTTCTCCATGTCAAAATAAATAAGAAAAAATAGACTGCCACCAACCTATGTCTTTTCAGATTCACGAATATAAGTTACCGTTCTTATACTGACTGCGCCAAAACTGCCATATAAAAGTCCTCCCGTTCCTTCCAAATCTCTATATATTGTCCAGAAGAGATACATCTCCAACAAAATTGGTTCTAAAGAATCAGGCTTACAACATTCACTATCGCTTTAAAACTGTGTCATATATGCTTTTATAAGTAGCGAGGACAAAAGCAGGTGGAATTATTCCTTTTTTGCAGCGACTAGATAGACTCGTGTCTATTTGCCTCATGAGAATGGATTCGTGTTGCCCACTGGTGTCCCCGAAAGTCGACAAAACACGAGTCTGTCTAGTCTCTACAAAAAAGGAATAATTTCATCCGCCTTTGTCCTCCGCTTTTGCATTATATAAATTACTATTACTTACTTGGTATTAAAATGAAAACTTCGTTAGAATGAAGAAAAAAGCTGGTTCACAAATGGCAGCAGAGCACTGAATCTTTTACAGGCATACTGATGGTGCGCGCATATCGGTTGCGTTCGATTTCAATGAAATACTACTGCTGTGGGAGCTTTAGTGATAAGCTCGGTAGTAAGTGTCCATATACTACGATTGGCGATATTCGCTAATATCACGCCGTTAGGCTAACGATCTAACACGAACTCCTATGGCATGTTGCAAGCTGTAATATGGTATTTTTAAAGAAAAGAGATGTTAGTTGATTAATTTGTAAGAATATAAGGCAGTTCGAGTCGCTTTTGAGAGAAGATGTTTTGACTAAGCGATTAATTTTAAAACGTATTCAAAGTAAATTCATTTCATCAGTCGAAATGCCGGGATGTTTGTTATGTGACGCGTTATCAGAGAGAGACAGTGCATAAATCAAATTTTGAGGTTGGTATTTTTTTTTCACTAGAACAGTATCATTTGTAATTTACCTTTTTAAACTGGTGAGATAGTATCAAGGTGATAGCCCCAGATTAACGACTTAGTGACCCTCTTTTGTGTGCTGTAAACGTCTTCTCAAGCAGCAGACAAACAAAGATAAATATTTATAGTTTTGTAAAAATAACAAATTTAGTCCAGTCTCTGCAAAAAAGTGATAATCTAAACCGGCTTTGTCCTCTCTATTTATAAGTGCAAGTGAGACAAAGGTACATATAATCAACCTAGTGTCTATCAGTCACATCTATCTATCTATCTATCTGTCTATCAGTCTATCAATCTAGCTTGATAATATACTGCTTTAACTTAGTTAAAGATTTTATAATGCGTTATTGCAGGAATGATGCGGGATGTGATTGTATTGGGAATCCTTATCACATGGATTACAAACAGCAACTAAACGTTCGAAAAAATTATCTGTGTACCACTGTCTATTACAGTTGTGCCACTATAAGCTACCCCTATCAACTTTAAACGAATACTTCCTTCCTAAACTTCCTTCTTAACACAATAAGATTTATATATCTTTGACTTTCGATAAAAGTCAAAGAATAAAATTTATTTAGCTAAAAGAAAAGCATTCTTTTTACTTGACGTAACGGCGTTTCCATTATTCAATAAACATATATTTGCACACATCAAGAAAGAAAACATTTTTAACTTTCCATAATTTTTCAAATAATGAATCATTTTCTATCGAAGTTGAAAAGTAGCACGCAAGCTACGTTGCTATTACAGATCCATAATTTATTCACATTAGTTGGTATAAATTTGAATCCAAGGAAAATGGAGAACCGAATACGAGGAAGGTTCCAATTCATCCACTGCTCGGTTGATGGAACGGTTTTATCGATGAGCGTATTTCACCGTAACTCCCATTAATATCAGATTAATTTATTTTATGGCAATCGGAAACGTTATTCGCGACTACACCGATACAACATTTTACGATGAAATCCGGGAATATCCGTGCTTGTTTTCCCAACAAATATGGAATCAATATTTATTTTAAATTAAAATATTTCTCCGCGATATCTTTATGTTGAAGTACATTAGTTGAACACCTAATCCAATAATAGTTTGTGTAGATGTATTACGTGTATTTACTTATATACAAATTTTTATTCCTTCAGATAAGTTTGTCTTTAAATCAGTAGACAAATGACGCAATAAATCTGATTTTTTTAAATACTAACATAAATATACTTTATTTATAGAAACGAACTAAACTTAGAATTGATGTCAATAAAGTTATATCTGCAATGAAACTATTGAACCGATATTACTCAAATAAAATATATGATTTTAATGCAGAAATAATTTCGTTCAACAGAAATAGAAGCGCGATACATAGTTTAGTATTTTCAGAAGTTTAGTATTTTTAGTATTTCAGATATGTAAATAACTTTCTCCCCAAATGACTATTCAGCAGATGGTTGATAATTCAAAATAATTGTAATTTATTGGAAATTTATAGATTAATCTTATATTTGTTGTTATATATTTGCAATGCCCTCTTTGGAAAAAAGATTTAAAAAGTAAATGGAAAACCCAGACTATAAAAAAGCCATTAGCTGCTTGGTTCTGGACTGCATTTCTCAGTACTTTTCTGTTTGATGATTTAAAGTTGCCCAATTTTCCAGTTACTGATATATCATATCGTCCGTATGATTGTTTTATTGACCGTATACGTTTGATTAAATTGGCTCTAACCACAATTTGCGCATTCGTAATCGTGAATTATGGTCAAGGCGTTTTTGTAAAGAGAGAAAGCTTCGTATGCACACATACTGAACCCGATAAATTAGTACCAAAAATATTAAGTATGTTGATGAACACTAGTCTTATTTTTTCTCTATCAAAATAAACTATAAAGCTACCCTTCAGCTACAAGAAGCTACCCTCTTGTTGGTTAATACTCTTTTTTGAAAGAAAATTCAAATACTTTGAAAATGTGCGCAATCGCAAGAGCAATCTAAAAGAAAAAAAGAAGCATCTAAAACCGACGAAAAATAAACACGCATTTATAATAATTCATAATGTACGTTGATCAAAAAACTTCGAAAAATGCTAATATTTCCAAAATGCCCTCTTTCATCAAACAAACTTTAAAATTGAACTAAAGATTCAAAAAATTTAATAATATACAGGGCGTTCTAATTTAAAATAAAAAAAATCGAGAAATTTTCAATATAACCGAAAGTCTTGGATTAAATTGAAGTTATGTAGCAGTATATCATCAAGTTTTCTTGTATTCAGTGTTGGGTCCTTCGTACTTAAAATTTTGGAATAAAGCTTCTGTGTGAAGTTTCATATGTCGAAATACCTTTTCGCTATTAAGGAAAGTCTTCCAACACGAAATCATCGATTTCAATGAAACAGAACAATTTTCTAAAACTGGCAGGGCCATGTAGAATGTCATGTATTCATTTGTCATGATAAAATCTATAAAGAAAAATAAATAACTATCTCCAAAACACCAATAAGACAAAAGCATATGCAGACTGACTGTCCGTCTTATGGTCGCACCTACCTTAATCAAATATATTCGGAACGCTATTCGCTCATTATTCAAACACGTAACCCATACATAACACATCAAAACTAAAACACCAACTATTGACTATAACCAACTTACAATTAATAGCCGTGCCGTAATATATGTTTGAACAGTAAACGAGAGACCCCTCCTCCGTTCCAAATATTTCAATAATAAGCTCTAAAAAAAAACTAATGGTTAAACTATGTTCCAATCGCTTACTACTATTGTTAGAAATCACATCTTGTCACAACTTCTTCACCCTCAACTGATTTCATCTTGTCGTCAAACTATAATTACATTGCTACGAAGTTGGCAAGCCATAAATAAAGCGGTGGAATTCATAAATGAAAAATGCAATAAATGCTACAACAGCAGCAGAGTGCATAGCTGTATATGCATCTGTATATTCCTGATGAAAATAGTATTCCTCGTAAAATTGTTATGTATTTAAAAGCTATCTGATCACCTAATGTACCCACGCTTGGCGCACACGGTGAAAGTAGGTTTATTAGCGTAAGGAAATGCCACTGGATTATTGGGACCGTTCAGTCTATTTTCAAGTATAGAGCTAAAGCTCTAAAAAGGACGCGTGAAAGTCAAAGTTTTGATGTTTTTTTTTATTATTATTAAAATTCAATAAACAACAATTTATATTTTATTACATTACAAATGTAGGCAGCCAACATTCAAGCAGTTTAAAATTTCGATATTCTTAAGCAAGCATGCGGAAAAAGTAAAGTGTAGAGAAACCCGAAAATTACAGCTGATTGCAGCTGATCGCTTATTGCTGACTACGGCAATAAGAGATAAATTTCTTTATTTCACTAAGTCTGTTGTGGCTAAATTAGAAAGAGCGTTCAGTGAAATCCGTAATATCACGGAATGTACACAAAAAATAATAAGTAAGTCAGAAGCTAATGACTACTAACTTACTATTAATCAGAAAGTTGCCCGCAAGATCGGGTTAATAGTTCTTCTGTGGGTGTTTCCGATACTTCGTTAATAAATGTTAAACTAAAGAAAGCCCTTCTACAAATACAAATCTTCCCGGATTATTAATATTATGGTTCATGAAGCACTACTAAGTTCGGCATGATCGTAAGTTCATCCCAGAATCTCTCTCAATTTGTGTTTCTTCTTCTAAAGACAATCCATAGACAATTTTCAAATTTGAGGTAACGTAATTCCATTTTGGTTATCTCTAGGTTGCCAAATCTAAAGTAATAATGCCATACATAAATAAATATGTTTAGATAGAAATTGTTTTATAAGTTAAATTTACCAAACACTATCGATAACGGATGAGTGGAGGGACGCCAACACAATCAAAAAGCTCTGCGTTAGCTGTTGTAGAAAATAGAAGCAGTTAGAAGTAAATTAATTTCGAAAATAATTTTAATTGCTAAGAGTGTGAAAAATTATTTACAAATTCCATTTTATATTCATTTAAATATGGCGAGTTTAAAAATAGATGAGCACGTTAAAGTGCAAGGTTGGTTTTCTTTAATGTATTAATTGTTTCCAACAATTCATTTTACTTGTTAAATTACTTAAAGAGCATCAGGCTAATTCTCCCGAATTAATACCAGTTTCAAAATTTCTACCAACTAGCATCTGTTCAAAAAATCTGGTGAAAAAATAATTTACTTTATTTTTGACTAACTAAGGTTTCCTAATTCTGTAAGTTCTTTAGTATGTCGTAACTGCTGAAATATAAGAAATAAATCAGGTATTTTTTTTTCAATTTTGCTGTATAATAAAATAGGTATTTCATTTATACGTACATATGTACACTCATTGCAAAAATACTCTCCAGTGTTTATAGGATACATGAAAGATGTGAAATGAAACATTCATATTACTTATTTTTAACGATATATTATTATTGGCTAATATTAAAATATTGAGTGATGAATGAAGATTTGTTTGTCCATTGAAAATGGTATGTGCGTCGATGTTTATATAACACGAGACATACGATATGTTATGGAGGAGATAAGTAATTGCCTTCAATGTAAAAATAGAACCTTTTTCCAGGCTAAAACAAAGAAATATTGATCGTTTATACACCTTCTGGTAATTATAATTTAACGAAACGATAATATTTACTACACTAGATTCTTGAAATCATGTCAGGTAAGTTTCTTAACAATGAAGTAGAAATAAATAGTACTTATAATGTTTATTCTCGTTGACATCTTCCGTATAAAAATTTATTAATTAACCTAAGCCATCGCTGGTAAGCATTATTCTAAATGAATTTTCAAGATATTTTCCTTCACTTTATCGGAGCTTACGACAGCAATTACATTTTCATCAATCAATGTACTAACTTGACCTAATTCACAGCTCGTCCAGTTGTAGTTAATGGCGTGACAGTGTATAATTTACCACCTATGTAAGTGCATATCTAAGATGATAAAGTTGAGAGATGCAAGCTTTTCAATTACGAAGGCATAATTTCACTTCAAAGCTATTGCAAGGTAATAAAAAAATTTTAATTGCAAAATTTATTTATCGAAATATAAAAACAATAAACATAATGTTTCGTAAGTACGTACTACTAACAAACATTAATTTTTAATGATCCCAAGGATTCTTTTATTTTCCAATTTAATTGTGTCAAACTTTCATTTAACTTGAATTCTATTCGTTGCTTTTGGACTTTTTTTTATTCTTTTGGGCTATTTTTTTTTAACAAAATGTAATTCAAATCTATAACAAAAAATCTGTGAAACTGTAAAATTTGTTGGCCACGTAGACTGCCCGTATTAAGTAATAGTTATTATCATTATCCGTGCCGGATTCCCCAACAATTTTCGCTAGTTCAAGCAGACATCGACTGATCCTGGGTTATTATGACGCATACGCCCCTAAAATGCCTTAAGATATTCACCTTTACATTCCCAAAATTTGAAGTAAATCCTTACTCTGTAAGTTGTTAGCCCATTCTTCTAACTACTTGTAACAAAAGGCATAGAAAAATTAATTGTGCCGATGAAAAAACAGACTCTGAAATAATTTTCAGAAAAAGGGTAAAAAGAGATGATTTGTAAAGGCAATAATTTCTTAGCATGTAAAAAGATTTAAAGAGAGTAATTATAAGTTTATCATTGCCTACTTGGGCCACCTTACAAAAATTGTTGCATTAAAGCCTCTGATAATTAAACACTCTGAGGAAGTTGTATGGGTCGTGATTTTAAAATATTGTTACTTTTTAAAGCACGTAGTATTCTGCAAGCTGGCAAAGGACACGACTTTTCCAGTAAAATAATAGGAAGTCTAAGAAAGAAGTTGAAAAGTTGAACATGGAGAGCCGAGGCACGGTCGAGATCGAAGGAGCGTGGCAAGTGTTAATCACGAGCTAGAATATATAAGGATTTGTAGTTTGTTCAATTTATGAAAAATCAAACTTATCACTCGGGTGTCAAAACCCCCAACAAAGCAATATGTGGTATTAATCCAAAAATTGGTTTAACAGTTTCTTTTTCATTAGAAGAAATAATAGGTTGACCACAGAATGAAAAAATATACACAAATTTTTGCAAGATATGGAAAAAGAAACTGGCGAACTGGACATGGAAGAAAACGATAAAAACTAACCACATTCATAATGTTACCCAAAAAAAAAAAAACAATCGTCAATCCTTTAAAGAGTTTAAAGGAATAAACATTTAAGTACTTATGTTTATAAAGAGAATTGTTACGGTATAACCTTTAATACTAATTAAAAACATTCTATTCGTCTTTACGTAAATATGTAATAGCATAATACGAGATTATAAGAATAATTACACACTCTAAACAAACAATCAGATCATAAATCACCGAAAAGCTAAATATGTTCATACGGTTTATTTAGTTACCGGTTGATGATGAACACCATTTGTGTCTTCGAAACGGCCGTCGCGGACTAATTATTATATACTACTATATAATAAATAAACTTGTGTGGTGCGGAGGTGTCAATACTGTTGGCGATATGTGTTGTTTACCATACTACGCCACAGTCCTTGCCATCATTATTAATGTTTATACGTTAAACTCTACCGTTTGTTCCTTGGTACTTGCAAATACATCCGCCACATTCAAAAAACAATTAATTTTAGCTCTTAAAAGAAAAAGCTCTCTTCATAGAAACACAGGAAATGTTTCTGGTTAGATAGTGGAGCAACTAATTAGAGTAAAATAATAATTACAAAATTACAGTACGTACAGTATGCATGAGTTAAACAAGTGCAAAATTTAGGAACAGTGTACAAACATTTTGCTGTATTCGTGTAAACTTGAATTATGTCGAACAGATGTATGCATACATATCAAATGCTAGGGAGATGAAAGACTTACATTTCTATTTTCATAAACAAACGGTGTAATACTGGGCATTTATCATTATTATTACCGCAATTATTCATTTTGTGGAAAATACGGAATTGAAAAAGGAATTTTTGCTAACCACATTGCAATGGCAAAAATATCCACGTAGGTAGCATTATCCAATTTATTCAAACACATGTTTAACTTATTTTTCCTGTAAAAATATTCGCTCGCGCAAACCTAGTCACATAATACTATAATCACGATCGCTAACACATATTTATTCGTTCGCAAAAAAAATAACTACCGCCTCAATTTATATCTCGCTAGCAAAAAGTTTATATTATACAAATCCAAGTGCTAATTTACATTCCGTTTTTAGCGATAGCATTCCCTAATGATGCATTAATTGAGCACGCAAATTAATTTACCACATTTGTGTAAGCAAAGGGGTTATGGTACATTGCTTTCCTAGATTATAATTGATTTTTTCAAGTTTATACCGTTAACGCAACATTGTTTTCTAAAGTTGACACAATACAAATTGTAAAAGGAATAGTTATCTAATTCATAAATCGTAGTAAAATTCCAATTAAGACGTCTTTTTGAAATGACATTTCACTAACATACAGAAGAACGTTCAAGTAGGCTAGTGCTCTGAAAAAAAGGATACTCTAAAAAAGGTAATCCCAAAAGTTTTCAGCCTTAACATGAAAATTGAACATGCGTTGAAAGAACATTTGAAAACGGTTAATCAGCAACATGCTTAGTTGCTGATTAACAGACGTTTGTGCAAACCGATGTTAGCGTTTCTCTAAAAATGGAAAAAATCGAATGTCGTGCCATCATTAGATTCTTACATTTGAAGGACATTACGCCAACGCAATTTAAAGCTGAGATTTTGCACCATCTGCTACAGTAAAGTGTTGGATAGCTGAATTCAGACGTGACCATGCCAGCCGGTCAAAAACTGAATCCAGTATCAGTAACACCGAAAAAGTTCAGCAAACGGTGCTGTCGCTGATTTAAGGTTAGAGGGATAGCAGACTGTGAACATCTTGAAACAACGTGTTTGCTATTTACTGATTGAAAATTTGAACATGAAAGAGCTAACTACACGTTAGACGCAGCCCTTGCTCATTCAAGAAGAAGAACTAAAAACTCATTCAAGAGATGATTTCCAACGCAGCAGTTTACGCGAAATAAGTCGAAGTATTATAATTGTAGATAATACTTGAATGCACAAATATGGGCAGCCTCCGAAGAAAACAAAGATGGAGTTATATTAATCGACTGTTTTAAAAAAGAACAGGGCTATAATACGTATTGTTACCTTACAAGCTGAAGGCAGAAATGGCAAAAGCGCTGAAAGACAACCGCATTTAAAGGAAAAAATAGGTTTTGACCCAAAAGCGCAACGCACCTTCTTTTATCGTTGCAAAAATTCGTAAATTGGTTAGGAAATAAAATTGAATATGACAAAAGAAAAATTGCATCTGTGTAAGGCTAGAAACTTTTCAAACTTCTTCGTAAAAATTTTAAATGTAATAACTAATCTCATTTACCTTCATGTTAATCAAACATAACTTACAGTAAAATCAAATATATGTGCAAATCTATATTGCATGCTACAGACCAGAAGATGTTCCATGCAAATGGCAATGAGACCCAAAGATCGGCAGACTCTTGCGGTTAAGACGCGGTTTCAACCCGGGAACCTAAATTTTTATAAATGATGTAATTATAGAATTGCCTAAATAATATACAGTTGGTTTTGCTTTCAACGTTTCGGTATTTCGCATTTAGTCAAGATAGGTAGCAATTTCATCGTAATTCTTATTGTAGATAAGCAATGTCCATTCATTCTTGTTTTTGGCCATTCTTCTTGGATCATCGACGATCTCAAGCTTTCTTTTAATGTGCTATCCCATGTTTTTCTTGGCCTCCTCCTTTTTCTCTTGTGGCTTGATCAAGATCAAGAAAAAGAAGTTATGGACAAATATTTTTCTTCCAATCAAGTGCATCAAATAGATATTTGAGTATTTTTCAGATCGCAATGTATGAATATTTTAATTGTAAATGTTGCTGATCTACTAGCTAGTTGCTGAGCTACTCTACTCATAACTTTTCTGGAATAACAATGGATGCCCACGCACCTAGTTGTCAAGTAATTGTCATCAATCCGAAATACCAACATTCAGTAATTAAACTTTGCATGTTGTAATGAAGATCCTTTACGTGCGGAAAAGTACATATTTCGTACGCAAAATATTGCATTAGATTATTTTTCGCGATATGGCACGACCGTAACGAATTTCTATAGAAGCTGTGTTTCCATTTACACTGCTAATGTGACAATTAAGGGCGCTTTCCCAAGATACATTAACATTACTATTCGGTTAGGTCACTGCTATAATATTAAAGTGATTGACAATATTAAACTGGAGAAAGCTTCGTCAAATCCGAGAAAATGTACTGGTTATATTTACTAGTTAATATCATTTAATCAGTTGATATCAATAAAAATATTTACTTAATCATCATTAATTTTAGGACGAAAAAAAAAACTGCTTTTCAAGTAAATTAGCTTACTGCGGAAAAAAACCGAGACCAGATGTATAGAGTGTTGATAAATTAAGAAAACATAAAAACTCAAAACAAAATGTTTACGAAAGAAAATTATTTGTAGACCAAAATTAAACTTAAATACAAAATTTAAAGTTAGAGTTTTAATATTTATCATTCGATATCTTCCAACTACCTTAACATTTACATTTGTTAATAGTTTTGTCGACTCTTCTAAAATATTGAGCAAAGAAGAACTATCTTAAGTGCTTAAGTACGATGCGGTAAAAGTTATGGATTCGTTTAAAATTGCAAACAAGTAAAAATCACTTGCAAAGAATGAATATGGAAAACATAAGATCTACCTTTCAAATGGGCTTTCAAGTGGGCTGCTATAAATTACCTCGTGGTTAGAACCTTTTACGCAGCGTTCTCTTTTACTGATGAAGTAACTTTTTGCACCAATGATCATGTTTTATCTCAACAGTCGTCGATTATGTTTACGACTTCGTTGTTTTTATTTAAGTGTTTAAGTGTCTTACCTAAAATAATAAATAACAGCATCTCTCGTTCAATGCATTCTCATATCCATCTGTACTTGATCTCAATTTTATCAGAAAAGCAGAATTTTTTATAAAAAAAAGATAACTTTCCATGGTATCATCATCTTCCGCTTATCACCGCCATCGAGGAACATACTGTATATGCCAAAAGCGAGGCTCCTATATTCGCAGGCATTTTTAGTAATACCTCACCTACTTTCAACAGCTCATTCAACAGATACCTCCTAAATAATAAAGAGAGTGTCTAATTTTTTCGAGGCAACTCCTCGAAATATAGTTATCATCTTCACAAGCCGTCTTAGTGGTCTATACATTTGCAATAACACTCAGGTGTGAACCGTAATATACACATATATGCATACACGTGTACATAGGGAACATGACAGCTATATACACACAACTTGTAGAGTTAATGTTGAATGTCTGGCTTGGAGCCAAGTAGATTCCTGGTAGGCCAACACAAGTTTTATAGTCTCCATGGGGGTCTACGAACGAAAAAAACGGATAATACAAATTGAGGTTATTGATTACCATCGCAAAGTATTTCTCGCTCGTTTGTTTCCAAGTGAAGCAATAAGAAGAATTTGTTTGTATTTGTCGTAAATATTATAATGCATTACCCAAACGAAGTAGTTCTCTGAGTTTCTTAATAGGCGACCTTGTAGAGCAATGTCACTGCCATCATTATATTTTTATACAACACTACGAGATTATTTCGGAACGTTATAAGTTAGAATGCCGTGATCTGATATTTTTGTATCGCATTCGCCGGCTATGTGTGATGACGTAACGGGGGCCCGCGCACGACGATTCGATTTCCTCGTGTAAATTCCTTGTATATTGTGTACATTGTACTACGCAACGGAAATACTCGAGCAAGTTGAATAGTTGTGCGCGGCTCTTCGTTACGTCGTCACTTACCGCCGATGTTGTAAAAGAAAGGAGCTAAGAAAGCTATTGTGTTTAGTTTCTTACATCTTACATTATATTCTGTCGTATACTTTAAGATTGTAAAGTATTTTTTTTTATATTACATATGCAATTTGGCAATCACAAGAGGCTAAAAATAAGATGGGTTTATTTTACACAAAGTTTCGGTAACAGCCAAATATTTTATTGTGGAGAAAATTTTTAAAGTATGAATTAAAATAAATAAAATTTGTACGAAAAAATCTTAAATATAATATTATAACTTCTATTACCTTACAAAGTTAACAAAACTATTCTCTAGAACCTGCAGAAAATTTGTTTTTGGAATTAACTCATCGCTTCGCCTGTTCCATCAAATGCTGGTAAAATTTAGGTGAAGCATAAGACTAAACTATATCCAATAGAGATAGGTCACAGTGCCTCGGTAAATTAGGCACCACATACGCAACAGTAGATGAATTTTGAAATTACATATTTTTTAAAGAAATTCTAAGAAAGTAGATTTAGTTTGTTTAATTTTATTTTTTCGAAAATACGCCAATAGAAACGACACATGGAAGAACAGTTGCTAGAGTTTGTTGTTTTGTATCCGACAGGCCTCTAGGCGATGAATCCGGCAAGCGGTTTTAACACTTTCGAACCTCGAAATAAAAAACCAGTTCCTTGGTTTCTCAAGCACAATAAGCAGTATCCAACTAATGACTATATAAAATAGTTCCTTCTATTCCCCAATGAGGCATAGGATGTCCACAAAATGTAACCAGTCAATTTTGCATTTAACTGTGACAATTTCTTATCTATCTTTCTTAGATCTTCATATATTCCTCCCTTCCATGCACTTCCAGTTTGTCTTCTGCTTCCTTTGCCTACCTATGCCCGTCAACGTACTTCCTTCGATGTATCTCTGTTTTATCATTTCCGTGTCTCTTCTATCTTTGGGGGAATAGTGTTTGGTCTTCTCCAAAAATCATTATTTTAGCTCATATTTGGACTAAAAATTCATAGTATTGTTAATAGTCATTTATTGATAAACTTCTGTTCCACTTGTGGACATTTCTCCGTCAGCTTCCACATTGATACATCAAAACTTATTTCATGCTGCTATTAAATAGTAGAGACAATTCTCAATTATGTCAGTGTATATAAGAAATTAAAAGAGGAGAAATGAATCCTGTAAATATAGATAGAAAGAAGAGGGAGAACTATATCAGGCTCAGATCAGATTTGAACCAAATAATCCGAAGATCGAGGATATTGACGAAATTTAAAAAAACGTAAAAACAGTGAAAGCATGTCCGAACGCTATTGCTAGCTTTACTAGAACTGCGAAATCAAGTAAATTACTGAACCGGCGAGATTTTCTCCCGGAATTTACAAACAGATATTTATCCAATTTAATTCAAAATAGAAGCTTTGTAATGCGCAATAAATTTGTACAAATGTACGCAATATTCCATCTGTAATTTTTCGAAGAATCTGCGAAATAAAACATTCTATTCTTTTTTATGTTTACCATTTTAATTCAGACAGAGTATCAAAACAACTCGTTAATTTAATTGAGTGAATTGATATATCAAAAGCTTTGGGAGTCTTCATTGTTTAAATTTAAAATCAGCTATTGTTTCCTCCTATAATTTTAACAAAAGATATTAAACATGTACTTCCTGTTATGTCCGCTATTATTCACTTCATATTTCGAGTCTAAAAAAAACTTCCTTTTTACAAATTTATATCTTTTGCTCGTTTAAATAAACTTGTTGTAAAACACTCAAGAAGATCAGTATATGCGTAACTTGGAAATTATAAAATTATATTTCCTGCATAAAAATAGTGTACTTCTTTATGTCTTTAAATAAATACTACAATTAATTCAATCAATATTAAGCGAAATTAAATTCGCTAGGTTAAAGACCGGACTCTCCATTTGTCAAGTGTAATGCTATCATAATAGTTTTAACAAATACAAATCAATCAACAAGATACCCTTCAGCAAAAAATTATCACATCTTATTCAATGCTTTCCATATCTTTCTCGATGTATTTGCACGAATATTTAAAATACAGAAACATTGAAAGCAAAAAATAACAAGAAATTCCATCTTTTATTCACTGACCGAATTACAGTTCTCCTAAGGAAAATTAGAAAAATATTCTTTTGGCAAAGAACGGCTTACCTGAAATTGTATTTATGGGTCCTAAATATATATTTTCTTAAAGGACAATTGGGCCCTGACTATATTGTTGGAACGTATTGGAACATATATTTAATCTTTTATTGGCATTTCGCTAGATAAAAGCAGGCATCTTTCCAACTAGGTGCAATGCGCACTGCTCAAACATGCACGTGCCAGATTTTAGACAATGATATATACACAAGTTGTTTTTAATTACTAAACTATCTAGAAACGGATGTTGTTTATTTACTTCTCCCTCTATTGTAAATCCAACGACCTTCAATTTTGAAAGTATCACAAAAATTTGCAAAAAAAAAACCGCAATGAACAAGTTGGCTATGAAATGAGACAGCGCATTACCCCATCGCCGTAATTCGTAATACTTGCCATTTACGATACTGATTCTTGCATCTACGTTTTCTAAAGTTTCTTAGATCGGTGCGCTCTTGACATCTCGCTCACAACACTTATTGCTCGTATGCATATATGTGTATCATTCACGGCTTATATATTGGAGCGAAACCCTTCAAGTGATAAATGGATTAGAATAATTGATCATGCGAAGTCGGGAGATTTTATTTAGGAATATGCTTTAAATATACTCTTACTGTACGATTAATTTCAGTCAAGTCATCATAGATTGAGCTAAATTTAGCCAACGAATTAATTTAAATAATAAATAATCTAATTAGTCCGGAGCAGCGGTTTCGAGGATGCGGGGATCTCCATTATTAACCGTGTGAGCAAATAATGTGGGAACAAACTATGTCTATTCTATCTCTACTCCTTAGAAAAAATTATTTACAAGTAATTACTTATATCGCCTACACCCATAACACTAAAACGTAGGAAAAGTAGGGAACCGTTATCAGACGATTTCATGTTTGGTAGAAATTGATGAAAGTAAAGAAATTGAGTAAAATAAATGATGTGATCAGTTTGAGCCTTTAATATATTGCTGGAATATCAAATCAGGATGTTATAAAAGGCAGTGCGACAAGCAATTTAATCTTGTCTTTGTTATTGTATTAAATTAGTTCAACTACAAAATTGGGTTAAATCAAGCGGCAAATATTATTAGGAATAATTAATTTGTCCCCAATAAATGATATAAAAAAATATTTCATCGTCAGGCAAATTGCGTTAATTATTCAAATTATGTTGTGTACGGTTAGAAATGTTACCTTTGCCGTTTAGGTAGTACTGTTGCTTACACGCAGCAATATTAAAAAAAATAAATATGAAATTATTTTATTGCATCTATCTTCAAGCCTAATGGTTTTAATAATTACAAAAAACGCAAAAATAGAAAAGGCAAACAATTTCAATGGTGATTTCTCCAAGGTGGACGATTTGTAATTCACAAAAAAAGAATTTCGTAATATCACTTACGGATTAGAAAGTGTTACCTTCATCAAAGTTTCATATGAGATCCAGGATGGACGCTTAATTAATTCATGCCGTGAACTTTTAAAAACCTGGATTACCTTCGCTTTTCATGTTTTCATCCTCTAAAATGCTATAACAGGACATAAAAGGTATTACAACAGTTCCGCCGATTTTGGAAGTTAGGAACACGGAAATTATCAGTTAGACTTTTAGTTAGAAATAAAAAAAAATATCATTTTAGTGCTTTTCTAAAATACTTAAAATCAATAACATCATTTTTGGAAAACCAATGTTTTAAAAGAGTGAATTGGCTGTGTAGAAGTTCTGAAAATCGATAGTATTTCATTATTTGTAACTAGAAGCCTTTGAACCAAATTGCTTCCGTATTTTAACATAAAACGTAGACTGAGTAGGCACAATGGGGATTTGCATATATGCAAAATATTTTCACGAACCAGCAGAAATCTCCACTTTACAAAAACCCACGCTCCTGAATAAAATATTATATGTATAGTATGTAATACCCTTAGCATGTTTACGTCTGGTATTTTGTTAAATACAGTTGCTAGAAAAACGTTAACGAGTACAGCTTTTTTACTACATAATATATGTCTATCTAATAAATAAATATAAAATTTTGAACAAGAATTTTTAAATATTTATGTTAACATAAACTTTATCAAGTCCTTGGTGGAATCATTGGGTGATGAGTTTCGAATCCTCTTCGGAGTATTTGACGTACAAACAACAGCTGATACATATTACAACGAGAAATATGCACAGCGCTATTGTATGAAATCTGTAATAGCGAGCTACTAGATATTTTGTCAATTACTCCGCTACAGTAAAAGCAGTAAAGAAAATATGGAAAGTTAGATGCTAGATTAATTAAACAAGCAAGTTTATTTATTATATCGGATAAATACACAAACGATAATTTACCCTCAAGTGCAAAAGACATTTCATTCAACATTTTCAAGAAAAGACAAATTAATTAAAACATCATTTTGATCCAATTGCTTCCATATTCGGTTTGAAGAACCGAAGTTGTTTGGACCGGATACACGCGCTCGAGACGCCAGGGATGTCTATTAGATTGACGTCGAAACTGCAAACTGGGTAGTTCATAAGCGCAATCCCGACCTTAGCTATATATTCGTTGACGATGCAAACACACGTTTTCGTCCATAATAATACATTGCTTCAATGGACGCGATTTCAACTTTCGTGTGATCTTGTGCAAAAGCTAATCAAGTTCTACGATGTTCCGCAGTTAGCTGTAGATATTGGGCTGGTCTTCTAGACATTAAATTAGCTTCGGTTAGTCGTCGATGAACCGCCCATCTGTTTACATGCACATTTCTTACTACGATCAGCTCGATTTGCCACCCCTATCATCACCCCAAAAACATAATAGGCTGATATCTTTTATTAATACCAGTGTCGATACAAATTTACATACATCATGTTATATGTGGCAAGTTCAGTGTTTTATAATGAGAAATAATGATTTTCTTTCTATTTTTAGAAAGTATCGCAATTAAATAAAAAGGTTTTGTAAAGATTGTTTACATATTAATTATTAAGCTTTTATAACCTGACATTAAAACATAGTACAAATAGGATGTATACTCGCAAAACGAAATAAAAATACAGCATCCGTTCTGTTAATTTGTGCGATATACGATAAATTGTGATTAACTTAAAAAGTGAAATATAAACAAACGTAACCTTCCTCACAAACCACCGCGTTTAAATGCCGATGTTGTAAGACAGAATTTACACACCTTAACGTAATTATTTATATTCCAAGCTACGCTTTTAATTTCTTTCTAAAACGTTAGATGAAACGCATAACGAAATCAAAGCTATATATCTAATATCCCAATTCAAGAAAACAAGCACAAGGTGGCACAATTAAATGCACGATATAAAAACTGACATAAAAACATAGGATGCACAACATCTCGCTACTTTAATCAATAACAAAATTAAATCTAAAATAGCTTTCCCTTTCTTAATATAAACGAAACGTGGAATTCCCATTGATTGAAGAGAGGCATGCATGTATGTACGTTAATTGTAAAACTACGAGTACATACGATACGCACATAAATTTGGCAGGAAATTCTGCAGCTATCGACAATCAGGCACGTAAACATATCTGAATATTGTATTTGTTAACATTGGTTGCTTTGAAGTAGTTGACAGATAGTGTTGATTGTGGGTATTCAATTGTAAGTTGTTTTAACTCTAGGAACGCTTGGCGTATAAATAAACGCAATGAACAGTTCAAAATCGTCAGAAATAACAGTAACCTTCTACAAAGAAAATAACTAGAAAACTGCTAATAACCAGTTCACACGTAGTAATGAAATCGTTAAAGATAAATGTTTAAGTTCGCTCCTCAAGTGTATACGATAGGCTAAATAATATTTAAACAACGTGGAGCACGTGTTTCAAGATATGTACGTTAATTTCTTTGTTAGTTAGCCAGTAATTGCTGTACGTTAATGCATAATCTATTAGTTGCTTAATTATCTCCTGTGAATAAATAGCTACTCTCGAGAAATTGTTTTTATTTTGTGTAATTTGTCGTTACTACAGTAGCTATCCCAAACGAGTGTTTTCTGGGAAAGATTCAGGGTTTAATGGAACGCCCATTTTAAAACATTACTTTAATTAATATTTATTTATTTTCATAAAAAAATGGCTCTCTGTATTTACTTTGAATGTATACGACCTTTTAGTTCACCCTTGTATGTTAAGTGCATCTTTTCTTAATATTGTATATGTAAAGTTAGGTAACTGGGTTGCTCAGAAAAGAATATTGATTCCTTTACCATATTTTATTCTACGCACATTGTGATTAGCGCAAGACCACACGGATATAGAAACAAGATGATGTCACCCACTCGAGCATTATAAGATTATCATAAAAAAGTCTTCTCCCAACAACCAAGACGATAGGACGTCCGACCAGCGTCTAAGAGCGCAGACGGTTAGCTATTCAAACCCTAAAAAATTCCCTTTACCTCGCAGAACAAAATATAATTGGAATTCCGGCGTGGTCGGATGAGCTGTAGCTCCGATTTCATTATCTAAATCATATGTTCTCTTTGTTATAAATTTTAATTGGTTACGAAAATTAATATTAAAGCTGAGAAAGCAGCAACCTAAGAAATTATAAAAGTCTCATTAATACCAAAATAAGAATTTCAAAGAAAGTAATGACTTCTTTTCCATTTCATTTAGTTTGCAGTTAGTTCCGCGGCAATTTGGCACAAAACCTGGGACCAACACAGCCAAAGAAACAACAAATTGGTAGATGAACTGTATCTTCAAATAATGCGAAGTTAAACACTTGGTCTTAAAAACAAAACAAAAAACAAGGATGACAGCTGTTCTGATTGTACAAAACAAGTGAGGCTTATGCTAAAAAAGGCCACCAAATATCAAACCTAAATGCGTTGCCGTTGCACGTTATTGCACTTGGTGCAATATTGTATTCGCACCTATATACCAGTAAACAACACATAAGTATCTGTAACCTCCGCACCACACAAGTTTAATTTATTGTATATAAATTAAACACATAACAACACCATATATTAATAATAATAGCAACACATAATAATTTAATATTATTATAATAATATGTTGTTTATCATACTACGCCACAGTCCCTGCTATCACTATTGACCTATATACCAGATTTAAACATAATAAACATTGCAGTTCACACACAATAAAATAAACAACATAAAATTCTATTCACATCGAACAACTAACACTAAATTATTAAAGCGTGGAACTGTAAGAAAAGAATTGGCGGCAATAAGCCACCGAATTGTCCGTAAAGCAGACCGCTACGAACGTCGTAAAAGTTTATATGGAATGTAATAATTTTCTGTTCGTATTTCATACGAAAAATGCCAATTAGCTTTATACGTATGTACATACACCGTAAAGCCAATCATTAATACGAATCTTATGTATCGATCGTATCGGAAAATTTAATTATATTTCGCTCAAAATGTCAACGAACAAGTTGAACGTATATAAGAGTGAAATACTGACATTTTATATTTCATCAATAGAAGTTGTGAACTTTTCATCGTTACTACTACACGCAAAAGCGAAAATTTCGTTCGTGAAAACAGCTGCACAGTGCCTAAAGGTGGTTGCTTATAATTCAAATTTTAAACACGTTGAAAAATTATTCTAAACAAAAGCTTTTAAACAATTTTTTTACTCTTTACTTTGTTTTTCTCGTACTTGCTTGCTTTTAATGTTACTTCGTTTCTTGTACTTTTTGAAAGGTAGCTTGTTTCTCCCTGCAACCACATATTCTTTCAATAGCCTTCCTTCACAAAATTTAAAAAAAGTTTTTAACCAGGCAACACAAAAATTCTGAAAAAAATTGAACCTTTGTAGGTTTGTAGACTAATATACAATGACCAGCGAACGGTCACTTTCTTTACGTTACCCTAAAGCATTATATGTATATTTATAGGGTGCTACATGAACTACATCATAAGTTATGATTCATAACAAACACATACGTATGTATTAAACTTATTTCAATTTATTTCATTTTACCACCTGAAATTAAATAGGATACTAGTAATTGAAACTACCTTAAATACACTATAAGGCATATTCCTCCAATTTTAAGTGATCTCGAAAAACGAAGTATATGCTTTTAAAACAGCCGCCACTAAACCTTAATGAGCTAAAGAATGTAAATGAAGAAATTGATGCATTGACTTGAGCGAATTGTATTAATAATTTTATTTTACGTGAAACAATTGCATGTGCTTATTTAAAATCTCATATCTACCTTGAATAGAAAAAATATGTCATCTAATAAGCAAGATGTTCAGTTTTCGCGACCTTCGAATCAAGTTTTTTTATTTTTAATTTATATTTTATTTTAAATGCTCCTCTTCGATACATGGCGATTTTTATCAATATTCTCTGTAACCTAGTGTTTTAGATTACCGTATGCCTTATACAATAGGATTTCTGAATTTACCTCAAATGCCCCCAAATTCAAAAAGTCGCGTAAAGATATTAATCAAGAGTATAGTTTATGCGGCTACTCACAACGAGCAATTCAAAACGGTAAAACGAATAATAGATTCGAGCATAATCAACAGAAGAATATTGTAAATATGCAAAGTATTGAATATTTGAGCAAACAAAGCAACTTGTATCAAATACACTAGAGAAATGAAGCAGTACCAAATATGCGATCTCAAAAACGTCACACATACCAATCATTTGCCACACCCAACAAAATAGTAGCACATTTACGAAAACAAGATTGAATAGTTTAAAGAAATAAAATTATAAGAGCATATCACTTCTTGAGTGATTTCCAGAAAAAAAAAAATAGCTAATTACTAGCCGTAAAACGAAAAAACAAGGAAGGCTGTCATAATTAAATATCTCGATAGGATAAAACGCCTCAGAAACCGATCCATGTAATAAAGGAAATATTTTTAGAAATATCACATGACCGTAACCGCTATCTTTTAGCTCAGTGGAAGTATGTACATATGTCACATGATTCCCGATTAATTTTAGACCAGGAATGAGGATTTTATGCAAAGAAATAAAAATAATAATGCCACGCAAGCACAGTTTTAGCTGTAGCGAAGGAACTTATTTTTGCGGTTATTGCTAAGACCATGCGAGGACAAATTTTAATATTTGCTTTTGTATACTAAAAAAGTAAATATATAACAGCCGTTTCTGAATCATTGTGTACGTGTATGAACTTCGTGCCAAAATTAGTGTTACCTTAGATTTTCACGATTTTCTTTTTGAATCATTTAAAATTATAATAATGAAACAACTTTCTTTTATTTAAACTCATTTATATTCTGCCTCCCCTTTTATACTTTGAGAAAAACTCATTGACGTAGTATTTCCCAGCACGCGTTTATGCTTTTCTGTTTTGAGCTGATTACCAAATCGAGTGATGTAGGAACGGTTATTCACCTTCTTAATTCTGATTTTAATTTATTCTTCGTGTTACATTTTTATATGCACGTACAAGCTTCGAAGAACAATTAAAGGTGGCAAGCAGTGAGTTTGAACCAGGCAAAAGCACACAAGAGAGCTGACAGCACAAGAGCTGGAACGTGTATCCGAATTCGAACGGAATATGGAAAAACGTAGGTGATAGCCACTCCCGACTAGTAACATTAAAAAAAGTAACAAGAATACATTTGGGACAAATAAAATAATTTTAGAGAAAAACAAATAGATCAGAAAGTGAAGCTACAGATATACAATAAAGTAGCTATATCAACGATTTCATATGAATGCCAAAGATGAATACTACAGCAGAAGCACGAATCACCAATAAATTCTATTGAGGTGAAGTACATGAGAAAGATCACAAAACTCCGTAACAAATGAACAAATTAGAAAGAAGGCAGTTAAACCATCGGAAATAAAAGCCTCTCTAGTGATAGAAGGCTAGATTTCTAGATGAAAATTCCTTTTCTGACCAATATCTTGAAACGTTAGTGATATAACTCCAGGAAACGACAGTTGTAGTGAACATCGACAATTACTTCTATTGTATTTCATTTTTTCCTTTCCAAAACTTACAAACTATTGTAAAATCTTTCTACGACGAGACTCGCTGTAAATTTTAGGAATCGTAAATCTCGCCAATTAATAATCGTTACGCTAGTCTTTATCATTCTCAGTAAAGTTTCACGTTGTAGTGGTCTGAACTTCAGCTGCGTACCTGCTTCATGCTACATCTCGATTAAGTAATTTCGCTACATATTTCAACATCAATGGACCAATCGTGGAAATAAAACAATCACCAACGTGATTAAAAGATTGCTTTAAAGAACGTTAATTTTATATTTGACGTTGAGTCAATCTGTCATCCAGGTAATTTGTGTCTAATTAAATCTTCGGTTAGATGGTGGTAATTTAAAGCATTCAGGAATAGGTCAAAGTAATTATTTAGAAATAGCCGAGTTTCAAAAAAAAAAAACAAATAAACAAAGCATTTATGAAGTGAAATTTCGATAAATGAGGTTAGTTACTTAAGTTTCTATACCACATTCAAAGATTCATTTAAAAATTCAAATAAATTTCTAAACTACCAAAAGAGCGTCTTAAAGACACTCCCGCATCTCACGGCTCTAAATTTCATCCAAATAATTTCCAAAAACATAAAAGTTTCGAAATGTTTTCTATTTTTCCCCGCATAAAAACATTACAATAGGTATCAATGAAATATGTAAATGGCAAAATTTTCACTCGTCACGAAATGTTTAAAACTTTACGAAGAGGAAGAACTTCGGTAATTTAATTAGCAAGTAAACACGAACCAAACTAGCGAAATTCTCCGTAACCCACAAACTTTCACCAACACTTATTCACAGAATAAATCTGTAAATATTAATTGCTGCTATTGTATTTTGATGTTATTAAAAACGTTTTTGTTCTTTGTTTTTCTTAGAAAGTTTTTAAATCTGAATAATGAATAAATAAATTGTAAATGTTTGGAAGAAAAATTTTAAAGCACTTCAAGTAATTTCGGAGATGATATTCCCAACTTTGGGCATATTTCATAATAAAACTTTAAATTGGGCACCGTACGCGTACCAGAATTTCCGTTCGAAACTTCGACACATAGCAAATCGTAATATCGCTTCAAAAATCAGCATTAAAATTTTAAACGGACTCTACTCCATCGCTCCAGTTTTAGTTTTTACTGGTAACGCATGAGTGTCTGCTATAAAAACCTATCTCGGTTTACGCTCTATTTTAATTTAATTGATCTATATTATGCCGCAGGCTTATGGTTATACTATTATATTGCTTTTGTTTCTAATTTCATTCAACGGGCTGCACGCATTAACACTAAAAATTAAAAATAAAAGTGTAATCGCAATTCTCTTGTTCTCCTCTTGCTGCTTTAAAACACCTAAAGACAATATTAAAAACCTCGAAGTGTACACTGCGAGAATTAAATAACCCTAGAAACTTTAATCGTGATATCGCTACACGTTTTCCATCTATTTCCTATTGCATATTACCAGTTGAATTAACATACAAATTTTTATCTTCCTGAAAAATCCACTACAATATGCTCTTGCTCTGTATTGCCGAAACACACATATCTGCTGTCTGAAAACCCTTACATTTCAATTGTTGTCACTCTTCTAAAATTTAACTCTCTTTCTTCCCATATCTTGTATCACAAATTAAATTAAATTCAATTATGACAAAACAATTTATTGTAGCCTATCTACTCAATGATAAATATAACCTACTTTCGCTAATATGCAAGAAAATGGTTGTCATCAAGCGGTTAGAATTAATCAACAGATGCTTCTAATGCTTCTAATCAGGCATCTGGCGATCAAGCGTAATAAACGTAAAATGGACATAACCCAGTTATTAGAAATGCAACGTTACAGGATTGAATAACGCGCTTAAATTGTTCAAATTACTCTAAATACCGAAAAAGTTTCGCGAAAAAATGTCGAAACTTACGTACAACTTTTAGTAGAAAAAACGCAAAAATCGTTCGCCGCCAAAGCGATGTGATAATGATTATGTCTTCATCGTTATTCGTATAGCGTCCGGTTAAATCAGGAAATTGCGTATAGATCGTACGAAGCTGCTTCTATTCACTAACTGAATACTGCAAAATGAATCAAGATTCCACAAAATAATAATAAAGCCGACATAGCGATTATGCAGCGCCAATTTCTAGCACCATAATATACAAAACATGGCTTTTTTTCAATTCTCACACAGTGTTGTTCGAATTTCAGCTGAAAACCAACCACCAATCTTACAAAACTATTAATCCCTTACTTAGAAATAAAGCAACTCGATGTCTAACATGGCATGTTTGAGTTTGTCGAAAATGTAACTAGTGGCTTTTACCGACTTATTTTGTATTTGGAAAGCGGACATGATTCAATTTTCCCGCACATACGCTAATTCTACACCAGAATTATCCACAACAGAGTTGTGTACGGTATAATCTGCATACTGCGACAAAGAGCAACGAGGCATGTGTCTTATAAATAACAAAGGTTCAAGGATAGTTTCTTTTAGGATACCACAAGCATCGCGCACAACAAAAAAAAGCTCTTGCTTACTCTTGCTTGCTCTTGCTGATTACTTAGCTAATAAATCAAAAATTTTCGATAGATCAGAAAACATGGTAATCTACAGTATTTTCCCAAGCAACTTCTTTATATACTGTAATATTTTGCGAAGGGAAAACTTGCGGAAAATTATGAAATTTACAATTTTCCGAAATTCTTTAGATAAAATATAGGGTCCTGAATTTCGAAAGTATCTGTAGAACACTCTTTCGGCAATTTGTTGTAAGTTTTGATTCGAGGAAATAAATGAATCTTTAAATGAATTTTAGAAACTTAAATGAAAGCTAACCCTCCACATAAATAGCATGTTTACACGTGTTGTTATGGACCTTCGCGGCCGATGTTTTCTTTCTTCTTTGTCTAAAAGATTTAAGTTGTCTTGCTGCTGTACGTACAGCAACATGCAGCAGCCCAGAAGGAGCTGCATGCAAATTAGAGCGAAACGTTGACTTGCAATTACAACGCAGTTTCAACCCGGAAACCTAAATTTTTTTAAAAGCATGTTCGTACGGTATCTTTCAGGAAATCGCTACTTCTAAAGAGGACACGTGACTCATACTTTGAATGCTAGAATGTTATTTTTAAATCTTATTTGCACAGCAAATTTCGATGATGTTCCAATCTAGGAATGCAAAGACGTCGAATTACATACGGATACTATTAATTTTTGATGTAGCATGATGCAAGTGATACAGTGTCTTTAGCATAAATTCTATGCTTTTCCATGACATTTTACACCATATGCAACTCTATAACCTGACCCGTTTCACCACTACCGCTGTTAGCTGGACTTATCTTCTAATATTCTTACTTGAATTTGTTTTAGAAAGATCCTAAAACAGACACTAACTCATGATTGTTTCAAATACCTTTGCAATAGTGGCTGGAATAGCGATTTTTCTGTGATTACTAAGTTCAGATTTGTTACCTATCGACTTTTCTTCCTACTTGTTCTTTCTGTAACCTTTTAAATTATTTGGAAAACTACCATCAAGCAAAGAGGCGTAGTGGGCGATAAATGTTAAGACAAAACAATGAACAATTTCGATAAAGTGCTTTTCAGAAGTTTCGAGCAGTGAAACGTCGGACTTCATATTTATCTGTGGGTGTAAGATAGAAACTACATTAAAATTCAAGCATTTAAGTTAAAGAAAAAATGTACATCATTAATTCAAATACCAAATTCATGTATCTACACACTTGCACAAAAAGTAACGGTAGAAGCTTTGGTAGGCAAAACTTCTCTATTAATTAGTGAAAGGTTTACACAAACTGATATCGACACCATAAATATTGTAAAATTCTATACGCAGAATGTGAATTTCATAAATAACTCGCTATCGCGTTACAACAAAGTTTTACACCTGCTTTTGATATTTGTTATTGCCGCAAAGTTGATGTTCACAAAGGTTATCACCGCCATACGAATATACGCAAACAAAAACAGAACATTATATCTACATAGGTGGTAGATATATGCTGCAGTTATAAATATTATCTTGTTTAATTTAAAAATACGTAGCATGCTGATGTTGAACGAATTATCCCTTGCAGGATAAACGTTAGTGATCGATATTAGTTTAACTTTACGTGAAATAAACTTAGATTCGTTAGTCGTGCAGACAAAACGTATAAGTGGTTTTAGAATCAAGAAATAGTATATAATAACTGAAGCAATACTCAGTTTTCCCTAGAAACTAGGAACCTTGGACCAAAGAAATATTAGACAAGTGAAATTATTGAAAGCTCTTTCGAATGCAAATTGAAAATTATTTTCTTTTCATCCTTACAACATTACAACCTCTGCTTTAGAAATATATCAAATCTTTTAGTTAGTTTATCTTAGAGTTTAGAAAAAATGCTAGCAACAAATGGTGACAAATTAGGACAATTCATAAACTACATAATACGAAAAGAAACCACATTTTTGTTAGGTCAAATAGATGCTCATCACTTTCACTTGCCGGTATTTTTTAATGTAGAGAACATATTAAAATACACTGATTACCTTCTGTGTGCATATAAATGTTGAAAAGGTGCGTGCTTATTTTCAAAAATTTAACCAAGTTCAAATTATTATTGCCTTGAAATTCTGTTGACATTCAAGTATTTATCTGTTTCAAATTTAAATGAAACACGACATTTGCAATTACTGAGATCACAATTATGCTAACACTGCAACAACGAATTTATTCGATTAAGTTTTATGGAATTGGTGATATTTCATATCGAAGAGCGATCAACAAATTTAACGTTAAATTCCACAGCATTAATATCGGTATTAATTCTTTGAAAATGCTTGTTAAGAAATTTGCTAAAACTGGCTCTGTCGTTAGAAAAAAGAAAACATAGAAACAATACAATGAAGATGAGGCATTAACTATTCTAGCTACAGGATCTGTATTAAAAGATCCAAAGAAATCACTACATAAGAGAGCAGCCGAGTTGGGTATAAGCAAGAGCTACTGGAAAAGGTCTTTAAGAAAAGCAAGATTCATCCGTTCAAACCCAAATTGATTCATACTCAGGAAACCCGGGCTGATATGTTAGGACTAGAATTTAATACTTTGGTTGGAGAAAAATGTTATGGAGGATCAATTTCTCCTTCATAAAATTTTGTTTTCGGATGAAGCTACTTTTACCACTAATGGTTATGTGTCATCCCACAATTGCAGATATTAGACGAAAAGAATTAAAATTTTCATATTAGTGGGAAAGACCAGCGCTTTAAGGAAATAAATGTGTAATGTGGAATTTTATTCAGTAAAGTTACTAGTCTTTTTTTTCGAAAAGCATTTAAATCGACATAATTATTTGGATATATTATAAAATTTTGTTTTATCATCGTTGGAAGATATTAACAGAGATACTTTCGGCAGGATGGATGCCCTGCGCATTCAACTAATTTAATTAGACCTGGCATGACGACCACTTTCCTGAAAGATGGAGTTTAAAGAAGAGCATTAAAAGATAAAATACGAAAAGTAATTAGTAAGATTGATATAAGAACATTTAGGAACGTTTACAGAAAATTTAGGTATAGCATCGAAATATGTGTGGAAGTAGGTGGAGGTCCATTATTTCTGTTACGAATCTATATCAAGTTCAGGCAAATACAAAAATAACCCAAAACACCAGAAAAACCAACATATAGAAAGAGAAAGGCTGCAAAAACTACAAATAAAACAGATCTCGAGCAAGGTTAGGGCCGTTTATTTCATTTACGCAACCGCTTGAAAGTAATACCGGCAAATACCGCCGAGGCACTTGAAATCATTAAATTAAATGAATTAAATCAGAATTAAACAATTTTTAATGCCGAAATAGTTTACAACTTCATTAAATGTAACAATTAAGTATTACAAAATTTAACAGCTTCCTAGATTAGTCGCCTTTATTTGACCAAATTTAATTTTAATCTTTTAATTAATTTTGAATCGGAGAAATACAATTCAAGTTTTCAATGCCAAATTTTGTTTTTCATGCCTTAATATAGTTACATAATTTTTTCTTTTTTTAAAATAAAAACCGTCATGTGCCAGACAAGGATAAAAAATTAATTTAAGAAAGAAGAGACCGTCAACACTGCTTCGCCTCACAAACTTGCAACCGTAAACAATTAAAGATGAATGTAAAGTTCATTTCAAATTTAATCAAGTTGAATTCATACACTTTTTAATTACAAATAATAATCAACGAAAACGATATATCAACATAACGTTCAAGATCCTTAACCTTTTCCATGCCAGTACATTAAAACCTACTTTACCTTCTTTGTGAGCACGCATACCCTGGATATTTAAATTTATTATGCTTAAGGATCTAGGTGAATGATAATAAGCGCACCACGTATTATAGGTATATGGAACGTTCTTATAATAGACGCATGTAATAAATAAGAACCAAACAAAACCTCAGGCGCATTGCTATTAATAGAACCATATTTCCAGAAATAGGATTCTCATAAAGATTCAAGAATAAGATGAAAAACAAATATACATCCACTCAACGCGGGTTGTTAAATAACGATGATTGAAGTGTCTGAGTACTATTTTTGTCGCGTCACTATTCGACAGTATTGAGATCGCAACCTTAACATTAATACACATAGAAGATCTAAAACAAGCATAAAATTTAGGTCAGTAAGATGCAATTTAGTTTAAGCAAGACATGTTTACAGATGACAACTATACGTCAATCTTGCAATAATGCAGCCAAGCTGCATGTTAAGATTTTGTCGGTGTCTTAGGATCAAAGCTCATTCACCTCCTGTTGTCACATTTAAAGAGATCGTTCTAAATGGTAATAGTTAGTATTAGTTTCGATTAGCTTTGATCATATGATCAAAGTAGATATTATTAAAAGTACAAATTTAAATGATTTTTTGTCATTGTTACTATACTTCTTGCTAGTAGTGTTTACAATCTCACGACAACCGTTTTATTTTTAACTTGGAACACGTTTTCTCTCGGTTAGCATTAACGCTTCCTCGAGAGCTTTGCATAACAATAAATAATCTGTAAAACGCACATATTTGCGCTTTTATACACTATGGACGTGTTTACATAAAATCGACACCACATAAATTTATTCTCTTTAAAAGCTTTTAATGTTTCAAGAAAAGTCTGATACTAAAATACAATGAAACAGACCGTTTGACCTCGCTAAATATATTAACAAACGAAAATCTCCTTTGTGCTATACAATCGACACTACCCTAGTTCATCTATTAAAAACAAATGAAATAGCTTAAATTTTAAAAATCATTTTGTATTTGCCAGTATTTTTCTGTATCCACTGAAGAGATTAAAATTATGTAAATAAAATTACTGCGTTTAATTTTAACTGTACTTAATTAAATTTGTGCCAGATATCGCCAGAAAATTAACTTAAAATTAAACGTTACAAGTTGAAAAAAAAACGTCAACGATGTACTTGTTTAGCTTTTTTTCAGCTTAATGAGGGTAGGATCCTATGTCGCCCGCATCACACACGCGTTGCGTTTCGTACAACCATGAAAATATACCTTAAATCTTTTCACTTCGTATCGCACACGATAGCCACCTATCTAATCTTCCTATTTCATACCGCTAGGTTTAGTTAGTTTAATAACTTTAACCTTAGTTGCAACTGTAACCATAGCTATGTTCCAAACGAAGACAAAAATGGAAAAAATTGGTGTTTTTCATCATCAGATCAAAGCCGCGGCGCCACAAATATTCAAACAAGGATTAATGAGCGCGAGGGACGCTCGTATTCGTTGTGCAAATATTACAATTCGAAAAGAAAATGAAATAGTAATTTCAGACTGATTGACAATGGATACATTGAACGAAACACATTAAAAATATTTTCTTAACGGTATTTTCGTAAAACAATGGTGAGAATATTTTAACGTGAGAATTCCTTCTTCTAGAAAGACTTTAAACCTACTTGCGTCAAGAAAATGAATGCAAGTTAAACAAATGTACCGATATTTTCTAAAAGTTAGTCACGTCGAACAAAATTAGTGAAAATTAACAAATTTGGAACTAGGCTACTTTCTGACATACGGCTACGTAAGCCTGTCCTGTGACATCCTGCGTATCCTCCTGTGTGGATTATTATATTATTTATTTGCATTTGAGAGATTTACTTCAGAACCACGTACGTTTCTTCTTTAAAAAATGCTCGTAAATTTTATATTAGTGAAGTGTAAGAAATCAAAACCCGATTTTATAAATGACTTGCTTTGATCTTCAGTTATTCAGGTACATGTCCTACCATGTTTATGGAGTTACAAACACTGTTCTCGTTAATATTACGATTCGCTAATTACATCTTAATGTACATTTTAGATGAAAATTATTATCTGCTTAGATTTTACGAAGGTGTTACCGGATTTATGGCGATTTAATGTTTAAAGTTTGCTAAGGGTGCAGAAAAATTTGATGACATTTTAATGTTTTCCACGCAGGAAGCATGATCCGAAAAAATAACGATTTCTACAATCTCCGATCATTAAAAATGAATAATGTCCATATTGCACACTTGTTAGCGTCTATGCTATCATTATGGATAATAACTGGTGTTATATTTACGAAAGCAATGCAAAAAGATGCGGGTTTTATTTAATGATATTATTAAGATCTAATTTGCGCTTCTAAAATTCATGTAATTATATAATTAACACGTTATTTATCTACGGTGAAAAATACTACTTGATAGCCTTTAGTAATTTCGATTTGCTTCTTTTCCGCTCCAAGCTAAGGAAGTATTAGGATCACGTGAAATAAAAAAATAATCATCCACATAGATTCATATAAGCTAGGCATTATAAATGAATAACGGTGCAACTGCTATAAAAATACAAAATCGTGTTAAACGAACAATATTTAATAACGCACAATGTAAATATAATACTTCAGCACATCCGTGCAAATACAAAATAAACGCTCTAAATATATCCGTGATGCAGTGAAAGATCAGCTGTTGAATATTTTCCTTAAAATAAACCTGCCAGAGTATAATCTTTCGTTTGAGGCATTTTGTTTACGTATAAAGCTTCTACACCAAGTAAAAATAATTACGCACATTTACAACTATGGTATTCTATATCTGTATCGATTCAATCAAATATACGATTGCTGTAGCGAACAGCTTAATTTTGAACACATAATAACCCAGGAAAATATTTGGCCGAGACAAATCAGATGTTAACAACTGCTACAAAAATTAACCATCCAGTAATTTAAGTGGTCTACTATAGGATCTCTCCTTAAAGATAGGGCTTTTATTTTACATTTAAATAGCGAAAAACAAGGAATAGACTTACTCTCGCCTGATAGCTTATTAAACAGCTCATGTAGTGTACGGTGCAAGTACGAAAATGTTAATGTCTTATTAATTTGAAATATGCCTGATTCTCTCCAGTATATACCGAAAATAGTACATAGTCAACAGATATGTGCTAGCGATGTCCTCTGAGTTTACCCAATATACACAGTACGTCGTTTCGAGCTTAGAGCAAAAGTATATCCAGAAGTGAATAGAACAGAAAGTCAACATTTTGCTAACGTAGGTAATCAGTCATCGGTCCATCAGAAGTGGATGTCTGCTTTGTTGTTTTAAATCGAATGCCTACCATCTTACCACATATTTTGATTCCTTTTGAAATTCTGAAACGAAATTGGTTACAATTACCTATACGTAAATGTTACCATCTTAAAAAAAAGATCGACTCTTTCAAAAAAAGTTACAAACTTAATTCATCTGTTAATTATAAAGTATGCTAATTACGGAAAAGTTGTTTCGTTAAACTAATGTAGAAGGTTTAAATAAATTAAAAGTACTACACAGGATGTTTGAATTTTCGAAAGGAATTTGGAATTAACAAAATTAGCAAATGTCGATTTTTTTAGATAGCATTCTTCTCAAATACGTATAATTTTGAATTGTACAGAAAAATTCATACGTACCCCGTATACAATATACTATGACCTATACTATACTTTTGCAAGTACCGTTTGATGATACAAAATGATACAGAAATAATCATCTTTGGATACTTTGTAGAGTGTACTGGATAGTTCGCAGAAATTGCTTTTGGAATCAAGTTGACAACTGCTCATATGATCTTATTAAAACATCGATGGTAACCATGAAAATATTATCTCAATCATCAATCTCAACAAAATGCGGAATTCTCAAGCTTAATAATATCGACCGATAAAGTTAAATTTACCATAAAGCTGTTTAAACAATAGACACAACAGTCAAGCAGACGATGGGATACGAGAACAAAATATTAAAGCATCCTGCGGCTTTAATGTTTCCTGCTCGACATTTTTACAACGAAGATGTAAGTGGGAAAGGATATGTCTATTGTCTATATACGACGTACCAGTAACAACCCAATGAATACAAAGATTTTAAATTGGTTAACACAGTATTTTCGAACGTATACTAAGTGTTTCTACAAATCCTTATGTATTTTTACTGCAAAGTTTGCCTTTTTATCGTTTATCTTTGTTTTATTATAGTTAAAGATTTTATAAACTTATAGACAATTTATAAGGTACATCTGTATAAAAATCGTTTGTTTATTCTCATCCGTCCCTTTTTTATTAAGAAATGCTTAAATGCGCTTTCCACATAGAATACTTTATCGATTCTAAATCAAACAACAGAACTTTTTTAAAGAAAGAATAAAAACATTTTCCGAAACGTAACATGTAACAACTTAATTGAAAAAAACAAAAAAAAGAAATAAGCAGAACTGAAAATAAAACTGATCTAAATCCGGCTAAAAAAATAAGAGGAATAAGCAGCAATCTTCATATTGACAAAACTTCAATAATAACATAACATTTATTAGTACTCACCCCATATCTTCTAAACGGAATTAGTGAAATTTGCATTTCAAATAAACCTGTTGCGAAGGCAACAGTACAGCTAATAAACTTGATTTAAATCACTGACACAAAACCTTAAAATAAATGCATTTTCTATAATTAGAACACGCTATTGTAAAGCGGTACGAGAATAGACTTTTCAGTATGTCACTAATTTTCCAGAGGTGCTTCCGTATATTTGCTGTAAATACATATGTATGTACATACATACCATATCTTGCGGAGTGTTACTACTGTAGCTATAAATTCATATTATTAGATACACACAATTCCAGGATTATAAACCACTGCTTGTTCATTCATGGATATAATTATATTCTTTGAAATAGGATGAATGTATATGTGAAAGAGAAACAATGTTTCTTTGCCAGACAGATCATCAGATGCACCCAGTAATTATGTAACGCTGTTAAATTGTCTCTACATTACTATAAGATCTTATAAAGACTCTCCTCGAGAAATGTATAACTTAAACATATTTCTAAAAAAATCGGATCATTCTTTCTTATTACACCTGCTACAGATACCGATATCACTGATTGCCTAATTCTTTAAATTTTTCAGTAACACCAGATGAAAGCAACGTTACCGCTTATTAACATTAGTCTAGCTTAGCAATGTACCCAATACATTAATAGGGCATTAAGGCATGTGATCAATCTGCCATTCAAAACTTTTCTTTGAAAATTTAAACTGAAAGAGGTAATATCAATTACATAAGCAAGTACAAGCCCATAATATCGCATGACCAGTATTTAATAAAATTTATGAGCGCATCAAGAAGTTAGAAGAATCAAGAATATTCTATCAAATGTACAACATGTGTTCATTACCAGTAAAAACGAGCGAAAACGGCTAGCTCTATTCACTTTTTTGTCTGGCAGTAGAGTCAATGGCCAGCACTAGGGTTACTCATCGACTTTTAAAAAGCATTTGATTGTGTGAATCATGATCGTTCATTACGCAAACTAGATTATATTAGAATTCGTAGGATTGTTCAACAATGATTCGTATCGAATCAATAGATTCGGACCAGTTCATGATGATTGACGACTCGCAACGCAAACGATGCGAGTTCTAATAATCAAATAGATAATAAAAGCAAAAACTGCCAATATTGTCAATCTGACCTAATGCTAGTTCGAATCAAATTTGGCGACGACAAGATGCTATAACACTTACTTAGGGTCAGCTGCAATACATATTGGTATCCGCATTAAGTTCGTCCCTGTTCATTATCGTCATCATCTTCTATACAGGATAAGTATCTATTTATTCTATTATTGAAAAAACAAAATTAACTTATCAACAAACTGCCATTTAGATCTCATATCACACTAAGCATTAGAATTACGAAACCCTGGAATTGGTAGCACTGAATATTCAAAATTTTGGATCTCTACCTAGATTATATTATGTGACATGCATATAGACCTTTTATATGAGAAGCTCGTACATGTCATGCACTCATATATCAACGTAATTCACTAAAGTACTTCTTCTTCACATTCTTTGCGATTAATTTTAAACTCTACTGATTCACTGAAACGTGTTTATCAACATCAAGGATAACAAACTTATCCTTGATAATTTATACGTATTAGAAGTTCTTTGTTTTGTCTTCAAAGATCGAAGATCATTGGAACAAAGCCTTATTTGTCACATCAATACGACACAAGAATTCTTCCAAGTAGCTCCGAGACATGGAACGTCTTTATTTCAAAGTACCTTAGATTATATAGGATACAATAATATGATAAATAATCGGTTAAGCTGGCCTTCAGAAATATATTTATAAACAAAACACTTCGACAACCTGACGGCGCATTTTTAATTGCAATCAACGTATTTACTGTGATTTATTTTTGTTGCATCTCCTTTATTTTGACCTGTTATTCTATATGATGTACATGTAAATGTCAAATATTTTCAAAAATTTTGTTGATAAAATGTTATTATTGTTATTATTATTATTTAATGTAAATTTTCTACGAAATCAGGATACGCGACAGGAACTTAAAAAACATACCCGCAAAAAATAATGTAATTGTAGAGATTAAAGGTTGTTGATATTTTTAGTGCTTTAATAACAATGAAGCTGAAAAGATACGGCGCCAAGTTATATTGCTCATTGTGCCTAAAAATGTTTGCGAAATATTATGAGAAACTGGCTACCTAATAATAGCTACACAAAACTCCCATGCGCTATAAAATAACATGGAAGCTTAAAGATCGCCTGTGGCAAAGTAAAATCCAGTTAATAAATTCCGAAGAATGAAAGACGATTAACTCCAGTTGTTTCTTTTTTCCTTTTTTTTTCTTTGTGAAGGTTGACTTTTATGCCGTGTGTACAATTTCGAAACTGCACTCCTTTCTTCTTCATGTAATTGCTTTTAAAGTAAGAAGAATTTCAATAAATGTGCTGGTAAAACGATATTGTGCAATTAACTTGAAAAGTGCAAACTCTATTAGTTCGCATGCGAAAATTAAAATGTATATTGCGTTTTCGTGATTCATATCAATACGCTGTTTAAACGCTCGAAAAGCATAAAATAGCAAACTATGCTAAAGCATGAACTTATTCTAAATTTATAAGCAACAATATTGAGCTCTGGGTGAAAATCGATACATGAGCGTGCAGTACTATTGTTCCCAAACCGTTCTGGTTGTGAATAATTAGAAAGTGTTGATGTAGATAAGATGATGTACCACATTTGATACGTGGTCTACGGTAATTTCATCTGAAACAAATACCAACTAAATCCTGTGAGTGAGCTTAAATAATCGTTTACAGTTTCAAGTTATTCTATTATCTCTTAAAAAATTTGGGTTTTCAACTTGAAACCTCTTAAGTCTACCGACGTTTCGCTCACAGTCACACACTGACAGGTAACAAAACGTTCTTTTACGTCTTTCGATATATCTATCCGTCAAGGGAACCTGTATGAATCCGTAAAGACGAAGAACCGCCACCAATGACAAAGAGGCAGCGAGTTATATAAAAATATTAGAGAATAAATTAGATCAACACAAAAACACAGCTAAATAGTACATCGAAAAGTGTTTGCCTAAAATATTCAGTAAAATTCCTGAGTTGTTGTGTTGTTGTGTATGTTACATCACAACAATACATCGTCCCGTACCATAGCTTTCACGATCATATATTTGATTAAAAGTATATATGTGGGTGTTTTTCATTTATTTAATATTATTATATATATGGCCCAATTTGGTAATGTGTGACTTTTGACTATTTCGCTGGCTTAAAGAAACATTTACGAGACACGATGCTTTTGCCTGAGGAAGTTTTGCAAGCTTTCCAAAGGAGGATTGGTTAGCGACCTTTAAGATAGGAAAGAATGGTAAAATGTATTATTGCTATATTAAGTGAATTACTTTAAACATATTTAAAGCAAAATTCTAAAATACATTAACCGATACGTACAGCTTTCGGTTCTAAATGTTCTCCGGCGTCCTGACGAGGCGCTGAGATTTATCGAAAACGCACAGAGAGATACCTTAACAGTTTCTTATATTATCATCCAACCCAAAAACGCAGTGTTATCAATTTTCTTATGCATATCTGAACCCTATTCGCGTCCTCAAGATTAAACCACATCACTGAAACTCTGATCCGCAATAACTGAAAAAATAGTCAAGTCACCATTAACCGCTACATCAACCCGTCTCCACGACAAACCCACTCGCCTAATCCTTATTTCCGTAAGTAAGCGCAGCTTCCCAATATCGCATCAGAAATAACATAAAAACCATCTTCAAATCCAATTTGAAACTCACAGACTACCTTCCCGTCTAGAACCGCAATTATCTAGAAGCTCTTGGTGTCTACCAGATTCCATGTTCGTGCGGTAGTCCTCGGTCAAAACTTATCTTACAACCCTCACTATTATATTACAAAAACCCGTGAATCTACACAAGTAAACTATTCTGTAGGTAACTTAAATGAGTATAAGCCACTTAATTTTTAAGCATCAAGAACTTTAATTTTCGTTGTCAATATTTTATCTTCTATTTTCATTCATATACTTTTTAGTTAATTGGTTTATATACACGTATACGTCATTTATACATACGTAGATATAATTTCAACGTATCATATAACTAACACTTTACGAAAGTCCATCACTTAAATTAATATACGCATGTAGCTGGTAATTGGACACGTCAATGTTGACCGCTATAGATTTGAATACAATCACTTTTCCTGGTCACGTTGAAATACGACGTTGCAAACCATAGGTGTGTGTCCACAAATGGTTCAACACAAAGCCAATTATATATACACTCGCGGTTTGGCACGTCGTGTTTTATCGTAACAACGAAAATGGATAGAAAAGAATAAAGTCCGTTACCAGCATTGTATTTATTACATTATTACAATATTAAACATATTAACGCAATTGCCGTAAAATCGCAGAAAAGTATTCATTGTAATAAACTTTGTGATAAAGAACGTGTTGTGTAGATATCTTGAAAGCATCCTAGAAAAAATTTTGATCATTAAATTTTAATTTATGAGATGAGGACTATTATTTTAACTCTAATTAATAATCTCTTGTATAAATATAATTTAATCATATGCCATAAATTTAATAAATCATTTATTTTAGGAACATAGCTCTAAATGTATAAGTAGGTACCGTGCAGTGAAGTATGGTAAGTAATAAAAGTTTAAAAAATCAAAAAATGGAAGGAAATTAACATCAAAAAATAAATTTATTGCTCTAAAGAATAATTACTATCAAAATCTAACGTAGAACGATTTTTTATTATTTATTATTAAAAAAAGTTCTAAAATATTTATCTTTGAACAACTTACTTAATTTACTTGAACAACTCGTGGCATCGTTTCAATGAATTTTCTTACTGAATTGCCTGGTATGCTGTTCCATTCTTATTGGAGAACATTTCAAAGTTTATCCTTTTTAAAGTAGCACCCCACTTCTCCCTCTATCGAGCTCACAGTAGCAATGGTTTACTGGCTGTCAAGCGACTGTGTAAATTTCCTTTCGCTAGCTGACGTTTGACTGAGATAACTGAAAAAGTGATTAATTTTACTCGCTATTTCTGGTTATTATCATCTATTGGGGTGGCTATTCCCACTGGTGGGGGCCTTCATGATGTTCCAAGTCGCCTATTTGTCGATATTGACAAATGGTGCATGTTGCTGTCGACGGGGCTAGATTTAATTTTTCACGCTATTAAAGACATCTAAAAAAAATAAGAAACAATAATCAAAGACGGACATCTTTCTACCTACCCCTAAAATCCGACCACATTGCTGTTTGCCTCCCGGTTTATGTCACGTTCCTTCAAGAATAATATCTGCCCTCATCGTTCTTAAGGGTAGTAGGTGATATAACCCGAGTTCGGAACCAACCTGATGACGGTTGATAGATAGAAACATGTGCATTGGTTAGGTTTCCCTCTCCTCACATTCCTTTTGTCATGAATGATTCCATCAATACCATGACTAGCTCTACTAGCATAAATTTTTTGGTTATTATTTCTGTTCTTTTTTAATACATCGTGTGCAGCCACCTAGAACACGTGCGGAGGTATGTCTCGTCATGCAGCCGGAGAACTGCTCGGGAATGAGTTGGGTTCGCTGAGCTGTGTTCGCCTTTTATCGCTGCTTTCTAGAAGGCAGGGACGTGAATCCCTTGGCAAGAACGATGAGGCAAGTGTATCTCCTGACTCATGGTTCTTGAAGGTGGGTGATATGACTCGAGGCCTGCTATTACCTTGCAGTAACAGTTATCAGAATAATATTCAAACAATGACTAAATTCGGTTAAAACAATCTGTACGATCAAGCCGGGTAAGAATGTGCCCGAAAACAGAGAGATGAGCTCCCTTAAAATCTTTACCATCAAAAAGACGTCGACTAGAAAGTAAAGAACAATAATTGCAAATACAATTAGGTGTTCCATAAAACGTGTAATTACATTTTTTGTTTGTAGTACTTTGTGCATTTAAATTGCAGGGGTGTTCAACACAAATATATACACTCCGCCAAAAAAGTATCGCATAATTTAGTTTTGAATCATAAAAGTATCCCATAATCTTTGTTTGTAGCATAAAGTTGTAAATATACTTTAATGCGCTCTAAGATATAATTTCTATGATTGTTTAAATAAAATACAGGCCAAATAAAAACAAGAACTCATACTTGAGATTTTTATTAAAACAAGAAATTATAATTTTGGAAAGGAAAATGTCATAACAGTAGCTTTTAATACTGAGTATTGCCACCTCTGGCTCTTATGACCGCTCGCATACGGTTTGGCAGAGATTTGATTAACCTCCGTATATAAGCCTGATCCAAATTCTTCCACTCGTCGCGGAGAGCATTTTCTAGTCCATGCAGGTCCGCTGGGGCAACATTTTGGGTTCATGTCCGGACTTACCGCAGGCCAATCTAAAACTGGAATACCAACATCGTTAAGGTATTCCTGGACGATTATTGCAACATGCGGTCGTGCATTATCGTGCATTAACATGAATTCGTTTCCTATAATTGGCGCATACGGTACTACATGTTCTTCTAAAATGTCCGTTATATACCTGTGGGCAGTCAGTGTACCTCTGTCTACTGGTACTAACTCTGTACGACCTGTTAAACAGATGCCTCCCCAAACCATCCACCCCCAACCAACCACCAGCGAAATTAGGTCTAGGTCTGATATTACACTGCGAATAGCGCTCACCGTCTCGTCTGTACACTGAGATACGCCTATCTGAGGTGTAAAGATCAAATCTTGACTCATCTGTGAAGAGTATATTGGCCCAGTCATTAATGTTCCAATTTACATGTTCTCTGGCAAACCTTAAGTGAGCCACTCGGTGGTTCCTAGTGAGACGAGGAGCTGTTACAGCTACTCTAGCTCTTAATCCACTCTGTCGTAACCTATTCCGAACAATTCGAGTACTCACACGAGTATTTCTGACTCTAGCCAAGTCGTTCTGCAATTGTCTCGCAGTTACATATCTTCGACGTAATGCTTGTAGTAGTAAATAGCGGTCATCTTGGCGAGTAGAACATCTTGGACGACCTGGTACAGGTCTTCTACTGTAATTGCCTGTTTCCCTATATCTAGCTACGGCTCTAGGAACACTTGACTGATTGATGTTCATCAAATTAGCAACGTATGCTTGAGATCGTCCATCTTCGATTAAAGCAACTATAGCAGCCACTTGTTCTGAAGTTAAATTGCTCATTTTAGTTTTAAAAGCGTTGGTACAGAACTCTGACTTCGCACTTTAAAATTTGTCCGTATAGGAAGACTTTCAATAAACAACTGAACAAACCTTACACATATGCATTTTTCTAAATGTGTTCTTTTAGAAAAAAAAAAAGTAAAAAAGCTGTGTTCCATGATCTTGTTAGTGTTTTTATAGTTCACATACACGAGGCAAACTTTTTGTGAACGTATAAAAATATCTTGGTTTATAAATGCCCTTTTTTAGTTTATGCGATACTTTTTTGGCGGAGTGTATTAAAACTATGATGGTTGAATGCAGCAAGTACTATGAAATTGAGATATCAGTTAATTAAATATCGCAAGACTTTCTTCTCTAATCTTTGGAGAACGGTGGTGCATGGAATTTCTTTACGTATATGTAAACGTAAAGAAATTATAATTGATACTACAATTGCAGTGCATTATTATACCATCTAAAGCTGTAAAATCCGGGAAAGACAAATTAATAAATGAAACATCAATATGAATTAACCTCCACATTGTTGAACGCGCATATTATCTTTGGCACTGTTTATAAACGTTGCAACGAAACCATGCCGTCAATTACATTTTTTATGAGGCATATTTTATTCTCTGTATATTTTGCGCGTCAACGACTTTTAAGATTAGACAAAACCAGCAATAAATTGCGGACATTTTGTTAACATTATTGTCGACGGCGATCTGGTGTGAGCAAAATTTATTCGATAAATTCAACAAAATCCTACAGCGAATTTTATATGGATATCCCCTTTTCTCTTTAGAAATGTTGTCAGTAAAACCAACAAAAGAATTCTACTTTTTGAAACACTTCGCCGTCACCGCAACGCGTTACTAACACTGACAATGAGCGAATGTTTCGATCATCTACAGCGATAAAACAATTCAGTATGAAGCGTGCGTACAGTATTAGCGAAGTATTGTGGCATTACTGCTGAAAATTAGCGTAGCTATATAAATACGGAGTGTCATGGTAAGCACATCACAGCCACCACAATGAGGTGTTTCCATTCTAATATAAATTTTTAATTGCTCAGGATACGTGACAACAAATTTATTGCGAACTAATTTTACATTCCCTTTCGCAAGAGCAAAAGCATGCTGTTATAGATAATATAGTCTAAGCAACTTTGTTAAGCTCAATAATTCAGATTCCGAAAATCTGAAGCCGCCATTTATGAATTTTACAAACAAACAATTTAATATTTATGTATGTATGTATGTATATAAGCAATAGAACCGGTACAAACATCACTTTATCAAAGTCAAATACCGTTATCAGGAAATTACAAAAATTAAAGAAAAACTCCAGAAAGTTGACGAAAATTAGAGCTGGTTCTAAATTCATCAATGTCTTTGTTCTTCAATTTATTGATCAATTTAAATGTGTTACACACGTCAAGAAATTGAAGCTCAGTAAATTGACCAATTTATTGGCATGCGTACAAATCGTTTTAAATTTAATACCATAAAGATCCAAAAATCTTCTATTACCTACAATAGACAAATTGTAGAAGGGACGTTCGCGAAAAGACACCTATCGGGGGTTTAATGGATTAAAAAGACACAAAAATGATAGAAACAATTGAAATCGTTACAACCTATAATGGAACAACAAATAATAAAGATTATAACATATAACTTGATATACAAACATTTTATTTACAAAGATTGCTTTTTATTTGCCCTCTGGGTAAGACAATAATGAAAAGAACTCTATCCGTAAACTGTACACAGGCACATGGAAACCAACAACTCGACAATTGAATCCTCTGTTTTGGCCCAACAACTCGACAATTGAATCCTCTGCTTTGGCCGACTATCATAATGTTTATTGAAAAGAGTGCAAAGAAATTAAATTGAATACATTTAAAAAATATAACGAAAAAACCATGATTATGACCATGAAGACTTTCTAAACAAACGCAGAATTATTTGCCAAGAAAAGATGAGCTGACTCCATGTTGTTGGAAGGTACGAAAGAAATATTTACCTAAGAAAAGAAGAACATTTGGCAAACGAAGTGAAGGAACTAAAAAATTATTTAAAGCAAAATTGAAAAAGAAAGTAAATGTTATAAATAAAACAAATTTTGCAGCGAACATAACATAACATATACAGGACGTGTTGCAATATTGTAAAACAGATAAAGAAGATATTCCAGTACAAAGAGAAATATACGATAATATAGCTTCCGACATAAATCGCCCTCCGTTCATTAGATTTAAAAAACACCAAATATGAGTCCTTTGATTACAAAATATTGATGCTCGTTTCTCCTCAACAAAAACGGTTCTTTTAAATAAATCGAACTCCATTTCTCTCTTCAGCGCTCTACGGAGTGCAACTTTGCTTTTATAACCGCTTAAACTTGTGGTACTCACCCAATTAAACTTGCACAACAGCGTTTTATTGCAAAAAAATTACAAGATCCATTTCGGTCACATGAGTTGATTGCACTTACATACATACGTACGTAAGCACATACACGTGTTGAAATAAATTTAAAAGGGATTATAATGCTCTTAATGTTTGTAGCTTGAGTTAAGACAAAAATTGGTACCGGATAAGATGACATTTTTTCGCTTTAATATCTATAAAGGATGGGATTACCATGAGTACAACACACATTGCCATCAAATCTGTGTACAAATCTCTATTGTATTTAATTATCCAACAATATGATCAACATAGAACCATTTACTCTAAAAAATTGGCAGGTCGAACTATATACCGGGCGATTTACGTTTGGAAAGAACGTTTATTTCGATAAGTCTCTATTTTGGAGATATTGAGTAATCAGCTATTCTGGATTTATTTAATGTTTATCCATAAAATTAATAAATTCAGTCATGAAAATCGCTTTGAAACAGAAGACTTTCGTACTAGTTGCTGAAAATTGTCAGGTACTATGGGTAGTGTTGTTAATTGCTAGCTTAATAAAAGGTACAAATTTTGTAAAGAATCCAGAAATGAAGATTATGCCGACATTATTTTAGTTTACAGCCCATTGTAACTGCAATGGTTTGGAAAATTAGCGGAAATATCAAAGAAAATTTCCGAACAGACGTCAGCCATCTAGCCGTGCATTCCCGATTCATATCAAAGACTGACAATGTGAAGTTGGTACTCTCCAGTGGTCTAAATATGCCACACAACGCTGCAAGAGAAAAAGAAGTCAGTGCTGAACTAAACAAATATTAGTACCAGAAGAATTGCCTCCCGTCTGCAAGTTTCTGAAAACTTCATTTAGGATCACGAGATGAAACAACACAGGCAAGAACCTAACTTAATTTGTTCCATTTTGTGGTCGGCTACTTTCACGAAGGACAATATCAATAACTGTCATAATGAGCGTGTATGATCAGAATAAAATCAACACACATTTAGAAAACATCATTTTCCACATAGATTTTCAACGATCGTCTACTGCCATTACGGAGAGAGAGAGAGAGAGAGATGTTGTCCTTTTGTTGTTTGTGATATACATACATAACTAGTTTTAGTTATCTATGTAAACGATTTGTACTTTCAAGCGTTTTAATTCAGTTTCGATCTATCCATCTGTAAATCAATGACACTCGAACAATGTAACACTTTACTACTGAACTGAATTGAGTTCAGCATTGCTGTTGAAGATGATGATGTGCGTACGGTTTCCGTGAAATGTTTGTGATAAAGGGCTAATAGAGAAGTGTTTCACTATCCGTCTGTAACAGGAATACCATTCTATCGGCGGTCTCCATATTTTCATATATTAACCTTTGAATGCCTATTCTGATTCCAATATAGATATGAATTTCGGTATTAACTGAATATATGTTTGAATAAATGCCTTTTTCTTCGTTTAATTCAACGCTCTTCTCTAATTTTCCCTGATTTAATACTAACTACTCTACTTTCAAGGATACTATGACCTTTTATGTCTTCCGCGCAATCTACCCAGAATAACGTCGCGTTGCATGTTGATAATCTATACTTCTAATCTAAAAGATTTTAAAAAATTATTCCAAATATTTCAATGCCTAAATATCATTCTAAATATGCTTGAAACCAATTTTTAATTTTGGAAAATAGACTATTGCGACTTAATCGAAATATCCTGACAAAATCACCAAACTAACATACGTTGGGATAAGTGAAAAATTGAACTAAATGATAGCTATAACTCCCTATCTGTCATTTTCAACCCTTTTCAAAAAAATAGTTTTAATTTTCTTACAATAAGTGCGTTTGCTTTGAAATTCTCCTTTGAAAAATGGTTTCGTTCCTTTTAAGTTAATGCTTCAAACTTGTTTCTTCTGAAATCCCTTCTAGTCGTCTTTAGCTTGGTTACTATCTTCGGGTTATTTCTTACTGTTAAGAGCAAGAAGTTAAAATGTCTATTGTCAAAAAATATATTTTTCTATCTGTCCACTTGTTTACTCTTGTTGCGTCAGGAATAGCGTCCAACGACTTTACTTTTTGGGCTGGCCTAAAGTTATTACCTATTTCCTATATTATGGATTGACCTTGTGAATTTAAATTGGTAGATTGAAAGAATCTTTGAAAATAACTTGTAACTTTCATTATTTATCACAAAGTAATATTAATGGAGCCTTTAAAACGGAAAAGATTAATAATACAATTTCCCAAAATGCCAAAATTGAAAAAATCAAAAAATTGTGATAAAAATGATAAAAATTTATGAATTAAAGTGTAAGTGCACACATTTCACCTCAATAACCAACTGCAATATTAATTCGAATACTGGTGTTTTTATGTCTATGTATACCTTTGACAATGAATGTTATTTAATAACTTGTATTTTTTCTGAACTCTTCTATTATAATAAATTTCATAACGTAAATCATTAAAATAATAACATTTAAAACTTTGAATTTGACTCACTTAAACTGTTGCAAAATTTGAATTGTATACTGTGACAGAAATAATAGAAACACAGGTCCAGTCACAAATCCTTCTATAGATACAAACTAAAATTGAGCTAGAAAAAGTTATAACGAATATTACTTCCTACCTTCGTGCTTCTGGAAAATAACATCGTTTTTCGAATTTCAAATACCTTTTGTTGGTATCTTTATACTCATCCTGAACGTCCTCTTCTATTAATTTCGGCCGAAGATGACCGTGCAACCTTTCAATCCTGTGGTATTGAAGCTGCTCTAGCCGAAATTTTCGCACTACCTTCTGCACTAATTTTTGCGAGACAGCTGCAAAGGAGATTTTGAAGAGGAAATCTCTCTAATAGACGATCATATCTGTCTCAAACAAGAAGTCAAAACTATAATTTATACTTTCTTAGTTTCGCTGCTTTTTGGGATGGTGATTGTAAATATTTATAGAAAAACTTTTTACTATTTGCTAATGCCTGATTTAATAGTCCGTAACTGAAGCCAAAGTATTACTGCACGAACAAAGAAGAAACAAGTATTACACGTATTTTGTACGTGATTTGGATTCTTAGAATGGATTGCGTCTGGATTCTATTTTCTTTTTGAGAGAAAGGACAGAATTTCATCATTCATGCAGAATAACATTTCATTATCTTTTCTTGGGTAACATTTTAAATGGACTTTACTAAACTTTACTAAACTTTGACTCATCCAGTATGGTTGTTCCCAAAATAGGAAAAAATAATATAACGCGAAATAATGCCTATACAACATTACGTGAAAACATTTTTAATCACATAAAGCTAGGTACAGTATCAATTTACTGTTCGATTTATCTACGCGACCTGAGACTTGAAAGAGCCTGCCGGAACAATAAAGAAAAAAACTTTCCTTGTCTTGGAAGAAGTAGCAAGAAATCCACTTTTTAATATCTGAACGGATTTCAAGTAACTAAATGCGCATTTGCATAAAATCCTAGCCATACGCGAAACGTGACAAATCCCACCTGCCGTCGTCTTATACCTCTAACCGCTAACTGAAAAATCGACGTCGGTATCTCTAAGCGGAAAATTAAAGTATTAAATTGACAGCAACAGACATACTCAGAATAATATTAACCTTACAATATTCAAGTCGGTATTGTGTGACCTCTTTTTCTCCAAATATCGAACTGGTTATCCTCGCCGACATTAGCCACCGTTTGTCGTCTATGTGGTTGGGTAAGATTTTTATAACACCAGTCCCGAAACACCGTATCACGCAATATTTCCGGAATATTACTATTCGCCCATTTCGTCGGTAAAAATCGATGACCTTATCTAAATTCGAAATTCGCGTATTCTAATGATAAACGCAAATTTACATCTAGCATTCGCAGAAATCACATATGGTACACATTATAATGTTAATGGTTTCAAATGATCAGATTGAATATCGACGATCCTTTATTCCGTCGATTGTTTACCGAAAATATTTACGTAAATCCACAATTCTGATTGCGATATTTACTTAGCGTAAAAAAGATGAAAAAAATCGTGGGAATAATTATTGCAGGTTAATTGCTGAAGCTGTGTATCTATATATTTACTATACACACATACATTTGATAAACTATGGACATATATGCACATCAAGAATGATTAATCACTGACACTTATAGTATAATGTTACAAGCCTAGCATTCATTATTTCCATGTCACCATACAAGCTATTTATGGCATTTATCTGTAGGTGATAAAATTTGTACGGTATAAACATGTTTACTAGTCAATAATAAAACCACGTATTCTCCTAGAACTTGCTGAAGGATGACATGTTCCAAAAATATAGATTTACCTCTAAAAGTGCTCCGGCTAATTTCTGAATTATAAAGGCGAAGGATTTTAAATGTCCGCTTTTGGTATATAAACTTTCGACGTTATTATTACCAAAAAATTACCACCACACCGATTTAATTTTATCCTAATCGACCTATTAAACGGAAATTTTAATAGAACTTTGCTCTTAATTTATGGCAAGTGTTAACGCAGACATATAAAACCTGTAGGGTATCGACTTGTTTTAACAGAAGATAACAAAATTTAAATTATTAGAGAATAGCCAAATAAAATTGCGATACTATTAACAATTTGGCAACAACTAATTTTGCATAAAACTAAAAAATAAATCAGTTTGTACATGTAAAATATTTCTTTTATCAAATGTATTAATTTTGCAAAAAAATAAAAAAATAAAAATATTGCATTAATCAACAAGTAAATATTTACAAAATTACTAAAGTTCTCGAAGCACAATAAAAATAGTAACAGTATTACTGAAATAACGAATCCAACAAGATTTTAACAAATTGCTATTGTAGGGATTATATATACATGACAAGAACACATAATCCTACTTTAGTATTAAATTAACGCTTCTCACAGTACGCTATTAATTGTAAACGTAGATTAAGCGGTAAATTCAAACCCTGATTAGTACTCGAGAATCACAATCAAAAAGTATTGTTTCAGCATAATAAATCTTCCCTGAAAGTTTAAATTTCAAATTTTCAAAACATTGAGGCAGTAGACTAATGCTTAGGCACACATACATACACCAAAAGCCATTAAACAATTAAACAGCATAAACGCAAAAGAGTAAGAGAAGAGGAACTAACCTATTCTAACTAACTACCGAAATGTAAAACTACCCTAACAATACTTCATTACTTAAATCGACGCATTTACAATAGCTTAACAAGGAAGATAACTAACACAAAAAGATTGTCCGTTCTGCACTATACAAGCCATAGTACATTTCCATTGTCACCCGTACGACCGATTAACCGCACCACATCACAACATTCAATCGTACGGTTGACAATAAAAGTTCACGAATTCACAAAACAACATTTTCGAATTAATCAAAGCCGAGTGCCACACAATGCCTAGTGTGCCGACCCTCTAGTGTTAGCCAAACTACCCCACAATCCTAGCTCTCTAATATTGTTTTTCTAACATTGTCCTTGCTTTTTATTCTTAAAATACTTTTAACAAAATAAGTGCAATAACTATTTTGTTAGGATCTTCCTAGTAAGACGCTGAAACAGATAATCGCGAATACCTAAAAACGGGCCTGCAGGGTGTGATTAGAATAAACACAATAAATGTAATGAAGCATACTTTTTGTTAAAATAGTGATAACAACAAGTACATATATATATATATATCTTTTTTTAATACATACATTTTCGGTCTTATAAGCTAAGCAAATCACCTAGGGCGTATTCTATTAAAGTTGAAAAACAGGGATGGATCACAACGAACAGTACAACGTACCAATTTTATTCAAAATTCAGTCACTTGAATTAATTAAAAGCCGAGCGCATGAGAAGATTGATTGGATTATTCTTATGAATATTTATGTATACAATAAAACTAACTTGCAAAAAAATATAGTCATAATGCATTCCGATTCCCACGAGCATTTCAATAAAACACATCCAGAGCATATCGGAAAGTTATTATCCTCGAATCGGTTTGGCTAGATGCCTTCAAAACAATAACTGCAAACATCTGGAGAAATGCGATAGAGCATATAGAGAAGGAAACAGAAATGTTGAAAATTGACCTGGAAGAGTCTAAAAAATGTATTATCCAAATGGAGGGAGAAAACGAAAGTGAAGAACAGTTTGAAACTAAATGCAATATTTTGTGAAACAATGAAATTGACGTCTATCTTTCACTAAATTATAATTTTGCTTGAAAATACAGATTTTTGTTGATTAATAATTGTTGCAGAATTAAACAGGTGCAAACATTATTATTCCCATTTTCTCTACTTCTATTTGTTAACACCTTTTACGTATCGAAGAAGCAATCATAGATAAAAAAGATGATCCTTGTAAAATTAAATGAAGTAGATTTGTATTAATATTTCGAATTTCTACTCGTTAAAAATTCAAATTTTAGACACTAAAAGAACAAGAAATGTCATTCGTGACAAATGTAGTATTTCCATGATGACTGTTTAGTTAATATACGTTTTTTATATGAGCCGTAAATTATTTAGGAAAGTAATAATGAAAGTTAGAAGATTGCATGAGGCGCCACCCCGGTCTGCTTCTATATTAAATCGCGACCAGCCTAACGATAAAATCGTAACCGGGTAACGTACAGGAATGTCGAAATTTAAATTAAGTTTATGTGTTTCGTATTTAAGACGTTATAATATGTTTTTAACATGTAAACCGTGCTAGCGAATAAAACACGCTGAGCAGTTGGTTACAATATATAAACTTGACCTGTTAGGTAGGCGAATTCCGTAAATATCGTATCGTGACAATTTATATAGAACGTGAAAAGAAAACGAAACCTGGAAATGTTACGATATTCTACTAAATGTGCAAATACTCTTGACATTTGTTCTTACTTGTACTTTCATTCCATTAAATTTTCTAGAAAGGGTCTTTTAATTATTTAATTTAATACTTATAGGCAAATAGATGCAAACGCAAAAATTAAGATCACTTCCGGCGACACCGGAAGTGTAACTGAACTCCTGCTAACACTGAAAATTAGTTCACAAAAAATAAAAATCGAACTGACTAAACAGGCTATCTTCAAAAGTTCATTCAGGGGGCCGGAACACTTTAGGAGCCTTAAACTTCAGGAGGAACTATATGTATTCCACACAGCAAACTTTAATTACGTGTATCTACTGTGTACATATATATGTATATGACGTAAACAGCGGGCGCATAGCTTTTATAACTCGGTAAGTAGAAACATATAATACTTTAATGGGTTTTTTAAACACTAGACCGTTCGCTAAATATTTATAAACAGTTCGAGAACTCGGTTACAAAAAAGCGATTGTAGGAATGAGGTATTTAAAAAATTATTGGATTTTATTACAAATACTTCAAACGTGTGAATAAAAGCCACACATTTGTCTATGAATAGATACACAGATAAAATCGTGCCTTATATTGCAGAGATCACATTCACTTCTTGCTTATGCAAAGATAACGGCTTAAATTTTTAGAAACAAGGACAATATTGAGATTTGAAATCACTAATTGTGATTTTTTTTATTGTTGAAAGAGTAACAGCACAAGTATTCTTCAGAATTTCACGTGAAGAGTTTCATTAGACGATCTTTTTTTACAATTTTAATAAAGACCTAATGCAACAACAGAATGCATTGAATCGCTTTCTTCAACTTTTGGTAATGGAGAATCATCGGTGATAAGTTTCACGGGGGTCGACGAAAATAGATTTTTGTTTCGAGAAACATTGACGCTGATTGCACAGGACTTACCGCGAGATAGTAGGCATGTCGAAGGCTGTAATGTATTCGATTTTACATTAACCGTGAAATATAAAAAAGATATATTCCCGGCAGATTTCATATAATTTAACCCAAACATAAAAATGACCCGCGTCAATTGGTACAGGTAGTTTCTACAAATATTCGACAGAGGAACTTCAAAATTCAAAATCATTTGTGGTAAAGGCAATGCAAGGAGGAACATACGTCAATGCTTTCGTTTAGAAGCAAACCATCCCTGTACAACCTTTGTATAAAGAGTTTTCAAAAGAAACATAAATGCTACACCGAAAGGTTGTAGTCTGTACTTGAGTGAGAAAGAGGGCAAGCCCTAGATAGTCTTACATCTACCAACAATAAGCTCGCTATTGCAACACTTCTAGAGTTGCAATAATAACCGTCAAAGGAGATCTCAGTCATACCAACAATAGCGACTACTCCTAACCAAATGATTGCAGCTTCATGGTTGTGACAACTTGAACACAATAGTGAAGCACTAATCTATAGTTATCAATCACTAAATTATGATAAATTTTCCGCAAGGCGTATATATAACTGTTTCAAGTTGGTTTCGGATGTAGTAAGCTTTCGCACAAACTATCTTTTAAAACTAATTGTGTGAACGAGCAGAACAAAGCAACTTAGATACTAACAGCAAGCAGCTTAGTGATTCTGAAGGTTTTTCTGACCCTCTCACGGTATAGCCTCACTTGCCGTAGAAGTTAGACAGGAGGACGAATTTAGGATGATAGGTTTTAGACGCTCTACCATATCTTTGAAATAAATTATTTCAAAAACATTCTAAATTAACAGATATTCATGTTAAACGATAGTTTGGTTTTTAAGTGACTCCATGATTTTTGAAATGTGGATAGTTTTCAGTAAAAGTTTTGAGTACTTTCTTCTATTGTTTTCCTTCCAAAACTCATAAATGTAATAAGGTAACTACAGATCTAATTTGTAGACCAAAAAGTATTCGGCTTTCGGACATATACTTAATAATAAAAAGTAAAGGAGGCAAGAGAAGGTAAGATTTTATAAAAATAGTTCATTAACAGTATTAAATTTTCCTCTCTCCTCTTCAGTAATTCATTCCGTGTTCTTGTACATTAGAACGGCACAATCGTTTCTCATTATGGCACCTCACCGGATGATGTTTGTGTTAGCTGCTAACTAGCCCTTATGTGAATACGATCAATTATTCAAATGCGACTGGATATAGAAGTTTTAGGGGGAACGTGGAAAAGGCCAAGCTCTTTACGCAGGTAAACGAGCAATTTATTTCGAGTTCTTTTGAAGCAGAAACATTATACAACATTCCTTTTGATGAACAGTAATTACATATAAAATTGTACTTAGATCTCTGGTAAACACTAGTAATGGTTTTTGCTTACAAAATAATAAAATCAGATAAAGTACAGGCACATATGAAAATTAAAAAAAAAAAACTAAAGGAAGAAGGATCGTATCATACAAGATGTCCCAGTTCGACTGGTTTTGCATAAGTAATTTTCTTGTCGTTATAGATTTGGTTAAATGTGTTTCAAAATGCCGAACTTGTCAGAAGTTATTTCAAAAAACTCTCGCTTTCTTGGGTCAAATATGTTCGTAAAACTATTTTTCCAGTACTCTTGCGATAAAACGCTACTCTACAATTATCGTAGGAGTCGTCTAGTGGTTCGAACTATGAGCAACGCAGACAGAAAATGGCACATACTAATCGCTTAATTTCCTTTAGCATATCTGGCCGATTCGCCAAATCTGACACCTTCTGTCTTCCTTTTATATGGCTACCTTAAAGAAGAAGTACATACTAATAACGCTCGTACAATATGGCAACCAATAGATAATATCCATCAAGTATATATAAGTCAAGTTTCACACCTGATACCTTAAATAGAACGATGGAAAATGCTGTCATAAAATTACAATCATGCATCTCAGCTCGGGGTGGCCATATGACCAAAATTATTTTTCATTGATTATTAGGCATAGAATATAATATATAAATAAATGTATACAGAAAAATGTATACAGATAAATGTTATAATTATTTCTTGTTGTCCTTTCTTACATTATATTATAAATGGCGGCCACATCGGATACTTAAATATGGTCTTCCCTGTATTAAGTTTATGGTTATAATGCACAAAATCAAAAGCAGATATTAACTTGCATTCAACTTACATTTGTAAAGTATACTGATTGTTTTAAACATACTATTTTTAGTTCACTTATGTCCTTTTTATGTGAACGTTCTATTTATTTTGAATCAATCAATCAAAATCCGTTAATAGAATATTTTAAAGCAAAGGATTGTTAATATACTATTTTCAGTTTTCACACTAACTTTATATTAAATGCTTTATATTAAAAGTTCTTTTGCGTAAGAAGTAATTTTAGTATAACTTTAACATTTCTTTGTACCTCTAGACCTTTTGTGAGTAAAAGCAATAGGAATGATATTGACGTATTAAAAAATCTATTTATTTCTATTGTCCGACGTAGGAATTACGTAGCATATAACTTTTATTCTTGCAATTTAATTTAAATAGAAGGAGTTCTTCTAAGTTTCCCAATATCAGCATCCTGCTACAGATACCAAATAAATACCAAATAAAATACGAAAACTTGTTACGACAAATAGCATTTTTTTCATAAATAATTTTTGTTAACTAACTTGCAAATGGAAGTACAAAAAAAATGTATTTTTATAATATGCTGTTAAAAATTCTGAACTTCGTTTAACTAACACCTTTAGGGAAATCTTTCCAAAAAAGCTTTTAGGAGAGCTTCTCTATTAAACTTCGTAAAAATAAGCAGGATGTTCCAACGACAAGGCGATATCTATGGCCATCTTGTAGAATCTGGTTGATATAAAAAAATTATTGCCGAAAACTCCAAGAAATCAATGGATTAAAATTCACGCCTTTAGCGTAAAAGTCGTTTAAGACATTGACCGTTGAAGAAACAGTCGCAGGGAACTTTAAATTATATCAATTATCTCAAAAACTAAGTTAGATGTGTATGGGAAATATTGAATAAAACTGAGTTGAATCAAGCTAAAGCACTCTCAATATGTACTCAGGTACAGTATTACGTTATACAGCATTTGTCTCCGAATATTTTGCGTTTAAAAGGATTTTCTCTGCATTATTCAGACAAGAAATCATCTTCCGTTCACGTATGGCCGAACAGGCTGTATATGTTTGTATGTACTGGAACCTCGAGAAGGTTATCTGTCATCAGCGCTATCTACACATCTCATCTAGTGACTTCAGTTTGTCGCCTTATCGAAAATAAAAGTCCTTCTAAGTGGTAAAAAGCTCCATTTCTAGATGAAAATTCTATTTCTGATCAATTATCTTTCGAGCTTGAGTAAAGTCCAGCCAACGACGGTAGTGGTGAAGATAGACAATTATTTCTTTTATATTTAATTTTCTCCTTCCCAAAATTTAAATTAAATGAATATAAAATCTTTCTACAACAAATCTCAGTTTAATTTAAGTATATCTAAATGTAATTTCACCGCTCGGTCAGTATTCGTCAAATGTTCCGTAAAGTTTTACATAGTGTTGTAGTTCATATAAAATATCATCAAAAAGCATAGAATCTCAAATTCAGTTGAGTCTCTGCGTAAAACTACATTAAAAATAAATAGTTTCGACATCAATATCTTCTTAAATAATAAAAATTATTACAAGCGACTATGGAAATAAAACAATTGCCTAGGCGATTAAACAATTGCTTTAAATGACGCAAAAATTATATTTGAGTCAAAGTATTTATTCAAAAGTAGCTGCGTTTAAAAAGGAAACAAATAAGAATAGCGTTTATGAAGTGGTATTTCAATAAGATTATTTATCGTTTAAGTTTCTGTATCTCATTCGAAGATTCATTTATCAATTCAAATAAAAAAACCAAATTGTTAAAGTTTTAGAAACACTCTCTAATTTCATGACCCTAAATTTTATCCAAAAGTATAAAAAATGTGAAATTTTTTCCACGTAAAAACATTACAGTATATACTAGGATCAAAATGTCCGCCTTTATTTTAAACGCTGTATTGTCGGTCGGATACATAGCTTTAAATAATTCCTTTTCGAAAGTGTATGCTGGGGTAAATTGATATCGAAAATGTTAATACATATTCGTATCCTAAAAATATTACTTCTCTATATTAGTGTTTGAACAGATTGGATTAGTGGCTGCAAGGACATTAAACAATCAAAGATAGGATCTATGGCTCACCCTAATGCGTACTTATATTAAACAATCTGTCACATATTATTACCGAGAATGCTTTAATGTATCGAAAACATCAAAAGTTACTAAAACCTTTATTACACCGATTTATTCTACATTTTTTATAGTATTCAGTATACACCCACGGTAACAAATTCAAACACTAATAAACTTTATGTAACACACAAGCTATTTTCGCTAAGTAATTCCATTGTGCGGAATGCTGCCAATAGAATGCATAAGCAGCATCGCGTTTTTACAAATTTACATAAGATTCTGGTCCAGCTCTTCGCTATTGCCAAGGAAATGAGACGCGTGAATACATACATAATTTACAAAAAGAAATTTCAATAACACTACTTATTTCGTAGTGTACAATATTATTTAAGTAATAACAACCCTTACGGCTAAACCACGTAACCTTATCAGAGAAAATGTTTTCGAAATAATTTAATCACTTTTCATGTTCGATAGGCCGGAGAGTGTCCGCTGGACATTTTCGGCAGTTTAAAATTACAAACAATCACGGTTTGTAAAAATGAAATTGATTTAATTAAAGCTACCACCAATTCTATGTTTCCACGCACTCTTTGCTAACGTATCTCGTGAGATCAACTCCACGTACTTACGGATAATTAAAAGACAAATTAACCTTCCATTTGAAATCATATTGCACACATTAAACATTTACATTCGTTTGGAAGATTAAACACTTTAGCAAAATACGTTTTTGCTCAACGGCGATTTGAACTAAACAAAAATTATGCTAGCATCCCCTTTCATAATAGACCATGTTTTATATTACTTCAATCGACAACATCGACAAGTATCGACAACCGTTGAATGTGAGAATTAGTTATTCTGTGAGAGTGACATTTAATTTAAGAAATTATTACAAACACAAAATAAGATTTTTCTATACATCTATTACGAAGGCAAGTATGGTTCCTGTTCCCTAAGATTATCGTTGAATGCAGATAATCCACCTGATAAAACGCCAGGGATAGAGACAGGAAAACCCAAGGTTATATAAGCGGCTGAAAAATTGAAAATAAGGAAGAACAAGGATCGCTCAGGCATCGATACACGGGTGAGCGCAACGCCGCATAACCCTGTCTTACTCAAAACTCAATTATTAACATAATAAAACGTATATTCTTTTTTTACTTTCAAATAATCTGAACTAAAAGCTGCTTATCCACTTATATACTACCACAACTCTGTTGCTTAACAAAAGCTCTAAAAAAAAAAAAAAAAAACAAAGGGACACGACTAGTACTATTACATTCCAGACAAATTGCAGGCATTGGTAATTGATAAATTGGTAATAAACAGTTACGTAAGGTTTGTTTCCAAAAATGAGTTTGTATGTACTCCCTAATTCTCTAATTTTAACAGAAAAGTTTGTTTGAAGCGGAATATTAAATCTTTTCGGGTACATCACCATACTCTGAAAATTAAAAATTAAAACTAATTTGTTAAGGAAATTTGTAAAGACTAATTAATTTGCTAATTAACTCTATTTTGTTGATATCATGAAAATTAACCTTAATTAATGAAATAGAAATCTCTTAAACGTCGATAACATTCCAACATTGATTTTTCACCTATAGATGCCGTATGTATTAATGATATTTGTTTGTCTGCATTCAAACGAAACTAACCATAACTTGGTTGAGTCAACTAAATGAATTTTTCAGTGTGTATATTCACTAAACGATTTTTTATACCGGGTTGTGTATGTTTCAGTGATTTTGAAATACAATGTTACTGGTGCTGAACATTTAAATAATAATTTTCTCCGATTATTTTACTTCGATTTGAAATCGCCGCAAATGTTTTTCCTTTGTATTTAATTAAAATTAAACATCAATTTTCACATTTTCAAATTATTATTATCGTATCGAACATAAACAACATTGAAAGTAATGCTAATGGAGAAATACCGATGTACTAAAATTATAATTTCTTTGTTTGAGAGCGTATATTGTTGAAAACTCTACAGTTAGAAGTACAGAAGTGATTTAAAGTACGTATTAGGCTCGGTTTGCCAAAAGTCTTTAAATTCAGATATGTTATATCATAGCCAAGAACACTCATTGGGAAAACCGGTATAGTGGTTACAAAGCGCTCGAGAACTTCATCGTCATTTACTGGAACTTTCCCACTTATCAATTAATCTCACACAGAATCCCCATGGATTATTTAATTCCCAGAATTATTACTGTATTTATAAATTTCGCTGAAAATAAATTACTTTTCATCAACATTCTGAAATTTGTCTAATATGGATTATATTTGACTTGATCTTCTGTTACAATCCTTCTTACTCATTCAGTGGATTCCAAAATAGGGCCTGCGAAATGCAACAAAACAAACCACCAATGTCGGAAAAGCATTAAAGAAGGTAAATCACGTTCGTTAAATGTTTCTAATATAACAAATTCATAAAAAATATATTTGTTATTGTCTATACTGGAAAAAAACACTCTCTGTTGTAAAAATTATTATAATTTTAGATAAAATTGTATATATTATTGACGGTGTTTGTATTATGAGTACAATACTTCTCGAGTAATTAAAGGACAAAAAGGAAGGCTCAATGCAAAGAGATGAATAGGAACGGATAGTTTTGTTCCCCTAATAAAGAGTTGATAACACATTAATTAAGGACATAATTAAGGACAAATTAGCACATACTGAAATAAAGATTTCAGAACTATTAATATAATAATTAACAAGACGCTTCAGAATTAACCAACTAAATATGTTAAAAATTGCTCTATGGCACTGTTTCTTAATCTTGATTCAGTATTCTAGTAATAATGTATTAGTTTGGCATTTGGAACACGTTCGAACAATTATAGACTAGAGATACTTTTTAATAGGTCACTTAACTATCCGAATTTAGCGATATTTTTTGTAAGCAGAGACATCGTCTGTCTACCGACAGCATCCATTCAATCGATCAATAATATGAAACTGCTACTAAACTGTCACAGAGCTTTACTTTTAGCTTTCGAAGATCCTAACAATAAAGAAGGGCCCAGGTTGGCTAGGAAGGGTTCGCACATACATGACTATCACCCAAAAAAAAGGTAAATGTTATAATACATCAGAAAATGTCTAGGAACAATAACCAAATATATATAATGCTAAGATATCTTAGCTCTCTCATGGTATTGATGGAATAATTCTTGGCGAACGCAACAAAAGGAGAAAAAAAGTATACTAACACGCGAGAGAATGTTTCTGCCTATCCGGCGCTAAAGGCTGTTTATCTAATTCACTCTCTCTAGGTCCATAACCAAAACAATTTTTTATATATCTATTTAATACTTAAAAATTACTGATTTTTAAGCGTTCAGTTAACTCTTGTTGTTATTATAACACCTTTCTCCCCCGAGAAGCGGGGCACAATCGAGAGCGCAATTCGAGAGCACAATCTCTTGTGCTCTCCAAATAACCAAAGCATGTTAATTAAAGTAATCAATGTCTCTGCGATGTAGCACCCTCGAAATGAATTTAAATATCGAAAATAACTTGGAATTATACTTTATTTTAGTCTTAATTCGTCCACAACATATTAACATTTGCTGTCGGATTGTCGTTTGAATGCAAAATGATCCGACACAACTAAGGCGAAATGAAAAAACAACCACAGTCGTTTTTACAAGTTAATAGCAATACTACATAGTAACCATTCCAAAACACGTTCTAGCAATTAAGAAACAGGAACAAATTCAACCGCTGAAATTATTTTCTCTATTACGAACTGTTTTGTATTCTTACACTGGTATAAAAGCTGTCGTAGTATTTTACACCCACGTCGAAACAAACAAAATATCTAATACTTTTATAATCAAGCATCGGGAACTGGGTACTTATGAATGTCAAAAACAACGGCATAAAATATTTGAAGCATATAGTAACGACCACTTCGCTGCCAACCCAATCATTGAAAACAATTCTTTAAATGTTTATGACAAACTACCATGAACGACGCATATAAAAGTTTTCGAAACAATAATTTACAATTTCTTTCGCTATAAGTAAACCAGCATTTAACAGGAACAGAAGACGTAAAATGTGCTATAGATATTTCTAGAAAAATATAAAATATAATGCCTCAAGAACGTTTAACGTTCTTTAACTTTCTAACTTTCTAGAACGTTAGTTGTTTATTCCCAGCTGAGCTAGTAACCAATGGCTGCAAAAGAATTACCACGAATTATAGGTATTATCGATAAACAAAATTTTTCCGTTGTTAAAAAAAGTAAAATGAGATTATCGGGAAATACATGGTAAGTACTAATAAATAGAGAGGACAAAGGCAGATGAAATTGCAGCGACTAGATAGACTCGTATCTGTTCGCCTCACAAGAAAGGGTTCGTGTTGCTTACTGGTTTCCCCGAGAGTTGACAAAACACGAGTCTATAGTCGCTACAGAGTACAAGTAATAATTTCACCTGCCTTTGTCATCTATACTCATAAATGTTACATAGCTCCAGCTGAATTTAGCTGATTTAGATATCTCACACACAGGAAAAGTACACAGAATTAAAGATACTATTGGGCAAATAACAAAATCGTCACGTAACAAAATCCCGTATTATTTCACATGATAGAATATGAAGTCTTCGCGCAATTACGACTTGAACTAAAACAAGCCGCTTATCTTGACGTCTCAATAACATTTGTGAAGTATTAACACCGCTAAATAAGATACACATTTCATATTTTCAATCAACAAAATTTCTTTCAATTTCAACAATATCATATTACAGCTTGCAAAATGTCACTAGGTTTCGCGGTCTTACGCCTAATGAACCGACATTAGTGAGCAACGGCAACCGTAAAATATAGACATTTCCTATTGGAACTGAAAAAAATAAAGCGGAAGGATATTACTTAATCGTTTCCCTCACTTATTGGCCGGATTGGCAAAACTTCGACTACAAGGACCGCAATTGGTTGAATGTCACTCGTCATGGGGCTAATGACAGCCTCCTTATATGTTGTATTTTCAATACTGCAGTATTGATGATATTTCTAACATAAAGAGCAAAATTTGTCTGCCGCTTTTTCTACTTTTTGCAGAGCTTTTAATAAAGCATGCTCTATTGATAATTCTACCAGTATTTTCATATCCTTTGTGCTCAACATCATCCATGCTGTTTTTAGTGAAATTTATATGAATACCTAGCCTCATGTAATTTTGTAAAAATGAAGCCCCTACTTTTATCGAATTTCTTCAAATCTCTTCATTTCATATTAAGCGACTGCTTTGCAGACCACAATAAGACCCCGGTCCGCTTATAAGTTACAAAATGCACTTCCAAATTAAGATTGTGGTGGATTAATATGTAGATTTCTTGAAGGTATGCGAGATATTAGCAATGTGACTACTTCCGCCAAGACACACTATGCATAGAAAGAGCTAAATAAGCGGTTATACTTCTGGACAGGACAAATACACATCAAACTTCAACTATTCAGGCCATTAATCCAATATCAGAATAAATGTTTATTAGGGCTTCTTCAAAGTTTTTTCATAAATAAGTTGGCAATATTTTCTAAAAAAAAACAACTTTAAGCTATATATTTATATTATATAAATAATACAAAAATAAATACGGTTCTCAAGCAGATGCAATATCGGTATTGCCTCTTTCGAGATCCTACTTTGTTATTTTTTCACTGAGAAATTACTGAGCAAACGACTAAAATAAAGTGATCTACTAAATCAGGTTATCTTATTGTGGTAAATTAACAAAAAAAAGAAAAACATTCTTGATCACAAATATAGGTAAAAAAATAATTTACTAAAAATGCAAATAAATGATGTAAATTAGTCGCAAAAGCTTTACTGGTCATTATTGAAACAACATTTTTGAAAAACAATTATAGCAAAGCAACATTTTAAGAAAAGGAAGTCGATATAGCAGAACTCAACGTTTTAAAAAATAACAACTTTTAAATCTCATATTATAAGATGACAGATACACCATAAAATTTTATAACAAACAACATAAATTATTTTTGTCATTTAGGCCAGCAGAAATTCTTCAAGGAAATGGCTTTAAATTTCTAAAAACACGTTTCATCCGCGGATTGAGATTAACTTCTAAGAAACACGTACATACATCTAATCGATATCTATATCTTATAATCGCTTTGAGTAGAAGCTCTTTTAGAAAACAAAGCAATTAAACAACAACGCTCAGTTACCCAATTTGACTTGGTTAATGAAGCTGTTGGATGTTTATAATTTATTGGCGAAGTTACACTAAATACATCAACATACAGAGTATGTTGTAACATTATATAAATAAAATTTAAATTGACTAACAAAGCACCGATATAAAGTGTTGGCAAAAACTACTGAAAACAAACAAACATATTCGAGAACCGATTGAAACACAAAGAATATTTAATTCGTTTCTGTACAAAGTAACATAAAGTCAAAGCTTTGACGAGGAATTCTTGGAAGCATTTCAAAAATTATTACTCTACAAATCACTTCATCGGAGTTGAACGATCTGAATAATTTTGCTGTAATTCACTCCTTCATATAAACAATGAGCAGCTCCTCAATCTACGTACACTCGCTGACAAGCAGAATGACTTGTCATCCAAGGACCTAATCCTAGTCTTCGACACATGCCTCACGCCGTAGTTTGCGGTAAGGTTCCCTGATCTAAGTCTTGATAGAACTAAAATGAATTGAAGATTCAACACATCTAAAAATCCCATTTTTTGGAGGTGGAAAAAGTATTTTTCTTATCTAAATAAGAGAACACCAATGTAAGATATGTTTAATGTATGTTGTCGATCGCAACGTTATAACAACGTTGCGATCTGTATGTTTTATTATTTTACTCTACCTTAATGCTGCAAAATGGAAAATAAATGATTAAAATTTAATGGAACTAAAGTGAGACAACATGTAGAGTAGGTGGAATGGAATTGCTAACGGAACGATCTAATCAAGCACCATGAAAATTTAATACACAAATATAGCTACATAGTGCGCAGAGAAAATTATGCAGAAACCAAAGGAGAAATTCACTACGGAGACAAATATAGACTTTTCGAAAAATCACATCATGCGTATTAATTTATAATAATTTTTGTAAGGTTACCACCCAAAAAGGCTTAACGTTGTGTCAAGAAGATAGTTTAATTACCCAGAAGCACACAATTCAGAGTAGGGTACCCTTGCTTTAGGAATGCAAAGCTATTAAGAAGTACATTGCTTATCCTACTTAGTTACCGGTAGTACAGTAATAGTGTACAATATTGACAAAATATTCTTTTACACAAGAAAACCTCCTAAATTAAATAATAATATAAAATTGTGTAAGTCTTCCAAACATTTGCTTTTTCTTGAAATTTTGCAATCACTCTTGTTGCAAATAAAGCAAAAGAAACGTCAACCTGCATCTTTTCTCGATAAGACCGATAATTTCAAAAATATAACTATGTCGATTTCATTCTCTAATTATGTTCGTGAATCTCATGCTAATCTCAAGAGAACTGCATAATTACCTTCTATTACACGAAGAAACCAAATAAAGCTCATTTGGTACCATGAAAAACACTGACAACATCAATGGTAAACTTTCAGGTAGTAAAACACTAATAATCCCGATTTAGAGAAGTTTTAAATTTAACGAAAGTTTAATTGACATGACTTAGTCCTGCAGTTTTGAAAACTTTGATGAGTCATAGTTTTATATTTCAAAACTGAGATAAGATCAATATAGCATCATCGATTTTGTTCAACCTACCGGTTTCTTATTTTCACCTTGATATAGTAACGGTTATTGTCAATACCCTTTGTCATATTACTTTTATATCAAATTGGTGATAATTATAAAAAGATTGCCGTATTTCTTCGATTGTTCCTATTAAATGGCAAAACTAATCGAGATTTCGTCCTATTTGACAATCGTAAATATTTACATCAACGCTTACGTACAAGCAAAACAAAAAAGAAATCCAAACCGCGTATGCATGTATGTTTGTATATAGCAAAAAAAAACCGTTGGTGCTTTGACATTTAAATACAAAATATCGTACCTGTTAGCCGTTTTCAGAGTCGGATGCTGCAACGGCTCTTGTGATTTCTTTTTGTTTTTCACACAACGCAATCGAATACAACTGTTGAACACAGAAGATACCCACTTTCGCTTTACCAAGGCGGCACAATTTTATATTTCCGCGAATCTCGCATGTGTGATGAATTGGTCCTAATCTAATCTGTCACATTGAATTGGTTTAGCGCGACGATGCGTCGGTAACAAACTAACGGCGTTTGCTAAATGTACAGAGCGTCGCGGCGCACGCTAACCAACGTCGATCCATTCTCTATCACACGACTTCCCCGGAGTTTGCGCCATCTACATACGCAACCGATAACGTTATCACGTTTTTTTCTTCTAACGAGATATACCTATTACTTCTGAAAACTAGCATATCCTTATACGGTGCATAATTGATATGTATGTTCTAAAAGATGTAATAATGATTTATTTGCTCAATGAAATGCAAGAGCAGCAGTAAATTAATTCAGAAAAAAAATTACAATAGTTTAGTAAGTAATTATTGCTTTAGTTACTAATATGCTGAAGATAATTACATAGTTCCACAGCCGGAGAAAATCTTCTTTTAAATGTATTCTTTCTGTCATTACTGTTAGTCTTGATTGTGTCTTCTTGTGCATTGTTATTATTATAATACAATATAGATACAACACAAGAACTTGTTAGGTCTAAATGTCAATCTTGGTGACAATAACAATAGCTATAAAAGTGGAATAATTCGCAAAACTGTAAAGAAAAGTTCAATTTGTCACGATACGCACGGCATCATATTTAAACTACAAAAACTTCATGACTTGTCTTAATTAATTAATAAATTTATACGTTTCTATTAATTTTGAATCTTCTAAATACATATGTATATATTGATGTCTATTTAAAAATTGCGTAGGTTTTTGCTGAAGTATCCCTCTTAGCCCAGCAGTAACCTTCGAACGACATGTTTAAAAAAAAAACATATGATTAATTTCAGGTGTTCGGTGGTTCAATTATATTTACCGCGTGGCCGGGAATTACGCCAACGTTCTGCATATTTTTACGTCATTCTTTAATTCAAGAGACATTACGGCATGCAGCAATAATGGTTTTGGTAATCTATTTTTGTTGTTATTGTTGCTGGCTAGGAAAAAGCTAAATTCATCTGAAGGACTCATTACTAAGCAACATAATCATAACAATTATCAAGCCGTCAAAATTTAATTCTGCATGCCTAGCCGTAATATATCACTGGATTCATCGTTCGATTCTCGTTCCAAAAATATGAAAATATACTAAATGTTCAATAAAATAAAAGAGTTCGTATCACCCCCAGTGAAACTATAATTAAACTATTGATAGCGCAAAAAAGCAGTTCACCAGAAAAAGAAGTCGATCTACTTCTTTCAAAAACCGTTAACTTTTGTTAGTACGGAGAGGGATATTTCAGGACCTCATTAAATTTACATTTTCTTACAAAACAGTAAATAAATGAAACTCTATGCTTACGAACATCTTAAAGATTTGATTATCCCACTTCAGCATATTCCGATTTCGAACCTACAAGTTACCAATATAAAAATTACAAGTCTGTGCGACAAAAGTCTATGTAAAATATTAAACCGACATCTTCTATAAGAGAAGACAGTGAATAATAGAAGATAATTTATCATCAAATATTACCTCCAAATCATTTCTCGGAGATTGGCGGATAAAATCAATGCCATGCAAAATATATTCTTCAAAAATTGAACCAACGTTCCATGTGAGCGATATTATTTTTCTCTTCGATATATTAAATGGTGACCCATTCTTTTCACACTAATTCGGTTTAGCCTCTGACATGTTTGTTCTAAAGTATGACCAAGAACATCCAAAGTTTGCAAATCGCGCTGGTAATAAGTAAAGCTTAGAAGATTAACTAATCATAGTTGATTAGTTATGCTAGTTGAAGGAAATGGGAGACAAAGTCCTAAGGAACACAATAATTGTTGAAATAGATATGTAATACTTCAAAGTATGGGTTGATAGTTTGAAGTCTAAAGTGGGTCGCCAGATTTAGAAAGTGAGCAACGAGGCAGTAATTTTCGCTGAATAAACAAGAAGTTATTTGGTTGTACCGTGCTAGATAATTTGCGATTCGACGTTCTAGCGTCTCTTACCTTAAGAGATATTGCGTTATAACCCTAAATAAGTGTTCATTAAAAAAACGATAAAGATCAAAATTACGTTGACACAAAATTATTTCTTTTACCTGGGAAGTATCTTAAAAGAAGCTACTTATAACTTCATTGCGACTACTAAGATTAATTTTCATTATACATTCATCTGAATAAAATAACGTAGAATTGTAAATTAAAATGTGTTTGCATCTTATAAGATGATGTCTAAGGATTCTCTAAAACAGGTTACGCTTATCTACAACTCCTTTGTCTTACAAAAAAAGAAAAAAAATGTATGGTTACGGATGTAGAATAGAATGGATGTAAGATTTAGAAAAAAATGCATTCTTCTTCTTCTTCATACTTCTTACAAAATTAAAAAAAAATTATTCGATGTATAAAGAGATTAAATTGTATTAAACTTCACCATATAAAGGTCTCAGAAAAGATAAAATATATTTAATTCATACTAAATCAAAAAGAAACTACGCAATTTTTAAACAGATGCCAACATACAACATTAAAATTTAGCTTCGCAAAATAACATCTATTGAATAACATTTATTTTAATAACACGAATTGATTTACATTTCGAATTAACACCGCAGTGTGTAAATTTAGTTTGAAATTGGCATAAAATTAAAGCGTGATGTCATAAAAAGCAAAATATTTGGCCTCATGAAACGAACGAACCGAAAGTCAAACGTTTTACGCGCTGAAAACAAAAGCGCTAGAAATACTTCAGTATTGGACAGGTTGAACTAGCAAAGTACGCCCGTCGTGTGCTTCAAACAATGCCGTTTTCGTTATGACATCATACATGCTACTCAACTATACATAACCGATGACGTACTTACGGTGAGCATCTTTGCGCCCGTATGAACGAAACCGATAACCGATGGCAGAGAAATAGCAGAGGGAAACGATGACGCTATCAGAAGCAAAAATATTTCTAAACACATAATCCGTGAGCTGGCATGCAGTAAAATAAACTACGCGCGTTAGATTAAAGTATTTATTGACTTAATTGAGTTTGGGCGTCGTAAGGATTACATCTGCCTCCTATAAAATTAGCTTCAAGTATATAATGATATCATTTGGAAATGTTCTTATTGTCTGAAGAAATGCAAACCTATTCAGCATGTTGATGATTATTACGATCAAAGTGAGTTTTTGTTTACGTTTCTATTGAATTCCTCTGGTCAATAACTACTTTATACACCTTCCACGTCACTATAATAAAATAATAAAAACGTTAAACGTATATACACTGTGTGGTATTTAAATCGCGGTTAGCCAAATACTGAAAATTAATCTTCGAGGATTTTGATATAGATCTTTCAAACAATTGTCGATGATTTTGTTTGAAAAATCGCTGAACTATATTCGATTATACCGGACACGAATATCAACTTGCTTATTTAAAATGTAAGACCCTGTATCTTTTTTAATTTTCTGATTACGCGTTATTATATTTGATCGTTTTGGAAAAAAACGAATGTCGATTTTATTGAGAGTACAATGATGAAAGTCAATAACTGGGGAAGTGTTTAAGTTACGAAGTTGAAATTTTCTGACTGCACCATTAGTATGTTGTACTACTGTACTCAATCAAAAACATACAGAGCGATATGTTATACGCTTATATTAAGCAACGATCGTTAATAACTATAATTATTATAAATTGTATTGTAATATTTAGACGATTTTCCAGAATTAAATGATTTGATTTTGGAATATTTCAGAACATTTTGATAATTCTACTTTTTCAAAAATATTTAAATAATGAAGTTCAGTTGGGAACTCCTAGCTTTAAAAAATTTCATGCAAGAACATCAATACAATTGATGTTCTATATATTCTATATATTGTACAATAACGATTGTACAATATTAAATTTTACTGACATATTAGAAATTATACAATTACCCGACAAACGACGATTTTACAACTTTTTTTATTCTTGTAATTGTTGTAAATTAAGTCGGAAGATTTATTACGCGAGGAAATTGAGCAGAAGTCATCCATTCCACCAACATAATAAGTATAAATTTCCTAACTCCCGCGGTACCTACATAATAGGAGATAGAAGGAGTTGAAGCTACGAAAAACGATCTCATAGCTAGCAAAGAGATTTTGACTTTAAACGAGTTTTAACTCTAGCTAACCTCAATTTTGCAAATTAGAGCAATACAGTATATTATCACCGCAATGATCTGTCTGATTATTCTCCATCTCTAATAGTTTATGAATTATTGAATTTTTTCGTGTTAGGATTAAATTCATACTAACTATATGCTAACGCTGCAGGTATCCGAAAAATCAGGATTCCAATATCTGGATCCCAGGATTCGGATATCTGGTTAGGTCTATATTAGGTTGTTATTTTGTGATGTAGAAAGCCAATTATCAATGTTGAGAAAAAACAGAATAAAGAAAAGATCGAATTTATGTTGTAGTGAAAAAGGGTGCAATAGCTTTTATAATCCGCGTATTTATAAGAATAGTGGGTTTCCATGCATATTACTTGATAATTACTCGATCTATTACAGGTACTTGGTCGAAAAAGTTGACAGAAAAGCTGGATCCGCGTTATCAGATAATGGATTCAAGATTTGGAATAGCAGGACTATAATTACAATTACGAAAATACAAGTTAAAGATCGGTTACAACAATGGTGGAACCACTGGTAGATGTCGTAATCCGGTAATTTTTGAAATAGTGGATGCCAAAATTTGAAAGGAATCTACGTAGGTGAAAAAAATTCAAGAGTATACACTTCAAATTGGTTTAGCCAAACTAAAGCAATTAAACAGGCTTCCCAAATGAAACAATCTTTAGGAAATTAAACGCAGTCAAATAGTTTCAAAAGAATATCACGGCCAGCTTCGGAAATACTCCTGACAAGAATTATGCTACTAGTACCATTTGGATTCTATAAGCAAGATATTTTCGGCTAGTAAAAACAACGATCACAGTTACAATTGCTTACAATTAACTTCAGTGAAAATGCTGCGTTCCAGGATTGTTGTTGCAGAGTAAACGTACGTGTAGAAATTCATCCGTATTTATCTTTGCAATAGTGTTGTTAATTAAATATAATTACATCACCCCTAACAGTTGCAAAAACAAAGTATTGTATATAAAATGGCACACCGGACTCGCGCCCGCTTATGTACAAAAAATGATAAAATATTTTTGTTTAGGGCTATGTAGGTTCATTGTTTTGATAATTGCTAAGTGGCTCAAAAAAAGTTACACGCCAGAATGTGCGTGAAAATTTAGATGGCGTTTGTCTTTTTATCAAACCATTACACTTGATGATAAAATGAAAATATTCTCTAAAAATTATACAGAGTGGATGAGAATTTATAATTTCATATGGACTGCCATTAAAACGAACTAACTTTTTTATATTAGATCGTAAAAACATCCTGCGCCCACTATCGTATTTAGATCCTAATTTTAATTGTTCGTAAACTGTTTTTTCCTTCGTTAAATTAAAATTAACACATTAAATTAAGTTATTTGTTATGAATTAATTAACTTACAACAGAAGCGTTGAACTTTGACTGACTGTCAGATAACAACATATTTCACAAATATGAATTCGTAGTAGTGTCATTTTCGAGTATAGCAACGCGAAAACTTCTTAGTCTTAAGATATCGATCTAAATACGTTAATGAATTCAGGGCGTTCCATTTATTTGTTATTTGACTTTAATGGTAGTTTAAATCAAAAAATATATTTTCGTTTTATTTGTAATGGTTTACGTATTGCTTATTTACTTTACCGCTTCTTTTTTTTTATACTTTTATATTTCATTTAGTAAAGGACGAGACATTTTTTACAAACATTTCCCGGTACCTAGAGAAAAATCTAGAGCTATTTCTCTATCAAAATCAAAAATATGCAAAATATTCCATTTAATAGAAACAAAATAGCCTGAATCAAACACGTTGACGAATAGTTAACATAAAAAAGTTTTCGATATACTACCGAAAACTCCAAGAAATTCGCAATCAAGTCAAAGCTGAATTGCCGTTTTAACTTGTAAAGCCTTTAAGATATCAGCCGTTAGAGAAAGAATACAAGAAGACATTTCGCAAAGATATCAAATTCCCTACATTAGTTATCTCAAAATCAATACAGATAGGTGCTGTAAATACTCCTCGAAAATTAATAACATGTTTCATGTAATAAACCAAATTTGTGTCGTGCATTGCTAGAGCTGAACACTTTGTATACTTACTTTACAGCACTTGTCTGCAAATTTCTTTTGTTTGAAACCTTTTTCTCTAAATTGCTCAGCGAAGAAAAGCACTAGGTGTCCACCTAGGTGTTGATAACGCTCTGTTGATAACATCTTTTTTGGTTTAGTTCCGTTGTTATAGAAATGCAAAATAAGTATATGTAAGATAATAAAGCATATAAGTTCCTTCAAACTATATGGACTTATATTCAAAAATATTACTTTGCTATATTTCTGATATATCCATGCAATCTATTGTATAGCATTAAGCTTAAGAGTTTTAAGGGCAATCCTTTTATATCTTTCTGACTGCAATACACAGACTAATTTCCATTACCAGTGGATGTGTTTCACATCCTCTAGAGCTCGCCGGCAAACCCTGTTCCTCAATTCTTCACGCAATCCTTATTCACTGTAACTGGTTGCAAACTGAAAGCTCCCAGACGCCGTATGGTGTTAGCGTAGTAAAATACCTTAACAACCTTTTGATGTGCAAGTGGAGCAAGCTACTACCCCCTACTGCAGGTAGGGAAAAAAGGAAGTGACAACACATAAAATAACTCGCTATAGACAGCTACTTAGTAATTTCAACTGTTACCCTTTATTGGCCCAACAGGTGAAATGTAATTAGCCCTTAATTAATCTAGCGCTATCACACCTTACTAGTCGTTCGAAAGTCTGACTTTAATTTTGGTATCCAAACAAAATGGTCACAAAAGCCATGCTTTAGAAAAATTGGCAATAATGGAAAAGAGTACTGGGAACTGGGAATTGCAAGCAATTATATATATATATATATATAAGAAAAAATTCTAGCAATTAAGAAAAACTATTTATTTATTTAACTAGATATCCATAGTTTCCGTATAAGCGGATACAAAGTTTCTTAACCCATACATCTGCAATTTCGCCCAGGGCCCCTATTCTCCAATTTAAGAGAACAATCACCTGATGGGAATACCGGGTATGATTCCCACAACAGCAATATTTTTGTACTCTGGAAACTTCACTTCTTCTAATGCCTTGAATATTAGCCTTCTTACACAAGGCGAATATTCGAATAAGTGCGCTTCGCGTAAACATCCGTTTTATATGAAAAAGAATCCAGTAAATCAGCGAATGCAATGATGGGAGACGCAATTTTTTTTAACAAAAAATAGAATTAATCACGCTTCAACCTTCGATTGATCTTCTCCCGCCTCCAACTAAAGCTTCACAAATGACTTTTCTAAACCGTACTTGTTAATATATGTCGACACATACTCGTCGAACCCTTGCCACTCGACTGAGTACTTACTCCCGTACTTGGCCAAGTATACCCGTCCCATAAAAACAAAACATTAAAACTGAAAGAACTTGCTTCTCTCGGAAATTTCGGAGAGAATCTACAAACTTAGTAGTAACGTCGCTAACACCGACATCAATATATCAACTATTAATCAATGTAATACAAAGTGGAGCAAAGAAAATAGAGTACGGCAAAAAAATCACTCATACTTAGAGGGTTAGTGCTGACTGTGGTGACAAAAGGCATCCAACTGTTTCGCAAGTCCGTAATTGCTATAATATCTATTAAAACCAATAAATCAACGAGATTTTGAAAAACTTACCTTAATCCAAATTTGTAAACGTATAGCATGACCACGCATCGTCCAATTTTTAGTTAGCGTTCCCTAACTTTTTTTTAAGAAAAACCATTCGTAATTATCTTTACACAATGGCCGACGTAAACACCTAATATAAAAACTGATGATAAAAACTGAATAAAAAAAAGGTTCAATAATACGTTTACTTCAATAAAGTAAATAAAATCTGGTATTCTTAAATAAATATAAAAAAAAACAAAAGTGAAAGTTGCGAAACAATATCTACCATGGAATTAACCGAAAATTAAACCGAAAACGCGAGCAGTCTTTCAATTAATTAACTAATAAAGGTAAATATCGCGGTTTGATAACCAACTGTGATGACAGCATATCAACCGAACTGCGAAATTAATTAAGAGATCAATTAGTTCGTGGTTAATGACATATCAACGGTATTGACAATTGTGCCAAAGCGAGTAATTAATCTGACAAGTAACGAACAAAGCTAAAGAAAAATCAGCGATTAGTAGCCAAGTATGATGGCGGCGTATCACTCAAACTACGAAATTTAATTAATTAATGGTTAAAGGCATGACAACGATAATACACCGGTTAATTAATCTGACAATTAATAAACGAGGCAAAACAAAAGTCAGAGATTGATAGCCAACTGTGATTAAGGCGTACCACTCAAACTGCGGAATTTAATCAGCAAATCAGTTAATAAACAGTTAAAAGTATGTCAATGATAATAAACCGGGTAATTAATCAGCGAATTAATGAACGGAGCAAAGCAAATGGCAGGGATTGATAGTTGCGATTTAACTGCAATTAGGACGCATCAGTCAAACTGCTGAATTTAATGACATGTCAACGATAATGCCAAAGCGAGTAATTAATCTGTCAATTAATGAACGGGCCAATGTTACTGTTGATAGTCAACTATTAAAGCGGGGAAGCGTACGTCAATCGCAATGACAACTGCACCTTGTAAGAATGAGTGGCCAACTGCCATGACGGGAACTGCCAAGGGAAGACGGTCAATTGTAATGACTGCAACTGTAATGAATGCAACAAAGGGGTTCGTTAAAATACGTAATAACTAATAACAAAGTTAATGCTTACGTACCGATATGTGTTAATTGTATGCTTCTTAACATCCATATTTTTAATGTATTCATTAATACTTACAACTTACTAGAAGTGATGAATAGAGAGGACAAAAGACCTTTTTTGCAGGTACTAGACAGACTCGTGTCTTTTCGTCTCATAAGAAAAGGTTCGTGTTGCCTACTGGTTTCCCCGAGAGCCGACAAAACACGAGTCTGTCTAGTCGCTGTAGAACAGGTATATTTCATTCGCTTTCGTCCTCTCTTATGATTAAGTAGCTTGCGGATGGAAACACATTAGTGAATTAATTAGTGAACAAATTAGTGAAAAAATATATGTAAATAAATAAAATAATAAAGGTTTAGTAAAGTAAAGTAACGTTAGGACATCCAACAAATCACTAATGTTTTAATTACATCACCTCTCACAAAATGAGAACTAATTGCTTCATCTCAATTGATCAAATCTTTTCGTTCTGTGTTATGTTAAATTAATAAAACACCCACTCATGTACAAAAATAAATATCAGAAAATAATTTTAGATGTGTATATTCCACAAATAAATTGTAAACAGAAAAATGAATGAATAACAATGTGATTAACTTCTTAATAAACATAAAAATACGTAAACGCAAAATTCACGTAACAAACACATACAATCAAAACAGATAATGTAGCGCTACAGAGAATAAGGTTTTAAGCAGCTATTCTGCCAGAATGCGATCGTGAACGTCAACAATCTTACAAAATAATTAATTTTTCATTTTTGTGGTTCATACTTAGAATGTACCATTTAAAATGACATTTTAATATTATTTGGTTTTCTTCTATTGGCCCTCTATTGATTAGCGTGTACCCTCATTTCAAATATATCTCTATACGGCCAACATCAGCCTATTTGTTTTCACTAACATTATCAATTTTGAACAAACAAATCTTCCGCAACAATTCTAAAGAATATCACAAAATAGGTCCTTAAAACAAATTTCACTGTAAATAAGCTACAAATATGTACAAATATTATCAGAATTTTATATTACAGAATATCCATATTTATTCAACGTAAGAAATTACACTAATCAACTGCATAAATATAAAATTAAATTCTACGTTAAATATAATAGGTAACAACACGATCGTATTATATATTACAACCTTACCACTAAACGTTATTACTTACTGGGTTAATTATAAAATTAAGGCAGATACATTAATATCTTTGGAGAAATTCAATGCATAGTCTTATATCTTCTGCTTTGGATAGCATCGCATCAATTAGCAATTGAATAAAATTAAAGGAACATTTCAATTGCAGAAGTTACTAAATGCAATTAGAAAATTAACTTGAAAATGTAATAACATCCAAAAATGAAAACTGAGTTAAATTTCAGAATTAGAAAGAGGCATATAATGTATAAAAGATAAATTAGTGTAAACATAATCACGTAACAATTACAGAAATACCTAATTTTATTCCTGTTAAATTAGATAATTTTCAATAAAATTAGGTGTTGTTGCTAATTATTTCCCTTAAAGCTTTTGAAGAAATTGTGCGCACGTGACAGTACAGTTTTCTTCTCTCTGCGTCCATCTTTAGGCGATTTAATAAAGAACAATTCTAAAAATAAATGTGTTAATGCATAAGATTAGAAGAAGAAATTCACAGTATAGAGAGAAGCAGTAGTCCGACTCATTCCTAAGTAAAAATAAACTATTTTAAATTACGTTACTATTCTCCTTTTTCTTACGATAACTAGTACAATACGTGCTACTTTGCTTGCTACGAGTAATCCAAATTGGTATGGATCGAGCATTGAAAAGGTAGTCAAATTACTGCTTCTCTCCATACTGTGAAACAATTTATAAAATGCCAATGTTTTCGAAATGTATAAAACGACGATTAATAAGAAGCTCACATACCTTAAATAATGAGTATGTCCCTACAATATACAGAGCGTGCTTTGCCCTTGTTAAAGCAACATTTAGTCTTTGTTCGTCACTCAGAAATGTATTTGGTCTATATCTCACACAAGAAAGAACGATAATATCCTTTTCGAGTCCTTGAAAACTGTCAACTGTATTGACAGTAATTGATACTTCTGACGGAAAGCTAAAATATGTATGACTTTATTCTGGGATAACATAACAAGAATTAAAGCATGTAATGCGAATCGAGCGTGAGACATTGGAACAAATACGCATTGGATATAAGTATTTGGGGATGTTACATATCGTGGAAAGTATTTCAAAATTTATAACAATAATTTTTATTTTTGTTGACAGTATCAATAGCAAAAGATTAAACCATAAGTCCATTTTCTCCATTGTCACAGAATAACTCTTTACTAAAAATATTTTAATTTGAATACAGCAGTAATCTTGATATTTTGTCTTGTTTCGTGGTAAACCATTCTAAATGGTTTGCCTTCGTATGTATGTGAAAATCTGTTTTGTCTTTAGTAGCGACGTTCATTTACGTACATACTCTGAGATGAATATAGATAGAAGAGTTAGTAAATTGTGTCTTAAAAACATCTTTAGAAGTGATTATGGATTTCACACCTAATACGTTACGAATAATAAACGAGAAACGCATTATCCCGCCATGCCAAGACCAAGCACTGATTGAGTGTAGCCATCATCAAGTAATGATTCGTGTAATGAAATGAAATGAGTTTGTTTATATTTCGCTTTAAGATATAATAACAACTACTGAACAAGTCCATAAAACATTCTTTTGTGACAAAACGTCTGTAAATTTCGTGTCCGTAATAATATACTTTAAATGTTAAAACAACAACTGTTTTCTCATTCTCATATACCGTCCTACTCAAGCCGCTACTTAAATAAACGAAACGGAGAACACGGGAGAAAACACGTCCTGCTTATATTATTCATTTTCAATATTATACATAGTGACGTGAGCACTACACCCACAATACTCAGACGTATTTAGCGGTCAAAATCAATTTTTTCAAGTTGTAAAATCTGATAGCTAACTAATTTCTCGAAGAAGTGCATACTGGCGACGGGCATAATAATTGCATTTTGAAATTGATCGCATTTGAATCTTTGCCTTAACTAATTCTCGATTGCACCGCATATATTTCCCAAAGCAAGGGAATAAATAAGATCACCATATGGTTTTCTCCACTACTTTAGTCTGTCAAAACTCTTCAATCACAATACAGGAAATAAATTTTGAAAGATATGTGAGAAAAAATCTTACAGTTGAGGATAGCGCCGTCTATTACATTTTTTGAACTTAACAAACAAGTACACATTTCTTTAAATTCGGGAAAATTAACTAAGCTTTCTAATCTCGGAACTTCTGTCAGTTAATTTGAAATTTGCTGTTACCTATATTAGCACTTACGCCACCTAGCAGTCATGTTTGTAATGTTACAAAATGTTCATGAAATTTACCTTATGCCTCTTTAGTATCTATTGCTATCTATTGTACTAACTAATCAACACGCAATATTGAAACCGACAGCAAAAGCGAAAATACAAATGAGAAAATACAAAAATAATTCCTGCCATATTTTTGAAATTTTTATCTCGCTTAGAAAACTTGAAAAGAAGATTGTGGATTACAATCAGAATTGTCCTCGCTAAGTGACGCCTCGAAATTGTCAACATAAAAGAATCTGAAATCATTTGTACATTTTTTTATAGATGTGAGCTGTACTACCACAGTATCTCAAGAAGTCTATTTTATTCAGAAGTATGTTTGTTTAAGTTACCTACACGTAAACGTATATATGTACATTTTACTGAAATATTTGTCACTAGTATTAAGAGTTACCTTGAAAGAAATTCAATAAAGGTTATAATAGTACTAACATTTTGCTTTCAAATTATCTGCCATTATTTAATAGAATAAAATGTTTGCAGTATTATATAGACATCGATTAAAACGCTATCTACCGTACTCTCAAAGTGAATGGACTGTAAATGCAAAATAATTGCATTGTGTTTCTTAACACAAGTATTTATTATACCATCTTGTAGGTATACGCGTAGATGAAGTATGCACCAAATACCAAGTTAATAATTTGTCAATAACTAATATAAATAGACATTTCACGTTCAACTTGGAAATTACCAAGTGTTTTACATGTCTTTCAATCTTTATTCCCACGTACTCTTGTGATGATTCGACTATTATGTTACATAAAATTGTTTAGACAAATACAATAAACTGTATGAAGATCTATTAGCAAATATTCAATATACCAACAAACAATACCGCTTAACAACTCCTTTGGCAACAAAAAAATTATAACAGCACACAATAATAAATATTGCTCGCTTCTTTAATTACATATACAACATATTCAGAATATTTACCTACTACTATGAACCATCTTCATTAATGCTTCTTTTTGAATATTATAAGGCGTTATAACACCAATAGTTATACGTTGGGGTTCCTCTTCGTCCATAATGGTCCTACTGATGGCCTGAATCAGTTTTTCAACACATTCAATTTCTTCTTTATTAGAATTTTGAGCATTCTCCTGATTATATTTTAGATTTAAGTTAAGGACATAATAAGGTAATAATTTACACAAGTCTTGTCTACGACAAAAACTGTTGGAGTCTTTTAACTCACCCTTATAAAAAGTATTATTAGGGAATAGACTTATGTCAGGATGCATTCTATGTTGAATATTAAGCATTCTAATAGGGTTTTCAGGACTATCGAGAAAGCTCTTTCTTATTCGTTGAAATAATGATTGGCCATATTCTAATTGTTTGGCATGCTGAAAGCAAAAGAAAATATTTTTATAAATTTACATCCTTCAATAATTAAATAAGTAACACAAGGAACTTGAACGTACTATTTTTACTTTCTGCTAAGATACTGTGCTACCTCACCTGAGATATTGTAACAGCAGGCAGCTGCTGTGGATCTCCAACAAGTATAAATTTGGTAATTCCAAGCATCAAAGGTATTAACGTTTCAACCTCTTTACTTTGAGTGGCTTCATCTACAATACAGCAATCTATTGGGGCACTACAAAAAAATTATATAAATCTATAATCTAGAAGAAACAACAGAACAAAAGAATTATTGTTTTTTTATTTTATAGTATTGCAGAATATATCTCTCTCTTTTAAGACGGCAATTGTTAAGTGGCGTGTTTCAATTTCTGATGGAGATATTTTACCTATCAAACATTGTATTGTCAGGGTTTTTATTTTAGTTTCCATTCAAGAAGAATAGAAAGTGAAATACAATCCAAACACCCTGATTTCTGTGAATGACTTGCTTTCACTAGAAAACAAACCATCATTGAGTTTGAAGAATAAGTACGCTAGCCATTCAAGTACACGGGGTTAAAGCAAATAATTTGTTACCTATTTATTTCTCGCAACCTTATACAACTTGACAAAGTAGTGCAAACGATATTGGAACCGGTATAGATCCTCCTTCTAGCATTATCAAAAGCTGTTTGGTATCCCTGCCTCATATACTTCTTTGCGAAACATGCATATTCATTATCTACTGCAATTAATTTTTTCTTTAATGCATCCACGTTCATACCTAGTTCAAAAAATATATATTTACGTAGCCAGCATAGAATTGAGATAAACAAACCTTACCTCTCGCTTTCTCAATTTGTCCTTTTAGAGCGTTTCTTTTGTTGTGAAGGTTATCGAAATCCCGTCTGACTTCGGGATGTTCGCCCAAAAATATTCTTGTTACCTCAGATCTAGAGAACTGATCTAATGAATAAGGCCTGATTTCTTCATTAACTGCATACCAGGGTCCCGTTCTTACTAGCTTTATTTTCTTCTTTTCATTATCTAAAGAGGAACAAATAAAAAAGAAGAATAATAAATAGTTTTACTTACCCAGCAGTTGCGCTTTCAGTTCTTTTATAATTTTAATAGCTAAGCTATCAATGGCGCTATTAGAAGGAGCAGTAAGTAATAATCTAATTTTTTTAGAACTGCCTAGTATTACATTTTTTACAATATTTTTAATGACAGTGGTTTTCCCTGTTCCAGGTGGACCTTGAATTAAATAAATTCCCGGCCGCTCTCCTAGACAGAGCTGAGTAGCTTCCTGTACAGCTTTTTCTTGTACTTCGTTCAATATTTCCTAACAAATAGTAAATAAAATTAGGTCCAGGATCTTTCTTGTCAAGTGGACTCTGGATCACCGCTCAACCCTCTCCAATTAGAATGAAATTTTTTTGAGACGTTTGTTTCATTACTATTCATGACCCAAAATGACTACCATTAGGTACAACAAAAACGATGATGATTTATTCGTTACTGCCGTGACATGTAAAAACTGGCTTTTGCACAAACTTGGCTACCATGTGGGGAAGCCCACCATACTACTTAGGAAGCTGTAATTTGACATAATTCCATGTAGGACCCATAAGAACATAGAAATTTTGTCAAAATTAGGGGGTTGAGAGGGGACCATACCTAAATTAGATCCGCTTAACGTGGAATCACTATAATGCGATACTCTAGGTTCTTTGCATCTCTTACCATTGTTCCTCCGTTAATAGTTGTATGGCTGTGAACCATGTAATCTTCAATGCTCGGATCTAATATATATTTACAAAGTGGAGAAGATCCCAAACTATACACTGCATCAAATTCTCTCATCAGAGAAACTACGGAGAGCAATCTCGCACCATCCATGCACTTGTTACGACAAATTTTATTTGTTGTTACTTTTATCACAATCTCTAAATGTAACAATGACTCTGGTATATCTGGCTGTAATTGCCTAGATACTGAAAACAAAAACATCGTATGTAGATTAAGCATGAATTTTGTGCGTCTAGAATCGTCTGTTACTAACTGTTTGCTAACTGTACATATAGTTATAAGAAAGAAAAAACAAAATAGATACTGTTCGAACGATTTAGTCTACTATTGAGTATGTGTTTTCTGTAGCCGACGAAGTGCAGACGCCCAGTTCAGCATTTTATATAGATATATACGAGATACAGGTCTGCATGTTAACTCTTCTACAGCATGTTGTGAAAAAACTGGCATCAACAATCATTTCTTTTGCAGTTATGTGCTACCTTTTCATTATATAATCAAAGATATATATTGTATTAAGATATTTAAAATAAATATCTTAATACGGAAACAAATTCAAATAAAGATGAAATTCTCAAGAAAAGCAACAGACAAGTAAAATGCGAAAAATACACTTGGAGCGTATATTACCTCCAGAAAAATAATTTCCTACCACATACTACCCGCATATGGTATATAAAGCGATAACGAAAGTGCGAGTTCCACCTTCAAAGTTTCATAAACTATACGCCATTGTGTCGTAGCTTGTTCAAAACGATTCGCACGCTATAGGGGCCCAGATTGACCACACTTTAATCATAAGATAGCAAACTAAAATCTTTCGGAAACAAGAAAAGATAGAACAGCCCATGCTAGCAATAAAAAATTAAACATTTTAAAATAAATACAGTTGCAGCTAAAATAAGAGCAGCATTAAAGATTTTTATAAAAAATATATATTATTCTTAAACTACTTATTTGGTGTTACAAGTAATATTACTTTAGTATAAAAATAAAGTAGCTTATTTATATTTATACTTATATAGGTTGACAATGTTATTAATGTAAGTACGAGGCATGCATCATGCATTAAATATTATCAGAAATACTCACAATGAGCATCAATAAGGTCATTTCCCTTAATTAATCGTTTTTCGCAGCTTACTACAAATCCAAACAAAGGCACATAAATGAATCTGCCCCCCTTCTCCATTGGTACGTTAAGTATAACAACATTGCTTTCTTTAACATATTGTTTTAAATAATTTTGATCCTTAGTAATATATGCTAAAAATTGCAATTTAATCGGCTATCTGCAATACTGATACGGGTGTAATATTACCTATACATTTTAAAATACAATAATTAGGTTTAGCTGCAACTTCTTGAATGACGCAACTAAATTTGCGTTGCATTTGCCTAAAACATATATTAAATTAGGAATAATGACCAAACATATATCTAAAATACAGACTTTTCTACAGTGTCAATAGAAAGCCAATCCTCATACAGTCCATGCCACAATTCTATCATAAGTAACGGTATTACTACATTACAGTAATCTCTATGATTAGAAAAGCTATTACACATTTTCACAGCCGGCCTTTTATTAACTGGAGGAGGTGTAGAAGATCTTTTTTGCTCTTCCAACCACAGCGTTCTCCAATTTAACATATTTAAAATATCGTTAAATGAAGGTTTGTTATAAACAGGAATTGGGATATAAGAACCAGCTATTTCTGTTATGTTTTTGTTGGATGCTCCGTTTCTGGTCGAATTAACATGATTATTATTCAGTAAAGTATCGTTTATTTTATTCTTCAATTCTCCTAAAGCTTCCTTTTTTGAGGCGTTTAGTGACGAAGGATTACTCGAAATGGTATCATGGTTAAACATGTAGTTGCTCCTCAACCTAGGATCACTTGAGGTAGACGGTTGTTCGGTAATTAAAGAGTTTGGTAGCGCTTTCGTAGATGATTGTAGAGAATTTTTGGTTTCATCATATTTGGTTGCAGTTTGTATTACAGTTGTAGATGTTCTTCTAGTATTCATAGAACTAGGAGTGGTATCCAACATGAATTCGCCTCTATTTTGCGATATTTTAACACACGGCTTATTCAAATTTGATGAAGACGATTTGGGAAACTCGACGCTTGGTTGTTTGGATATTTTCTTAAGCTTTTGCTTACGTTCCTCTTTGATTTTCAATTTATCTTCTTTGGTTAACTTATCACTTTTACCTTTTGTTGATCTAGCTTTTATTCCATTACTTGTAGAGGGTTGTGGATCGCTAATGTTGTTCAGTAAGGTTTTTTGTTTCTTGCTTATATGTTTTTTGTCTAAGGTTGAACTTTGTCGTTTCTGTGACGCACCTTTAGATTCCTTACGTTTTGATTTTGTCCTTGTTTCCTTCGTGTGTCCACGTTCTGGTTTGGCTAATGTAGGCGGATCTATGATTGGCGGTTTTGTATATTTAGAGCTACTGCTATTTAAAACAGAAAATTGCAAGAGATTATTTCTGCGGTTGTCTTTAGTTTCCGTAGTTACAGCTTTTAATATTTCTTTGTCCTTACTTTGTATTATATTGACATTTAGTCCTGCTGTATTTTCATCGTTACATGCTTCCAAATTATTATCAAGTTCCATAGGCTGAAAATATAAAAAAATTGAAATACATTGATGTAATCAATCTAAAATCCAGAAATAATAACAACAATAGTTTTATAAATAGAAAAAGTAATTTATTTTAAAAAAAAAAGGTATGTTAGCAATTATAAATTGTATTCAACTTATAACTAGTGTGCGACAAAGTGATAGAGGTCAACATAATTTTTAAAAATCGCATTGAGTATGTACAAAAATGAAGTAGCAACCGTTAAATAGATTTTTATTAAATATATTATATTTAGAGAGAAGGATAAATATAAATATCTTTGTTATAAAATGGTTAAAGCGTCAAAAATACATCTACTCCTCTTGAATTCCTACCGTAATGTTCTACAAGATTTTACAAGTTACCATACAAGCAGCAACGTACCTTTTGTGCAACAAAATTTTAAACCATCCAAGCTAGAGAATAGCCTGAGATGACCTGAGGAGGTACGATAAAAAAAATAAGAATTCAGATGCTTTGAGATATAAATATAAATATTGATTAAAAAACTTCGAGAGAGAACCAGGGTAAACAATATGTTCGCTTCAACGATGATGGTTTGCGTACGTCTTATAATATCCGGCTAGCTTTATCAGCCGTTGACGAGGTTTCAAACCTTTTCTATGCAAGACTGCATATGACATACCAAAAGAATTGCTTTAAGCGGCAATATAGTTCAAAAGAGGTATTAATGAAATGAATCACGATGTGGAAGAAACTGGACCAAACAACTTTTCCCGATAATGAAGCATTATTATTATCTTCGCTTTAAGAACCAAGAAATCCATGGAGAACTGCTCTTGACGAGAACTTTGACAACAGACATCTACATACGAACGTTTTACCAGATTATTTCATGGGAATAGCTATCCTCTTACCAAGAACGTCAGCTACTGGAAACGAAGCACCAGTTATGTTTGGGCGCTACTGTGGTTTTATAAACCTATTGAAAAAGAAATCGATATCCGAGGTGTTTGCAATTCACTGCGTCATTCATCAACAACATATTTTACAATTTTCGTTGCCGATCGAAACTAACAGTAAGAGTAAATACAATAAATTTCTATAACTCGTCCCTATCACAACGCCCAAGACTACTTATAACTATGATTTCCAGATTTTCTTCATTTACAATTATAATTCGTTTTAAGTACTCTTTTTGAAAAATGGCAAATATTTTAAAATACGTTTTCTAAATTAATAGATGAGAAGTATTTACTTACTTTAGGGATTTCTGTATCATCAGTACTTCGATTCTCATTTTGATTTGTAACCAGTGCAGTATCAGGATCCACCATAGGAGGGTCATTTAAAATATCTAAAATATTAAACTCGCTACCTTCATCAGAATCAATTAGAACAGGAGGTCGCTGATTAACATAGTCATATTCATTTAATTCTTCTTTTATCTTAAGATAAGGATCATTTGAAGGAAACAATTGAGATGAAGATAGTTCATTATTGTCTTCAATATCATCATCAATAATAATAATGTTGTCTTCTATCGAATAAAATCCTTCATTATTTCTTTCTTCAGGTATAACTTTATTTTCTGTTTTAACTGTTACATCATTTAAGTTACTTGCAGGTTCTGCCAGAGGTTTCCCATCGGCAATATTTTCCTTTAAGTTACTTATATCTTTTATATTTTCCCATTCCATATAACTGGGACTGGTAATATTATTGCTTTCTATCACAGTACCTTCTGTTTTAATTATGCAAGCATCTAATTTGGGTTCATCTTTTACATCTTGCATAGCAACCTGAGGTTCTTCCAACAACTCAATAATATCTGCGGTTGAATCATTGTTAAGCATATTTTGAACCTCATAAACGAAGCATCCATGTGGAGAGCATGGATCTGTGTGATGTGCATAACCAAATGCAACAATGTCACCATTTCGCAGTATTTGTTCTTTTTCCGCTCCAATTTTCTCGCCGTTAACATATGTTCCATTGGCAGACTGACAAAGATGAAAACATAAAATTAGAAAAAATATAAATTACTATTTGAAATAATAGTATGTTTATTATCGAGAAATTATAAATCATAATTTACATAGATGCATAAAGCAAAATGTTAGAAACAGGATCTTGGGGTTCTATTCCGTCCCCTTAGTCTATTTATGTAGATCTATATATGAGTATTCTTATTACTCAATTTTTATATTTTCAAATATAGGCTTAGATTATTCGTAATTTACTTTGTATATCGACTACTTAACTTTTATAACAAAAAATTAGTGCCTAACGTTGATAAAATGAATATTCTGCTTAAATTGAATACTGTAATTCAGCACAATAAAAATCATATCTTTAGGTTGATTCTTATTATAAACAGTACCAAAAAATATACACCAAATAATAAATCATGAAGAATGCATAATGTAACCAACAAATAATTTTTAATTTTACAATCACTAATTAACTCTATCCATAATACATACACGTAAATCCTTAACATATAACTTCTTGTTTTTCTGAATAAAGTGGGCATGTTCGCGGGAAATAACTACGGAACTGCAAATGATATCATGTTGTCTATGTCTTCCTAAGCGAAATAAAGGTTTATTCACTGCATATACAGTTTTTGTGCAAACACATGTTAACGTCCATTCGCTGTCCATGATAAATACTATGGGTTACAACATGTTAATTCCGATTATTCTCATAGCCGATTCTACATTTATTTTCAAAATAACCCTCAACTTCACATGTCAACAAAGAGGCAATTGGAGGCAACAACAACAAAGTTAGCCAACTCACAGAAGATCTATTTTCTAATTCCCTATGAACTTTAGGCCACAATTGAAAATACTAACTCGTAAGTAACTTACGAAGTACTGTCAATTTTTGTTGCTTTTTCTATTTGTGAAATTCACTCAGTTCAAATAATCAGTTGGAGACGATTGGAAAGCTGCGATCATAATCTACAAACACAGTAATAGTTTATATATACCTCTAGAGCCCGCAAACGGGCATAAGGAACATGTATAGGACGGACAAGAAATTTATGCGGGATCCGGCAACTGCTGCATCCAGAATTTATATTGGAAATTTAGCTGAAACAATTGTTCCCGATAACCTAGAAGAGAAATTTAAAGTTTATGGCAAAGTATTGGGATTGGTTTTACAAAGAGGTTTTGGTTTTATACAGTTTGAACATGAAGCTCAGGCAAAATCAGCAATTGAAGCTGAACATGGAACTATGTTTCATGGAAGAAAAATTATTGTAAGAGAAGTTTTAGAAAGTAAAGGCAAAAAACCAAATACTGAACAAAATAACATTAGCAATGTACAACCACCACCAGCACCAATTACCCCGAAAAGTGCACCACCGCCTATCAGCAAACCTGTCCCAGAACCGGAACCACCAGTTACAACACCTTTACCTGCAGATAAAAATGACATGTCTCCCGTTGATAAACGTGGTAACAAACGCAAATTTTGGCCAAGAAATGAAAGAACTGTAGATCAGTTTAGGTATTGGTATTAGCAGGTTTAGATAAAAATAATTGTACTTATATACCAATAATTACAGAGATGTTCCATCATTTTATGACGAACCTTATCCACCATATCCATCATTTGTACCACCACCTATAAATGATCGACCGGAAAGAAATGATTGTGAAATAATTGTTGTATCAAAAGCGTTAACGTATGATAAACGATATATTTATATTCAACTTCATTAGTACATTCTTTTTATAGGGAATATGCAGAATATATTGAACAAAAGCTAAAATCAAAAGGTTTAATTGTAGATTTACTATTTCCAAATGAAGATGTGCCAATAGGCAGGGTATTGGCTAATATATCTAGTCGTGGATGTTTATATGCAATCCTTGTAATGCCACAAAATGAAGAACATCGGAGCCTTACATTAAATATACTACATGGAATTCCTCAAGGTAAGTTCTTAAAATTGATAATGACTAAGTTATAAAATACAAATGTTTTATCCATATTGTTCTGTAATGTTACTAATATTCGCTTTACTACTTCTTGCAAAAATGTTACTATATAAATACTATGTACACTCCCCCACAAGCAGAATGACCGCTCATCCAAATTTCAGATCACAGCCTACCACTCGGGAACATCTAAACATGTAAAATTTTCTTGCGTTTATTTGAAGTTCTTTGAAAAACACTAGCATTATTTAAATCCTCTTAAAGAGTCAGATCCAAATTGGCAGAGAAATCGATTAATTCCGAATACCATGATATTCGAATTTTTTGCTAGCCTCATGATCTGTAAGAGGTAGTTTAAAAGCACAACAAAGTTTAATACAATATATTAAACGTTTTAATATATCATCGGTTCAGAAACAACCAGATGCTGTACACTGCAAGACTACCACAGCTACAGAAAAAAAGATATATTCGAACTAGTAATTAATTAAATTGAAGTTTATACAAATTTCTAATAGGCATCGTTAATTTTTGTCTGTAAAGTTATTTCAAATTAAGAAATCATAATATTATTGATGATATTCAAGATGCTCCATGTTCCTTTATTTTAATGGCCAATTATCTTTTTTCTGTTACTTGTTTTAATTTTGTTCAAGTTATGACCTACGTAACTCTTAATTTTTTCTTTCTGAGGAAGTCTATTAATAACTTTTTTAAATTAAACCAATACTGTTCATTGTTCCCACCATTGTTCATTGTTCACCAATACTGTTCAACATAAATCCCAATTGCATATCAACAATGTCTCATATCTCGGAGCGCTATGCTGTGATTAGTGGAGGTGAGGAAGGCAGATGGAATCATTCATTTTTGCGACTACTAGACGAACTCGTGTCTATTTGCTTCGTAAGAATGGATTCGTGTTGCCTACTGATGTCCACGAGTGTCGACAAAACACTGGTCTTTGCAAAAAAGTAATAATTTCACCCGCCTTAACCTCTCTAGTGATTAGGCACCCAGATAAATGGTCATTTTGCTTGTCAACGAATATACACAGAATGAAGGTTGAAAACGAAATGCTGCTCTTTAGCTGCATCTCCGCAATAATTTCCACTAAAAACATTAGGATTCGTCTTTGTTATCTTATTGCGATCCCATTTTGTGAATGCAGCAACTATACATACATATGTTCCAGAATATGTAATCTTAAACAAAACATCCATTTCAGAACATAGAAACATGCCAATAGAAGATGCTGTAATATTACTTACAAGAAATTTTGAAGCTTATATGAAAGGAGAAACGTTTGAAACTGAAGGACGTGTAGCATCTTTAGCAGAAAAACATCCTGAAGCGATGCAGGTAGCGCAATATTATTTAGGGAAAAATGAGATGCGGCATCTTTGTTTTTAGATGTTACTTAATCTTCTGGCAGAAAATAGACAATTGGCAGTTACTCAGTATGATAAAGTGATAAAATACCTTCAAGAGAGAAAGGAGCTTCAGAGAGCATATGAAGGTGATGAAGATAATGAGTCAAAGAAAGAAACTGAACCGGATAATAAACAGGCAGAATTACAAAGTCGTATAATGAACATCTTGAATAAATCTGCTGGTGATTCTCCTAAACCACCACCAGTAACGACGCAAAGTGGCCCTACACCGTTACTAAACGATCCTTCAGTACAAAAAGCTTTAGATAGTTTACTGTCTGGAGATATGTTTAAAAGTATCAGCGCAGGAATATAATTTGTATTTCAATTAAGTGAAAGGGAATTAATGTAAAAAAAATGTTTTAGTATTACTAAAATTCGCAAATATGACGGTATATTTGATATTAATTTGTAGGTATATGATTTTTGTATTTGCTTGTTTTAATTAAAGCGTTCTAAGGCTTCACAGTTTTGGTTATTATGCATTCTATTTTAAGATTAATACCTAGATAGTAATTTATTCTCAAAATCCATCGTTTTAGACCAGCTACATATCATGTAGCGCACAACCGAAGTAAGTAAAATGATTAGAAATATGTTTATTAACTAATTGATGGTGATTCTACGTGTGGTATAAAGGAAAAATAACAGAGAACCTTATTATATTTATTGACATACATAAAGCTAAAAAAGTTAGCAATATTAAAACCAGAAAAATGTAGTGTTTTTTCAAATTATTGGATATAATGATTTCATTCTTTCAGGGAATTCTTGAGTGAAAATATAGCAATATTAATCAACAAACCCTAGAGTTGATAATTTTAGAATTATTCAGGAAGACATAATGTTAAAAAATCGTAAGTTACGGAAATGAGCATTTTTGGGACCGGAAAAAGAAACCGGATCAAGCCTCAAATAACTAGAAGTAGAACGGGTAAATATAAACACCTAGAAGTTTTTAAATTAGTATCAAAGTGGTTTTCAATATACTTGCATTGTCTTATAGTAACGATGGGACGTGTGATAAGACCTGATTTAAGAGTTGAACTGAATAATTAGAATCTTTTAGATTTCATTTCAATATCATGTATTTCAAATTTAGTTGTAAGTGAATTAAATATTAGTAATGTATACACTTTTGTTAAATATGAGATTACAAAACCTACCACCTCTAAGCATGTACATTCTTATGTAAGTGAAATAACTCGTTTGTAAACTATAACTCCCTTGCTCGGTAAGCTGTTGATTACAAACAGATTAGATAAACTAAATCAATATAGTAATGTTTTTCTTTTCCTTCAATCACTCACTCAATTCTAAAGAAATCAGCATTGTCTGTTGCAATGAGATATCTATAGTTCTCGACCTTAAATTTTCAATATAGCAGAAACGTGTACAAAATAAAAAGAAAATAGTTTTGCACATTTATAATTCAATTTAGGAAAAACTACAAGTATCAAAGTCTTGAAGTTGTAGTAGGTCAAAATTTATTTCCATTACAATCCACGATACATTAAAAAAATAAAAGGCAGTTTTACAAAACTTAGGAAGAAAATGTCTGTAACATAATATGGCAAAATTTGAACATTATACGTTGACAGGATAAGAATCAGTCGTTGATAGTTAGATATGGTAATCGCTAATACAATAAAAATCAATAAATAAAATCTAAATAACTCTACAAAATATACAGACTATTTTCATATATATTTGATAGACATTCTCTAGCTTCTATTAACAAAACTATGTATTTATCAATAACATTTCCACAGAATAAAATGAACTTCTTAAACATCTAAAATTCGAAACATCGAAGTACTAACATCAAGATTTTTTTCTAATCGCGCATGTTAAAGTAACAAGTTTATTTGATCCAATACTGGAGCCAATGCACACGTACATAGGAATTTCAGAACTTTCTAGAACTTCGTTCGAACAAAGCTATTCAAAAAATACACTAAACCAAGACTTTTATATGTATATATCCAACAAGAGTAATTTTTCTCACATTAATATATTTAATACCGCTTTCTATGTCATATACTGACATGTAAGGGAAATAAGTCAGTACCAGAATTGTAAACGAAAAAAAAAATGTATAAAGTAATTCGATTTCCAAAATATATACAATATAAAACCTATAATATTCACAAGTTAATTAAAAATATATTAGAGACTATCATCACTGTCTTCACGTAAGCTTGCAAAACCTAAAGGTTCTGGTTGTTGCACCGAATTGCCTTCGGATTGGCCATCTTCAGCAGATGGGGATGCCGGTGATTCCATTTCAGTAGTTCTACCAATCGATGGATCAAACGCCTCCTTAATTTGACTACTGGCACCTTTAGGATCTAAATCTGTTGCCCAACTGAAATGCATCAGCGCTAAATCAGTATTACCAAGTTTCTTATACACCTTTCCTATTAAATAATAAACCAGAGATTCTTTTGGTACAATTTCTTTTAATTCTTCTAATTCCTTTAATGCTTCCGTATATTTTCCTGTGGCAAAGTATATAGATCCTCTATGAAATTTGCAAAGCGCATTTTTAGGATCGTTCTTGATTGCCATATTCAACGAGTGAAGAGCTCTCTCAATCTTTTTCTGTGCATGCTGTACCATGCCTATGTGACACATAATAACCGAGCTGTGATTATTAATGGACAAAGCCGTATTGTAATTGATCTCTGCCAGATGAAAACGTTCTTGCTTAGAATAAATTGTCCCAATTCCAAACCAGGCGTTGTAATGTCTTGGATCCAATCTGACAGCATTTCTGTAGCAACTCATGGCTTTATCGAGCTCTTCGGTCATAATATACTCGTGTCCTAACAATGTGTAAGCATAAGGAAAAGTTGGATCTATTTGTACCGCTCGATGAAAAAATTTTATAGCCGTATCATGTTCTTTGTGCAACGAGAAGCAATTTCCGCTAACTATCCATGTCATTGGAGAATTTTTATTAATCTGTACTAAATCTTGAGCCAGAGATGACAAAGCTACTTCTTTTTGTAAATGCCACAATGCTGTTGAATATTTATCCATGTAGTTAAGTCTGTATGGTTCTCTGCTATGAATATCACTAAAATATCTAGCACAGTTTTCATAATCGGCCATCTCAAAATAAGCTAGCCCCAACATACTGTAAATCCATGTAGTATCAAATTGATGAGGCGGTAAATTATGGAATTCGCTAATAGCTAATTTGCAATTAAATTGGGATAAATGGAGATAGGCCTTACCAATATCTCTCAATAAATGCATAAGGCCTTCTGCGCTCTGCTTTTGTATTTGAACAGGATTTACCATGTTCATATTATTTATTGCACTGTTAGTTTTGTTATCTACCGAAGTTACAGTTTCTGACTTCTCCTTCTTCAATCTATTTCGTGTATTTAAATCCATGTAGGTATTTAATTCATTTAAACTACATTTGGCCAGTCTTGTTTTTGTCTTTCTTGAGGGTGATTTTGGAGTAGCAAATTTGTTTCTGTTAGGTGATTTATTATTTTCTTTTACTGCAGAATAACTACTACTGAACAGTCTTGAACTTCTTCTCACATTCGGTCCTGTTGGCATAGGTGCAGGTGTACTAGGTGTTATAGATATGGTATTAGTAACATTACTTGATTGGCTAAACACTGGCTTAATATTCTTCAAGATAGCTTCGTTGCGGTTAATTAAATTACCAACGTGTGCTCGTACCTTTTTGGTAAATGACTTCTGTTCATTAGCTTCGGTCAAAGTAGGATGAGGAGTGGTAGGAGTACTATGTTCTTCTCGCTCAAATAGCATACCAAAACTAGGACTAGCCTGTAATGGTAAACAAATTGTTACTTTTGTGTGAAGCGTTACAATAGATATTCTAAGTAAAGTCGTTTTACGATTATCAAATTAGACAAAAAAGGCTATTCTGAACTGATTCAATTTTCTAACATAATGAAGACCAATGGTAAGTTAAAACCTATATTTCTCAATGAATATATATTAGCTTTGATAAATTGGTTAGAATGAAAACGTACTTTTAAACGAAACCAATCCAGTTTGAACTTGGCACAGAATTATCAATATTGCGTCAGCCAATCAGAATTAGACTATTAGAGAATTAGAATAACGTACAACTAAGTAATGCAGAAAAAAAATGATAGAACCGGGAAATGTTAAAGACAGTGTTTGCTATTGCAACACCAATTTCCACCAAATCGTTTCTAAGTCGTGTGTCGTAGATTTCCGCGGTTGTTTCTAAATTGTTTAGGTTCAGTTTGGTTGAAGTAAGAGCGACCTTATTTTCATTATCAAATAGTTTTAAATCATATCATATCATAATTATAAATCGAGAAGTTACGAAGGATATTTCAAACTACATAAGCTACATTTTCATCGGAGAATACTCTTTTTTGGCAAAGAAAATGTGCTACAATTTGCATTTTCTCAAATATCTTCAAAAGTATTTATTTTAAACAAAGGAATTTGTTTTTTTATAAGGGCAATATAATAAGAAAGAAAATAGTAGGTAGTTGTATTTGAAAGATTTAAATTTTAACACTCTTCCCATTTAGAAGTTTAATCATGGTAATCATGGTGGACGCTAGGTTTTCGAAAAATTCCTATCCTATACCGTCAACAATTCTAGAAATGTTTCAAGTTAAACACTTTCATAGTTACAAAAGTTTACATGCCCTTGTCCACCTGCCAAATTGCAAATACTTGATAAACAAAACATAAGTATCGGCAACCTCCGCACCACACAAGTGTAATTAATTATATAATGATATAATAATTAATTCGGAACGGCGGTTTCGAGGGCACGAATGCCCTCGAATGTCCTCGTCATCAACCGGTAACCATTGGGTTACGGGTATGTAACTAAACTTGAAACTTGTGCGGTGCGGAGATTGCTAATACTTATGTATTGTTTACCATACTAGGACAAAGTCCTTGCTTTAATTCGGAATTAACAAGTGTAATAATATCTAGAGTGTTCTAGATAACTGAAACTATTTTCAGTTAATTTTCAGAAACTATTTTTGTTCAATAATACATATAGAAGTTAGTTTGTTACCACGTTTCCAAAAGATCCAGAGATCGCAGCAAACTAAAAACACACATTGTAAAGCATGTATTAAACATATTTTTTAGTAATGACCTGTTTAACTGACTTTATTGCTAAATATGTAGATATATATATAAATTCTATTAAATAAAAATTAATTATTTTTGATTTCTTAAACCAACTCTTCTTGCATAATCGATTGTTAAAAATTATGAAAAAAAAACAACCCTAACAAATGAAATAAGTTTACCCACAAATACATTCAACTTACGCCCACTGGTGATTCCAACATTCTGCAGCGCATCGGTTTAGCTTTAGAAATCGGCAGCAGTCCAAACCCAGACAAACATAATGAATTAGTATTCGTCATGGGACTTTCCTCTGGTGTAAATGTCATTCTATTGTTGATGTCATTCGAAGAAGAGTTTGTCAATATTTGTTGGGGTGTTGTAATATACTGTAGATTATCTTGATTAGGTGTGCTATTTGTTATAACAACACTTTCAATGTTATTAATATTATTTCCGTGACATTTTGCTAGGCTGTCTAACTCATTTAGCTGGAATATGCTATTTGGATCAGGCTTTTCTGCAAATTTACACAACATTTCAAAACTCGACCACAAAAAAGGATTTATCTTTAATGCCCTCTTTAAAGCATCTACCGCTCTTTGTCTTCTTTCAGTTTTTGCGGCAATTTTTGCAATTAGCAATAATATAAATGCTGCCTGATCTTCATAAAAATTAATCAATTCATCAAAACTATTTTTGCTTGAGATGTTTTCCATTATAATAGCTTCAGCTTCTGCATACCTAAAAATCATATAATTAGTATCTTAAAACAAAAATTTTCTTCAATTAAATATTTACTTTTGCATTTCAAATGCACAGCTTCCATACAAATATCGGCATTGAGGGGAATATCCATGTTTGTCTTTCAAAATATTATAAGCATGATCTACTTGTCCATTCCTGTAATACGCTGTTGCTACCAAGAACAGGCTGTCGTCAGACTTAACTAAAAATTCAGACAACAGTGAAAGTTCAACCTAAAACTACTATTCTTAAAAGCACATACCTTCAGCATACAATCTCTCTGATAAAAATATAGCATCAGTATAATCATAATGATTCAAGCAGTGCCATATAGCTGCCTGAAACACATTTCGTTTTGTAATTAAATTGCACATTTCAAATTTACTAAAAAAATATTTTGGTTGATTATACTCACTTGTACAGGTTCTTGAATAATCATTTCTTTTACTGTATGGATGGTGTAGAACTCTTCAAAAACATAACTTTCTCACCTTACACTCTAAAATGTAATTTTTATTACTTATATATGGTTGCTTATCCAAAATCCGAACTGTTGAATTTGACAGCTATAAAAGTAGACAGAATAACCATTACAATTCGATTGTTTTTATAATTGCCAGTTCAGCCAATCCCAAAATCAATACAAGTATTATAAATAGTTGTTAAAACTGGATAATTTGAATGGTTGATTCTTTAAAGATAATTAATTTCTAAAATAATAACTTGTTTATATTGATATTAAAATAAGCTATATTATTTAAAACATCTCAACTGTTTTTGGATTATAACTTCGAATTGGGGAAATATGGTTACCAGCATTACCTGCTTTTTTAGTCTAATATCATGTTAGATGGGAAATGAACTGTCAAAATCTATGCAGAAAAAGTATTTTGGTACGTACCTGCGATTGGTACACCTTACATTTTTTGCATGCACTCGTTTCCCTTAAAGCACATCGAATTTTCTGCAAAAGTGTATCTTGCAGGTCTAGTATTTTTATAATACATAACCTTTAGTTTGTGTTTAGTGTGTTTTATTAATTATGCCCCCAAAACCAAAACCAGCGGCTCCAAGTAAAAAGACGGAGCAAAAAAAGAAGGAGAAAATAATAGAGGTTTTCTTTTTACTTTATACTTCTAAATGTTTTTCACATAGTATGGTGAAATTTTAGGATAAGACTTTCGGTTTAAAAAACAAAAAGGGTGCTAAACAACAAAAATTTATCCAACAAGTAGAAAAACAAGTCAAGACAGGTGGTCAACATCCTATTCGGGAAGATGCTAAAAAATTAGAAAAGGATAAAAAATTAAAAGAACAAAAGGAATTAGCACAATTATTCAAACCTGTACAGACTCAAAAAGTTGAAAAAGGTATGTTGTAGATTAGTTTAAATCATCAGTAATACCAATGATATTACATTGGTATATATATGTAGAAATATATATACATATAACAAATTTGTATGAAGCGTAACTTCATACTTCGTTGCTATCATGATGTATTATACTATGTACACTCGCTTGCCATAAAAAACAAAACACAGATTAGCTGCATGTGACACGGGCTTTACTGTGATAGGTGTTTTTAAATTTTTAATGTTTATCTGTCATCAATGTCATTTGAATATTAAAGTAAAGGCGTTTTGACACCGTTCGTATGGAGTAACCATCTTCCAAATATGATAAAACGTTATATCTTGTCTGGATATCAATATATCGTGGTATTTGTGTAAAAGTCATATTACTTTTGTGCTGTACTACTACTGCTGTATTGACACTGACAATGAGAAATTAAATCAATCCCTATCAAACAGCTTAAAAAATATAAAATTATCGCTTACGAGTCATCTCGTATTTTATGGCAAACGAATGTACTTTCTTTGGTACAATAGCAACTACCTACAATATCGAATAACATATTATATATATTACCTTCTTTTCATAAATCAATTACTTCTCTTAAAAAAAAAACCCTTACGCTTGGAAATACATCCATCTAAGAACTTCAGCAAACAATTTTGGAAAAAGTGTTATGTTGAAAAGTCTTCGATTTGGAACAGTTCTATGGTAAATTGATTTATCAAAATTTGTCAAAAATCCAAAGGCTTGAGTTTTTTGAGAATCTAGATCATAAAAATATATAAAAAAACAATTTCAAGAATAGTTATCAATTGGACCAGAACTCTTGGGTTTATTTATATTTTCCATTCCTCCGCATTTACCTTGTATTTAACATATTTTGGTAATAATATTAAGAGCTTCTATAACAGATGTAATATTTTGTAAGCTGTGAGGAACTAAATTATTGGTTTGTAAGCAACTTATTCTCTTATGCATTTCGATGGAACACAAAATAACACTTGCTTTTAACTAAAATTTACAGGTGCTGATCCAAAATCCATTGTATGTGCTTTCTTTAAGCAAGGTCAATGTACTAAAGGAGACAGGTGTAAATTCTCCCATGATTTATCCATTGAAAGAAAAGCAGAGAAACGATCACTATATGTCGACATGCGCGATAGCAATGATCCAGAAGAAACGATGGAAAATTGGGATGAAGCAAAGTTGAAGGAAGTTATTGAGAAAAAACATGGAAAAGACAAGAAGATGCCAACAACAGATATTGTAATAATATATAACTTTAAAAAGTACAGTAGTAGTTAATATAGAAGTTGTAGATTTGTAAATATTTCTTAGAAGCTGTTGAAAAATCAAAATATGGTTGGTTTTGGCAATGTCCATCTGGCGAAAACTGTATTTATAGACATGCTTTACCACCTGGGTTTGTACTAAAAAAAGATAAAAAGAAGGATGATAAGAAAAATGATATTTCGTTAGAAGATCTGATTGAGAAGGAGAGAGCAGCTTTAGGAGAGAAACAAACAAAAGTTACATTAGAAACGTTCCTAGCATGGAAAAAACGAAAAATTCAAGTAAGACATCTAGGAAATAAATGACGTGCAATACCCCTATTTTGGTGGAAATTGATTTTAGGAAAAAGAAGATGCAGCTCTTAAAGAAGAAGAAAAGAAACGCAGTGACTATAAAGCTGGAAGACAAGTTGGTTTATCTGGAAGGGAAATGTTCAGCTTTAATCCTGAATTGGCTGCAGATAACGAAATGGAAGATGGCGATGAAGCGTTCGATTCGTATGCCTACGCCGAGGATGAAGATGAAATGGAGTATAAGGAACTATCACTGGATGCACTGGTTGCAGAAGCTCGAGAAGTACGTTGCTTACAAATGATTAGATCTTCCATCCAATTTTTGTTCATTTCAGGCGGATAATAGCGGCACAATTGCTACTGACGACAGATTAAAATCTCAGAAAAATCAAGCAGATGAGGCTCCAACGAACGGCGTAAATGATGAAGCATCCGCAGTACCTATCAATGAAAACCTATTTATAGATGAAGATTTAGATGCTTTAGACGATGAACTTGAAGATCTAGATCTAGAAGAATAAGAGTAGATATTGATGGGATAAAGATCCATAATGAATTTGTTTTTATGATTAATTTTTGTATATAAGTAAAGTGCGCATGGAACCGAAATAAAAAGCTAGCATAAACTGGATAACTGTTTATTACTTAATCATAGGCTGCAATTAAGAAAGAAATTACAGATCAACAAAGGATGCCCACAGCATTTCAAAACATTTTGAGAAATTAGAAATCATCATTGTATCATTTGTGTATATCACACTTTCCCAATTACTAGTAAGCGCTTGTGCTGTTAGATTTAAAGAGCCGAACCAGACTTCTTTATCGTCAGTGTTTACATCAATTAGGAAAAACTTGTGGTGCATGAATGACTGGGTATCTGGTTGTATTTTTACTGGAATACCTATCAACAAATATTAAGCTGTAATAAATGTACCAAACATTCATAAATAACTTTTGCAAAGGTGAATGTTGACTTGGTCTAAACGTCAACTAACCGCAAAAGCAAAAATACCGCTTGATCAATAATCTGTAGAGTTTAAGTATTGCAGTGACCGGCTTTAATTAATCCACACGAAGAATCAAAATAATATGAATGATTTTCCGAATCATTCGATTAGCAATTTATCCGAGATACAATTGGGTTGGCATAAGTTGAATGAATCGGATTTGTTCGCCATAAATACTTTAAGGGGCCCAACACTCATCTTTCGGTTTTTTTCACTGAACCTGCGTTGTTTGTTATTAGAAGTTAAAGTTTGTCTCAATCCAAGTCATTGGCGCAATAATAAAACACCTTTGCAATCTATCTAAGCTAAACTAAAACTACCATTTTATGAATATAAATAAAATTAAACTTAAGATCGTAATTACATAAACTATAAACACTATACTAAAAAATAATAGTCATAGTCATAACTAAAAACATAAGGCAGATCAATACACCAACGATGTTTATGATTATAAAATGTTTAAGAAAAGGGAATCTAAAACGATACACAATTCAAAATACAAACAGCAAACCCAGCTTACAACATGGCGATTTCACACATGTATTCAAAATAATTTTCCCGAGCTTTGTATCTGTATACTATTTAATCTGTGGTAAATAATGTAGATATTACTTAGTGTTGTTTACTCTCTAAGATTCAAAGTAATTACTACCGACTAACAAAAGGGTTCGGTATTTCTTACATGCAGTTCCCAGTGCTAAATACCAAATCCACTCATACACTAGTAATTCTTAAAATAATATAAAAGCATAAATAAATATTTACCTAATTTCTTAAGCTTCTCGGTAATTGAAGCAGAATGGCAATTCATTTCTCTGTCAGTAATTATTCTAACAATAACATTACGAGACTGAGCATCTGTTAGTTCTCTAAAAATACTATCAAGTGTTACATGATAAATGCAGAGAGAGATGCTATCTTTTGCAGAATGTAAATGTTCCTTAATTGTTTGCAAGTAATTATGCGAGCATTTATCTCCACAAGATACTTCTTGCCTTAAGTGTTCTATGCACCCGAAATTTTCTTGTGTTATGAAAATAAATTTGTACCACGTAGTTTCTACATTTGGTCGCTCTAATTTCATTAATTTTTCTTCATGTTGCTTTTTCTTCCAATATGTCAATAAAATACAAACAAGCCCTGCACCTAAACTCAACCAGGGCAAAACCATTATATTGAAATAAACTTCAAACAAAACATTTACATTTATTTCCTTACTCAAAATACTAATTTTTACCAATCCTAACCAAAAATATAAAGCATTTTAAGAAGATTTTCACGTTATCTACTCCACATTTCAACCGTTTTTACTTTCTAATATTTTCAAATTACAGTAAATTCATCAAGTTTGTCAACTTCAGTGTTTTGTCGACTCTCTAATCGTTCCATAATGATAGTAATTTTCCCTACCTTCTCCACCACTGCGATGCATTAGCGGAGCAAACTCTTCTGCTAAGCCCGCTCAATTTGAAATCATAATAATAATCCAGTGTCAGGTTAAGTCAAACATCATAATAACAGTCCCGCACCATTTGTTAATTACTAATACCACGTGCTGTGTATAGTAGTCATAACCACTAAATTCTTACTAAACAGTACAATAGACTTTATACTATCCAAGAATTTTTGAATGGCACTGGATATATAAATTCAATTAGTAAGTTCAGCAAGTTATGGCATTATCACAAAAGCATTCTGGAAAGATTTTTGTGCCATGGTTCAACAGGTGACGACTATTCATTAATAAATATGTCTATTAATTTTATTGCATTTTTATAGTCATGAGTGGAGGTATGTATATACACTAATATACTCTGAAAAAAGCACAATAGAAGATAAAGAAAAAGCTATAGAGATCTTGCAAGTATGGAAAGTCCGTATGCCAATATTATTTGCAGGGCTAGAAGGTACCCTGATAATATTAAATGCTATGCTGTATGATAAGAATAAGTTTACAAAAGAACAATTATCATCATTTTATGCATTAGCCATTATGAGGTAAGGCGAACGGTGATTATGCGATAGGTTTTAATTAAGTCTTATATTAGATTCCTCAATCTTTGTGCTGCAAATAGTGATCAGCAAGGAACGTTTTTCCGAATAGCTAAAGAAAGAAATTTGCCTGACTGGTTAGTTAGCATTCGACACGATTTAGCTCATTCACAAAAATGTTCATCACTCTTTATGTTACAAAGAGGAATAGAATATTGTTTTAAATGGTTGAAACATGAATACTGGGAATTGCAAGACAGAGAAATTGTTGATTTTGCAATATCTGAAGCTACAACAGAAAACACTGAAGAAAATATTCATTTGTATTGTGAATATGTAAATTCAAAAATCTCTGGAGAAAAATTAAGTTCATCTGTAAGTAGCATGTTGAAAAATTTGAGCACAAGTAAATGCTTAACAACCAATGAAGTATTAGGGAAAATATTACAAGGAAATAAGTTAGCCATAGAAAAAGTTATAGATGTGATTGTTGAAAATAATTATTTTATAGCAGGAATTACAGGTAAATATATAAACATTATGGGAATTATAATCATTACTCTTATTTTTTCAGATGATACAGAAAAAATTCCAAATGCCCACATTAGTGGATGGGAATCATTAATTCAATATATACAAAATCATGACATGCTTATGAAATTAATAAAGAAATTGAATTGTGTATGTGCTGATAGTGAAGATTTCTCTGCGTAAAGACTTTATTCTTTTTGGATGAAAGAAATATTAACTGGTTTGATTACTAAAACAAATGAATGTCAGCAATCCAAGTTGGTGGTACGTTTTTACAAAATAAACGATTTTATTATAGCTTAACTTGTGGAAGAATCATGAACTAATCAAATTATTTAAGCGATCGAAATAACTACTTTTTAATTTTTGTTATAATCATTTAATTGCTGTGACTTGACCTTCTACAGACAATTATGAAAAGATTACTGAATAGTAAATTTAAATTCGTGTAGAATTACAGTTGCAGTCAGATAATTAAGGACAGTTTAATCAAATTTTTAAAATCGTGTATTCTTGAAAGATGCACGTTAGAAATCCGTTAAATATATGGTGGTTCATATTGTGTAAGTACTTCCCTCATTTATGTGCCAATACAATTTGGTGACTCATAACTAGCTCACTGTAAAATAGTATCAGTTGACAGAGTTGTGCTCTTAACGTCATCTAATTAAGGATGCTTGTGAATTCATACATGTAAGTGGATTAATAAGTAGAGATTCTATGCTAAACATTATATTAGTTTTAGTTGTGTATTGTTAAAGTGAAATTTGAAAATAATAGTTATCGTAATCATAGGAAAAGAAAATATTACCAATGCAAGAAAGCAAGAAAATAATACGATCAGATGCTTCTATTCTATCTAAAATTTAATAGATATGACAATTATCGGATTTGTGTATATCAGAAAATAATTATTGTCTTTTTGTAGTTAGATGATCAAACTATCAAACTTGAACAACCAAATGAACATTTTTTAGCTCAATTAAAAGAATTTGTTGATGAGGCATTAGAAAATCCTCACCCGTTCCTCAAAAATTATTCTAGCTGGTAAATCTACTGTTGAAGTATTTCAAAACAATTACAATGTACTATTTCAGTTTAATGACATTGTGCGCTTACAAACAAACGTTTGCTGAAGACCTACATAATATTCTTGAGGAATATTTCAATGCACACATCGCTTTAGCTTCTACCTATAAACCAATGACAGTAGAGGATGTGAAACAGACTCTTGGTATTAATACAATCAAAGAAATAAATCCCACCTTGGAACATCCCCTACCGAAGCGCCACAAAAGATGGTCTAGAATTGACGGTAACTAAGAGTATATTCTATTAATATAATAATTATTATAATAATAAATTTTAGATATCGATGACTATGAAGGCTGTCCTCTTGGTGTACTTCCACATCAAAATAGAAGACATAATCCAACTATGACATTTTAAGTATTTTAATGTTAATTTCTAATTATAAATATTTAAAATAATTTACATTACATACATGTTTACCAAAAACTGTTAATATGCAAGAAAATATTTGAAGATAAGATAGGAATATCAGCAGGGCCATTGCATCTAAATGTGATATATCTAGCATTTACGGACCTAGGATTTATTATTATTATATTTTTGAATGACATATAAAATTATGTGTTAAAATTACGTAAGATTTCCTATGCATATACGGACGTACGTAGTTGCAGTTCGTATATTGATGTCTTATTTGTACAAAATTACCTTTACTCGATACCAAATCAAGTACAAGGACATTAGAAGTTTAAAGTTTTAACCATAGACAAGCGGAGAAGTAGAATGTGTATTTCCATGAATATATGGGCGATGCCATTTTAACACAACCCCAAAATTCAACCTTCAAAATTGCTGGTGCCATGATTTTACATGTTAAACTAATTGTTGATTTTATCTAACTCACATAACTACATGTTTCGTAAAAGAAAGTGTGTTAATACTACGTAAGTTTTATTGATGACGAGCCTGCGAAAAGTTATTGTGGAATCTGCGGGTAAAAGCAACGTAACAAACAAACAACAAAATACATGGACAACATGGAACAAAAACAACATGACTCCGTTTAGATTTATTTGTTTTAAAATATTAAAAATGAATTTAAACAGGCACCATTCCTGCTGTCTAATACTAATAATATAAAAGATGTTTTTCTGTTGAGTTGTAAGTAAATAAAAAAGGAAAAAATAAAAATAATCAAATGCGATTTGTTATAAGGAAAAAAAGAATAATTACAAAATTAATTTGAAAAGCAATAAAAAAGAATAGAAACGTAACACGTATTATGTAATAATTTATTTTATTTACAATAACCGGTATACCTTCCTCCTCTCCCCTAAAAAAGGAAAAGTTAAAAGTAGAGAAAAAAACGGGTTTCCTTTTGTGACTACTATGACTTATATAGACGGAATGCGCTAAGACATGGAGATCATAGGTCTGGTACCAATAATCGTCGGACTTATCGCCTATTGAATTTATTTGAAACAAATGGGAATGAAAAGCAAAGGAAATGAATCTACTAAGACTAAATGATTTTTGGAACAAATTACAAGAAGTTTGTTAAACAATTTTAGCAGAGCTATTAAATTTATACGTCGAAAGAACGCCGAAAATCTATTCAAACAAAAGAAGGACACTTGGGCGAAAAATTGAAACGTTAAAATATAATTATTTTACCTTATAATTAGTAGCATGTTCTAATAAATAGTTCAGTAGTAAACAGATTTTAAATAATATATCGCAAAATCTGAAATAATAAAAAAAACAACGTGCACTTTATATTATTTTATTATACAAACAATAAAACAAAAATACACAAAATATAAAAATACGTAATCCCTATGTGTCTGACCCGTACGTATTCTATTATATTTATAAGTAAACAACAAGTATAGCAAAATGCATACACCAACTATTAAATAAATAATTCTTGGTAAAAAAATGACTAAATGTACTCCATCGAATAACACTATTTTGTTTAAATTTAGTACATATACAATTATACCTACACATTATACTATTCCCCGCCTGAGCAAATTGTAGCTCTACAATTTTATGCGGTTATGTGCCTCTGTCACCATTTACATCCTAAGAATTGTACTTCTTCTTTCGTTCTGGTTCTCAACAATGTCTCGGCTAAACCTTCGGAAGTACCTAACCCCCATACGTCTAACGGTTTCCTATTCATGCATGCTACCCTATTAAAACAAAACATCTTACTAACTTCTACACAAACGTATACTGCAAATATTACCTTCCGCCTGAAATATTTATTAAAAATTTCCAATAACTTGATCGCAAATTATGCGGTTCTAATAAAGCAACATGAAATAATATGCCAGTACTTAAGCAATACAAAAACATATTAAAGCCAGGTACATCAGGTACGTATCCTTTGTCAACGCCCAAATTATATGCGATCTAAAATATGCCTATGAAGATATAATTGAGTATTAAGTTGATACCTTCAACATACTTGTGCGGTCTTCCAGAATACATATAAAGCTATCGTTGTATCTGGATATTGAGAAAATGCAATTCCTGCTAATAATCCAGCGGGTAAAGCAAATAAGGGACTATCTTTACCAGTACTTCTTCTTAAAAGACAAGAGACTGCCTGCAATATACACGCGGTCATTTTTTAAGTTCGCAATTTGTTGTCAATATATGAATCAGCACATAAAAGATCTATATCTTACTCTAAAAATCCCACTAGATCCAGCTAAAAAACTGGCTAGCTGTAAAGTGTCTCTTCTGAACAAAGCACTTCCGAATTTTTTTGGTGACCTAAATAGCGTTTGAATATTCAGTATCAACTTTAAGATAAGTTGAAGACCCAAACCTACTGAAAACATTTTTGTTGATCCCTTGAAAATTAGTTTTAGAGTTATAAATACGTTGACTTGAAAAAATCAAACGTTAAATAACTCACCTGTAACGTGTAATATACACAACTGAATGGATGTGGGCATATAGAATGTCTATCACAGCACTTTATTCTGTTAATAATTCTCTTATACGTTCTTAAGGCTCGATTAACTAAGTGAAACACTAGATTTGTATGTTTCCTATTCGTGTTCCACCTTGGATTGCATGAAGAATCCGGTTTATTTTCTTCTTTCCTATGAAAATTACTTGCGGTATTTGACCGATTGCCATCCTTTTGTTCATGCGGTCCAATAACAAATCTAGAAGAAAGAAACATAGCAGATGATAATGACTGATAATTAAAATGTGCTACGACTATCTTTATAAGTAAATTTAAAGTTATTATTGGGTTCAAAATTTGAAGTTGTTTAGTACCGTATATCCATCAAATGGGTAGTATGAGTCGCTGTTATATGTATATTTAATCTTAGTTCTGCAGAATAAAAATCGCGTCGCAATAAAAAAAAAACTCAAATTCACGTTTACTATGATTCTGTTCATTCTTCTGGCCAAAATAATGAATGGAATATGTATTCGTAGATATGATGGTCTTTCTCTTATCCACAAGATTATGAGGAAAATGTTAAGCTTAGTGCCATTACATAGAATAACTAGACTAAATGTTCCTGCATTGCGATTTATGAAGTTAGAGCTATGATAGGAGCATCAACAGGATTTATGGATAAGCAAAATAGTATTGATCGCGCATTAATCTTCTGTAAAAGGAAGCTTTATATGGAAGATCTCCTGCTCCAAATGAATACGGTTGACAAATAACGAATCTAATGAGCGATTTGAGTTATCAAAGAACTACAGAGCAATTTGTCAGCATTCACTAATCCATTGATAATTGCTACTGAAAACGTGAAGACCAACAGTTGGAGCTATATGTCAGAACTAAAACGGTTAGATTTTTTTAGCTTCTTAGTGATTGTTTATATTAGTGATATTGACAGAATTATAAAAGATAAATTAATGAAAAAAACAATAAAAAATCATATGAATAACATTCCCAATATTTTTTTATTTTTTCTTTAATTGATAATTGATAGCCCACCAGTTCATGTCATATCGGCCCATAAACGTATCCAGCCTGGGCAGTCGTGCTTCATAACGTCTATTTGAAGAAGCATCCTTTTTACAGGACTACAGTGCAAGTTGAAAGCCTCTTTTTCAGTTTATCTCTAGTTGGCAACTCTGTAAATAAGTATTTTTCAGTATACTTACCGTACTATTTTAAACATCGGATCCATTTTATGTTCATCTTTTTCATATAAACCCGCTCTCCAAAATGTTAACAACAAGGCAATACTAATTCCAAATATAGCAACTTGGCCATATTTTATAGGTGATACCATTTCTCTAGCTTCTAGCATGTTCCACACAGTTTCTGTGGCGACATTGCTAACATACAGACATAATAAAGTTCTTCTAGATGGACGTTCAATAAGTATAGCGAAGACGCTGGATAGAAAGGCTGGCATAAACGATGCCGTCAGGACATTAAAATTTCCTAATACTTTCCTGTAACGATAAAATAATAATTACTTATAATGTTAATTAAATACTATTAAATTAGTATTTAATAGTTTATTATATGTATTATTATTATCCACTCATTATCCACAGATGTGCTCATGTAGATTGTAATTCCCCAGATATTTTTAAACCGTGGATAAAGAGACGGCGGATAATGAGGGATTTCGATATTTAATTTATTCTTAATTGTTAAAAATAATCCGAAACTGTTTTCTGACTAATCTCATATTATGATTGACTATGAAAAGTTTGCGATTTCGATTCCATTGGAACAAAGCTTAAATTATTCTATTTGATAGCAGACTCGTATTTTTTACATCATAATTAATAATAATGATCACCATACGTAATGATAAATTCATACCTCAATCTCAAAAACACGTACTTCACGTACTTCGTAGATATACTAGTACTAAATAATCTCTTTTTTTTGGTATGATAAACAGGAAAATATGAACTTTTAACATTTTACGCGAGTAAGAATTCTCAATAAAATTTTGTGGATTACGCAAATAAAATACTGCAATTTATAGTGAAAACATGTTATGTATATTATACAACTGATTTTAAACCACATTTTTTTTCAACACAATGAAGTATAGTGGCTGTAAACTGATTTTTAAAAACGACCAAACGTAAGATCAAATGATTAGCTTGCAGGATCCCTTTTTTAAAACACTAGTGTTTGCGACATAGACAACTTCTTTTCCTGGTCACGGAAATTCACGGAAAATGAAAAATCGATGAATCTATCCAAACAATAAATAAGTTTAACACAACAAAGTCCAAAAGATATTTTTTGATGAATTAAAAAAAATTGATGCTAGCTAAACTAGACATTTAATAGATAGGCAGGTTTATTGTTACGTTTGTGTCGCGTTACCAATGTTCTGCTCCCATCTTATAAGTAGATATGTACAACATGCTAAAATGTCAATGAAATGAAAGTCAGTTATTGCCAGAAAACTGTTTTAGCTAAAAAAATAAAAAAATCGGTGCATTACTGTATAAAATTATTATTTCTATTATATTATTTATTAGCAATACTAATAATAATAGTATCTTACCAACCTTAGAGTGCATAAAAACATGGAATAACCAAAAGCAGTTCCACTTAGAAAAGCAGTTGATTGTAAAATCCCGAGAAGGGTTCTTTTAAGATCCTCCAATCTAGGAGTCTTCCCTCGCATTAATAATGCTATCTGAAAAAATTTGGAAAGAAGGGCATAATTATTATAGATTACACCATTTTACAACTGACATGTAACCATTTAAATTAACCTAGCTAATATTAAAAAAAAATAAAAATTAAGGACGATGACTAATAATTTAAATGTTGAAGAATTATTTACTGATACAATCGTCGCAGCAGAAAAAAAAACAAAGAACTATTTCACAGATAAGGGAAAAGAAACAATTTTACCATGTAACGTTTATGTCTAAAATAAATGACTTAGTAATAACATAAAAAAGCACAATAAAAAAAATTGAAAATTAAAATCAGTTCACAAAAAAATAAAAGATAAACAATAAACAATAATTAGATTAAAACCTACATAGAAATAAAGAAGAATAAAAAAATTCAAACATTCGAGACAAGGACAAAATCAGAGATAAAAATGGAAATGTTCGCAATACAGAAATATACAAACACAACAGCCAGACCAATAATGAGATACAATGCACTTTCACAGAAAACCAAAAATGGATAATTTAGAACATGTAAATAAAATAAAGTTAATACTTCTAACAGAGCAAACATCTTAAATAATCTACAAAAGATAAGAAAAATGAAGAATACGTGTTCTTCAATAGCATTAAACCGAGATGAAAGGCGAGCCCGGAAAATCTGATAACAAAGATGAGTAAGCAAACCTTGCATTTAAAATGAATAAACAAATTTTCAAAAGAAAAGTTCTGAAATCTATCCAATTGGCATTTTTTAAATTTCGCTTTGGTTGTTCCCACAATAAGGAACATATTTGTCAATTTCTTAGCCTAGTAGATACGAATATGATTTTTCTACTAGGACCGCCAGTTTAAACCATATGTGAAATTTTTTAAAATGTCAACTAGGATCGTTCAATAACGTACAGACCTATTATAACAATTAATATCTTTATATTTACAAGATACTATGCACGTTATTGTACATATTTCTAGACATTATTTATATTTTTATTTCTTTTTTTTAATAGTTTCCACACATTATTGATAAGAAAACAACTTAATGAATACATACGTATTCAATGACAAATTATGGAAGAATTAACTGTCGTGATAATGTTTTATATGGTTATGGCATGGTAACAATATAAGGAATTTTCATAACAGCTCTATTTCCTACGTTTGTTATTTTTTCAATTACATTACCGCTGACTTTAAAAATTTTAATCCCATGACTAACTCTAAATGTATAACACTTTTACATTTCTGCCTAAATCTCACCATAGATGCTTATCGAAATTCGGATTTCCACATTCCCACACTTAATTTAAATATTTTCTTGATTCCTAGTTTAATTCTAAGGTTTATTTGATAAAACAACTATGTTGCTATTTCTAACCATGAGTGGATGCGAACTGTGGGGATGTGTAACTGATATTTTGCAGAACTGTTGATCTTAGAGGGTAGAATTAGAAGCTGAATTAACTTTTCGAAGCGCGTCCGATAATTACAATTAAATTCAGCATTGATGACATGTTAAATAGCCAACTCTCCGAACGTTTTGGGGTCCATTAATGGTAGAAAGATTTGTGCCGGTTAAGTACACCATTTCTTGTAAATTTGGCTTCATTCGCCAATAAAATATTATCCAAAAATAATTTGTACTCTGGAGACTTATTTGAGAGATAAATTTGTACAAAA